>CM035841.1:3616081-4326823 GCA_020510985.1 Pholidichthys leucotaenia | reverse complement strand
TTTCCTGCTATTAAATTCAGATAAGACTGAAGTCATTCTTGTTGGTCCAAAAAACCTTAGAAATTCCTTTCCAAATCAAACTTTCAGTTTGGATGCGGTTACTCTTTCTCTTAATAGCTCTGTGAGGAACCTTGGAGTTATTTTTGATCAGGATTTGTCCTTCAATTCACATATTAAATTTGTTTCTAAGACTGCCTTCTATCATTTGCGTAATATTGCCAAGATTAGGAGCATCTTGTCTCAGAGTGATGCTGAGAAACTGATCCACGCTTTTGTTAGCTCGAGATTAGATTATTGTAATTCTTTATTATCAGGCTGTCCTAAAACATCTTTAAAAAGTCTTCAGCTGATCCAAAATGTTGCAGCAAGAGTTTTAACAGGTACTAGAACGAGAGATCATATCTCTCCAGTTCTGGCCTCCCTTCATTGGCTTCCCATAGAGTTTAGAATTAAGTTTAAAATCCTTCTTCTTACTTACAAAGCTCTAAACAATCAGGCTCCTTTTTATTTAAAGATAAGATAAGATAAGCCTTTATTAGTCCGACAATGGGGAAATTCCAGGATTGCAACAGCACAGTGATAGCAACACTCAGAGCAACAATCGGCAAGAAAAAACAAGAACATCTAGTATACAGTATAAGATGGTGGCAGCGCGCTCGGACGCAGCGGCCCCTCTTGGCATCAGTGAGTGTGAGAGTTTTGAGTGTTGTGATCATCCCAGACGTACATTCTGTAAAACTTACAACCGTGAGACCTTATTAAACATCAAGGTACTGCACGCTGCAAGAATCGCGGCGATCGGTTGTGATTTGGACATCCTACGCCAGCACGGAATTCTGGCGGAGTCCCCGCTGGAAGCTACCTGTGAGAGGAGGAAGCGGAAGCGGAGGGAAGGCAGGAAAAAGTGAGGAAAAAGGGCCGGGATCCATGCTAGGCTAAAGGCTAACCCCTCCAGACCAGCGGTACCGTTGCTTCTTCTCTCAAACGTCCGCGCCCTCGAAAACAAGGTGGACGAACTGCGTCTGCTGAGAGAAACCCAGAGAGAGTGGAGGGACTGCTGTGTGTTTGTTTACACCGAGACATGGCTCCACGACAACATTCCTGATGAGGCCATTCAACTGGAAGATATGGCGATGTTCCGTGCCGACAGGGAAACGGCAAGCTCCAGTAAGAGCCGGGGGGGTGGGCTGTGCATCTATGTTAACAAGAACTGGTGCGTTAATGCCACGTTAGTGTCTAAGCACTGCTCTCCGTTGGCGGAGTTCCTTATTGTAAATTGTTGGCCTTATTATCTGCCTAGGGAATTCAGCAACGTGTTTGTAGTCGGTGTTTACATAGCGCCGAGCGCTAATGCTAAAGCTAATGCTAAGAAGGCACTCGGGGAACTGCACAATGCAATCAGTGAAATCCAAACTTCACACCCGAACAGTTTTGTGGTGGTTACGGGGGATTTTAACCACACCAGCCTAAAGACTGTGCTCCCCAAGTTTAAACAATGTGTAGACTTTAAGACCAGAGGAGAGAATATGTTAGACTTAGTGTACACAAACACAGATGCATATAAAGCGATACCCCGCCCCCATCTTGGCCATTCTGATAACATATCCGTGATGCTGGTGCCTGCCTACAAACCTTTATTGAAGCGCAGCAGGCCAGCAGTGAAACAAATCAGGATTTGGCCAGAGAGTGCAACCCCTGCACTGAAAGACTGTTTTCAGCACACAGACTGGAAGGTCTTCAAAATAGCAGCCTCCCAGGGAGACAGGACAGATGTGGAGGAGTATGCTGATTCGGTCACCAGCTACATCGCGAAGTGCACAGAGGATTTCACTACAGTGAAGACCATCACTATGCGGGGTAATCATAAGCCCTGGATGACTGCAGAGGTGCGCTCGCTGCTCACAGCCATAGATGCAGCCTTCAGAGCGAAGGACAGGATCGCCCTCCGCTCAGCCAGGTCTGCGCTTTCTAAGGGAATTAAGGCGGCAAAGCGCGCCTATGCGGAGAAAATCCAGGGACACCTCTGTGACACTAGGAACACCAAGCAGATGTGGCAGGGAGTTCGGACACTGACGGGCTTTAAGCCTAGGCAGGGGGTTGATGATGACGACACTTCGCTTCCAGACAGGCTTAACGACTTCTTTGCACGTTTTGAAGCATCAAACTCGACAATCAGAGGGAGGGCTGGCCCACTCCCACCATCGATCGGACCAGCTTTTACCATCAACACAGCGGACACACAGAGGACCCTAACCAGAGTCAACCCACGCAAAGCTGCACGTCCAGACAACATTCCGGGACGTGTGCTCCGAGACTGCGCGAGCGAGTTGGCGGATGTCCTGACTGACATTTATAACATCTCCCTGAGTCAGGCCATCGTTCCCAGATGCTTCAAGACCTCTATCATTGTACCAGTGGCAAAGAAACCAGTGGTGTCCTGTTTGAATGACTATTGTCCTGTTGCACTGACACCAATTGTGATGAAGTGTTTTGAGCGGCTTGTCAAACCACACATTACAGCCTGCCTCCCTGCATCACACGACCCGCTCCAGTTTGCATATCGTTCAAACCGCTCCACGGAGGATGCTATAGTCACCACCCTACACTCTGTCATCACCCACCTGGACCAGAAAGACACCTACGCCAGACTCCTGTACATTGATTTCAGTTCAGCATTCAACACCATTATTCCCCAGAGACTGATGGAGAAATTACTCCTTCTCGGTCTGAACACCGCCACATATCTCTGGATCCTGGATTTTCTGACTGAGAGACCTCAGTCTGTCCGGGTTGGAAACAACATCTCCAAGTCTGTCACGCTGAGTACCGGATCCCCTCAAGGCTGTGTACTCAGTCCACTGTTGTTTACACTTCTAACACATGACTGTGTATCCAAACACGAGGGGAACCAGATTATTAAGTTTGCAGACAACACCACGGTGGTGGGACTTATCCAGAGGGATGAGGAATCAATGTACAGGGAAGAAGTGAGAGACCTGGAGGGCTGGTGCAGGGAGAACAATCTGGTGCTCAACGTGGACAAAACGAAGGAGATGATTATTGACTTCCGGCGGTCGCAGCCTGAGCACGCCCCCCTCAGCATCGGCGGCCGTTTAGTGGAGAGAGTAGAGAACATCAAGTTCCTCGGAGTGCAGATCTCACAGGACCTGACCTGGAGCAAGAATTCCTTTGAGATCAGGAAGCGGGCTCAGCAGAGACTGCACTTCTTGAGGTAACTCAAACAGGCCTCTCTCCCCATCTGCATCCTCAGGACCTTCTACAGAGGTGTGGTGGAGAGTGTTCTGATGTACTGCATTGCTACATGGTACTCCAGCTGCAGTATGTCAGACAAAAAAGCCCTGCAGAGGATAGTCAAGGGGGCGGAGAGGGTAATTGAACTCTCCCTCCCCTCTGTCCAAGAACCTTTTCAGAACCGTTGTAGGAGCAGGGCACTAAACATTGTCAAGGATCGTTCTCACCCTCTGCATAAACACTTTGAACTTCTTCCATCTGGTAAACGATTCCGGAGCATCAGAGGCAGAACCACCAGACTGATCAACAGCTTCCTTCCACAAGCTGTTAGGATGCTGAACAGTTGACCCGGAATCTCTCATACACACTACTGCACCTATGGACATTTTGTATATTATAGTTAGTTATTCTTCTTTTTCCCCAAGTATGTCTCAGGGATGTGTGAATGGATGGGGGGGGGAGCTATGTGTGAGTGTGTCTTAAATCATGCTGCTTCTTATATGGATGCCGAGAGAAACGCAATTTCATCTTGCCTGCACTACAGTTGTATGTACAGCAATATGACAATAATGTTTGATTTGATTTGATTAAACATATGTACATATTACTATAAATATATATATATATATATATATATATATATATATATATATATATATATATATATGTGGGCGACACACATTGTGGGCTCACATTTCCACAGAGACATGACTGCATGCGTATTGGGGATGTCACGTCTGGAAGGACAAAGGACTCGAATCTGCAGAAGATAACGAGGAGGTGTGAGATTGGTCTTTTTGTCCCACAGCAGATGCCCTGGAGGGATTTCCGGTTCATCAAGAAATGAGAGACAATGGTGAAGGTTCAAAGGGATGCTTTGTGACTGTATGTTTACTGAAAACACCATGTGACTTGAATTCTGATGCTGGAAACATATAAAAGGGTGATGAGATATGATTCTTTCTCTTTCCTGCTTTGAGAATGCTAGACGATGTGTTCTGTCAATAAAGCTGACTTAAGAACTAAACTCAGCCTCATCATTGGAGCACATCTTCTACACTGGTGACCTACGACAAAGAATGAGCAGACAGAATTCTCCCGAGCGGGGCTCGGCCGAAGCCAGCCTGATGGCCGCCTCCACGATCCGGCTGCCCGATTTCTGGCAGCACAGCCCGCGCTCATGGTTTAGCGCAGTCGAGGCGCAGTTCAACCTCCGGAGAATCTCCAACGACGACACAAAATTCTACCATGTGGTAGCGAAGCTGGACAGCAACACGGTCCAGAGAGTGGAGGATCTGGTTAATCATCCACCAGACAGCGACAAGTACAGCGCATTGAAGGACGCGCTGATCAGCCATTTCACCCCTTCGGTCCAACAGCGAGCAGAGGGGCTCCTGACGTTGACGGAGTCAGAGAACGAGAGACCTGCGGTCCTGATGGTGAAGATGCTGAGGCTCAAAGAATCTGAGGATGGCAAATTCATTTTCGCCCACCTTTTCCTTCGGACCCTGCCGCCAGCAGTGAGAGTGGCCCTGGCAGAGTCGCCCCGATTGGCCAGGCGAGACTACCATGGGCTGAGCAAAGAGGCGCAGCGGCTTGTCGACGCCCACAAGCGGAACGCGGTTTCGGCCGCGGCTGCTAGCCCAGGAACAGCGTCCGGAGACAGCGCAGGTCCAGCGGCCGCGGCGCCAGACGCACCAACGACGGTGGCGATGGGGGCCAGATGACGCGGAGCGGAGGACGGCCCGTGTTTCTACCACCGCCGTTTTGCAGAGAGGGCGCACAGGTGTGTCCCACCGTGCAACTTCAAGCGCCAGGGAAACGCCAAGACCGAGGGCCGGTAGCAGCTGCGACCCTCGGCAACGAGAACAAGCTGCTTTACCTGACGGATGCACGCTTGGGGAAACAGTTCCTCGTGGACACGGGCTCTCAGCTGAGTTTCGTCACACCCACCTACGCGGAATGGCTGATGCCGTCTAAAGCTCCCTGAGTGTCAGTGTCAGCAGCGAACGGCTCTGTGATTAAAACGTTCGGTGAGAGGACCATGCTTCTGTCCTTACAGGGCCGTTCATTTGAGTGGACATTTATTGTAGCAGCAGTCAGTTTCAACATGTTAGGGGCTGATTTTTTGTGCTCACATGGTTTATTGGTTGACCTTGCTAATAGACGTCTGATTAATGCACTGTCCTTTCATTCTATTCCCTGCACAGCTCGGGTGGCCCCGCCGACTGCACATGCCAGCGTCTCAGCTGCGGGTGGTAAGTTTCACACATTGCTTGCTCAGTTCCCAGCACTCACAGTCCCCACGTTTTCGGCGACGGTGGCTAAACATGGGGTGGAGCATTTTATAACCACCACCGGCCCTCCCGTTTTTGCAAAAGCTCGGCGCTTGGACCCAGCTAAACTGGCCATCGCGCGCGAGGAGTTCACTAATCTGGAAAAACTGGGCATTGTTAGACGCTCCAAGAGCTCTTGGGCTTCGCCGTTACACATGGTCCCAAAGGCTGATGGCTCGTGGCGACCTTGCGGCGATTTCCGCAGGTTGAACAACGTTTCAGCTCATGACCGCTACCCGATTCCGCACATTCAGGATTTTTCTGTTCATTTGGCGGGGGCGCGCATTTTTTCTAAAATAGACTTGGTGCGCGGTTACCACCAGGTTCCAGTGCGCGCGCAAGATGTACCCAAAAGAGCGGTCATAACTCCTTTCGGCCTTTTTGAGTTTTTACGCATGCCTTTTGGCCTCAAGGGGGCCGCGCAGACTTTCCAACGCATGCTGGATGCAGTTTTACGTGACCTCCCTTTCGTGTTCGTTTATTTGGACGATATTTTGGTAGCCAGTGCGTCCGAGGGCGAGCATGAAAAACACCTCACAGCAGTTTTTCGGAGGCTGGCAGAGCACGGGTTAATAGTTAACCCAGCGAAGTGCCAGTTTGGGGTGGCGCAGATTGATTTTTTGGGGCATCGCGTTTCGGCAGAAGGAGCGGTTCCTCTTCCAGATAAAGTGCGTGCCATAACGGATTTTCCGCAACCTCAAACGGTCAAGGCGCTTCAGGAGTTTCTAGGGATGGTTAATTTTTACAACCGGTTCCTCCCAAGCGCAGCACGGCTCATGCAGCCATTGTACACCGCGTTAAAAAAACAAAAGCCCGCAAATAAAGTTGAATGGTCTCCGGAGCGGGAGCGTGCTTTTGCCCAGGTCAAATCAGCCCTGGCAAACGCAGTTTTGTTAGCGCACCCAGTTCCAACGGCCCGCATGGCGCTCACCACTGACGCTTCCGATGTAGCGGTGGGGGAGGTAGTTGAACAGTTTGTGGCAGGTACCTGGCAACCCCTCGCGTTTTTCAGCAAGACTTTGCGCAATAGTGAGCGTAAATACAGTGCGTTTGACAGGGAGCTTTTGGCCCTACACTTGGCCATCCATCATTTTCAATTCTGGTTAGAGGGGCGACGTTTCACCGCGTTTGTGGATCATAAACCGCTAACGTTTGCGATGGCCAAAATTTCAGAACCCTGGTCAGGCCGACAACAAAGGCAACTAGCCGCAATATCGGAGTTCACTACTGATATTCAGCATGTCGCGGGTAAACACAATGTTGTGGCAGACTGTCTCTCGCGGCGGTAGCACCACCAAGCCCCATGGAGGCAGACTCTGTAGCCGTGGCCGCGGGCCCGGGCAGCGACACGGGAGCGCGCGCAGCCCCGGTCTGTGTAGGGTTAGATTATGCAGCCATGGCTGCAGAGCAGGTTAACGACGCGGACGTGCGCGCGCTCCAGTCTGGACCAACAGGGTTAAGGCTGGAGCACAGGGAGCAACAAAGTGGTATGCCCCCACTAATCTGCGATGTCTCCACCGGACGGCCCCGCCCCGTGGTGCCAGCCGCGTGGCGTCGCTGCGTTTTTGACTCGGTCCATTCTCTCGCGCACCCGGGGGTGCGCGCATCGATTAAGTTGGTGGGGGAGAAATTTGTTTGGCCCGGGTTGCGCAAACAGGTCAAGGAATAGGCGGCAGCCTGCGTAGCGTGTCAGCGAGCCAAAATACACAGACACACTAAGGCCCCGTTGGAACCTTTTCACATCCCCGCTAAGCGTTTTGATCACGTGCATGTTGACTTGGTGGACCCGCTCCCATTATCACACGAGCACACACATCTTTTGACAATGGTGGATCGCTCCACGCGTTGGCCAGAGGCGATTCCTCTGACATCAACCACAGCGGAAGAAGTTGCGCGCGCATTTTTAGCAGCATTGGTTGCACGTTTCGGTGTACCGTCGGACATAACGTCCGACAGGGGTCCCCAATTTATTTCCGAACTATGGTCATCGATGGCCCGCAGCTTGGGGGTGAAGATTCATCGCACTACCGCGTATAACCCCCAGGCTAATGGTTTATGCGAACGCTTTCACAGGTCATTGAAAGCAGCCCTCAGAGCGTCGCTGACGGATACAAATTGGGTGGACAGACTTCCATGGGTTTTATTGGGGTTGTGTTCTGCACCTAAGGAAGATTTGCATGCTTCCCCGGCTGAATTAGTTTTTGCACAACCTCTCCGTTTGCCGGGGGAATTTCTCCCCGATAATCCCGCACCAAATGGCCCCCCTGCTCAGCTGTGGCAGAGCGACTCGGGAGCAAACACGCTCCCTGGCCCGGTCCATCACAGTTTCCCACACGTTTTTGTGCCAAAGGCTTTAAAAATTGCAGAGTTTGTTTTTGTTAGACATGATGCTCAGCGTCCAAGTTTGCGGCCGTTTTATGACGGACCGTTCAGAGTGCTGGAGACCGGGCAGAAGCATTTTCTGCTAGATTTAGGGGGCAGAAGGGAGTTGATTTGCATAAACAGGCTCAAACCCGCTTTTGTTTTGGCTGATGAGGAAGTGCAGCTCGCGAGGCCCCCCCGGCCGTGGCAGTCCGCCGAGAGGACATTCTCCAGAATCTTCACAGAAAGGTGCTAACAGCTTTAATCCACAGATGCAGAGAGATGATGCAGGGGCAGCAAAGCCAGGTTGCAGCAGATTTGGCAGAAGGTTAAAACCCAGGCAGTTGGTGGATTGATTAGCGATATATGGAGTGCTTTGTGTTTTTCTTTTTTTATGCCATGCAGGTTTTGCCCTTACTAGACGTTTGGGGGGGTAGTGTGGGCGACACGCATTGTGGGCTCACATTTCCACAAAGACAGGATTGCATGCGTATTGGGGATGTCACGTCTGGAAGGACAAAGGACTCGAATCTGCAGAAGATAACGAGGAGGTGTGAGATTGGTCTTTTTGTCCCACAGCAGATGCCCCGGAGGGATTTCCGGTTCATCAAGAAATGAGAGACAATGGTGAAGGTTCAAAGGGATGCTTTGTGACTGTATGTTTACTGAAAACACCATGTGACTTGAATTCTGATGCTGGAAACATATAAAAGGGTGATGAGATATGATTCTTTCTCTTTCCTGCTTTGAGAATGCTAGACGATGTGTTCTGTCAATAAAGCTGACTTAAGAACTAAACTCAGCCTCATCATTCGAGCACATCTTCTACATATATATATATATATATATGTATATATATATATATATATATATATATATATAGACACACAGTGCGGAGCATTATGGTTGGTGAATGTGCAGCAGAAAGTCTAAGATCTCTCTCCGCGGATGCGGCGGGCCAGCTGGAAGTCTTTGGGCATGATGGTGACCCTCTTAGCGAAGAAAGATCTGATACTACCGTATTATCTTAACAGAGCACTAAGCTCCCAAAATGCAGGATTACTTGTAATACCTAGAATCTACAAAAGTACAATGGGAGGCAGAGCCTTCAGTTATCAAGCTCCTCTCCTGTGGAACCAGCTGCAAATCTGGATTCGGGAGTCAGACTCGATCTCTGTTTTTAAGAATAGGGCTAAAACCTACCTTTTTGATATAGCCCACAATTAGGGAGGGATCATGTGTTTCTGAACCCTCCCATAGTTATGCTGCTAATAGGTTTAGTCAGCCGGGGGACCTCCAGTAATGCACTGGGCCTCACTCCTTTCCTCACTCTCAATGAAATTTTTTTTTTTTTTTTTTTGCTGGTCATCAACATTTGTTTGTACTCTCCCATAGATTGAGTCCCCATCGTCCTGGTTGCTCTCTACATGTCTGTTCTTTTCATCTTCTCTATCCCCTCACCCCCCAGCCAATCGCAGCAGATAACTGCCCCTCCCTGAGCCTGGTTCTGCTGGAGGTTTCTTCCTGTTAAAAGGGAGTTTTTCCTCTCCACCGTCGCCAAGTGCTTGCTCACAGGGGATCGCCCGATTGCTGGGGTCTTTCTGCAGCTGTGGGGATTCCCCCTACAGTTGATAGTGCTATGAGATGACTGTTGTTGTGAAATGGCACTATATAAATAAAGTTGAATTGAATTGAATTGAATGAATGGAAGACGGGGTTCCGGACGCCCAGCGGCCATTTTGAGTATCTGGTCATGCCGTTTGGGCTCACCAACGCTCTGGCCGTCATCCAACGCCTCATCAACGATGTTCTTCGGGATTTCCTGGGGGTCTTCGTGTTCGTGTATCTGGACGACATCCTGATTTTCTCCCAGACTAGGGAGGAGCATCACGCCCATGTGAGGCAGGTCCTTCAATGCCTTCTGGAGAACAGGCTGTACGTCAAAGCTGAGAAGTGTGAGTTTTACACCAACCAGACCTCCTTCCTGGGTTTCATCATTGCTCATAATCAAGTTCTTCTTGACCCAGCTAAGGTCAAAACGGTGGTGGAGTGGCCCACCCCCTCCTCCAGGAAGCAGGTGCAACAGTTCCTCGGCTTCACCAACTTCTACCGCCGCTTCATGCCAAAGTACAGAGCCATCGCTGCTCCCCTGACCCGCCTCACCTCCCCCAAGGTGCCGTTCCAGTGGACTGAGGACGCAGCATCGGCCTTTGAGATCCTGAAGACAGAGTTCGCTTCCTCCCGGGTCCTCACCCAGGTTGACCCAGCACTCCAGTGCCTGGTCGAGGTGGATGCATCCGACATGGGGGTGGGGGCAGTGCTGTCCCAGCATTCACCTGCGGATGGGCAGGTGCGTCCCTGTGCCTTCTTCTCCCAGCGCCTCTCCCCTGCCGAACGAAATTATGACGTCGGGGATAGGGAGCTCCTGGCGGTGAAGCTCGCTCTTCAGGAATGGCGCCATTGGTTGGAGGGAGCAGCTCAGCCGTTTGTGGTCTGGACCGATCACAAGAACTTGGAGTACCTGAGGATGGCCAAGCGCCTGAATGCCTGCCAGGCGCGTTGGTCATTGTTTTTTGGACGCTTCAAGTTCACCATCACTTACCGCCCCGGGTCCAAGAATGGGAAACCGGATGCACTATCCAGACAGTTCGGGCCCGAAGATCCAGAGGATCAAGAACACACCATCCTGCCTACCTCATGCGTCGTGGGGGCCGTCTCATGGGGGATTAAGGCCAAGGTCCGAAAGGCACAGGAGGCGGAACCCGACCCTGGCGGCGGTCAGGTAGGGAGACTATTCGTTCCATCTTCAGTCAGGGGCGACGTCATCCACTGGGCTCACACAGCTAAGTTCGCCTGTCGCCCTGGTACCTCCTGGCTGGTGGAGCTCCTCCAATGGTCCTTTTGGTGGCCTGGCCTTAGGAGTGACATCACTAACTATGTCCGTGCCTGTCCCCAGTGCGCAATGGGTAAGACCTCCACGTCCCCTCCAGCGGGTCTCCTCCGCCCACTACCGGTCCCCGGGAGGCCCTGGTCCCATGTGGCTCTGGACTTCGTCACCGGTTTCCCCAAGTCCGACTATTTTTTTTTTTATTACTTATTTTGTACCTGTAGGTAGATTTGTTTTGCAGTCTGGTGACAAGCCACCAGTTGCCCGTCGCTGCGTGCGCAAGCGCCCTGTATCCCTAACTTGCATGTTTTTGGCATGTGGGAGGAAACCGGAGAAATCCCGGAGTAAACCCACGCAACACGGGGAGAACATGTAAACTCCACACAGATCACTGTTGGCCGGGGGAAGGGATCGAACCCACAATCTCACGATCCCCGCGATCCCCCGGCCGAGGGTAAACTGTGCTGCCACAGTGCTAACCACTGCGTCACCGTGCAGCCCACCATCTTGACCATCGTCGACCGGTTCTCCAAGGCGGCCCACTTTGTGCCTCTCCAAGGGCTCCCTTCGGCATGAGAGACGGCCGACTTACTGATCCAACATGTCGTCAGGTTGCACGGGATCCCGGTAGATGTCGTCTTGGATCGGGGACCTCAGTTTTTGTCCAAGGTATTGAAGTCCTTCTGCAATGCACTGGGGGCCACGGTGAGTCTGTCCTCCGGTCACCATCCTCAAACTAACGGCCAGTGTGAGCGCACTAACCAGGAGTTGGAGGCAGCCCTGCGCTACATCACCTCATTGACTCTCGTGCACTATATACAGCAGCTCAACCAGACTCATGTCATTCATCACTGTTTTCTGTTGCATTATCGACTGCACATCATCTGCTACTTGCTAATTTATTTAAAACTGCTGTGACTAGTATTACTCATTATTATTATTATCATTATTATTATTATTATTATTATTATTATTATTATTATTATTATTATACACATTGCATGGTTTTAGTCTTTAAGTTTTTTTTTTTTTTTTTAGTTTATCTCTTTATCTTATCATGTTTTAATGTTGCAGCATTGCACTGAGACAAATTCCTAGTTTGTGTACTACATGAACAATGGCAATAAATCTGATTCTGATTCTGATTCTTCTAGCTCCTCTTCATGGAGCACCTGCCTACCCAGGGTTGAGTACGCCCATAACTCTACCTTATCCTCAGCCATCGGTATGACCCCCTTCCGGGCGTCCCTGGTGTATAATCCGCCCCTGTTTCCTGAGGAGGAGGGTGAGGTGGTGGTCCCTTCAGTCCAGGCTCATTTGAGGCGCTGCCGGCGTATTTGGACCAAGACGCGCCAGGCACTGTTACGGACGATGGAGCGCAATTCTCGGGTCGCCAATCACCGCAGGAAGGCCGCTCACGAGTATCAGGTGGGTCAACGAGTTTGGCTTTCTACTAAAGACATTAAATTGAAGGCTGAGAGGAAGAAGCTGGCACAACACTTCATCGGGCCTTATCCTATTACCAAGATAGTCAATCCGGTGGCTGTGCATTTGGCTCTCCCCCCCCCCCTCCCTCCTAGTCTGCCTGACGTTTCACGTCTCTCATATTAAACCTGTGGTGTCTGACCCTCTGTGTCCTCCTCCCAGAACCCCTCCTCCCCCCAGGATGATTGACGGCGATCCGGCATGGGGGGGTCACGGCCATCCTGGATGCCTGCCGCCGTGTCTCCAGTACTTGGTGGATTGGGAAGGGTATGGCCCTGAGTGTAGATCCTGGGTGCCCCCGTCCTGGGTGCTGGATAAGAACCTCATCACGGAGTTCCACCGGGCGCACCCAGGTAAGCCAGCGCCGGAGAGAATACAATATTCCAGGGACATGTTGCTGCATTTAAACACGGATGATGCAGCGTCTGTGATTGAGTCTATGCCGCAACTGCTGGACTTTATTTTGAGAGACGTTCATGGACACAGCGATGAAAAGAGAGACAAGAGAAGGAGGCGCGGAAAGCGTGGAAGCGTGAAACTACGCCTGAGGATGTTTACAACTCGCTCTCGCCAGTCATCAGCGCCAGCGGCGCGCACACCTGCGCCTCACCAGCCTCGGCCTACATAACTCCCTCTGCCCTCTGCTTCGGCCTGGAGTCGTCTGCTCGTCAACACTTCCAAAACCTCCAGCACTCGTCTACTTCGCTACCGACCAGCGCATCACTCTCCAAGCACGTAAGCTGCATTTTCTTCTTACCTTCTCTCCAGCTTCTCCCTTGTGCACAGGTGGACCTCCAGGGCGGCGGAATTCCTCTTCCACGTCTCTCCTCAGCCATACTCTCTCCAGCATGTCGGGAGCATGCAGCTGCGCTGTCCTCCAGGCAAGCTTCTGCATCGCCAACGCCAGCCACCTTCTCGCCTGCACGTAAGCAGTACTTGTGATTATTTCCCATGGGGCGTTTGACTGTAGCTAATCCCCTGCTCTGCTCTGTCCTCAGGGCTACCTGGCTGCACGGCAAGCTGTTCCGCTCTCAACGCATCCCGTTCACCCACACCACATCCACACTTCCACTCACGCACTCAAACACCACCACTTGTTGAATAAAAGCCTTAAATCTTCCTGAGCCTGTGTGTCTGTTCCCTGAGCCCATAATCATGTCAGAGGAGACGTCAGTTTGGTAACATTCCTCTTCCTTCCATGATTTTGGGGAATGTACAATATCTGAGGAACAAGGTGGATGAAATTCAAGGGAATGTACGCCACCAGAAGGACTTCAAGAACTACTGTGTCATGGCTTACACAGAGACTTGGCTTAATAAGATAAGATAAGCCTTTATTAGTCCCACAACGGGGAATGTTGTGCATGACCGGGACGCGGACCTGTGGAATGATGGCTTTGGAGCCCCACTCCACTCGGATCGGCAGGAAGAGGTAACGGGGAAACGTCAGTGGGGCGGCGTATGTTTATACATTAATAAACAGTACTGCACATCTGTCACGGTCAGAGAGCACATCTGTACACCCGATGTGGAGCTTCTGTCCGTATCGCTACGCCCCTTTTATCTGCCTCGCGAGTTCCTCCAACTTTTTATAACGACTGTGTACATTCACCCGAGGGCAGACGCTGACTCCGCCTCCAGCACCGTCTTTGATGTGGTACAGCAGCTGCAGTCAATTTCTCCAGAGGCGCCAAACTTTATTCTTGGGGATTTTAACCATGTTTCTTTAAAGAAGACACTTAAAAACTTTTATCAGTATGTCTCCTGCCCAACCAGGCGAAAAAAGATGTTGGACCTGTGCTATGGATCCATTGAGTGGGCCTATAAATCACTTCCCCTTCCTCCTTTAGAATCCTCAGATCACAACTGTGTACATTTGCTGCCCACATATAAAACTGCTCTCAGAAGAGGCAAGGTGGAGACGAGAGACATAGACGTGTGGACAGAGGATTCAGTGCACTGCCTCCAGGAATGCTTTAACTGTACGGACTGGGAGGTTTTCACACTGTCCTGCGGGGATGATTTGGACTCTTTAGTGGACGTCACATGCTCATACATGGCTTTCTGTAAAAATACGATCGTTCAGAATCAGAATCAGAATCAGATTTATTGCCATTGTTCATGTAGTACACAAACTAGGAATTTGTCTCGGTGCCATGCTGCAACATTAAAAACATGATGAGATAAAGAGATAAACTAAAAAACTAAAGGACTAAAAACGTGCAATAAGTGTAGAAAAATAAGTAATAATAATAATAATAATAATAATAATAGTAATAATGAGTAATACTAGTCAAGGCAGTTTTATATAAATTAGCAAGTAGCAGATAATATGGGGTACCACAGCGCAGTTGATAATGCAACAGAAAAACAGTGATGAATGTTATGAGTCTGGTTGAGCTGCTGTACATAGTGCACGGGAGTCAATAAGTCACTTAATGCTCAGCAGTCTGATGGCAGAGGGGAAAAAGCTATTCATGTGCCGGGAGGTTTTAGTCCGAATGGACCGAAGTCTTCTACCTGAGGGGAGGGGGGCAAACAGTACGTGACCAGGGTGTGAAGGATCGGCTATGATCCGGCCAGCACGCCTCCAGGTCCTGGAGATGTACAGGTCCTGGAGAGATGGGAGCTTGCAGCCAATCACCTTCTCAGCAGTGCGCACGACGCGCTGCAGCCTTAGTCTGTCCCTGGCAGTGGCTCCTGCATACCACACAGTTATGGAGGAGGTGAGGATGGACTCGATGATGGCCGTGTAGAACTGCACTAACATCTTGGTGGGTAGCTTGAGCTTCCTCAGCTGCCGCAGAAAGAACATCCTCTGCTGGGCCACGTAAACGTGTCAAAATATATCCCAACAACAAGCCATGGGTTACAAAATCAGTTAAATCCTGCTTACAGAGGAAAGCACTTGCCTTTAAAAAGGGGTCTGTTTCTGAGCTACAGGTTGCCACTAAGGAGCTGAAGGCCGAAATTTTAAGAGCAAAACAGAATTATAAATCAGAGTTGGAAAGCAAGATGGCAACAAAGAAACTTGGTTCAGCCTGGGCCAGTATGAAAACTATTGCAGGCCTTCAGAGCAAAGAGCGCAGTAATTGTGTGTTTTTAGATGGTTTTAATTCAGACACAGAGCTAGCTAATGCTCTTAATTGTTTTTATGGTCGTTTTGACTCCTTTGATTTTAGCGCTGAAACCCAAGATTTGAGACAAAAACTCAAAGACAATCAGCACTTTAATATTGAGGTGCAGGATATTAAAAGGGAGTTCTGCGCTGTAAAAGTGAACAAAAGTCAGGGCCCTGATAATATATGTGGGCGCTTGGTAAAGTCCTGTGCACATGAACTGAGTCCTGTATTTCATTACATTTTCAATAAGTCCTTACAGACACAACATGGGCCCAAGATCTGGAAAGATGCCATGGTTGTTCCCGTTCCAAATTCCAGCTGTCCTAAAACGGTAAACGACTTTAGACCAGTTGCTTTGACTTCAATTTTAATGAAATTTTTTGAAAAACTGGTCAGATGTGAGGTCCTAAAGCAGACTGAACATGCATTGGATCCTCTGCAGTTTGCCTATAGGCCTCACAGAGGAGTGGAGGATGCCACTGTCACTCTGTTTAACAAGCTTTTTAAACATCTGGATTTTAATGGGACACACGCCAGGCTTTTATTCGTGGACTTTTCCTCTGTCTTTAATACAATCCAACCTCATATTTTAGTTGAAAGGCTCCTGCAACAATTTGATTTGAGTAATAATCTGGTGGGTTGGATTCTGGATTTCTTAACCAACAGGACGCAGAGAGTAAAGGTCAATGGTACATCGTCTGACCTAAAGTGTTCTTCTACTGGCTCTCCTCAGGGGTGTGTGTTGTCACCACTACTCTTCATCCTGTACACAAACATGTGTCAGAGCAGACATGACAACAGACACATTATAAAGTATGCTGATGATTCAGTTATTGTCAGTCTCCTCCAGGATGGTGAGAGTGGCCACGGCCCAGTAGTTGATGATTTTGTTCACTGGTGTGAGGATTCCTACCTGCAGCTGAATACGACAAAAATTAAAGATATGATTATTGACTTTAGGAGGAAAACTCCCAGGCACAAAGTCACCGTACTGAAAGGTCAGACCACTGAATGTGTACAGTCCTACAAATATCTTGGAACGATTATTGATAGTAATTTAAACTTTGAAGAGAACTGTGAAAGGGTGTGCAAAAAGGGTCAGCAACATTTGCATTGCTTGAGAAAAGTTGCACGCTTCCAAATTGACTGAACCATAATGACAATGTTTTATCGGTCTTTAATTGAATCTGTTTTATCCTTTTCTTTAGTGTCATGGTTTGGTCAGATAAAACTGAAACAGAGGAAATCCTTGGATCAGGTAGTTAGATGGTCCAGTCGTTTGCTTGGTGAGTCACAGCTGAGCCTGACATCCCTGTACACCAGACAGGTACAGAGGATAGCTACCTCCATTTTAAATGATGACTCCCACCCTTTGCACTGCAACTTTCAGCTTCTTCCCTCAAGACGGAAGTTTGCTGTCCCAAAAAGAAAAACCCAGCACTACAAAAACAGATTTGTTCCTGCTGCTGTCAAAGAGTTCAATTCAATTCAATTCAACTTTATTTATATAGCGCCATTTCACAACAACAGTCATCTCATAGCACTATCAACTGTAGGGGGAACCCCCACAGTTGCAGAAAGACCCCAGCAATCAGGCGATCCCCTGTGAGCAAGCACTTGGCTACGGTGGAGAGGAAAAACTCCCTTTTAACAGGAAGAAACCTCCAGCAGAACCAGGCTCAGGGAGGGGCAGTTATCTGCTGTGACTGGCTGGGGGGTGAGGGGATAGAGAAGAAGAAAAGAACAGACATGTAGAGAGCAAACAGCACGATGGGGACTCAATCTATGGGAGAGAACAAACAAATGTTAATGACCAGCAAAAAAAATATTTCATTGAGAGTGAGGAAAGGAGTGAGGCCCAGTGTATTACTGGAGGTTCCCCGGCTGACTAAACCTATTAGCAGCATAACTAAGGGAGGGTTCAGAAACACATGATCCCTCCCTAATTGTAGGCTATATCGAAAAGGTAGGTTTTAGCCCTATTCTTAAAAACAGAGATCAAGTCTGACTCCCGAATCCAGATTGGCAGCTGATTCCACAGGAGAGGAGCTTGATAACTGAAGGCTCTGCCTGTTACGACTCGCCGCTCATTAGCGGCGCCAGCTGAGCGCACACCTGCACCTCGTCAGCGGCAGAGTATATAAGCTGCTCTGTCCTGGGCTTCGGCCTGAAGCCGTCTGTTTCCTTCGGCCACTTGCTCCAGAGGAACTCCCTCGCCAAGCAGCAAGATTCATCACGTAATCTACTCCATAACTTGTGTTCCAGTCTTTCCCTGTGCACAGGTGGACCTTTCCCGGCGGCGGACCCCGCCCTCGCTTCTCCATCACGCAGCTGCTGTCAGGTGCATCGCCAGGTCTCTGTCTCCCGGACTCTCCCTTGTGCGTGCCTGCCACCTGCCCAGCCAAGTAAGCCAACTTACCTCTCATCCCGTGTTGTTCTGGTATGATGCCCGTCACCTTCTCCCTGTGCTCTCTCCCCAGGGTTGTCCGGCTGTACGGTTTCCTGTCTCCGTGCCTGATGCTGACGTCCACCAGCAGCACATCCATATCTCACAAACACGCATTCATCATCCCTGTTGTTAAATAAAGCTATTGAATTCACTCTGAGCCTGCGTGTGTGTCTCCTGAGCCGTGCGTTATGTCACTGCCTCCCATTGTACTTTTGGAGATTCTAGGTATTACAAGTAATCCTGCATTTTGGGAGCGTAGTGCTCTGTTAGGACAATACGGTAGTATCAAATCTTTTAAATAAAAAGGAGCCTGATTGTTTAGAGCTTTGTAAGTAAGAAGAGGGATTTTAAACTTAATTCTAAACTCTATGGGAAGCCAATGAAGGGAGGCCAGAACCGGAGAGATATGATCTCTCTTTCTAGTACCTGTTAAAACTCTTGCTGCAGCATTTTGGATCAGCTGAAGACTTTTTAAAGATGTTTTGGGACACCCTGATAATAAAGAATTACAATAATCTAATCTCAAGCTAACAAAAGCATGGATCAGTTTCTCAGCATCACTCTGAGACAAGATGGTCCTAATCTTGGCAATATTACGCAAATGATAGAAGGCAGTCTTAGAAACAAATTTAATATGTGAATTGAAGGACAAATCCTGATCAAAAATAACTCCAAGGTTCCTCACAGAGCTATTAAGAGAAAGAGTAACCGCATCCAAACTGAAAGTTTGATTTGGAAAGGAATTTCTAAGGTTTTTTGGACCAACAAGAATGACTTCAGTCTTATCTGAATTTAATAGCAGGAAATAACAAGTCATCCAAGCTTTGATTTCCTTAAGACAGGCTTCTAACTTGGCTAATTGATTACTATCATCTGGCTTCATTGACAGGTATAATTGTGTGTCATCAGCATAACAATGAAAATGTATACAGTGCTTTCTAATAATGTTGCCTAACGGAAGCATCGTCGGCCTCCGTCGGTCTATGATGACCATGGAAGAGAATCCTAAACGTCTACTCTGCTGGAACAGCACCGCCTGTGGCTGAACAGGCCGATGCGCGAATGACAGTCCCTGTCACACAGGTCGCACTTGTGGGTGGTCTCCGTGCTGCTGGGTCTGTGGCGGTTCTTCCTGCGGGTCCTTTTTTCATCTGCTGCAGCAGTCAGTCTCTCTTCACCCGCCTTGAGCTGTCTGGTCAGGGTGCCTCTCCATTTGGAGCGGTCCGTTGCAAGGTCCTCCCAGCGCTCTGTGTTGATATCCAGGGCCTTCATGTCTCTCTTGCAGACATCTCTAAAGCGCAGCTGTGGGCGGCCAGCATCTCTCCTGCCAGTTGCCAGTTCTCCATAGAGGACGTCTTTGGGGATTCTGCCATCCTCCATACGGTGAACGTGGCCTAGCCAGTGGAGCCTGCGCTGCCTGAGTAGAGTGAACATGGAGGGAAGGCCGGCGCGGGACAGAACTTCTGTGTTGGGCACTTTGTCCTGCCAGGATATGTCCAGGATGTGGCGAATGCAGCGCAAGTGGAAGGAGTTCAGTCTCTTTTCCTGCCGGGCGTATGTTGTCCACGTCTCACTCCCATAGAGCAGTGTGCTGATGACGCAGGTGTTGTACACTGCCATCTTCGTCTTGACAGAGAGTTTGGGATTCTCCCACACTCGTGTGGTGAGGCGAGCGAGTGTGAAGGCTGATTTTCCAATCCTCTTGTTGATCTCTGTATCAAGGGAGAGGTTGTTGCTGATCGTGGACCCCAGGTACGTGAACTGATTCACGACCTCCAGCTTGTAGTCATCAATGGTGATGGTTGGTGGTGCTTCTGTGCCTTGCGCCAAGACGTTAGTCTTCTTCAGGCTGATGGTAAGCCCGAAGTCCTTGCATGCCTGGGAGAAGCGGTCCATCAGGGTCTGAAGCTCCTGCTGTGTGTGGGTTGCAACTGCAGCGTCGTCTGCGAACAGCATGTCTCTGATTAGAGCCTCGCGTACTTTGGTTCTGGCTTTCAGGCGGGCGAGGTTGAAAAGCCTGCCGTCAGATCTTGTGTGCAGGTAGATTCCCTCTGTTGTTGTGCTGAAGGCATGCCTCAGGAGCATAGCAAAGAAAATCCCAAAGAGGGTTGGCGCAAGTACACAGCCCTGTTTCACTCCGCTGCGTATGTTGAATGGCTCTGAGACGTTGCCATCGTGCTGCACTATCCCCTGCATGTTGGTGTGAAATGATTCGATGAGGCTTTGCAACTTTGGTGGGCATCCTATCTTTGGCAGGATCTTGAAAAGGCCCTCTCTGCTGACCAGATCGAACGCTTTGGTGAGGTCGATGAAGGCGACGTACAGAGGCATGTTCTGTTCTCTGCATTTCTCCTGGAGTTGGCGGATGGAGAATATCATGTCTACCGTCGATCGCTCAGCGCGGAAGCCACACTGAGACTCGGGGTAGACACGTTCAGCAAGCTTCTGTAGACGAACGAGAACAACTCGTGCGTAGACTTTGCCAACAACGCTGAGGAGGGAAATGCCCCTGTAGTTGTTGCAATCGCTTCTCTCCCCTTTGTTTTTGTAGAGGGTGATAATCTTGGCGTCCCTCATGTCCTGTGGTACGGCACCTTCCTTCCAGCACTGGCAGAGGACGTCATGCAATGGCAGCAGTAGGGCGGTCTTGCAGTGCTTGATCAGGTCGGGGGGTATGCCGTCGTTGCCGGGTGCCTTGCCAGCGGCCAAGCTATCAATGGCCTTACTGAGTTCGTCGATGGTTGGCTCGGTGTCAAGTTCGTCCATGGATGGCAGGCAGTCAATGGCATCAAGGGCTGACGGTGTCACGGTGTTCTGTCTAGAGTAGAGGTCGGAGTAGTGTTCCACCCATCTCTCCATCTGCTTGTTCTTCTCTGTGATCATCTCCCCAGTGGAGGATTTGAGGGGGGCCGTCTTGCTCTGAGCCGGACCAAGTGCTTTCTTGATGCCATCGTACATACCACGGATGTTCCCTGTTATGGCAGCGGTTTGAATGTCTTGGCTGAGCTGAGTCCAGTACTCGTTGGCACAGCGCCGAGCAGTCTGCTGAACTTTGCTTCTCGCAGCCCTGAGAATCTGGAGATTCTTCTCGTTTGGGTACTTCTTGTACTCAGCAAGTGCTGAGCGCTTGGCTTCAATGACGGGGGTCATCTCGGTCAACTTGGCATCAAACCAGTCCTGTGACTTCGAAGTCTTCCTCCCAAAGGTAGCCAAGGCTGTGCGGTGGATGGTGTTTCGCAGCTCTTCCCACTTCTGCTTTGCAGATTCTCCTCCTTGTGGTACACCAAGTTCCTTCTCAAAGGTGGAGGCAAACTGCTCAACAAGTTCTGGTTGGGCCATCTTGCTGGTGTCAATCCGTGCCTTTCCAGGTTGTCTAGCACGATGGAATTTCTTCAGCTGCAGCTTGACCTTGCAACACACCAATGAATGGTCTGTGTCGCAATCTGCACTCTGGAACGAACGGGTGATTAGCACGTTCTTCAGTGAGGTGCGCCTGGTCAGGATCAAGTCTAGCTGGTGCCAGTGCTTTGAGCGCGGATGTTGCCAGGAAACCTTGTGTTGGGGCTTGGTCTTGAAGAACGAGTTTGTGATGCACAGATCGTGATATGTGCAGAACTCGAGCAGCCGCTGTCCGTTGTCGTTCATTCTGCCCACGCCAAAAGGTCCAAGACAGGAGGGCCAGGAGTCGTGGTCAGCACCCACTCTGGCATTGAAGTCTCCAAGGAGAATGAGTTGTTCAGAGTTGGGGATGATCCTGACAGTTGTTGCGAGATTCTCGTAGAACTCGTCTTTTGACTCTGGTGTGGCTGTCTGTGTTGGGGCATACACACTGACGAGGGTGACTGGGCCTTCAGTGGTGTTCAGGCGGAGGGTGAGGAGTCGTGCAGAGCCAGTGCTGCCCGGTTCCACCATCTTCAGCAAAGTGTTCTTCTCTGCGAAGCCCACTCCGTGTTCCCTGTGTTCGTCACTGCCCTTTCCCTGCCAGTAGAATGTGTAGTCCTTCTCTCTCAGTGTGCCTGCATCAGCTAACCATGTTTCCTGGAGAGTGGCGATATCCACTCCCAGTCTCTTCAGCTCATTATTGATGATGGCAGTCTTCCTGGTGTCGTTGATGTCCTTTAGGTTAGCAGCGAGTCCTGTCATCATAGTGCGGACGTTCCAAGTTCCCAGTTTTAGAGTTGGTCTCTTTTGTTTTATTGTCTTGCCTGGTGCGAAAGTTCCCAGCCTGCTGTTTGGATTTCTCCTTATCCCCATGCACCCAATGAGGAAAGCAAGCTGTGGCGGGACAACACCTTATTGGCTGGGGGCTGCCCAGCTTGAGGCGGGCGGTAGCTGTCCAGTGAGATCTGATGATCCCTCCCACTATCGGGAACAACCCCTGGTGCCCTGCTCTACGCCAATTGAGCAGTGGCTTATAACCGGTAACTGTCATTCCCCGTGTTTTGTCTACGCCAAAGGCGAAGCTGGAGTGTCCTCTCCAGTGATCCGGTGTTCTACCTTCCAGCGTTGGCCGTTGGTAGGATTCAAGCCTGGGCAGGAAGATATGGAGGACAAGATGTTGCCCATGCAGCATGTCCCCCCTCTCCACGTCACTGATGAATCCAAAGGAACAGCAGGGCTGCTACAGTTTGGCACCAGCGCCGTTGCAGGAGCTGCCAGAACGATGTTGAGCACAACATAGAACTGCCTTAGGGGCTCCGACTCCGGATTTTTCCTCAGGGTTGACTCCCGAAGCCTTACCCGTGACAGGTTGACGAGCCACCATCTACCCGAAGCATCTGGTTTTACGGCGCCAGAGATCCGCCCTCGCCCCTTCTCCTATTAGTAAAAGCAGTTCCACCGGGCTTAGAGACTAAACCACACGGGTAGGCTAGGAGTTGGACTTAGTTGTCAGAGGCTTTTCGAGACTCACGCCATAAGGAGCATTTTATGAGCACTGGGAGCTTAACCCCAGTGCCGCTCCTGGCTATGACAACCTTGGAACCAAAAGCAAAAGTTACACATTTAATAAAAAAAACCTTTACATTTATAACCTTTACATTTTGTAATTTACATTTATTTATTTATTTATTTATTTTATTTTATTTTTTTTTGCTGGTCATTAACATCTGTTTGTTCTCTCCCATATATTGAGTCCCCATCGTGCTGTTTGCTCTCTACATGTCTGTTCTTTTCTTCTTCTCTGTCCCCTCACCCCCCAGCCAGTCGCAGCAGATGACTGCCCCTCCCTGAGCCTGGTTCTGCTGGAGCTTTCTTCCTGTTAAAAGGGAGTTTTTCCTCTCCACCGTCGCCAAGTGCTGCTCACAGGGGATCGCCTGATTGCTGGGGTCTTTCTGCAACTGTGGGGGTTCCCCCTACAGTTGATAGTGCTATGAGATGACTGTTGTTGTGAAATGGCGCTATATAAATAAAGTTGAATTGAACTGAATTGAATTTAATTGAATTGAATAAGGAAGAGTTACAAGTTTAAGGAAAAAAAAGTTGTAAATTTATAAGCATAAAAGTTACAAAATTAGGAGAAACAAGCTGGAAATTTTTGAGAAACAATTAGCAAAATTAACAAGAAAAAAGTTGCAAAATTTTAAGAAAAAGTTGAAAATTTTAAGAGAACAAACCGAAAATTAAAGGCTGAAAGTTGCAAATTTACAAGATTCAATTTTCTGAGAAAAAGTTGAAAATCTCTTGTGAACTAAGTGGTGAATTTAGCAGCAAAATGGTGCAAATGAAAAAGTGCTGGATTGATGTGGGGCAGAATGCAGACTGCAGAAACGCCTCTGTTGGCACACATTACACAACATTAAACTTCCTGTTTGAATCCATCAATATTTCTCACCAATTTTTGTCTTAGATTCCATTTCAGTGTTCAGAGAAAGGTCATTTTAAGTGTTTCCAAATGAATGAATGAATGAATGAATGAATCTTTATTTCAGATAGTACAGGTTAAAAGGAACTGAATAATATAGCAAAGGGGGAAATAAAATCCAACAAGGTCAAATTAGACAATAACTCCTCTGGTTATACAGTTCAACATAAGTTATCCGAAATGGGTGATGGCTGAAGCCTCAGCTTATATTACCCACCCATATTCCATCCAAGAATTCAAAAGAAAAACAAAACAAGAGCGATTACAATTCGGAAAAAAGCTAAGACAAAATGTGACAAAAAAAAAAAAACTAAGCTATAACACAACACAGGCTGGAAATGTCAATCCTTATGTGAGTTTACATGTCATCTTGTATATATGTTTGGAGTATTTCTTCCTTTAGTTTTTGTTTAAATTGTCCAAGCGTTTTACGTGATTTTAATTCAGGTCCATAATCGTTCCATAATCTGACTCCTTGCACTGAAACACAGTGTTGCTTGGTGGTTGTTCTCACTGTAGGCTTTTGAAATATCCATGTTCTTCTGAAGTGATATCGTTTCTCCCTTATTTGGAACAACTTTTGGATATTTGCGGGCAGTGATAAATTCTTCACTTTAAACATTATTTTTGCAGTTTTAAAGTCAACCAGATCTTTCAACTTGAGAGCTTTTAGTTTAAGAAAAAGTGGGTTTGTTGGTTCCCTGTAAGCTGCTTTGTTTACTATTCTAATAGCTCTCTTTTGAAGCATAAAGAGTGGATATATGTTTGTTTTATATGTATTTCCCCATACTTCAGTACAATATGTCATGTATGGGAGTATGAATGAATGATACAAGGTATATAGTGTGGGTTGATTCAGCAAATATTTCACTCTGTGTAATATTGCAATTGATTTGGATACTTTACCTTTAATATAATTAATATGTGACTTCCAAGACAGTTTATTATCAATTATTACTACAAGAAATTTAGTTTCAGATACCTTTTCAATCTCTACACCATTTACACTGAGTTTAGATACTGAGTTGTTGTGATGGTTGTTAAAGACTATACATTTTGTCTTACTTAAATTGAGCATTAATTTGTTTGAATCAAACCACAGTTTAAGCTTTCCTAATTCCTTTCCGAGTGTATCCAGAAGTTGTTCCAAATTGTTTCCACTGCATAATAGATTAGTGTCATCGGCAAACAATATTAAGTCCATTTTTTCTGAAACTTTACATATATCATTTATATACATATTGAATAATAATGGCCCCAAAACTGAACCCTGTGGGACTCCACAAGTGTGACGCTAATGAAAACAAATGGGATTTTCTTGTGAAAGCTCAATAAAACATCAGGTTAACTTATGCTGGGTGTTGCCACGGCAGCTGCAGCTTTAACAGAAGCTGCTCACGCTTTGCTATAAAGCAGAGAGAAAAGAATTAAGATGCTGCGTTCATAGCAGCCATAGAAGGTCAAAGGTCGAATCGCTGATTGAGACTTTGACTGAAAACAAGAGGATGAAAAGGGTCAAATTTACCTGAAAAATTACAACGAAAAAGACCTGAAACTTACAAGAAAAATGGATCAAATTTATGTGGAAAAAAATGCACATTTATGGAGAAAATAGTCTCAAAACTAGAAAAGCACTCGGAGAGCGCAGACCTCCACCAAGGGCCACAGTTCCCCCCATACAGTGTTTGTGTGTACGTTTTCAGATTCCTTGACCATGAAAACATATGACTAGCAATTGGATTCACAATGATAGGATTAGTTGTTGAGTAGTTATTCACGAAAATGGCATTTTCCGTAATGGGGGTTTTCTTGTGGACGGTGATCCGGATCATCCCCAAAATTTAATCAGTTCTTCCTTGTACTATTTCCAACAATGCCTGAAAGTTTCATCGAAATACGTCAAAAACTTTTTGAGTTATCTTGCTAACCAACAGACAAATAGACAAACAGACAGACAGACAAACCCCGGCAAAAACATAACATCCTGGCGGAGGTAAAAATCAATAAAATAAAACTAAGCTCGACGAGCTTCAATAGCATTTGGGGTAGCCCTTGCCTGAGTCGCTGCATTTCTTCTCTCGCTGCAGCACGGTGATTCTCCGCATCCTCTGTGTTGAAAATGGCCCTATCTCACAATGTTAAAGAATCCTTTAAAAAATTCCTTCATCCAGATGGTGATCCGGATCATCCCCAAAATTTAATCAGTTCTTCCTTGTACCATTTCCAACAACGTATGAAAGTTTCATCGAAATTCGTCCAAAACTTTTTGAGTTATCTTGCTAACCAACAGACAGACAAACAGACTGACAAACCCCGGCAAAAACATAACCTCCTGGCCTGCGGCCTGGCGGAGGTAAATATGAGTAAAGCTGCAAATTTATGACGAAGACTGACAAATTTACACAAAAGAGCTTCAAATTTCAGAGGAAAAGTTTCCTATTTCAGTGGGAAACTATGGCTGTTTCTCCTTCTTTGTGAGACTCAAATGTGTTTTGTGGCTCTGGGCAGCATTTTAAGGCTAAAATTGACTCTTTTGATTGAAAATTTAGAGTTTTTCTTGTAAAATATAAAATCTTGTTTTTATATTTACATATTTATTCCATCTAGCTACAATGCTCCACACTGTGTGTTTATATATTCATATATTTATTCCTTCCAGCTACAATGCTCTGCACTGTGTGTCTGTGTATATATATATATATTTTATAGTAATATGTACATATGTATATTAGCTGCTCTTGATTGCTTGTTTTTTTTTCTTGCCTTCTGATTGTTGCTCTGAGTGTTGCTTTCCCTGTGCTGTTGCAATCCTGGAATTTCCCCGTTGTGGGACTAATAAAGGCTTATCTTATCTTAAAATCACATTTTTTTTCTTACATATTTTCTTCATCACAATTTTGAGAGGCTGTTACTCTTAAATGTGCAACTTTTCTTGTCACTTTGCACCATTTCTCCCTTTAAATTTGCTCATCTTTTCCTCATATTTGCATAAGGTTTAAATATAAACTGGTCTATCAATAATAGGAAAAAAATAAGCAACTTTTCCTCTTATAAATTTGCATTTTTTAAACGTTTTCTTGTAAATTTGAGAGAAAAATATCCTTAAATTTGAACAAAATTTTAAGGGGAAAAAGTCTTTTCTTTCCCTGTTCAACTTCAGATTTCATTCTCATAAAATTTGAGATGATTCTACATATTTGAAAAACAAAATGTAATTGTAAAATTTTACTTTGATTTTTTTCCTATAAATTTGTACAAAGTTCTTATAAATGTTTCTTGTTTTCTACCTTTTTTTCTTCAATTTGCAGCATTTCTTCTTAATTTGTAACTTTTTAACGTAAATTTAAAACATTTCTCATAAATTTGCAACTTTATTCCAGTAAATTTCAATCATTTTTCAAATAAATTTGTCATTTTGTTTTCTTGTAAATTTGCATTTTTTTTCCTCACAAATTTGCAACATTTTTCCTCAAATTGATCTTTTTTCCTCATAATTTTTCAAAGTTATTCTCATAAATTTGCATTATTTTCTGGTGATTTATTGCCATAAATGTGTAAAAATATTCTCATGATTTTGTAACTTTTCTCATAAATCTGCAACTTTATTCCCCCAAATTATGATCATTTTTCAATACATTTGTGATTTTGTTTTCTTGTAAGTTTGCTAATTTTTTCTTGAAAATTGTATTTTTCCCCTCACAAATTTGCAACATTTTTCCTGCAAATTGATCTTTTTTCCTCATAATTTTTAAGTTATTCTGATAAATTTCTGCATTTTCTAGTGATTTATTTCCATTCATTTGTAAAAACATATTCTGATGAATTTGTACCTTTTTCATTCAAGCAGAGAAGCCCAGACTTCCCTCTCCCCAGCCACCTGCTCCAGCTCTTCAGAGGGGATACCAAGGCGTTCCCAGACTAGCTGGGAGACATAGTCTCTCCACCGAGTCCTGGGTCTGCCCCGGGGTCTCCTCCCAGTGGGACGTGCCTGAAACACCTCAAGTGGGAGGCGTCCAGGAGGCATCCTAATCAGATGCCCATACCACCTCAACTGACTCCTTTCAATGTGGAGGAGCAGCGGTTCTACTCTGAGCCTCTCCCGGATGACTGAGCTCCTCACCCTATCTCTGAGGGTGAGTCCAGCAATCCTACGGAGAAAGCTCATTTCAGCCGCTTGTATCCGCGATCTCGTTCTTTCGGTCATTACCCAAAGCTCGTGACCATAGGTGAGAGTAGGAACGTAGATTGACTGGTAAATCGAGAGCTTTGCCTTAGAACTAAGCTCCCTCTTCACCACAACAGACCGGTACAACGTCCGCATCACTGCAGATGCTGCTCCAATCCGTCTGTCGATCTCTCGCTCCATTTTCCCCTCACTCGTGAACAAGACCCCAAGATACTTAAACTCCTCCACTTGGGGCAGGAGCCTGTCCCCAACCCGGAGAGGACAATCCACCTTTTTCCGGCTGAGGACCATGGACTCGGACTTGGAGGTGCTGATTCTCATCCCAGCCGCTTCACACTCAGCGGCAAACCGTCCCAGCAAGAGCTGTAGGTCATTGCTGGATGAAGCCAACAGGACAACATCATCTGCAAACAACAGAGATGAGATCCTGTGGTCACCAAGCATGACACCCTCCATTCCCTGGCTGCGCCTAGAAATCCTGTCCATAAAAATTATGAACAGGACCGGTGACAAAGGGCAGCCCTGGCGGAGTCCAACTCTCACTGGGAATGACTCCGACCGAGTGTTGGCAATGCGAACTAAACTCTCACAACGGTCGTACAGAGACCGAATAGCTCGTAACAACAAGCCCGAAGCTTGTTGTTACGAGCTCGGGCTTGTTGTTACCTTTTTCTCATAAATTTGAAAATTTATTCCCATACTTTTGATAATTTTTCAAATATAATTGTGATTGTTTTGTTGTAAATATGCAAAATTATTCTTGTAAAGTTGTATTTTTTCCTTACACATTTGTAAAAATTTCCCTGCAAATTGATCTTTTTTCATGAAATTTTTAAAGTTTTTCTCAGAAATTTACAGTGTGATTTATTTTCATAAATTTGTCAAAAAAAAAAAACTAATCTGATGAATTTGTGTGTTTTTGCTGGTGAATTTTCCTGTTTTTAAATCCATGGATTCCAGCATCAATATCTGCGCTGATTTGAAGGAACATGGACACAGTAACCGGATTAAAAGCCTGATGGGAATAAAAATGCTTCATGTAAACATGGCAATCTGAATATTCTGACCCGATCACGCTCATACGGATCAAAACTTCATTCCAAGTGAGAGGGGTGGGTTATTCCGATTGTTAATGGGAATGGTGCGCATGAAAACACTTATTCTGAACGTAGAGCAGAAAACATGTTTACTGCGCATGTCTGTAAACCAGCCACACGTCAATGTGACGTATTTCCGCCTTAGCAGCAGCTAGTGGAAAACATGGCGGGAGTAAAACAAAACTGGTGTGTATCGTCCTGCTGTCTCCCTCTGTTGGCCATATGCAGAAGTTTGCACTTGTAGCTTCATTACGGAGACCAGCAGAAGCAAAAGTACAGTCTGAGTAACACAATACAGGTCCATTTCGACACGAAGCGGGGCTCCCTAACACCAGAAGTTGGTTCTTCTTCTACTATTTTCGAAATGTCAATGTCAAAATGATTTATTCCCTTCAAACGTGTGACACATGGAAACGCACGTCCTAATCAGATCAGCTTTTTCAGGATCCATGTAAACAGTAAAATTCTGATCTGAATTGTAATCAGACTGAAGAAACTTTGCCCATGTAACTGTGGCCGTGTGAAGGAGAAGGCCATGGAGAGGCGGCGGCGGGGCGGTCAGAACGCCGCATGGGCTCAACACATCTATTGGTTTCCAGTTTGAAACAAAGATGCAGACACACTCTGAACAAAATCAACATCCATGTTGGTCATTTCAAGCCTGAAACATCTGCTTCCTCCTCAGCAGTGTTGGGGGAACATGTGGAGGAAAAAGGAACATCAGAGCACTTTGGCAAGAACCAAGGAGCACAACTTTGGTTGGATTCAGGCTGTTTTCACACCAATTACCTTTGGTCCAGACTTTCACACTTTTCACTTGAATTTGGAGCCAAATTTTAGGCGTGAAACCTCCCTTGAACCTCGGTCTGCACCAAACCAAATTTCCTCCACCAAAAAAAGGTGGTCCAGATGGAAATGAAACGTGGTCCTGTTGAGAGCATCAAAGCAATTTTTAGAAAGAGTTTTGGACCAAACCCTGGAAGTTAAGGCCACCAATCAGAGAGAAAATGAGCTGTGGGAGCACTGGGAGAGAGGCAAGATGGCCGTTTGTGGCTCCACTTGGAAAAAATGGTTGAGCAATGGCACCTGAAAACCATCACGGTGAAAAGAAGGACAAACATCCGTGTTAATGACGACCTTAATAATATTCTAGAGTCATAAACTAGTTCAGCCAATAATATGGTGAAGTCTGAACCAGTTTACACTGAACCTCTGAAATTTGCGGTGTTTGGCGGGCAGAACGTTTCAGATTTTCTACTGCCACTCAGTGAAGAAAGAATCTGAGTTTCTTTGCATGTGCTAAATTTAGGGAAACTGGCCGGAATGCTTCAACGAAAAGTTTCACATCTACAGGAAAAAAGTTGCAAATTTACAGGGAAAAAGTAGAAAATATTTGAGGAAAAAAGTTTAAAAAAAATTACAAGAAAATGTGGCAAATTTTTGAAAAAAAAGTTGCAAATTGAGGAGAAAAAAGTTGCAAATAGTAGCAAAAAAAGTTTCAACTCTACAAGAAAAAACATTGCAAACTTACAGGAAAAAAGTTGAAAATTTAGAAGAAAAAGTTGCAGATTTGCAAGATAAAAGATGCTAATTTTTGAGAAAAAATTTGCCAATTTACAAAAAAAAAAAAAAAAATGCAAATTGAGGGGAAAAAGCTGCAAACTGAAGAGAAAAAGTTGCAAATTTAACTTTTTAAATTTCCGGTGTTCTAGCAGCTGGAAAAGAATTTGATTTTCTTTGCATAAACGTAGGAAATTTGCTGGAATGTTAAGGGGTTAATATACAGTTAGCGGTGTGTCCAGAGTCTCATCTCTGGACACACATGACACCTCAGAGGGTGAGTAGCATGTTTGCTATCTGCCGGTCTGTGCTAACAACACAAACGTCGTCATTGTGGGGCACCCCCACAACAGACTGGGACAAGCAGAACAATGAGATGTGTATTGATATCAATAGGCAGCCTCTCTGTGTCTAGCTCCTTCCGCCAGTATCATGCTGTTCTCAAATGCAAATGTTCCATGCTTTCCTGCAGTTACCATTCATGCATTGTGTTCACGCTTTCCAGCTCTGTACTGTAATGCCAATGCCTATGCTTACTGCTGTGCATGTATTGTCTGTAACTGAGTATATAAGCACTGAAATTCACATGTTCTCTCTCTCTCTGACTACTGCTGCTGACACACGCATTCTGTGTCTCCTGACGAGAGCCTCAGAGGACTCGCTCCGGCGCGCACGCACGGCACCGGAGTGAGTTCTCGTGATGGCGGTATGAATAATAAACTTCCTTTTAAACTCTCAGTTCGCTGCATTATTATTCTTCCGCCGCACTGGTGACCCCGAAGAAAGCACACGCTTTGTGCAGCAACCTTCTGGTCTGGACATCCACGCTGAACCGGCCGAGGGACACAAAACGTCTCCTCCCTCTCACCGCTCCAACGCCCCATGACCTGAAGGCAGAAAAGAACACGCTGACAATGAACGCAGCACCCGGCGGTGATTCTCCGACGACAAGCGAACGCAGCAGCCTGACGCAAATGATCTGCCCTCCCTCCTGCTACAGGGAGACCTCGACGCAGAGCCACCACCAGGCGAAACTCTCCGGAGATCACCCACGACTGGGAAAGCTGCAGAATGCTTCATGGTGAGATATGCACGCCTGAGATCTGCACATCCACGCTGGGACCGGCTGCTCTCACAGCTCCTCCACACGAGAGCGCACGCACCTCGTCCTCTCTCCACGACAGCGACCTCCAGGGCTGACGGAGAATACAACGCGTGGACCTGAACGCACCATGACCAACTACAGCAACACACTGAACAGGGATGATTATTGGCGCCAACTACGCTGATCTCCAGCAAGCTCCCTGACCCTGACTCGCCTCTCAACAGCGGACCACCCATGCACCAAACCCCGGCACACGCACTGGGGGGTTATGAGGACAGCGCACCACGCATGGGACATATCGGCTCTACACAGACTGCCAGCATCCTTCGCCGCTGCACACGGAACCTTCAGGGCTGCTCACACACCTGAAGCATCACACGCAGCTCGCTCACAGGATTTTGTATGGGTCTTAGCCATGGCGCACAAAAGGAATTCAGCCGTCAGCTGTTTCCGAGGGCTTTAGGGTTGCGCCCGCACCTAAAGTCAACACGCCAAGTCCCTCTGCTTTTGTTTTTTTTCTCACAGCCGCTATGCAGCCTCGCAGTTCCTGTTTTTCTTCATGGCCGCGAGAGGAGTCAGTGACTAATTTTTTTCTTCTTACAGCTGCTGTGGACCTCCGCACGTTCAACGAGACAGTCCCTCAACATCGCGGATCCACAGGCAATTTTTGCGCGGCCCAGACAATTTCGCCGTCCCGGGCCGGCACTTGCTACCCCCACCCCCCTCCCTCCACCGCCACCTGCAGCAAGCTTTCCCCCGCAGCTCGCTACCATAGCCGGACTATCGAGGCCTCAGCTTCCCACTGAGCCCTCTGGGGGGGAGTGTGTGGGGCACCCCCACAACAGACTGGGACAAGCAGAACAATGAGATGTGTATTGATATCAATAGGCAGCCTCTCTGTGTCTAACTCCTTCCACCAGTATCATGCTGTTCTCAAATGCAAATGTCCCATGCTTTCCTGCAGTTACCATTCATGCATTGTGTTCACGCCTTCCAGCTCTGTACTGTAATGCCAATGCCTATGCTTACTGCTGGCATGTATTGTCTGTAACTGAGTATATAAGCACTGAAATTCGCATGTTCTCTCTCTCTGTGACTACTGCTGCTGACACACGCATTCTGTGTCTCCTGACGAGAGCCTCAGAGGACTTGCTCCGGCGCGCACGCACGGCACCGGAGTGAGTTCTCGTGATGGCGGTATGAATAATAAACTTCCTTTTAAACTCTCAGTTCGCTGCTTTATTATTATTCTTCTGCCGCAGTCATGACAGCAAAATATCGGTGCATCATGTAAAGTTGTTCAGTTTGGTTGAGTCAGGAGCAGCGTGAAACCAAACCTAACCAGACTAAATGTAGACACTGGAATATTAATATGAACCTTGGTCCACACCTTCAGTTTTCTCTCAATTAACATTCTTTCCACATAAATTAGCAACTTTTTTCAGATAAATTTGAGACCTTTTTCTCATAAAGTAGCCATCTTTTTCATGTAATTTTGCATTTTCTTTTACATAAAGGTGAAACTTTTCATGTAAATCTGCAACTTTTTTGTGTAAATTTGCAACTTCTTTTAAATAAATTTGCAATGTTTTCATGTAAATTTGCAGCTTTTATATAAATTTGTAATCGTTTCATGTAAATTTGAAACTTATTTTACAAAATCTGCAACTTTTCATGTAAAATTGCAACTTATTTTACATAAATTTGTTACTTTTTCATTTAACTTTTTGGCAACTTTTTTCTTTTTTTTTGTTTTGTGGCCGCACATGGCCAAAACATAATGAGCAGCATCTTTGATAAGAACAAAGGGCAGAGTTTCCTTGGAGATGACAGGAAGCTGTGAAATGTGATCTTTTGTATGTCAGAGACGGCTTGGAGGATCCTTTGTGTGCCAGAGACTGTGAGGGGATGTTTAAGGATTAAGGAAGTGCATGCATGTGATCTTTTATGTGAATGCAATGTGACCTTTTGATATGTAGAAGGACCTGAGTATTTAAGTGAAGAGTTCTGTGTGAGATGTTCTCTTTTCTACTATGCTCATGTAGAGAATGTGTAATAAACTGCCTGAGACAAACTTGCCTCATCATTTACACACTCTACACTGGTGACCCAAGACGAAGCATGCAACATGAAGAGAATTCCCCGGAGCCAGCCTCATTGGGAGCCCCCAGCCAAGCGTATGCCATTACAATCCAGCTACCGGATTTTTGGCAGCACAATCAGCGCTCCTGGTTCCACCTGGTTGAGGCGCAGTTTGTCCTCCGGGGGATATCGGTGGATGACACGAAATTCTACCATGTGGTCGCAAAGCTCGACACCCACATGGCTCAGCATGTGGAGAGCCTGCTGGATCAGCCACCAGCCAGCGACAAATACAGCACGTTGAAGGCTGCACTCATCCAGCACTACACACTCTCAGTTGAGGAGAGAGCAGAGAGACTCCTGATGCGGACCGGGTTGGGAGATTGCACGGCTATTGACCTCATGGAGAGGATGCTGAGATTGAAGGGCTCGGACGACGACCACTTCATTTTTATCCACCTTTTCCTCCGGAACCATCCGTCAGCGACGAGAGCGGCCCTGGCCAGTTCGCCGTTGCTGGCCAAGCGGGACTACCGTCCACTGGCCCAGGAGGCACACCAGATCATCATGGCCAGCAGAGAGCTCGCGACCACGGCGGTGGCGACGGAGCTCGGCGTGACGACCGGAGACGGCAAGGAGCCATTGACGGCGGTGGCAGAACCACCGACGACGGCGGCGGTGGGGGCCAAGGAACGCGGAGGAGACACCCTTTGTTTCTACCACCGCCGCATTGCAGAGAGGGCACGCAAATGTATACCACCGTGCCAGTTCAAGCGCTCGGGAAACGCCAAGACCGGGGGTCGGTAGCAGCTGCGGCCCTCGGGGAGGAGAACAAGCTGCTCTACTTGACGGACGCACGCTCGGGGAGGCATTTCCTCGTGGACACCGGCGCCCAGTTGAGTTTCATCATGCCGTCCTACGCCGACTGGCTGGCAGGATCCAGCGGCTCCAAGATGGCAGCAGCAAACGGCTCGGAGATTAAGACCTTTGGTGAGAGGACTCTACTCCTGTCTCTACACGGCCGTACATTTGAGTGGACTTTTGTGATAGCAGCATTGAATTTCAATATATTGGGGGCTGATTTTTTGTGCTCACATGGTTTGTTGGTTGATGTCGCTAACAGGCGCCTGGTTAATGCACTTTCTTTTGATTCTATTCCCTGTACAGCTCGAGCGTCCCGCCCAACAGCACAAGCCAACGTCACAGCTGCAAGCGGTAAGTTCTACACACTGCTCACTCAGTTCCCAGCACTCACAGTCCCAACATTTTCGGGAGCCGTCGCTAAACACGGGGTGGAACATTTTATTACCACCACCGGGCCGCCCGTTTTTGCAAAACCTCGGCGCTTGGACGCAGCTAAACTGGCCATAGTGCGCGAGGAGTTTGCCAACCTGGAGAGGTTGGGCATCATCAGGCGTTCAAACAGCCCATGGGCTTCCCCGCTACACATGGTCCCTAAAGCTGACGGTTTGTGGTGACCTTGCGGGGATTTCCGCAGGTTGAACAATGCCACAGCGCACGACCGCTACCCAATTCCTCACATCCAAGATTTTTCTGTTCATTTGGCAGGAGCGATACCCCATACCCCCCCATATACCCCGATACCCGAGTATGGGGTATCGGGCTTGTTGTTACGAGCTATTCGGTCTCTGTACGACCGTTGTGAGAGTTTGGTTTGTATTGCCAACACTCGGTCGGAGTCATTCCCAGTGAGATTTGGACTCCGCCAGGGCTGCCCTTTGTCACCGATCCTGTTCATAATTTTTATGGACAGGATTTCTAGGCGCAGCCAGGGAATGGAGGGTGTCATGCTTGGTGACCACAGGATCTCATCTCTGTTTTTTGCAGATGATGTTGTCCTGTTGGCTTCATCCAGCAATGACCTACAGCTCTTGCTGGGACGGTTTGCCGCTGAGTGTGAAGCGGCTGGGATGAGAATCAGCACCTCCAAGTCCGAGTCCATGGTCCTCAGCCGGAAAAAGGTGGATTGTCCTCTCCGGGTTGGGGACAGGCTCCTGCCCCAAGTGGAGGAGTTTAAGTATCTTGGGGTCTTGTTCACGAGTGAGGGGAAAATGGAGCGAGAGATCGACAGACGGATTGGAGCAGCATCTGCAGTGATGCGGACGTTGTACCGGTCTGTTGTGGTGAAGAGGGAGCTTAGTTCTAAGGCAAAGCTGTCAATTTACCAGTCAATCTACGTTCCTACTCTCACCTATGGTCATGAGCTTTGGGTAATGACCGAAAGAACGAGATCGCGGATACAAGTGGCTGAAATGAGCTTTCTCCGTAGGATAGCTGGACTCACCCTCAGAGATAGGGTGAGGAGCTCAGTCATCCGGGAGAGGCTCAGAGTAGAACTGCTGCTCCTCCACATTGAAAGGAGTCAGTTGAGGTGGTATGGGCATCTGATTAGGATGCCTCCTGGACGCCTCCCACTTGAAGTGTTTCAGGCATGTCCCACTGGGAGGAGACCCCGGGGCAGACCCAGGACTCGGTGGAGAGACTATGTCTCCCAGCTAGTCTGGGAACGCCTTGGTATCCCCTCTGAAGAGCTGGAGCAGGTGGCTGGGGAGAGGGAAGTCTCTGCTTGAACTGCTGCCTCCGTGACCCGGACCTCCGGAAAAGTGGTAGAAGATGGATGGATGGATGGATGGATGGATGGCAGGAGCGCACGTTTTTTCTAAAATAGACTTGGTCCGTGGTTACCACCAAGTCCCAGTGCGCGCTGAGGACATACCCAAAACAGCGGTGATAACTCCGTTTGGTCTATTCGAGTTTTTGCGCATGCCATTCGGGCTTAAAGGGGCTGCACAGACGTTCCAACGCATGATGGATGCGGTGCTGCGCGATCTCCCTTTCGTATTCGTCTACCTGGACGATATTTTGGTAGCCAGCGCATCCGAAGACGAACACAAAACCCACCTCACGGTGGTTTTCCGGAGGTTGGGAGAGCACGGTTTAAAAATCAATCCAGCGAAGTGTCAGTTCGGGGTGACGCAGATTGATTTTTTGGGGCACCGCGTCTCTCCTGAAGGAGCGGTTCCGCTGCCTGACAAAGTGCGCGCGGTAGCAGATTTTCCCCGACCACAAACAGTCAGGGCGTTACAGGAGTTTTTGGGAATGGTGAATTTTTATAACCGTTTCCTCCCCCACGCAGCGTAGCTCATGCAACCACTGTACGCCACGCTCAAAAAACAGAAACCTGCGAATAAGATCGAATGGTCCCCGGAGCGAGAGCGGGCGTTCTCGGAAGTCAAGGCAGCCCTGGGAAGGGCTGCGTTGTTGGCACAACAACATACGGAGCATAATCCCCAAAAGAGATGAGATTTTGGTGTTGCTGTTGGACTCAAATCTGGACTATCTTTGTCTTTCAGAAAGCTGGCTACACAGAAACATAGACACTAATATGATTGATATTGTGGGTTATCAGTGTTTTAGAAAAGACAGGCAGGTAGGGAGGGGAGGAGGTGTTTTAATTTACATCAAAGAGAAATTTAAATGTCAATGACTAAATTTAATTACCAACAAATGATCAAAGGACCCACCAGGATAACCAAATAATCTAGAACACTTATTGATATGGTATTTGCTAATAAACCAGAACGAATAACCAGAACCTATAATCTTGTAACTGGTTTCTCAGATCATAACATGGTTCTTGCTGTCAGAAAACTTACTAAAAAGCAACTACAGTATGTTGGGGGAGTCGATATTGACAAATTAAATTTTATTATTCCCAAATAAAAAAATGCGGAGTTTGAACATTACTTAGAGAATCAAAATTGGGAGCAGCTCATGTCAATATATGAAGTAGATGATTGTTGTAATTTTATAACTGCAACAATTACAAAGTCTATAGAAAAATTTACAAAGCAAATTAAAAGTAGACAAACGAAGATTAACCTACCATGGTTAAATAATGAAATAAGAAAACTTATGAAGAGGCGAGACTCTGCATTGAAAACATCATTAACCTCTAAACTACAAAATGATCACCTTGTGTACAAAAGTTTAAGAAATAAAGTGGTACAAGAGCTGCGAAAATCAAAAGTATCTTATTACAATAAACTGATAGATCATGGTTCCAAGGTTGTCATAGCCAGGAGCGGCACTGGGGATAAGCTCCCAGTGCTCATAAAATGCTCCTTACGGCGTGCATCTCGAAAAGCCTCTGACAACTAAGTCCAACTCCTAGCTTGCCCATGTGGTTTAGTCTCTAAGCCCGGCGGAACTGCTTTTACTAATAGGAGAAGGGGCGAGGGCGGATCTCTGGCGCCTTAAAACCAGATGCTTTGGGTAGATGGTGGCTCGTCAACCTGGGAAGGTAGCCCATCTAGGGGAAGGTAAACCCTGATTTCAAACCTCCGCTGCCTTGCGGCACACCCGATCACGGGAAAGGCTTCGGAAGGCTTCGCCCTTTTTTTCCAAGATGGCGCCCACAGTGGCCGCCATGGTGTTTTGCTGCCCTTTAATTTGTTTAATTTGTTTGTTTCTGTTCGTTGATTGTGTGTCTGCCAGCTCTTTCACCCGTGAAGAGCTATTAAATATCAGGACTCTCACTCCTACGGACCTTCTCCCAGTTTTTTTTAGCTCCTGCCGCCGATCTGATTCATTGTTTGGCTCAAAGAGTAAGACGGCGAAAAAGAGGAAAGCAAGGGGGGGTTCTCGATGGGCTGCGAAGGAGAGGCACGTGAACAGCCTTGCCTGGCATATTTCTATCCAATGCCAATTCTCTCTTGAACAAGGTAGAAGAATTAAGACTGCTGACGCGATTTAAGGATCTCGCTTCCTCGTCTGTCATCTGTTTCTCTGAGACCTGGCTTAAAGGGAACATACCGGACAGCGCAATCAGCCTCGAGGGATTTCAGCTGTTTCGTGCTGATCGCGTCACAGAGCTCTCCGGTAAGTCTATTGGAGGAGGAGTCTGCTTCTACATTAACAGCAGCTGGTGCTCTGATGTAACGGTGATTTCACAACACTGTTCTACCGATCTAGAATTTCTCTCTATCAACTGCAAGCCATTTTATTCCCCGCGGGAGTTCGCATCATTCGCTTTGATCACTGTGTACACCCCTCCCGACGCGGACGCGCGCGAGGCCCAGCGGGCGCTCGCAGATCACATCCTACATGCGGAGCGGACTTTTCCAGACTCTCTGATTATTGTGGTTGGCGACTTTAACCAGAGCAATCTGAGTCACGAGCTCCCCCGATACAAACAGTTTATTAAATGTCCATCCAGAGGAAATAACACGCTGGATCACTGTTACACTACAGTGAAGGACGCATATCGTGCTGTTCCCCGCGCTGTGCTCGGACTATCTGATCACGTGATGGTCCACCTCATCCCCACATACAGACAGAGACTGAAACTCACTAAACCTGTTGTGACCACCACGAAGAAATTGACCAGTGAAGCTGGAGAACTGAACACATGCATGGAAATAACTGACTGGGACATGTTTAAAGGAGCCACACATGATCTTAATGAGTACACAGACACTGTGAACTCATATATCAACTTTTGTGAGGAGAGCATTCTCCCATCGCGCAACAGGGTGATTTACTCTGATGATAAGCCCTGGTTCACTGCCAAGCTCAGACAGATCAGGAAGGAGAAGGAAGCAGCGTTGAAAAGCGGAGACAGGGACTGCTACAGAGAGGTTAAATATCGGTTTAGCAGAGAGCTGAGGAGAGCTAAATCTGTGTATTCTGAGAGACTCCAGCAGCAGTTCACTGCTAACGACTCTGCTTCTGTGTGGAGAGGACTGAGGCAAATCACCAACTATCGGCCTCAGGCTTCTAAAGGTCAGGATGACAAAGCCCTTTGTCAAAAACTGTCCCAACATTACGCCCATTTTGACACCTCGTCAGCTGTGTCCAACTCCCCCACTCCACCCAGCTCCACTGCCTCCTCGGCCCCTAATTCATCAAAAGCGGTCCCCCCTCCTCCTCCTCCCCCCCTGCCCTTGTCATCAGTGAGCAGGACGTGCACAGATAATTCTCCAGATTGAACCCGCGCAAGGCCCCCGGTCCGGACGGTGTATCTCCCTCCATCCTGAGACACTGTGCGAATGAGCTGGCTCCTGTCTTCATAGACATTTTTAACACCTCCCTTAAGCAATGCCACGTGCCGACCTGCCTCAAATCATCCACCATCATCCCTGTCCCCAAGAAGCCACGGATTACTGGACTTAACGACTACAGACCTGTAGCACTCACCTCTGTAGTCATGAAGTCCTTTGAGTGCCTGGTCCTGTCTCACCTCAAGTCCATCACCACTCCCCTCCTGGACCCGCTGCAGTTTGCCTACCGTGCTAACAGGTCTGTGGACGACGCAGTCAACCTGGCCCTCCACTCCATCCTGCAGCACCTGGACTCCCCGGGAACCTACGCCCTGGATCCTGTTTGTGGACTTCAGCTCTGCATTCAACACCATCCGCCCCGCTCTGCTCCAGGACAAGCTGTCCCTGCTCGACGTGCCTGACTCCCTCTGCAGGTGGATCACCGACTTCCTGACGGACCAGAAGCAGCATGTGTGGCTGGGGAAGTCTGTCTTGGACTCTGTTAGCATCAGCATCGGATCACCCCAGGGCTGTGTACTTTCCCCACTACTCTTCTCCCTTTATACCAACTCCTGCACCTCCTCTCACCAGTCTGTTAAGCTGATTAAGTTTGCGGACGACACCACCCTCATCGGGCTCATCTCCAACGGCGACGAGTCCGTCTACAGGAAAGAGGTGGCCCAACTGGTGTCCTGGTGCAGCCACAACAACCTGCAGCTGAACGCTCTGAAGACAGCGGAGATGATTGTGGACTTCAGGAAAGTCACAACCCCCCTGCCCCCCCTCACCATCACAAGCTCTCCCATCACCATTGCAGATTCCTTCCGCTTCTTGGGCACCACCATCACCCGGGACCTCAAATGGGAGCCAACCATCAGAAGCTCTTGCTTCTGCCCTTCAGAGAGAACAGACGCCTTTTTCTTTGCTCCCTTTTACCCTCCTTCCCTCCCTAACTGAGAATCCCAGCTTGCTGTCTTGTCTGCGTCGCTGTCTTCTGGCTGAATCTTGAACCAAATGAAAAAAATGGATTTGGTGAGCGGCTTTAATTAAATTAACAACATTTTATATAAATTCGGGCCAGGGGGAGCCCCTATGGAGAGACCCATGGATTGGAATGCATGTGTCTGCATGATTCGACTGAGGATGTTGAAACATCTACCTGGTTTGGCTAGGATCACAGGATTTTCTGCTGATTGGCTCTGGAGTTTTTCCTGGTGTATCGAAAAATTAACTGGAAGAGCTAATTAAAAGCGGTCCCGGCATAGCTGCTTCTCAACAATTCGACTAGATGGGGGAGTGCACTAACTATCGGCAATGATAACATGGAAATTACCATCTGCATGCACTGTAGAGGGATGGACTCTACCGGACATGTTTACCCATGTTCTAGAAGGGAAACATCTGGAGTCGTCTTTGGTGCCTCCAAGGAATGGATTTAAAGCCTATGTATGGAAATTATGAACACAGGATTGCTGGAGATGTAAAATTCTATGCTCTGAGTGATCTGTGTCTATCAGACCTTGAATTCACCCTGTTGTCTATTTTCCTCCTGGATTAAGACAAAACAGAAGATTGTGCTTCTCTTTCATAAACATACTGGGTCTGCATCTGAACTCTCATTGACATGTGACTGGCTCAGGAAATTTCCATCTGCCATGCCTCAAGGACATGCTTCCGAGTTTCAGACACTAAGACATAACATCTCGGCTGGGAGAGATTTTGCTGCCTCCAGTAACTGATAAACACCCACCTGCATTCAACATACACGAACACACTGATTCACAATACTGAATTACACCCATCCATTCACTGATTCTCTCTGACTTTTGGTCTTTTGGTTTTTTGTGGTTGATTGTTGCTCTGTGCTATTGAGAGATTTTTTTTCATTGTAATCATAATCTGCTTAAATATAAGCTGTATTCTGATAACAAAGTTTTTTTTCTCTCCTCCCCCCTTGTGTCGTTCCCTCCCCTCCCCTCCCTTTCTTATCTATCTCTGTTTGATGAGGCGCCTATTATGGCTGCCGTGTCGTTGTGTCGTGCGCATGCGCACCAATGTCAAGTCAAGTTCCTCGTGTGTTTTTTTACATGCTTGGCAATAAAGTTTATTCTGATTCTGATTCTGATTCAGCTCCCTCATCAAAAAGGCTCAGCAGAGGATGTTCTTTCTGCGGCAGCTGAGGAAGCTCAAGCTACCCACCAAGATGTTAGTGCAGTTCTACACGGCCATCATCGAGTCCATCCTCACCTCCTCCATAACTGTGTGGTATGCAGGAGCCACTGCCAGGGACAGACTAAGGCTGCAGCGCGTCGTGCGCACTGCTGAGAAGGTGATCGGCTGCAAGCTCCCATCTCTCCAGGACCTGTACATCTCCAGGACCCGGAGGCGTGCTGGCCGGATCATAGCCAATCCCTCACACCCTGGTCACGTACTGTTTGCCCCCCTCCCCTCAGGTAGAAGACTTCGGTCCATTCGGACTAAAACCTCCCGGCACATGAACAGCTTTTTCCCCTCTGCCATCAGACTGCTGAACATTAAGTGACTTATTGACTCTCGTGCACTATGTACAGCAGCTCAACCAGACTCATGTCATTCATCACTGTTTTTTCTGTTGCATTATCAACTGCACTGTGGTACCCCATATTATCTGCTACTTGCTAATTTATTTAAAACTGCCTTGACTAGTATTATTCATTATTATTATTATTATTATTATTATTATTATTATTATTATTATTATTACTTATTATTCTACACTTATTGCATGTTTTTAGTCCTTTAGTTTTTTAGTTTATCTCTTTATCTCATCATGTTTTTAATGTTGCAGCATGGCACCGAGACATATTCCTAGTTTGTGTACTACATGAACAATGGCAATAAATCTGATTCTGATTCTGATTCTGATTCTGGGAGTCAACCCTGAGGAAAAATCTGGAGTCGGAGCCCCTAAGGCAGTTCTATGTTGTGCTCAACATCGTTCTGGCAGCTCCTGCGACGGCGCTGGTGCCAAACTATAGCAGCCCTGCTGTTCCTTTGGATTCATCAGTGACGTGGAGAGGGGGGCATGCTGCATGGGTAACATCTGGTCCTCCATATCTTCCTGCCCAGGCTTGAATCCTACCAACGCCCAACGCTGGAAGGTAGAACACTGGGGTGCATCGGCCTGTTCAGCCACAGGCGGTGCTGCAGTTCCAGCAGAGTAGACGTTTAGGATTCTTTTCCATGGTCATCATAGACCGACAGAGGCCGACGACGATAGATCATGCAAAGGGTAACAACAGTTCCCTATGGAGGCATTTAAATAACTTAACTAATAAAAAAATGTTCAGAAGGGGGTAAAGGAACTCAGAATCAATGGCAAGACCATCAGTGACAAGGCTACATTGGCAAATGAATTTAATTCATATTTTGTGGACTCTGTGGAAGACTTAACAAAAAACTTTGTGCTGCCAAATGTGCTCAACAACACAAAATCAATACTCTCAACAGATTCTTTTAACATCGATGAGGTAAATGAGGAGTTAATTGCTGGTATTGTTAAAACACTGTCAAACTCAAAAACTAATGATATCTACAATATGAGCACTTCCTTTCTCAAAACGCACAGCAACATATTAATCAAACCACTGACTCATCTCATTAATCTCTCCATTAGGTCTAGTACATTTCCATCTGGTTGGAAAAAAGCTGTCGTCATACCAGTTCATAAATCAGGCAGTAAAGATGATATATGCAATTACCGCCCAATCTCTATTTTACCAGTCCTGTCTAAGGTTCTTGAAAAAGTTGTAGCTACACAGCTGATAGACTATTTACAAGACAGTCAACTTCTTCATCCACATCAATTTGGTTTTAGACCAGGATACTCAACAGAAACAGCAAATTGTTGCCTTATTGAAAAATTCAAACAGTCCTTGGACAGGGGTAATGTGGTAGGGACTGCTTTTCGAGATCTCAAAAAGGCTTTCGATACTGTAAACCACAGTTTGCTTTTATCCAAAATTGTATCTTTTAACTTCTCTCCAGATACATTAGAATGGTTTGCATCTTATCTCCAGAATAGAGAACAGTGTGTAAAAGTTCACCAGGATAAATTCTCATTTTTAAACAACCGTATGGGTATCCCACAAGGGTCCATTCTTGGTCCTTTACTTTTCAGCATTTTTATTAATGACTTGCCACTACACTGTTCAGCTGCAACATGTCAACTTTATGCAGATGATGCAGTTATTTACACAGCTGCCAAGACTCCAGCACAGGCTGCAGATGTACTGTCCACAAGTATGGTTGATGTCCAAGAGTGGCTCTTCCAGAACCATCTATTGCTGAACCTTCAGAAAACAGTTTCAATGTGCTTTTCAATCAAAAAATGTAACCTGCAACGTTTTAAAGTTAATATACATGAACAAGACATCAGTTTAGTTACAGAATTCAAATACCTTGGCATTGTACTAGATCCTCAATTCAAATTTAATCTTCATATAAAGAAAATTTCAAAAACAGTAAAAAAAAAAAAAATCTGAACTGCTTTAAATTAATTAGATATTACATACCATACGAAGCAGCTGTACTGTATATGCATTCTATGGTTTTCTCTCATATATCATACTGTTTGACAGTCTGGGCTCAAGCAGCCCCTTCCACAATAAAACATATAGGTTCATTATATAATCAAACTCTAAAAATCTTAGACAAAAAGCCCATTAGGTGGCATCACTGTTATATTTAAAAAAAAAAATACAATCTATTGAGTTTTGAGAGTTTCATTGACCTCTGTTTTCTGAAATTAATTTTCAAATGTTTCCATAAATCAGCGCCTGAGCCACTTGCTGGTTTCATCCAAAGACAGGACAGCAGCAGAGCCACCAGGAGTTCTGTTAACAATAACTGTAAAATATTCCACCGCAGAACCACATTTGGACAAACAGCTTTCTCTATAAAGGGCAGTCACATCTGGAACACAATGCCAAATGAAATTAAAATAATAACAGACTTTAAAACATTCTCTAAAAAGGTTAAAAACTGGCTGAAAAATAAACAAGAATGTATCCATGTATGAAATGATTGTCTGCAGGGTGAGAGTGAATGAATGGAAGGAATGAATGTGTTTGTTTATAGTGAGTGACGAAGGGAGGGAGGCCTGAAATAGGCAAATGTGAGTCAGGTTGTTATATTGTGTATTTATAATATTTATAATCTTTATAATCTTTATAATCTTTATAATTGTGTATTTATAATGTATTTATAATCTTTTTTGCATTGATGTATGTGGTTATTGTTTATTCTGTTTTCATTTTTTCTTTTCCTTATCCTTTTTTTTCTTACTTGTTTCTCCTTTCTAAAGCCCATCCAGGGACAAGAGTTACAAATTAGCTAATAGCTATACACTCTGTGCAACACATCAGATTGATTGTCATTTGATTAATTGTCTATGTTTATTGCACTGTCCCTGTCAAATAAACAAATAATCTAATCTAAATCATATCCAGACCTAACGGCCCGCATAGCGCTCATTACTGACGCGTCAGATGTGGCCATAGGGGCGGTCGTGGAGCAGCGGGTAGCTGGGGCTTGGCAGCCGCTCGCCTTGTTCAGCAGGACTTTGCGCGATAGTGAACGTAAAAACAGCGCGTTTGACTGGGAGTTGCAGGCTCTCCACTTGGCTATTCGCCACTTCCAGTTCTGGCTGGAAGGGCGCTGTTTCACCGCGTTCGTTGACCACAAGCCACTAACATTCGCGATGGCCAAGGTTTCAGAACCTTGGTCAGGCCAGCAGCAGAGACAGCTGGCCGCGATCTCAGAGTTTACTACCGATATTCACCATGTCTCGGGTAAACTGAATGCAGTGGCAGACTGCCTCTCACGCGCCGTGGCGGCCCCAGTCCGCATGGGGATAGATTACGCAGCCATGGCCGCGGAGCAGGTTAGTGACGCAGATGTGCGCGCGCTCCAGTCTGGACCAACAGGGTTAAGGCTGGAGAGCAGGGTGCTGCAAGACGGTATGCCCCCCTAATCTGCGATGTCTCCACTGGGCGACCGCGTCCCGTGGTACCGGCCGCATGGCGCCGCCGCGTTTTTGACTTGGCTCATTCTTTAGCGCACCCGGGAGTGCGCGCGTCAATCAAGATGGTAGGAGAGAAATTTGTGTGGCTGAGTCTTCGCAAACAGGTGAAAGAGTGGGAAGCAGCCTGCATGGCGTGCCAATGAGCCAAAGTACACAGACACACGAGGGCTCCCTTGGAGCCGTTTCACATCCCGGCTAAGAGGTTCGACCATGTTCACGTGGACCTCGTGGGCCCCCTCCCACCATCACAGGGGTGCATGCACCTTCTGACAATGGTGGACCGCACCACGTGATGGCCGGAGGTGGTTCCACTGGCGTCAACCACAGCCGAGGAGGTAGCGCTCGCGTTTTTAACAGCATGGGTGGCGCGTTTTGGAGTCCCGTCGGACATTACGTCCGACAGAGGCCCTCAGTTTGTTTCCGAACTTTGGTCAGCAATGGCCCGCAGCCTGGGTGTCACAATTCACCGCACAACCGCGTACAATCCTCAGGCTAATGGGTTATGTGAACGTTTTCATAGGTCATTGAAAGCGGCTCTCAGGGTGTCACTGACGGATGCAAATTGGGTAGACAAGCTACCGTGGGTTTTATTAGGGTTGCGTTCTGCACCTAAAGAAGACTTAGAAGCTTCCCCAGCTGAACTCGTTTTTGCGCAGCCACTTCGGCTGCCCGGGGAGTTTCTCCCGGATAATCCTGCACCGGGCAGCTCCCCATCTCAGCTGTTGCAGCGTAGCATTGACACAGGCATGCTGCCGGGCCCCGTTCACCACAATTTTCCGCGCATTTTTGTGCCTAAAACTTTGAAAAACGCGGAGTTTGTTTTTGTCAGACATGACGCGCATCGCCCCCCACTGCGACCACCTTATGATGGACCGTTCCGAGTGCTGGAAACAGGGGACAAGCATTTTTTGCTAGATTTGGGGGGTAGGAGGGAAAAGGTTGGCATAAACAGATTCAAACCCGCTTTTGTGGTGGCGGACGAGCAAGTGCTGTTGGCGAGGGCCCCTCGGCGTGGAAGACCCCCACGGGGAGCTTCCCAGAGTAGAATTTCCCCTGAACACCCGCAGGGACAGACAAAAGGTTTTCACCCCCAGACAGCAGCTCCCCAGCATGACAGCGCCACGGAGGCGGTGAATCCTGGTTACAGCAGATACGGGAGAAGACTGAAGCCCAAGCAGCATGTGGATTGATGTGTAATGATTCAGCATACAGACTGTTATTCTTTTGTTCGATCCAATATGCTTGGGGGGGTGGGGGTGGCCGCACATGGCCAAAACATAATGAGCAGCATCTTTGATAAGAGCAAAGAGCAGAGTTTCCTTGGAGAAAACAGGAAGCTGTGAAATATGATCTTTTGTATGTCAGAGACGGCTTGGAGGATCCTTTGTGTGCCAGAGACTGTGAGGGGGATGTTTAAGGATTAAGGAAGTGCATGCAATGTGATATTTTATGTGAATGCAATGTGACCTTTTGATATGGAGAAAGACCTGAGTATTTAAGTGAAGAGTTCTGTGTGAGATGTTCTCTTTTCTACTATGCTCATGTGAGAGAATGTGTAATAAACTGCCTGAGACAAACTTGCCTCATCATTTACACACTCTACAGTTTGTCATTTAGAAAATGCCCTGATTGTTTTCTTTTTGGAGTCTAATCCCAAAAAAGCATTAATTTCCGGTAACGTAAAAGTGTTCTAATGTGTTCCTTTCCATGGTAGCTACACAATAATGTAATGGATTACTTTTCAGCTAAACTAATGAGTTCCTTTTAAAAGCAAAGGTTCTGTTCCCCAACACTGTGGTGCCACTTTCTAGGAACTTTGTAGATGTGAGTAATGAGGTCAGAATGACATCACCTCCACGTTGTTGGAGAAAAACATGTCACTATAGTATTTTGATGCACAAATTCCCGCTTACTGGCTTGTTTTGGCTCAGCGTTGCTAACAACTAGCTAACAAGAGATGCTAAGCCAAAACAAGGCGCTGTAATTTGTAGCAATTAGCTTTGCTGGGACCCAGTTAACTGGCCTCATTACTCAGATATCTGACATTCCTCCAACACCACAGAAACCAGTGACATCAACAGACACACTGATGGCAGCAGATGGAGCCATATGATTGGTGGATGCCATACAGACACATGACCATAGAAGGAAAGAGCTCAGTCAGGCTTTTGTTGCTACCGGATCAACCAGAAATTCCTTTTTCAACCACCAGACTCTTCCATTCCAGTTTGTCAGCACCAGTGAGAAACCTTGATTCTCTTCTTTGGTTCCTCTGTTATTGAACCGTTGAAAATACGTTTCAAACTGTGAAACGTTTCACTATGAATGTGGAAAATGACGTCGCTCTTTGGCTAAAACAAGGTTTTCTAGGAGTGCTGACGTCACGTGTCTAGAATGCGCTTCTTCTTGTTTTAGTTCTATTTTTGCAGCTGCTACTATTTGCCTACTTCACAACTGACTCACACACACACAATGATATTTACAGTATTTCCAGCATCTTTTATCCTCCATAAACTGCTGTAAACCAAGGAGAGGCAGCAGCTCCAAGTCTGGACTTAGATCTGTAGGGAGAAACTGGAAAAAGTTGGATGCAAATCTGAACGCTGAGTTTGGTGGAGACGGACTAAAGAAAAATGTCCAGAGAAAAACTTTGCATCTGAGATATATTGTTTTTGGTTTTTGATTTTTTTACAGAACTGCTTTGAAAATCAAACTTGACCAACAGGGGTCAGCAACCTTTACCATGGATTTTTTCTCCAAAAATTGTATGATGACAAACTAAATATTTGAGCTACAAGAGAAAAACTAGTCGCCTTTCTCTCATGAATTTTGAACTTTTTTCTTATACATTTGGAACTTGTCATGTTTTTAGAAGTTCTTTAACTTTTATTGAAGCTGGAAGTCCCTTGACAGTCCATCTCTTTTTCGAGGGAGACCAGGCCAAGACGGCACACCAGTACATAGAAGAATAGGACAAGAAAAATCAGCACATCCACAACAATAGAAAACAAAAGAGAAGAGAATAAAAATAATAAAATAAATAGGTAAAAACCAATAAAAACATTAGGCAAAAAATTCCAGCCCAGGAAAAGCATTTACAATCCTCTGTAATCCATCTGCTGATCAAGGTTTTGTATTTCTGTTCAGCCACTTCATTTAATTGTAATGTTTTCTGAAGATGGTTCCAATCTACGCTCTCCTTGGCATCAAAGGAGCTGCTAAAAGGAAGGCCATCAAATCTGCCACCAAGGCTGCAGAAAGAGCCTCTCGGTGGCTATGGATTAAGAGGTCTGAATGGTGGGCCCATGCTGCTGGGACACAAGTCAGGGTCTGATCAACCCTGGCTGGGTCGCCTGATTGAGGGGGTCTGATGTTGTGAGACCCGAAACACCCGATGACATCAGGAAACATCACTGATGGTGTGTCCCAGCGCATCCATGGATGCATCTATTCATCAAGACGTAGCAGCAGCAGAAGAAAATACAGACATTTGGACTTTCATTCTTTGTAAATTTGTGCCTTTTTAATATAAATGTGTGAAGTTTTTCTTGTAAATTCTATGCTTTTTCACACAAATTTGTGATTTTTTGCGCAAAATAGCAACTCTTTCCTTTTAGAATGGAAGTTTTTCAATTAAATTAGCAATGTTTTTCTTCTCAATTAGCATTTACCACATAAATTAGCAACTTTTTTTCATATATGTAAATTTGAGACTTTTTTCTAAGATTAACAATCTTTCTCTGGAAAGTTTATACTGTTCCTCAAAAATTTCCAACTTCTCATGTAAATTTGGAACTTATTTTACGTAAATGTTCAGCTTTTTCATGTAAATTACCAACATTTTTAACAGCAATTTGCAACTTTTTAATATAAATTAGCAACATCTTACATCAATTTGCAACTTTTTCATGTCAATTTGCAACTTATTTAAAAACTAGAAAAGCACTCATACAGTGTTTGTGTGTACGTTTTCAGATTCCTTGACCATGAAAACATATGACTAGCAATTGGATTGACAATGATAGGATTAGTGGTTCAGTAGTTATTCACGAAAATCACATTTTCCATAATGGCGGTTTCCTTCTGGACGGTGATCCAGATCACCACCAAAATCTAATCATCTGTAGGATACCCCATTTCTGACAATCTGTGAAAATTTCATGAAAATCCATCTGTAACTTTTTGAGTTATCTTGCTAACAAACAGACAGACAAACAGACAGACAAACCAACGCCGATGAAAACATAACCTTCTTGGCGGAGGTAAAAATTGCTACTTTTTCATTTAAATTTGAGACTTCTTTTTCATAAATTTACACCTTTTCCATGTCAAAATGCAGCTTCTTTTACATATCTGAAATGTTTTCATGTAAATTCTTCTTCTTTTAGATTTGATTGGTGGTTGGCAACCAGCTTACAGGTGCGTTGCCGCCACTGACTTATTATCATCACTCTATATCTTTGTATCAGGAGTTCTGAACAACTCCTTATGTGTGAAAAAATTATTCGTCCTTGGACTGTGTCCTCGGTGGCGGCGTTTTACAGGTATGCACTAGTTTCAGTTTTTTCACGTAAATTTGCAACTTTAACAACTTCACAACTTTCATGTAAATTAGTAAATTATTGTACATAAATTTGCAACTTTTTCACCAAATTTTGCAAAATTTTTAGCATAATATTGCAACTTTTTCATGTAAATTTTCCAATTTCTTTTACAGAAATTTTCATCCATCCATCCATCCATCCATCTTCTACCGCTTTTCCGGAGGTCCGGGTCGCGGAGGCAGCAGTTCAAGCAGAGAAGCCCAGACTTCCCTCTCCCCAGCCACCTGCTCCAGCTCTTCAGAGGGGATACCAAGGCGTTCCCAGACTAGCTGGGAGACATAGTCTCTCCACCGAGTCCTGGGTCTGCCCCGGGGTCTCCTCCCAGTGGGACGTGCCTGAAACACCTCAAGTGGGAGACGTCCAGGAGGCATCCTAATCAGATGCCCATACCACCTCAACTGACTCCTTTCAATGTGGAGGAGCAGCGGTTCTACTCTGAGCCTCTCCCGGATGACTGAGCTCCTCACCCTATCTCTGAGGGTGAGTCCAGCAATCCTACGGAGAAAGCTCATTTCAGCCGCTTGTATCCGCGATCTCGTTCTTTCGGTCATTACCCAAAGCTCGTGACCATAGGTGAGAGTAGGAACGTAGATTGACTGGTAAATCGACAGCTTTGCCTTAGAACTAAGCTCCCTCTTCACCACAACAGACCGGTACAACGTCCGCATCACTGCAGATGCTGCTCCAATCCGTCTGTCGATCTCTCGCTCCATTTTCCCCTCACTCGTGAACAAGACCCCAAGATACTTAAACTCCTCCACTTGGGGCAGGAGCCTGTCCCCAACCCGGAGAGGACAATCCACCTTTTTCCGGCTGAGGACCATGGACTCGGACTTGGAGGTGCTGATTCTCATCCCAGCCGCTTCACACTCAGCGGCAAACCGTCCCAGCAAGAGCTGTAGGTCATTGCTGGATGAAGCCAACAGGACAACATCATCTGCAAACAACAGAGATGAGATCCTGTGGTCACCAAGCATGACACCCTCCATTCCCTGGCTGCGCCTAGAAATCCTGTCCATAAAAATTATGAACAGGACCGGTGACAAAGGGCAGCCCTGGCGGAGTCCAACTCTCACTGGGAATGACTCCGACCGAGTGTTGGCAATACGAACTAAACTCTCACAACGGTTGTACAGAGACCGAATAGCTCGTAACAACAAGCCCGATACCCCATACTCCCGAAGCACCCCCCACAAAAATCCACGAGGGACGCGGTCAAATGCCTTCTCCAAGTCCACAAAACACATGTAAACTGGTTGGGCAAACTCCCACGAACCCTCAAGAATTCTCGAGAGGGTAAAGAGCTGGTCCGATGTGCCACGGCCAGGACGAAAACCACATTGCTCCTCCTGAATCCGAGGTTCGACCAACGGCCGGACTCTCCTCTCCAGTACCTTGGCATAGACCTTCCCAGGGAGGCTGAGGAGTGTGATCCCTCTAAAGTTGGAGCACACCCTCCGGTCCCCTTTTTTGAAGAGAGGAACCACCACCCCGGTTTGCCATGCCAAAGGCACTGCCCCCGACCTCCACGCAATGTTGCAGAGGCGTGTCAACCATGACAACCCAACAACATCCAGGGCCTTGAGGTACTCGGGGCGAATCTCGTCCACCCCCGGGGCCCGGCCACCAAGGAGATTTTTAACCACCTTGGCGACCTCAGCCCCTGTGATAGGCGAGTCATCCCCCTTGTCCCCAAACCCTGCTTCCTCTGTGGAAGGCGTATCAGTGGGATTGAGGAGATCCTCGAAGTATTCCTTCCACCGCCCGACGATATCCCCAGTTGAAGTCAACAGTGTCCCATCCGCACCATACACAGTGTGGACGGGGAGCTGCTTTCCCCTCCTGAGCCGCCGAACAGTTTGCCAGAATCTCTTTGAAGCCGACCGAAAGTCTTGTTCCATGGCCTCACCGAACTCCTCCCATACCCGGGTTTTTGCTTCAGCAACCACCCGAGCTGCACTCCGCTTGGCCTGCCGGTACACCTCAGCTGCTTCGGGAGTCCCACAAGCCAACCAAGCTTGATAGGACTCCTTCTTCAGCTTAATGGCCCCCCTCACCACTGGTGTCCACCACTTGGTTCGGGGGTTGCCACCACGAGATGCACCGACCACCTTGCGGCCGCAGCTCTGGGCCGCCGCTTCAACAACAGAGGTGGAGAACATGGCCCATTCAGACTCCATGTCTCCAGACTCCCTCGGAATGTGGTTGAAGTTCTTCCGGAGGTGGGAGTTGAAGACCTCCCGGACAGGGGCCTCAGCCAGACGCTCCCAGCACACCCTCACTATACGTTTGGGTCTACCAGGTCTGAATGGCTTCCTCCCCTGCCATCGGATCCAACTCACCACCAGGTGGTGATCAGTTGACAGCTCTGCACCTCTCTTTACTCGGGTGTCCAAGACATACGGTCGCAGGTCTGATGATACGATAACAAAATCGATCATCGACCTGCGGCCTAGGGTGTCCTGGTGCCAGGTGCACATATGGACACCCTTATGCTTGAACATGGTGTTCGTTATGGACAGACTGTGGTTAGCACAGAAGTCCAATAACTGAACACCACTCGGGTTCAGATCGGGCAGGCCGTTCCTCCCAATCACCCCCCTCCAGGTTTCACTGTCGTTGCCCACGTGCGCATTGAAGTCCCCCAGTAGGACAATGGAGTCTCCAGGAGGAGCACCCTCCAGCACCCCAGTCACAGACTCCAAAAAGGGTGGGTACTCTGAAACATCATTTGGTGCATAGGCACAAATGATGGTCAGGACCCGTTTCCCAACCCGAAGGCGCAGGGAAGCAACCCTTTCGTCCACCGGGGAAAACTCCAATATAGAGGCAGCAAGGTGGGGCGATACAAGAATACCTACCCCTGCTCGTCGCCTCTCGCCCGGGGCAACTCCAGAAAAGGCCAAGCTCCAGCCCCTCTCCAGGAGACTGGTTCCGGAACCGGAGCTGTGTGTTGAGGTGAGGCCGACTATATCTAGCCGGTATCGCTCAATCTCGTACACCAGCTCAGGCTCCTTCCCCACCAGAGAGGTGACATTCCACGTACCAAAAGCCAGTTTAGAAAGCTTGGGATCAGTCCGCCAAGGTCTCCGCCTTTGACTGCCACCTAATCCACATAGCACCGGACTTCCATGATCCCTCCTGCAGGTGGTGAACCTACTGGAGGGCGGACCCATGTAACTCCTTCGGGCTGAGCCCGGCCGGGTCCCATGGGTGGAAACCCAGCCACCAGACGCTAGCCTTCGAGCCCCTCCCCCAGGCCTGGCTCCAGGGTGGGGCCCCGGTAACCCCATACCGGGCGGGGTACACTGAATCCTTGATATACAATTTATCATGAGAGTCTGTTGGATCGTTCTTAGTCTGGCCCTTCACCCAGGACCAGTTTGTCTTGGGAGACCCTATCAGAGGCAAATTGCCCCGGACAACATAGCTCCTGGGATCACTGGGGCACGCAAACCCCCCCACCACGACAAGGTGACGATCCATGAGGGGGCAGAAATTTTCAACTTTATGTAAATCTGCAACTTTACATAAATTTCCAGCCTTTCATGTAATTTGAAGCTTATTTTACATACATTTGCACCTTTTCATCTAAATTTGAAACTTTTTCATGAAAATTTTATACAAATTTTTACATAAATTTGCAACATTGGGCTTGCAAATTGCAAGCCCAAGCCCAAATTGCACGGTGTTGCAATTTGCAACACCGTGGGCTGCACGGTGGCACAGTGGTTTAGCACTGCGGCAGCACAGTTTACCCTTGGCCGGGGGATCGCAGGGATCATGAGATCATGGGTTCGATCCCAGCCCCCGACCAACAGTGAGCTGTGTGGAGTTTGCATGTTCTCCCCGTGTTGCGTGGGTTTACTCCGGGATTTCTCCGGTTTCCTCCCGCACACCAAAAACATGTAGGTTTAGGGCGCTCGCGCACGCAGCGACCAGCAGCTGGTGGCTTGTCACCAGACTGCAAACCAAATCTACCTACGGGTACAAATAAATAACAAAAAAAAAACCAAAAAACATTGGTAAATAAGCAAATCAATAAATTTGCAACTTTTCATGCAAATGTGCAGCTGATTGTACATAAAAGCTTCAACTGGCAACTTTTTTAGAATTATTAAAGTAGTGACGTGATGAAAGGCCACATGCTTTATCCTGCAGTTAGTAAAGGTCAAGGGCATCATTGCGGTGTATTCTAAGTCTGATTTAAAGAAACTTGTTTGGTTAACTGTTGATAAAAGGCAATGTGTCTTGAGTGAGATCTGAGAGATCTTGTTTGGTATAACAAGCTTTTAAATGTTTGAAATTATCTAAGAGAAAAAAAAATATGTTGTATTCTGACTAGATTTGAGATTTGTCTGTATTTCTTGATAAACTTTGATTGAATTTAGCTCTTGGCAGAATTACTCCACATAATAATGGTGCTTGTTTGGCATATAGACCATTTTGATCAATCTAAAAGGAGTAAAGCGGTCTGGTTTTCAGAAACCTACAACCAGTTGGGCCAGCTTCAGAAAGTTGAAATGGAACATTCCTAAGAACAATGACTGGCATGTTTGGTTTCTGGCTGTTTTGACAGGAAGTCTAAGATTAAGCAATGGTGAACCTGTTTGGTTTCTAGAAGGTGAAAATAAATTCTATCAAACACTGGGTGATATAGGGCTTGGCAGCTTTCATAAAATAGACCACTTTGTAAAAGAAAAGTTCTATGTGCTCTAGACGAGCAATTAGTAGGCTTTCTGGATTTCCAGTAAACCACATCTACAAGTTGATGTAATGGAGCTTGTTCTAGACCAGAGGCGAGGGAACCTGTTTGGTTTCAACTAGCTATGCCTCAGTGCCTGTGGCATGGTAGCATGGGTGGCTGTAAAATAGTGGCACTCCCACCTCTAGTGGCCCGGGATAGTTATTACAATACCTTTTTTCCCTGCAGCATTGACAGAAATGGTGAGTTAAATTTGTGTTTATTTCAAAAACAAAATGTTACTCTGAAATTCTAGCAAATGGAAAGTCAAGAAAATATGGTCATACAATGATACAAGCCTTTAGTTCCACTTAATTTTGACCGGGTGAGCTGAAATAGAGAGGAAGATGGAAAGACAGACAGACGGACAGACAGATACTAACAGCCACAAACAGAGGCACTAACCAATTACTGTATGCCTCTGTTTCACCGAGGCATAATAAGCACATCAATGGCTAATAATAATGACAGAAAATCAGACCATCAATGGTGGAACAGTTAATAGAATCACCCCAAGAGTACTCAGATTTCCTGACCATTGCCCTTGAACAAAGTGTAGATACAGACCAATGTGAGGATCATTGTGCATGAGTTTGCCGAACATTAGGGCAATTGCCTAGGAGGAGTAAGGATTTTTGTGAAACCATAAATGCCCAGATCCCCTGACCTTTGACAATGATTTTGACCTTGATTCAGACTCACCAGACAATCTTTGTGTGTGAATGAGTTGAGAATTAGTGCAATTGGTACCTAGGAAGAGTAACTATTTTCATGAAATCATTTCAACACCAAGATCTCCTGACCGCTAACAACACCTTGATGCAGACCCACCTGATCATTTGGAATGAATCTGGTGACAATTAGGGCAATTGCTTAGGAAGAGTATTGATTTTTCTGAAATCACTTAAGTGCCCAGATCTCCTGACCTCTGACCTTGGATGCAGACCCATCTGAGGATCATTGTGAGTTTTGTTGAGCATCAAGGCAATTGTCAAGGAGAAGTAGCGGTTCCGCTAAAAGGTGAAATGGACACTGTCTCATAGCATTAGTTCCATACCCTTGGCCGGGGGATCCTGGGTTCGATCCCAGCCCCCAGTCAACAGTGATCTGTGTGGAGTTTGCATGTTCTCCCCGTGTCTGCGTGGGTTTACTCCGGGATTTCTCCCATTTCCTCCCACATGCCAAAAACATGCAAGTTAGGTTAATTGGCATCAAACTGGGGATTCTAAATTGTCCTTAGGTCTGACTGTGAGAGTGAATGGTTGTCTGTCTCTCTGTGTTGGCCCTGTGATGGACTGGTGATCTGTCCAGGGTGGACCCTGCCTCTTGCCCAAAGATTCTGGGATAGGCTCCAGCCCCCCCGCGACCCGAAAAGGATTAAGCGGAAGAAGATGAATGAATGAAATGTAAAATACAGGATATAATTTATTGTGTTTTAATCCATGTGGTCAAATTGTAGGTCACAAAATGATTTCTAAATCCACCGTTTAAACTTTATTTAAACTTGTGTTTTCCAGTGTAGTTCATGCCATCCTTGTTAGATATACTTGAAATACAATCAAGTGTACTAATGTTTGAATTTGTAGACTGCAAAATAAAAGCCCAATTTCTGCTAAAAGGTTACTAGAAGCTGTCATGAACCGAGGGCTGGAGATTTCCTCCAGACTCGGTTTCATGGCTTTTTTCCTGTTTATTACTCATCTCTTGTATTTTGTGTCTTTCGGTTCATGTATTTAAAATTAAATCACCCTTTATTGTCATTCAACTGTACAACCAATCATGTACAGTTGAACAACATTGTGCTTTACCTATCTACTGTGTTAATCACACACACCACAAGTGCAGAATCAGAGGGCCGCTGCCATGCAAGGCGCTGCCACAATTTTCCCTCCTCCATTCCATTATTGCTGGGCACCAAGCTGGATGGCAGGAAGTTCCACTTTTATATGGTCTTCGGCATGACCCGGCAGGGATTTGAACCCCTGCCTCCCGGGTGTGGGGCGGATGCTCTACCAACTGAGCCACCACTCTGGTTATGTTCTGCTTGTCATTTTTCTGTTTGTTACTGTTATATTTTTATTTTTCTGTACTTATTTATAATTATACTGGGGTATGATATTTTATTCCTTTATATCTAAATTGTCCCCTTTCCTGTTGACAGCTGTCAGGAGGGGTGTAGCCTCGTGTGGGCGTATCCTGTCAGTTGTCAGTTTTTGATCTGTCTCCCTCCCACTCGCCAGCTAATCTCAATCACTAGTTTTTGTTCCCTTCTCCTGCTCACGTGAACCCACACCAGTGATCATTCATGCTAACTGGTGCAGTGCTGTTTAAGGACTGCCTTTTTGTGCAATCATTGCTGCGCTATTGAATGTCAACGTGGACTTGTATCTGCATTCTCCCTGTTAACTCCTGCATTTGCTGGGCGATACCGGCCCAGGGACGGCAGCTGTAAGTTTTTTCATTTCTTCTATATTTGCACTGTTTTGGACTTGTGCTTTGTTCTGTTAATAAATGTCATGAGTGTGATCCAGCGCCTGAGTCTGTCCTTCTGCCCCGAAGGGTCCAGCACATGACAATAAGCAGTAGGTAGTTTGTAATTTTTAACTAGGGGGATGGGCGGTTTTCACCAATTTAGCATGAGGCACAAATGTCTAAATTAGGTACAAATTTACAAGAATAAAGATGCAACGTTGTGGTAAAAGATGCAAAGTTAAAAAGGCACAAATTACAATGTAATTACACAAAATAAAAATGTAACTATAGCATCCAGATGAGTGACACAAATTTATGAGAAAAAAGTTGAAACATTTACAGAAAAAAATTGCAAATTTTTGAGATAAAAGTTGCAAATTTAAGACAAAAAATGACATTTTTCATGGTGCCAAACACGGTGGTTTGGGACCATCAAACCCAGGTTCATGACAGATGTTGGGATGTTGTGTAAAATGTAAATCAAAACAAAATACAACCTATAATCAGCTGATAACACGACTAAGACCAGATATTTAGCCTCTAACTACATTACTAGTCCTTCCAGGAGAAGGATTAAATATGAAACGATTGTCAGTTCAATGCTCCACTCTCAAACCCTCAGCTCAACAAAATCTAAAAACCAGAACAATGATGGTTCTGACCTTGAGGCTGCGTCTGGTTCCCGGGCTGGTGGGGGATGGACTGGACCTGGACCACTTCCTAGCTAACTGGGATCCTGAACTTTCACTGACTGGTTAAAAATGGGCAGAAACAATATTACTGGCAAATAAAAAATGTGCATTTTTGTGACTTTTTGCTTGTAAATTGTCAATAAAACCTGTAGTGAATTAGCAGTTCAAACTGGTAAATGGCGTTGACTTCTATGGGGCTTTTTCTCCTCCCTGGATGATCAAAGAGCTTCACAGATGCTGCTGTCCACACACACATTCACACACTGATGGAGGCACAGCTGCCACACACACACAGGCGCTGGCCTGGACACCAGCAGCAGCAACTAACTTCTTGGAAATTAACTTGAAATTAAGGCCAACGTTTTAGACGTGTGACTTTTTTACATTTGTCAAACTTTATGAGTTTTCTTTTTCTGGGTCACAGTTGCATGGAGCCGCAGGTTGTAGACCCCTTGTGTAACAATTGTAAGTGTTCAGTTTTTCTTCATCCCTGGTCCTGGTGACCTGGTCCTGGTCGGGGCTTTGGGTGGGGTCTTGGTGGTTCTCTGAGGAGCAGCAGAGCGGGACGCCTTCGCCCGGCACTCTGCACACACAATGAAGGATTCAGGCACTTTGATCATCTTTAAAGCTTCAGTTGTGGAAAGGAACAAAACGTTTCACCAAGTTAAGAACTGAACCTGTCCAGGCAAGTTTAGCATTGAAAAGATTGATGAAGATTTTTAATTTAAAAACAACTGACAGATTTCCAATAAAAACTCTGACGTTGATTTTTAAAACTGTACAGTTGCTCACATTTTAGCACAAAAAACAATGATAAATGTAGAAAATACATGGACACAAAAATGCACCAATTAAAGAAAAATCACAAATTTAGGAGGAAAAACAACTAAAACCACCACAGATGTTTGCATTAAAAACATGAAAAATTATTAAATAACAAATTTTTGAGCGAGAAAAAAACTTGCAAAATGAAGGAAAAAAGTAAATTTGAGCAAAGAAGTTCAGAAATGGGGAAAAATCCTAAAATTTAGTAGAAAAAAGGCACCAGTACAAAAAAAAATTGACAATTATGGGAGAAAAAACTAAATTAAAGGAAAGACAAATGTTTAAGAAAAAATATGACAAAAATATGTAAATAAGTTAATTTAGGCAAAACTTGAGAAAAAAAGGGAAAAAAGCCACAAATTTAGCAGAAAGAATATTGGAGAATTAAGGGGAAAAAACACAAATTTGGTAGAAAAAATGGACCAATACAAAACAAATTTGCAAATATAGGTGAAAGAACAAAACTAAAAACCCCACAAATATATGAGAAATGACATGAAAAATTATCAATTAAATACAAATTAATGAGAATTTTTTGAACTCTTAAATTCATTAAAAAAAAAAAACCTTTGAAAAATATTTAGCAGATTTTTTGTTGCCAAATTGGGAAAATAAAAAAAACAAATTCATGAGGAAAAAAATGCACACAAAAAAAAATCCACAACTTTATAACAAAAGAAAAATAAAAAAAAACCATAATTGTATGAGGAAAAAACAAACAAAAAAAATATAAAACAGCACAAGTTTCTGATGAAACGATTGTGGTAAATAGTAATGGGGGAAAAACCTACAAAATAAGCAAGAAGAATGAAAAATTATGAAGAAAAATTCATATAGTCACAAAAAAAATCAGTAATGGACAAATACTGAATGACGTTGGCATCCAGTGTGACTATACATTAACCTCTTGCACTCCGGGATACCGCGGGCGGTCATGTCTCTGCGTCCTGGGGCACATTGAAAAAAAAGCTGCAGACACAGCCGCGAACAGAAAGCCAGAGGAGTGCTTTGATTGGTTTAGATTTGATTGACCTCTCATTTGACTAAGAGCCTTGAATTGGGTTTCTGAAACCTTGAAGAACCAATGACTGAAAACCTAGCAAGAAGGACCCGCCTACCAACGGCTGCGAATGCAGTGAGCCAATTGAAGCAGAGAAGTTCCACGATTGAAAGCGTGCGTCCCGTGCGTAAAATCTGTTTTGTGTAAGGCTGGGTGACACACACGAGCGTTCGCCAGTCATTTTTTCTTACTACTGTTCTTATTTGTTTTGAAAAATTGTTCACCAAAACCACAATCATGGAAGCGCAAAACCGCAATAATGGAATCATGGTTTGACCGGGTCGCGTGACCAGAACCACGAGTCGTAACAAGTGGACCAGCGTCATGTTCGTCTGACAATGAGGAAGAGAAGTTCGCCAGCTAAGCTGCTGTTGTGGACAGGTAAGTGTTATAAATTATTCTTTATCCCTGAAAATTGTAATCAAAATGACTTTTGACCGATCGGTAAATTACAACTGTGCGTCATCACCACATGACGGACCGCGGCGTATGGACTGTGTCCAGTCCGGACTGTGAACACCCCCCCCACCCTGCTACTCTTTTGTAGCGGATTGCAGATATTATTGCAGATATTTTAGTACAACTGTGCGTAGTAGACCGCGGCGCACCGTCACCGTGGTCCGTCATGTAGCGATGGGTGATGTCCGTCCTCTGTAGCGGGGGGGGTGGGGTGGGAGGTGTTATCTTCTACATTACAGATATTTTAGTATAATTTTTAGTGCACTGTAGGTTATTTTTTCTTGTAAAAAAATAAAAGCCACACATTTTTTACGTGGCATGCTTCTTTGTGTGTGGGGGGGCTTGTTTGTTCATTCATTCATTCATTCATGAATAAACACCCCCCCCCCACACACACACACACACAGCCCTTCACCTTTCATTAGAGCCCAAGATGAAGCTTCTATATTGAATCATTCAAAAGTTACAGACGTTTTTCCAAACTGTGCCATTTGGCACAATTTGGCACAGTTCAAAACGCCTGGGAACTACCTGAGAACAAAGCTGTGTAATATATTCATTTTTTGTGGTACTGTTACAAAATTTGGACCTCAGCTGGATAACACTTGGTTCTACATTTCTGTTGCATTTTCCAGCCCGGATCTGAAGCTGTGTGTTATTTGCAAGCATTTGTATCCAAAAAAACACCCAGGCCAAATTTATTTTCTTCAAGTTCAGGATGTTTAGATGACTGTAACTCAGTGGCTGGAGCACTTAGAGAGATTATGACTGTTTTGCCAAAAAATTCAAAGTGTTTTCTTTTAAATGAGACCAACCCCATGAAGGCCCTGCGATGGACTGGCGATCTGTCCAGGGTGTACCCTGCCTCTCGCCCAAAGATGCTGGGATAGGCTCCAGCCCCCCCGCGACCCGAAAGGATTAAGCGGTAGAAGATGGATGGATGGAACCCCATGAAGATGCTGCAAAGGGTTGAAGAACAGCTTTTGATTTACTTTGGGTACGTTATTTTTAGGCATTTTTAGGGAAATTGACCAGAGTGCAAGGGGTTAATATATATAACTATGTTATTCTAAATCAGATACAGTGGCGATCAAAAGTCTACACACCCCTGTTCTAACACCAGGTTTTTGTGATGTAAAAAAAATGAGACCAAGATAAATCATTTCAAAACTTTTTTCCACCATTAATGTGACCTATAACCTGTACAACCCAACTGAAAAACAAACTGAACTCTTTTAAGGGGAAAAGTAAAAAAATAAAAAACCTACAATTAGCTGGTTGCATAAATATGCACACCCTGTTATAACTGGGGATGTGGCTGTGTTCATAATTAACCAATCACATTCAAACTCATGTCAGTGGGAGTCAGCGCACACCTGCCACCATTTAAAGTGCCTCTGATTAACCCCAAATAAAGTTCAGCTGTTCTAGTAGGCTTTCCCTGACATTTTTCTACTCACATCTTACAGCAGTGGTTCCCAAGCTTTTTCCCAGGAGCCCCCCCCACCTGTGTCACAGAAGTACCCCCCCCCCCCAGCCCACACCATCACGCCAGAGGAATTAAGTCATTTTAGAACATTTATTTAGGACAAAATCACATCAGTTTTGTGCTTAACCTATTCCATTTGTTTTGAAATGTAGATTTGTTTTCCTTTATACTTAAACTAAATTGAATTATATGAACATGTGTATCACACACAGACAAAAAATAAATGTGGCAAATGACTGCAATAGTATTGAAATATTTGTCCTTTTGGTTGAAGACAAATATTTTAATATCTTCGGAGAGGATATTAAAATATTTGCTTGAACTGCTGCCTCAGCAACCTGGACCTCTGGAAAAGTGGTAGAAGATGGATGGATGGATGGATGGATGGTTGAAGACAGCATCACGTTTAAACATGGCCTTTTTGACACCAGGAGGCAGTCCTGAGTCTTCATTCTTCATTGTCAGTAACAAAGTTTTCATCGTTGCCAGAGGTACGAAACAGAAATGTTAACAAGAACATGTCCCTTGTGAAAGCAAACATTTCTAACAACCAAAATAGTGGGTCTACACACACATGACGGCAGAAACCAGTAAAGGCCTAAAAGTCAGTCAGTGTGGCCTAATGGCAGTAGGCCTAAAAACAGCCCTGTCATCCACAAAGAACAAATGTCCTTGACTGCTCTTTCTCACAGCACTACCCAGCAATTAACACTGCAAAAAGTAGTTCAATGATTCTTTGCTTTTTACTCTCTTCAGTGTGTTGATTCAAAACAGAATATTAATGTGCACCTTGAGCTTGCATGTCTCTGACCAGGGATGCCATGTTTGGAGTGATGGTGGTGATAGCCAGTCTAAAGTCCTGCTGGACATCCAGCCTCTTCCTTACTTTGGTTTTTATGGTTAGAAGGGCACTGAAAGCTGCCTCAGACAGGTACGTAGTACCAAAAGGAAGAAGACCCTCTTGATTGCGTGTTTGGCCAGTGTAGGAGTGACGGTCTGTCCTTTGACCATCCAAAACTTTTTGTATCCGTTTTCCTCGAAATATTTGTTGACACTGAATCAGATTGAAGGTCACACAGCTCATCTTCACAGCCCAGGTATTCAACGTCCTTGAGACTGAAAATGTAGGGCTCCATCACTCATGCTTCCTTGGATACATTTTCGTTGATGTCGGCAAAGCAACTCCTCATCTCGTCACACAGCAGGTTCATGTGGCGCGTGAAGTCCGTACGTAAAGACGCACGCACGGTGCCACCGGACTGCTTCTGCAGAAGTGGAAACTGCTGCAACTTCCCTTCTAACATTTTAACAACCCTGTCCTCCAGTTTTCGCACAAAAGCGTCCAGTGCGTCTTTGCATTGTAGAACGTTTGATTCAGGTCCCTGCAGCCCCTTGTTTGTCTCGATGAAAAGAGCGAATGTGTTTCTTGTGTTGGTTCTGTTCTAAATCAAGACTGCTGCTTTGGGTGTTCACAGAGGCTCTTTTATTAACTGGCAGCAACAACATTATCACTGGAACTCTGCCATAGTGTGTCTCTCCACATGCAGTACTCAGGCAACATCTAGGCATGGTCTGCCCTCTAGTGGCAACACATGGGTGATTCTCCAACTATCAAAGAATTTGTGTCCCAGGCAGAAATAAGAAAAACAAAAACACGTTTGTCATTTTTTATTCATGCTGCACTTACTAAACACAAAGACAAACTTACAAAAAAATTTATGATAGATAAATTACTATTTTTATTATATAAAATATGGTTTTATATTGAGTGTCTTTGCTATATGTCCTTTGTCCCTTGGCCAGGTTTTGGACTCTCAGTCCCTCATAAGACTGAAATTAAATTTGATTCAACAGTAACTTTATTGACAAATGGCACAGAAATTCTTTATTTTAATGAAAAATATCATGTGCTTGAAAGATATATTAGTATTTTATTTATTTTTCATAAAAAGAACACCTGTCCCTAGGGATCGCTGTCATTTCCACCACCCACCACAAAATGTAACTTTTATCTTTTTTTTTAACCTTTGTCTACTTGCAGCCACATCAGTTGTCATGTGACAGGAGAGCTCATGGCAGGACAGCTGTGACAGCTCCATGGAAGGAAGGCAAACAAGAAAAAATCAAGTAAAGTTTTGCAAAACCAAGAGTAGGTTTATTGGTCGTCATTTCCAATCACCTCATATTTCCTTTGAATGTACAAATAATGAGAAAAATACCATTTTAAATTGTGTATTTTGAGTATATTTTATGCTAACTCTGAAACAGAGATTAGCATGATAACATGTCATGAGATTTTAAAAGAATGCTAAACATTGTCATTTCCACAACAGTCATTTCCATCACTTTATTTATTGTGATAGAAAAGACGTGTTGTAATGAAAATGACAATGTTAGTGTTATAAATGCATTTATTTGGCTTATATCACTTAAAATACTGTGCATTAAATTATGCAAAAGACTTTATACACTATTTCATACTTTGTATATACACAAACTGGTTCCAAGGTTGTCATAGCCAGGAGCGGCACTGGGGTTAAGCTCCCAGTGCTCATAAAATGCTCCTTATGGCGTGAGTCTCGAAAAGCCTCTGACAACTAAGTCCAACTCCTAGCCTGCCCATGTGGTTTAGTCTCTAAGCCCGGCAGAACTGCTTTTACTAATAGGAGAAGGGGCGAGGGCGGATCTCTGGCGCCTTAAAACCAGATGCATCGGGTAGATGGTGGCTCGTCAACCTGGGAAGGTAGCCCAGCTAGGGGAAGGTAAACCCTGATTTCAAACCTCCGCTGCCTTGCGGCATACCCGGTCACGGGAAAGGCTTCGGGAGTCAACCCTGAGGAAAAATCCGGAGTCGGAGCCCCTAAGGCAGTTCTATGTTGTGCTCAACATCATTCTGGCAGCTCCTGCAACGGCGCTGGTGCCAAACTGTAGCAGCCCTGCTGTTCCTTTGGATTCATCAGTGACGTGGAGAGGGGGGACATGCTGCATGGGTAACATCTTGTCCTCCATATCTTCCTGCCCAGGCTTGAATCCTACCAACGCCCAACGCTGGAAGGTAGAACACCGGATCACTGGAGAGGACACTCCAGCTTCACCTTTGGTGTAGACAAAACACGGGGAATGACAGTTACCGGTTATAAGCCACCACTCAATTGGCGTAGAGCGTGGCGCCAGGGGTTGTTCCCGACGGTGGGAGGGATCATCGGATCTCACTGGACAGCTACCGCCCGCCTCAAGCTGGGCAGCCCCCAGCCAATAAGGTGTTGTCCCGCCACAGCTTGCTTTCCTCATTGGGTGAATGGGGATGAGGAGAAGACCGAACAGCAGGCTGAGAACCTTCGCACCAGGCAAGACAATAAAACAAAAGAGACCAACTCTAAAACTGGGAACTTGGAACGTCTGCACTATGATGACAGGACTCGCTGCTAACCTCAAGGACATCAACGACACCAGGAAGATTGCCATCATCAATAATGAGCTGAAGAGACTGGGAGTGGATATCGGCACTCTCCAGGAAACACGGTTGGCTGACGCAGGCACACTGAGAGAGAAGGACTACACGTTCTACTGGCAGGGAAAGGGCAGTGACGAACACAGGGAACACGGAGTGGGCTTCGCAGTGAAGAACACCTTGCTGAAGATGGTGGAACCGGGCAGCACTGGCTCTGCAGAACTCCTCACCCTCCGCCTGAACACCACTCAAGGCCCAGGCACCCTCGTCAGTGTGTATGCCCCAACACAGACAGCCACACCAGAGTCAAAAGACGAGTTCTACGAGAATCTCGCAACAACTGTCAGGATCATCCCCAACTCTGAACAACTCATTCTCCTTGGAGACTTCAAGGCCAGAGTGGGTGCTGACCACGACTCCTGGCCCTCCTGTCTTGGACCTTTTGGCGTGGGCAGAATGAACAACAAAGGACAGCGGCTGCTCGAGTTCTGCACATATCACGATCTGTGCATCACAAACTTGTTCTTCAAGACCAAGCCCCAACACAAGGTTTCCTGGCAACATCCGCGCTCAAAGCACTGGCACCAGCTGGACTTGATCCTGACCAGGCGCACCTCACTGAAGAACGTGCTAATCACCCGTTCGTTCCAGAGTGCAGATTACGACACAGACCATTCATTGGTGTGTTGCAAGGTCAAGCTGCAGCTGAAGAAATTCCATCGTGCTAGACAGCCTGGAAAGGCACGGATTGACACCAGCAAGATGGTTCAACCAGAACTTGTTGAGCAGTTTGCCTCCACCTTTGAGAAGGAACTTGGTGTACCACAAGAAGGAGAATCTGCAAAGCAGAAGTGGGAAGGGCTGCAAAACACCATCCACCGCACAGCCTTAGCTACCTTTGGGAGGAAGACCTCGAAGTCACAGGACTGGTTTGATGCCAAGTTGACCAAGATGACCCCCGTCATTGAAGCCAAGCGCTCAGCACTTGCTGAGTACAAGAAGTACCCAAACAAGAAGAATCTCCAGATTCTCAGGGCTGCGAGAAGCAAAGTTCAGCAGACTGCTCGGCGCTGTGCCAACGAGTACTGGACTCAGCTCAGCCAAGACATTCAAACCGCTGCCATAACAGGGAACACCCATGGTATGTACAATGGCATCAAGAAAGCACTTGGTCCGGCTCAGAGCAAGACGGCCCCCCTCAAATCCTCCACTGGGGAGATGATCACAGAAAAGAACAAGCAGATGGAGAGATGGGTGGAACACAACTCCGACCTCTACTCCAGACAGAACACCGTGACACCGTCAGCCCTTGATGCCATCGACTGCCTGCCATCCATGGACGAACCTGACGTCGAGCCAACCATCGACGAACTCAGCAAGGCCATTGATAGCTTGGCCGCTGGCAAGGCACCCGGCAATGACGGCATACTCCCTGACCTGATCAAGCACTGCAAGACCGCCCTACTGCTGCCATTGCATGACGTCCTCTGCCAGTGTTGGAAGGAAGGTGCCGTACCACAGGACATGAGGGACGCCAAGATCATCACCCTCTACAAAAACAAAGGGGAGAGAAGCGACTGCAACAACTACAGGGGCATCTCCCTCCTCAGCGTTGTTGGCAAAGTCTACGCACGAGTTGTTGTCGTTCGTCTACAGAAGCTTGCCGAACGTGTCTACCCCGAGTCTCAGTGTGGCTTCCGCGCTGAGCGATTGACGGTAGACATGATATTCTCCATCTGCCAACTCCAGGAGAAATGCAGAGAACAGAACATGCCCCTGTACGTCGCCTTCATCGACCTCACCAAAGCGTTCGATCTGGTCAGCAGAGAGGGCCTTTTCAAGATCCTGCCAAAGATAGGATGCCCACCAAAGTTGCAAAGCCTCATCGAATCGTTTCACACCAACATGCAGGGGATAGTGCAGCACGACGGCAACGTCTCAGAGCCATTCAACATACGCAGCGGAGCGAAACAGGGCTGTGTACTTGCGCCAACCCTCTTTGGGATTTTCTTTGCTATGCTCCTGAGGCATGCCTTCAGCACAGCAACAGAGGGAATCTACCTGCACACAAGATCTGACGGCAGGCTTTTCAACCTCGCCCACCTGAAAGCCAGAACCAAAGTACGCGAGGCTCTAATCAGAGACATGCTGTTCGCAGACGATGCTGCAGTCACAACCCACACACAGCAGGAGCTTCAGACCCTGATGGACCGCTTTTCCCAGGCATGCAAGGACTTCGGGCTTACCATCAGCCTGAAGAAGACTAACGTCTTGGCGCAAGGCACGGAAGCACCACCAACCATCACCATTGACAACTACGAGCTGGAGGTTGTGAATCAGTTCACGTACCTGGGGTCCACGATCAGCAACAACCTCTCGCTTGATACAGAGATCAACAAGAGGATTGGAAAATCAGCCTTCACACTCGCTCGCCTCACCACACGAGTGTGGGAGAATCCCAAACTCTCTGTCAAGACGAAGATTGCAGTGTACAACACCTGCGTCATCAGCACACTGCTCTATGGGAGTGAGACATGGACAACATACGCCCGGCAGGAAAAGAGACTGAACTCCTTCCACTTGCGTTGCATTCGCCACATCCTGGACATATCCTGGCAGGACAAAGTGCCCAACACAGAAGTTCTGTCCCGCGCCGGCCTTCCCTCCATGTTCACTCTACTCAGGCAGCGCAGGCTCCGCTGGCTAGGCCACGTTCACCGTATGGAGGATGGCAGAATCCCCAAAGACGTCCTCTACGGAGAGCTGGCAATTGGCAGGAGAGACGTTGGCCGCCCACAGCTGCGCTTTAGAGACGTCTGCAAGAGAGACATGAAGGCCCTGGAGATCAACACAGAGCGCTGGGAGGACCTTGCAACGGACCGCTCCAAATGGAGAGGCACCCTGACCAGACAGCTCAAGGCAGGTGAAGAGAGACTGACTGCTGCAGCAGATGAAAAAAGGACCTGCAGGAAGAACCGCCACAGACCCAGCAGCACGGAGACCACCCACAAGTGCGACCTGTGTGACAGGGACTGCCATTCGCGCATCGGCCTGTTCAGCCACAGGCGGTGCTGTTCCAGCAGAGTAGACGTTTAGGATTCTCTTCCATGGTCATCATAGACCGACAGAGGCCAACGACGATATACACAAACTACAAGAAAGAATAGATACTTAAATGTGATGCCATCTGTTTTTTAGATGGCACGCAAGACCATAGCAGAGAGATCAAAAGCACATAGAGAAAGGATCAAATCAGATCCGCTTAAATACCAAGAATTTCTCAGAAAAGACAGAGAAAGAGACCTGGAAAAAAAAGAACAAGGTGTTGTCAGATCTGTCACTGAATTGACACACAGGGAGGAAATAAAAGTTAGAAGACAATGGCGAACAGCTCAACAAAAGAGACGCAAAAAAAATGAAAAGACTGGCTGAAGTTAGGAGTTTTACGGCTGGAACTACACCACCATTGTCACCAGAAGACGTTGGTGTTGACCCGCATTATGTCTAACTGGGCAACTCCAGCCCCACCGAACCACCTGATACACCTCAACTGCCTGAACCCAAAAACTGTCCACAGAAAAGAGGGAGGAAAAAGGTTGCAAAGATGAGGGCAAAGGTCTACAGAGATCTTAATGCAACAACTATGAAGCTTGAAGATGAGACTGGTCCCAGAGCCTCAACCAGTTACAAAGAGAATCAGAATCAGAATCAGAATCAGCTTTATTGGCCAAGTATGCACAACACATACAAGGAATTTGACTTTGGCTAAAAACTTGCTCTCGTTGTTCAGGTGGAGGCACAAGATGTTGGATCCCACAGTTTGGGCAGAAATATGCTCTGCTCTTAATTATCATGGATAAAGGAATGAATCCATATGCAAGTCTGGCAGTTTGTTTAAAAGATTAAATCACTAATTACAGAGAGATTAATGAATGTTTGTTTTGCTTCCAACAGCCAGCCCTAGTTTTGCAACTTGTTTTTTAGGTTTCAGCACAAAAAGAGAAGGAGCAATGTTCTACCATCTGATTAATGTGCATTATTTTTGACGTTTAAACAACATTAAATTTCAAAAATGATGTCACTTGATGTCAAGGACAATAAAAGTGACGGATGTTCAGCAATGCTCTGTGTCACACGTCATTTCCAACATGTGCTGTCTTTTCCACCACACAATGTCACGTCCATCACAACACATATTTTTACACAGAAGTCATAATAATAACACAGCTACACAAATAATATTTAGGAGTTTTGAAAATTATGCAGTTATGGTTACAATTCATGTCTGGGATTGGAAAACTCATGATTCTGCCATGTAAAAACTTGATTGAAAGACTTCAGTAAGATAGTAAAAAGGTAATTTCTCATCTAGATGATGAGAAAATATTATCTTTTAAATGCTTAAAATAAGTACAGTTATACATTTGGGTACATCTATATGTGTAATTTTATTAAATGCTTTGAAAACATGGGTTATGCTAGTAATTTTGTTTGAAAAACACCTTTTTTGTGGTGTGATGGAGATGATGCTTTTCTCTGAATGCTAGACTAAAATGGCAAAAAATATAAAATATTTATCATTACAACCACTATCAGTTAATGTTTCTACACACTGTGATGAAGTAGAACAAATCAAAATATTTCTAAAAATATGTGTTGGATTTTCTGAAAAATATCATGACCAAATTTGACTGTAGTTGGAGAATCAGCCGTATGTAATACTCTGGATTCCCCCACATCCCCCTTACCGAGGTTAGGTTCACCCCTTTTTGCTGAAAGCACAAAATACATTTTTATATCAGATCATTTGAGTTCACACTGGTCAACTATGACAGGGCAAATCTAACTTTTTCTAACCTGTTTCTTTTTAAACACTTATTCCATGTATGAGACCATTTTTATGCAAAAGCCTCTTATATTGTATTTTGAAAGCATTTCTAGAACTCAAACTCTGCATATCAGAAATGGCAATACAGAACTTTTACAGATCCAGTCTTTTGGGTTTGATCACTTCTGTCATGTTCACTGCGTGAACTGCACAGTGAACATAGGAAATGGCAGCGAGCCCGAAATACAGAGCAACTAACGTGTTTATTTACAATGAGTGAAATGTACAATTAGTCCAAAAAACAGTCCCAAAAAGGGAAGACACCCGGCTACAAACGAGGTCAGAATACAAGGGTGCCTCGCGCCCTCAGAAAGGCTGGAGCAGAGAAAGAGGAACAGGGAAAGACTTACAACGGCGTCGGAGCGGAAAGGCTCTGAGGGAACAAGGTGATTCAGTCCAGGGAGTAAAGCAACACAAGCGAGACTGGATGTCCAGGGTTGACACTACAAAGCTGCCACATGGGCTGGTCTCACTGGCCTGCTATTTATACACATCCTTACTGACAGCAGGCAGACCAGCCGTGTGGCAACAGGTGCGTGACTGATCGGACTGGTGTATGTATGTGTGTGTGTAAGAATTAGGATGAAAATGAATGAATGTGAGTGTGTGCGTGCATGCATGAGTGTGTGAGTGAGTATGTGGTGATTCTACTGCTGCTGGATGCCTTGTGAGGGGGATGCATGGCTGTGGGACTGGTGAAGAGCAAGCTCAGTTCATCAGCTGGAGTTAACAAGCAATAATAAGACCCACAGCTGTCAATCATGCTCAGGGTGGCGACCCTGAACATGACACGATTACATTATAACTCAATGTAAATGCATGAATCGACATGAATTCACTGTCTGAGTGAGATGCAGACAGGCTAAGTTACCTTTATCACTTCTGCAGCAGTGTTCAATCTACTGTGGAAATCCCCAAAATAACGTCATGCTTAGGTTTACATTATCCAGCGGGGGCTCACCTGAAAAAGTTGTCTCTGTCTCCAAAACTTTACAAGATGATGGGTGTTTCTGTTGCTAGCTTGCTAGCCCTGTTAGGATGTCTGTGGCAGGAATCCGTGGGTAAATAACTCCGATCTCCTGATTTAGCTGCAGAGCTCCCTGTCCTCTTGTCTCTAGGTGAGTGTCAGTCTCATTTTCAAACTACTTTACTCTCCAGTGTTGATACTTTTACTCCGGTGATGGCAAAATCTCTCAGACGTGAATGCAAAAAATGTGCAATTTAGTGTGTGCTCGTGTCTTTCCATTGACTTTGTATGCATTCGCGCTGCCCGTTCCAGTTTGGTGTGAAGGCACCTTAAGATGTATGCGGAAGATTAGACAGTTGACAAAGCTGTCTTTTCAACATTTTTCTCAACCAATTTGCACTGGGAGGGACCTTTCTATGTCATTTCCCTCCATACTTTAGCATTACTTGCCCAGTCCTCTAGTAATTCTTCCCGACCACCCAGAGCTTTTCTCAACTAGTGCTGTGCGATGCTGCAAGATTTGGTATCAATCCAGTACCAAGTAAATGCAAGGCCAGTATTGCCAATACTGAAAGTGTGGCTACGTTTTAATAATTAAGGTGGATGGCATCATCAAATTACTAAATCTGAATGAATTTTCATGACTTTTAAGCGTTTTGTGATTTTTCTTTGGATTATTAATTAGTTAAAACCCAGGACAGAATCCAGCTAAAGTTTCGAGGTAAATACATACAGAATCACTTTGACAGTTAACACAAAAGGGTCATTTTATTCAATCAAATCTGAGCCATATTATATTCAGAACATCTGTTTCAATTCCAGTAAATGTATTCATATAAATAACACACTTCAATGGGATAAATGTATTATACCAAGGTCTTAGCATAATTTAGACTTTTTGAGTTTGCTAAAGTAACAAATGACCGGTTACACTTTGAAAGTTAATATTAACTAATGCTGAAGATGACTAAAATATTACTTTCAGTTTTTCACTTCATGTTATGTCCTGTTGATAGAATGAACAGCTCACGTGCAGCAGCAACACCAGAGAAAACATTCAAGACACAGAGAAGCAAGTTTAAATGGTTTAGTGATAAATTTAAAAAGAGGAGCACTCGTAGGGTAAACGTTACTCACCAGAGGAAGACGCAGCCTGTGGGGGCGCTGATCTCCTGCTTGGGGGGTGGGATGCTGGCGTCCTGGCACTTGGGGCCCGGGGACTGCTGTTCACTCTGGGGAAGGGGGGGGGGGGTGTTGGTGGGTCCGGGGGCACGGCTGCCTAGCGGCCCAGCCTCCCTCCACCATCCCTCCTGGGGTGGATGCCTGACTTTTCTGCACTTGTTGGCCTCAAATATTTATTCAATTCAATTCAATTCAATTCAACTTTATTTATATAGCGCCATTTCACAACAACAGTCATCTCATAGCACTATCAACTGTAGGGGGAACCCCCACAGTTGCAGAAAGACCCCAGCAATCAGGTGATCCCCTGTGAGCAAGCACTTGGCGACAGTGGAGAGGAAAAACTCCCTTTTAACAGGAAGAAACCTCCAGCAGAACCAGGCTCAGGGAGGGGCAGTCATCTGCTGCGACTGGCTGGGGGGTGAGGGGACAGAGAAGATGAAAAGAACAGACATGTAGAGAGCAAACAGCACGATGGGGACTCAATCTATGGGAGAGAACAAACAAATGTTAATGACCAGCAAAAAAAAAAAATATTTCATAGAGAGTGAGGAAAGGAGTGAGGCCCAGTGCATTACTGGAGGTCCCCCGGCTGACTAAACCTATTAGCAGCATAACTAAGGGAGGGTTCAGAAACACATGATCCCTCCCTAATTGTAGGCTATATCAAAAAGGTAGGTTTTAACCCTAATCTTAAAAACAGAGATCGAGTCTGACTCCCGAATCCAGATTGGCAGCTGATTCCACAGGAGAGGAGCTTGATAACTGAAGGCTCTGCCTCCCATTTATGCTCTGTGGGAGTTGGTGATGATAATGTCCTGCTTGCTCGGGGTTTCCGGGGGGAGGGGGAGGGGAGTTTGTTGCGACCGGCCACCCTCTTTGTATGTTTCCTGACAAACCACTGACATGCACACACTTATTTTGTTATTACTAGAGGAGTTCACACCAATATACAGTACATAGATAGGTACTGTATAAAGCTCCTTTTGGCAAAGTGAATCTGTTTTGGCACAATAAGGGTAGCAGATTTCTGTTCTGCTCACCTAGCTGCCTGACAGGACAAGGGGAAAAAAAGACATCACTCTGCTAAACATCCAGTTAAATACTTAAAAGCCTCAATGTACAGACAGCAAAATCCTGTGAATTATGCATCAGGTTTGTTTAAATAAACATTTGCTTTACCATAAACCAAAGATTTCCCCCAACTTAATTAAATGAGAATTGGAAAAAAAAACAATTAAAGGCATCATTTTGTTATAGATTTGACTTTGTCGTGTAGCATATTGAACAACTTATAAAAAGTGGCAAGACTGAAATTAATGGAGGAACAAAAAAGGATTTCATTTGAGAAAAACACACTTTTCTTCATCAGCAACAACTTCTGGTTATTCAGAATTGTCAATAAAATGTTTAGGTTAATTACTTGCAATTTGTGCTTCTGAAACAACTCAACAGTGTGGAGGCAGCCGTCTCCCGAAGCTTCTCCACAAAACCCAAACTTTATTTTAGTCCAAGCTATGAGCTAAAGTGTGCTCTGATGCTAATAGGCTGCACTCAGATCACTGAGTGGAAGTTCTCCGTCTAAACGTGGCTTGTGCGGCAGGGATGAGGTTCTAATGTACAGGTCATGGTGGTGGAATGGTAGCATCCTCTGAGTTCATCTGACAATAACTGATAACCTGCATCTCCGGGGATTGCTGTGCGCTCACCTGCCTCATCATCCTCACCCCGCTGCAGCTTCCACTCTCCACCCGGTCACACACTGCTCAGCCCATCTCCCTTCCTACTCCTCACCAGCATCATCCTGCTGGTTTGTCTGTTCTTGCTGGGTACTCTGTCGGGTTCTCTGCTCGGCCCACATAAGTGGCAAATTTGTGTCTTCCACTTCCTACCTCCCTTCTCCTGTTAATTGCTCTCGTCTCTCCCCACAGGCTGAGTTTTCCTCTGGCGAGTGATGTTTTCTCTAGCAATTTTTTTTTTTTTTTTTTTTTTTGTTACTTATTTGTACCCGTAGGTAGACTTGGTTTGCAGTCTGGTGACAAGCCACCGGCTGCTGGTTGCTGCGTGCGCGAGCGCCCTAAACCTACATGTTTTTGGTATGCGGGAGGAAACCGGAGAAATCCCGGAGTAAACCCGCGCAACACGGGGAGAACATGCAAACTCCACACAGCTCACTGTTGGTCGGGGGCTGGGATCGAACCCACGATCTCATGATCCCCACGATCCCCCAGCCGAGGGTAAAACTGTGCTGCCACAGTGCTAAACCACTGCGCCACCGTGCAGCCCAATGCTCCTTTCTGAAATGAATAAACTGTTCAAACGTGTTTCTCTGTGTCAGTGTTTTTTTCTCTGGTGTAGCACCCAGCACTTGAGCTGATCATTCAGTCAATGTGACAAACACAGCATTTCAGAAAAGGAACATCATACCAACAGTAAAACATGGTGGTGGTAGTGTGATGGTCTGGGTCTGCTTTGCTCCTTCAGGACCTGGAAGACTTGCTGTGGTAAATGGAACCATGAATTCTGCTTTCTACTAAAAAATCCTGAAGGAGAATGTCCAGCCATCTGTTCGTGACCTCAAGCTGAAGCACACTTGGGTTCTGCAGCAGGACAATGATCCAAAACACACCAGCAAGTCCACCTCTGAATGGCTTAAGGAAAACAAAAGGAAGATTTTGGAGCGGACTATTCAAAGTCCTGACCTGAATCTGATGGAGATGCTATAGCATGATCATAAAAAGGTGGTTCATGCTGGAAAACCCCTCAATGTGGCTGAATTACAACAATTCTGCAAAGATGAGTGGGTCAAAGTTCCTCCACAGCGCTGTAAAAGACTCATTGCCAGTTATCATAAACGCTTGATTGCAGTTGCTGCTGCTAAGGGTGGCCCAACCAGTTATTAGGTTTAGGGGGCAATCCCTTTTCCCCACAGGGCCATGTAGGTTAGGATTTTTTCCCCCTTAATAATAAACACCTTCATTTAAAAATTGCATTTTGTGTTTACTTGTGTTTTCTTTGTCTAGTATTTAAATTTGTTTGATGATCTGATATAGGAGTGGGTTATGCAGCATCTTAGACAGAGACAAGGAATAAACATGGGAGAACAATGCCCAGAGAGTTCCTGGAGATATAGCAGGAAGCAATCAGAGGCAGAGGGGGTTGAATGCTGTGTAATGTAGATGTCATGCTGTGTGAGAGGAAACCTCCATAAAACGTGTGAAGAGGATTTGAGGGGAGAGAGGAGAGCTGGTTGAATTCATTCATTCTGTTCTGTGCTTGTGAGATGTGAAGTGTGCAATAAACCGTCTGTCCATGGATCTGCCTCTTATTTGACACACTCCACACTGGTGACCCAGGACGTATTATGCAACACGAGGCAAGAACCCCGGGGTCGGCCTGGTCAGGAAGCCCCAGCAAGGCAGCAGCCATCCCACAGACAGCCCGGACTGGAACCTCCAGCCACGCGTGTGCAGTTTCAGTCAAGCTACGGGATTTCTGGCAGCACAACCCGCGCTCTTGGTTCCACCTCACCGAGGCCCAGTTCGCCCTCCGGGGAGTAACGGCAGACGACACCAGATTCTACCATGTGGTCGCAGCGCTGGACGCCTGCACAGCTCAGGAGATAGCGAGCCTGCTCGATCAGCCTCCAGCCCGCAACAAATATGAGGCGCTCAAAGCTGCGCTGACCCAGCGCTACACGCTTTCGGACTGTGAGACAGCGGAGAAGCTCCTGACGCGGACCAAGTTAGGAGATGGTTCGGCCGTAGACCTGATGGACAAGATGCTGGCGTTAATGGGCACGGACAACGGGCACTTTCTGTTTGCCCACCTCTTCCTCCGGAACCTTCCAACAGTGGCGAGAGCGGTTCTGGCCAATTCACCGTTGCTGGCCGCGCGTGACTACCGTGCGCTAGCCAAGGAGGCAGACAGGATCATCCTCACCACCAGGGAGATCACAGTCAACGCGGCAGCGGCAGAGCCCAGCGAGATGACCAGAGGAGGCGAGGAGCCACCGACGGTAGCAGCAGCGGGGGCCAAGGAGCGCCAGAGAGACACGCTCTGTTTCTACCACCGCCGCTTCGGAGAGAATGCACGCAGATGTGCGCCACCGTGCCAATTCAAGTGCTCGGGAAACACCGAGGCCGGCGGTTGGTAGCAGCTGCGACCCTCAGTGAAGAGAACAAGCTGCTCTACATGACGGACGCGCGCTCGGCGAGGCGTTTCCTTGTGGACACCGGAGCCCAGAAGAGCTTCATCCTGCCGACCTATGCCGACCGGCTGGTAGGACCTAGCGGCCCCGAGATGTTGGCAGCAAACGGCTCGGAAATTAAGACCTTTGGTGAGAGGACTCTGCTCTTATCTCTACACGGCCGTACATACGAGTTGACTTTTGTCATAGCAGCACTGAATTACCATATTCTGGGGGCTGATTTTCTGTGTGCGCATGGTTTACTGGTTGATGTTGCTAACAGACGCCTGGTTAATGCACTGTCCTTTGACTCTCTCCCCTGTACAGCTCGAGTGACCCGGCCAGCAGCACAAGCCAACATCACAGCTCCAGGCGGTAAGTTCCACGCACTGCTCACTCAGTTCCCAGCACTCAAGGTCCCGACGTTTTCCGAGGCCATCGCTAAACATGGGGTGGAGCACTTTTTCACCACCACCGGGCCACCCGTTTTTGCAAGACCTCGGCGCTTGGACACAGCTAAACTGGACATAGCGCGCGAGGAGTTCGCCAACCTGGAAAGGTTGGGCATCATCAGGCGCTCGAACAGCCCATGGGCTTCCCCGCTACACATGGTCCCTAAGGCTGAGGGATCGTGGCGACCGTGCAGTGATTTCCTCAGGTTGAACAACACCACGGCGCACGACTGCTACCCGATTCCCCACATACAGGATTTTTCCGTCCACGTCGCCGGAGCACGCATTTTTTCCAAAATAGACCTGGTCCGCGGTTACCACCAAGTCCCAGTGTGCACGGAGGACGTATCCAAAACAGCGGTAATAACTCTGTTCGGTTTATTTGAGTTCCTGTGCATGCCATTCGGGTTAAAAGGCGCAGCACAGACGTTCCAGCGCATGATGGATGCAGTGCTGCGCGATTTCCCGTTCGTGTTCGTCTAACTGGACGATATCCTGGTAGCCAGTCCGTCCGAAGACGAACATGAAACCCACCTCAGGATGGTTTTCCGGAGGTTGGAGGAGCATGGGTTAATAATCAACCCGGTGAAATGCCAGTTCGGCATGATGGAGATTGATTTTTCGGGGCACTGTGTCTCTTCGGAAGGAGCGATCCCATTGCCCGACAAAGTGCGCGCCGTGGTAGATTTTCCCCGGCCTCAGACGGTCAGGGCGCTGCCGGAATTTTGGGGGATGGTGAACTTTTATAACCGTTTCCTTCCCCGCGCGATGCAGCTCATGCAACCATTGTACGCCGCGCTCAAGAGACAGAAACCCGCGGATGGGATCAAATGGACCCCCAGAACGAGAGCGGGTGTTCTCGGAGGTTAAAGCAGCCCTGGCAAACACCACACTGCTAGCACATCCGGACCCAGCGGCCCGGATAGCGCTCACCACCTACGCTTCAGATGTGGCCATAGGGGCTGTTGTGGAGCAGCGCGTCGCCGGGGCTTGGCAGCCGCTCGCCTTTTTCAGCAGGACTTTGCGCGACAGCGAACGTAAATACAACGCGTTCGACAGAGAGTTGCTGGCTCTCCACCTGGCCATACGCCACTTCCAGTTCTGGCTGGAAGGGCGCAGCTTCATCGCGTTCGTGGATCACAAGCCACTAACGTTCGCGATGGCCAAGGTTTCAGAACCGTGGTCGGGCCGGCAGCAGAGACAGCTGGCCGCGATCTCAGAGTTTACTACTGATATTCAGCATGTGTCGGGTAAACTGAATGTAGTGGCGGACTGCCTCTCGCACGCTGTGGTGGCCCCGGTCTATGTGGGGATAGATTACGCAGCCATGGCCGCGGAGCAGATTAGAGATGCAGATGTGCGCGCGCTCCAGTCTGGACCAACAGGGTTAAGGCTGGAGAGCAGGGTGCTGCAGGATGGTGCCCCCCCCCCCCAATCTGCGATGTCTCCACAGGACGCCTGCGTCCGGTGGTCCCGGTCTCGTGGCGCTGCCACGTGTTTTGAGTCGGTTCACACTCTGGTGCACCCAGGAGTGTGCACGTCGGTCAAAATAGTGGGAGAGAAGTTTGTGTAGCCGAGCCTACGCAAACAATTAAAAGAGTGGGCTGCAGCCTGTGTGGCGTGCCAGCGAGCCAAGGTACACAGACACACGAAGGCTCCCTTGGAGCCGTTTCAGGTACTGGCTAAGAGGTTCAACCACTTTCACGTGAACCTCGTGGGCCCCCCTCCCGCCATCACAGGGGTGCACGCACCTCCTGACAGTGGTGGACCGCACCACGCGCTGGCTGGAATCAGTCCCACTGGCGGCAACCACGTCCGCAGATGTAGCACGCGCTTTTTTAACAGCATGGGTGGCGCGTTTTGGAGTCCCGTCAGACATCCGACAGGGGCCCTCAATTTGTTTCTGACCTCTGGTCCACAATGGCCCGCAGCCTGGGTGTTACAATTCACCGCACAACCGCGTACAACCCACAGGCCAATGGGTTATGTGAGCGTTTTTATAGATCCCTGAAAGCAGCACTCAGGGCTTCACTGACGGATGCAAATTGGGTGGACAGGCTGCCGTGGGTTTTATTGGGGTTGCGCTCCACGCCAAAAGGGGATTTGGAAGCTTCCCCGGCAGAGCTGGTTTTTGCGCAGCACCTACGGCTGCCCGGGGAATTTCTACTAGATAATCCCGCGCCGGACAGCTGCCCGTCTCAGCTTTTGCAGCGTAGCGCAAACACAGGCACGCTGCCGGGCCCTGCCCACCACTGTTTTCCGCGTGCCTTCGTGCCTAAAACTTTGAAGAACGCGGAGTTCGTGTTCGTCAGACACGACGCCCACCGCCCTCCATTGTGCCCACCCTATGATGGACCGTTCAGAGTGCTGGAAACAGGAGATAAGCATTTTTTGCTAGGCTTGGGGGGTAGACGGGAGAAAATTGGCATAGACAGACTCAAACCCACCTTTGTAGCAGCGGATGAGCAAGTGCTGTTGGCTAGGGCCCTTCGACGTGGAAGACCCCCACGGAGAGCTCCCCAGGGAAGTGATGCAATGGAGCAGCCACACGGACAGGGCGAAGTTCCCCCCCCCTCGCCACGGCCCACCTGCAGTCAGACACACTCCCAGCAGCCCCCCACCGGCACAGCAGTGCCACGGAGGCGATAAACCCCAGTTACAGCAGATATGGGAGGAGAAAAAAGCCAAGAGAGTACAGTGATCCCTCACTTATCGCGTTTAATGGGGACCAGAACCGACCGCGAAAAGTGAAAAACCGCGAAGTAGCGTCACCCCCCCCCAAAGGCGTCACAAGCACTATTTTGCACAAAAAGGCACAAGAGAACAGCGAAAAGTGCCACTAAGCAACACGAGCGATAAAGAACAATGAATGCCGTCTTCCTTCGCTGGGTATGGGCGCTCGGCAGGGAGAGAAGCTGGGTAAAACGTCTCGGCCAATCAGCTTGCGAGGTAAAACGTCTCGGCCAATCAGCTTGTGAGATTCCCGAGCGGTGAAGAGGTGGGCGGAGAGGAGTGGAGCGGTGATCAGAGAGGTGGATTTTGAGTTGTGCGGGCTCTCCGTGTTGATACCTGATGTTCTAATGTAGTCTCCCTGCCTTCTGCTAGCACTCAGGCAACTTTCGTGCCATTTTTTCTCAATTTTGAATTTTTGATGAATATTTTTGAAAAATCTGCGATGCACTGAGGGCGCGAAAGGTGAAACGCAAAGTAGCGAGGGATCACTGTATATGGACTAATGTTATATCTTAGACGCTGGGGGGGTGGTATAGGAGGGGGTTATGCAGCATCTTAGGCAGAGACAAGGAATAAACATGGGAGAACAATGCCCAGAGAGTTCCTGGAGATATAGCAGGAAGCAATCAGAGGCATAGGGGGTTGAATGCTGTGTAATGTAAATGTCATGCTGTGTGAGAGGAAAACTCCATGAAACGTGTGAAGAGGATTTGAGGGGAGAGAGGAGAGCTGGTTGAATTCATTCATTCTATTCTGTGCTTGTGAGATGTGAAGTGTGTAATAAACCGTCTGTCCATGGATTAGATTAGATTAGATTAGATTCAACTTTATTGTCATTACACATGTATGAATACAAGGTAAAGAAACACAGTTTAGCATCCAATCAGAAGTGCAAAGGACAGCAGTGCAGTATATACGGTAATTAACGGTGTGTGCAATTTAAGCAAATATATGCAAATATATGCAGCAGTGCAGAAAGTTAAGAGTACTGTTATGTGCAAATAATGTACAGGTGAGGATGGTAAGAGATGATGGTAAGAGAGTCAGCGGGGAACTAAGTTCAATAACGTGACAGCTGTTGGAAAGAAACTGTTCCTAAACCTGCTGGTTCTAGTCCGAAGGCTTCTGAAATGTCTTCTGGAGGGGGGAAGCTGGAACAGTCCATGAGCAGGATGGTTGGAGTCCCTAAGAATGCTGCGTGCCCGGCGCAGACATCTTTTCCTGTAGACGTCCTCTATAACTGGAAGTGGAGTCCCTGTGATGCGTTGGGCGCTTTTGACCACCCGCTGCAGCGCCTTGTGGTCAGCGACAGAGCAGCTCCCATACCAGACTGTGATACAGTTGGTCAGGGTGCTCTCTATCACGCAGCGGTAGAAGTTGCCCAGGATGTCAGTTGACAGATGGTTCTTCTTCAGTGTCCTCAAGAAGAAGAGGCGCTGATGGGCCTTCTTGATCAGGCTGGTGGTGTTAACTGACCAGGACAGGTCCTCCGAGATGTGGGTCCCCAGGAATTTAAAGCTGGGGACACGTTCAACAGCTATGCCATTGATATGGATGGGGTCATGTGTCTCTTCCCTCTCCTTCCTGTAGTCCACTATGAGCTCCTTGGTTTTGCTGGTGTTAAGGAGCAGGTTATTGTCAGCGCACCAAGTAGCCAAGTGCTCAACCTCTGCTCTGTAATCTGACTCGTCGTTGTCCCTGATGAGTCCAATCACCGTGGTGTCATCTGCGAACTTTATGATGGAATTGGATCCATACATAGGCCTGCAGACATGGGTGTAGAGGGAGTAGAGGAATGGGCTGAGCACACAGCCCTGTGGTACACCAGTGTTGAGTGTGATGACGGAAGAGCGGTTGGGGCCTGATCTAACATGCTGGGGTCTGTTGGTCAGAAAATCCATGATCCAGCTGCAGGTGGAGGTACTGATTCCCAGGTCCCCAAGTTTAGTGAGCAACTTGGAGGGGATAACTGTGTTGAATGCTGAGCTGAAGTCAACAAACAGCATTCTTGCGTAGGTGTTCTTGTCATCCAGGTGTGACAGGATCTGCCTCTTATTTGACACACTCCACACTGAAATATTTAAATGTGACAAACATATAAAAAAATGAGAAATCAGGAAGGGGGCAAACACTTTTTCACACCACTGTATTTACCGACGGTTTCCTGCCACGGACATGCTTACAAGGCTAGCGAGCTAGCAACGGAAACACTCGTCATCTTCTAAAGTTTTGGAGACAAGGACAACATTTTCAGGTGAGCCTCCGTCAGATAATGTAAACCTAAAGCATGATGTTATTTTGAGGATTTCCACAGTCAGCTGAACACTGCTGTAGAAATTATTGTAACGTCGGGGCCATGTTAAGGGGGGCAGGGATTTCCCAGCATGCTTTGCCAGTTGAAAACGTTACTGTATGTGTGTATTAAATGTGTTATTACTGAGTTATACTGCTCTGTCATTATAACTGCGTTATAATGCGTTATAATGCTGCGTTATAATGACCCAGCAGTGTTTAGCAGGATTAGGGCAGATGTATCATGTGTGTGTAACCATGATTGAAACGGAGGTCTGGGAGAATGACCTCCCCTCCTCTCTGTGCTCAGAAGTAGTTGGGGTTGGTGGTGTGTAAATAAAGCCTGCTCGTCACAACCATCTTGCTCCTCTTTCTTTGTGTGAATCCCGCAAACGTCACACTGTGTCAGGAGTGGGGATGGAGCAAGATGAGGATCCAGGCGGAGGTCCAGCGGCCGGAGCGGTTCATCGCTCGGCTGGGAACGGAGCGTAGAGCTGAGACGCCGGCCCCCGGAGAGGCTCGCCGCGATGGACAGAGCAGCGGACCCGACGGGACTGCTCTGCCTTTTTCAAGGCAGAACGGGCCGAGCAGAGCAAACCAGCCCCGTTTCCCGCCCTTTTCAGGGCAGGACGGGCTGGCGATTCCAGAGCGATTAGGAGCGGCGATCGACCGGGAGATGACCGTCCCATCCGTCCAGCAGCGGGCCAAGATTCCCTGCTACAATGGCGAGAACCTTTTGAATGACCACCTGGCCCAGATCGAGTTGGCTGCCGCGCTGAACGACTGGTCATCGGAGGAAACCGCCGTGCTGAGAGTGAGTGGGAGGAGGAGCTACGGCAGCGCGGAGGAGACAGCCGCGGCAACGCGAGGAAGGGGGGGTTTCCGCTGCACAGAGCCAGGGTACTTCACACGGTACTGCCCCGCACGCAGCGCATGACAAACTGGCCCCTCGCCAACGTTAAATTAGAGCGAGGTGGCATGGACGGGTAAAGGCCGCCTCCTGCAGATGCTTCCCCGGCGGTGACGTCACAGAGGCCTTCGGAGCGCAGCAGTAGCGGAGTGAGCAGGACAAAGATGCGGCCATTTCCCAGGCGCAGCAAGGGCTGGACGCATGGACGCGGGCCAGCGGCTGCCTGGGAGACCAGGCAGCGGTGGGAGTCGGCCGGAGCGGGCTTGGGACTCCCGCTGCCAGAGGAGGAACTGTGCGTAGTCCTACCGCCACCCACAGATGCTTCCCCTTTCGGTGACGTCACGGAGGCCCTCGGCGCAGCAGCGACGCAGCAGAGCGAGCAGGACGAAGATCCGGCCATTTTTCCAGGCACGGCAAGGGCTGGACACAAGGACGCAGGCCAGCGGCCGCCTGGGAGACCAGGCAGCGGTGGGAGTCGGCCGGAGCGGGCTTGGGACTCCCGCTGCCAGGGAAGGGACTGTGCGTGGTCCTACAGAGGCTGTCAGATGTGTCCATCCGCCCGCTGGTGGCCAAACCAGGAACCCTACCCCAACCAGATACTCCGACCGAAACTCAGATGGACACTGGATGGCCGTGCGTGCCGCCCCGGCACCGGGCTGACTCGCATTGGATTTCTGAAAGTGGACTTTGAATTTTCTGGGGACAGAAACCAGTCCAGGGGAGGGCAGTGTAATGTCGGGGCCATGTTAAGGGGGGCAGGGATTTCCCAGCATGCTTTGCCAGTTGAAAACGTTACTGTGTGTGTGTATTAAATGTGTTATTACTGAGTTATTATACTGCTGTGTCATTATAACTGTGTTATAATGACCCAGCAGTGTTTAGCAGGATTAGGGCAAGATGTATCATGTGTGTGTAACCATGATTGAAACGGAGGTCTGGGAGAATGACCTCCCCTCCTCTCTGTGCTCAGAAGTAGTTGGGGTTGGTGGTGTGTGAATAAAGCCTGTTCGTCTCAACCATCTTGCTCCTCTTTCTTTGTGTGAACCTCGCAAACGTCACATTATAAAGGCAGCTTCGCCTGTCTGCACCTCCCTCACACGCTGAATTCATGTTTATTTGCACATTTACATTGAGTTACAACATAATCGTACCGCCTGAAAAACTGGCCCGTTCACATTTGGTGTGAATTGTGGACTATATTATAATATATTCCATAACCTACATATGTTGAAGCATGTGAGAATGTTTGGTGATTACATATGTAAGGCAACTTCACACCTCAGAACAGGACAAAGAGATCTCAACCGCCAGTGAAGATCAAAGACCTTCCCAGACACTGCGGTGGAGACCGGAGGAGCTGCTCTCACCCCCCAGGGCCATGAGGAGGAGTACGAAGACAATGGGGGGATTAAGATAATGAGGGATGTCAGCCTTTGATATGCATGTCTTTTGTTATGTGCAAGTATAAAGTCAGAGAGCCGAAACTGTTCGGTCTCTTTTTTCTTCTGCTGCTTCTGCACTTAGATGAGACTTGTTAGAGGAGCTGATAATAAACTTTGGTTTATGTATCATACTGCCTCGTTCTTCCAAGCTCTTCTACACTGGTGACCCTGACGCGAGGATGGACCAGAGGCGTTCCCCCGCGATCGACTCATCTGTGGCGACCCAGGCAGACGCCGGCGCCCACGCAGACAGGGGAACAGATGGACGACGTTCTCCCCCGGCAGAAGGGATAGAGAGGGCTCAACCGAGCACCAGCGCCGCTGAGAGAGCCGGAGCAAGGCACTCTCACCCTGCGGACACATCAGTGACGGTCTACACAAATGCCGTCGCTGTCAAGCTGCCCGACTTCTGGCAGGAAGACCCCGCCTCGTGGTTTCAACAAGCTGAAGCCCAGTTCACACTGGCGGGCATCATGGCTGACGATACGAAGTTCTACCACATCGTCGCCAAACTCGACGCCGCCACTTCGAGGTGTGTGCGGAGCATGATCCAGCGGCCGCCGGCCCAAGACAAATATGAAATACTGAAAGCAACCATCGTGGCAAATTACGTCCCCTCAGCCGAGGAGCTCGCAAATGCGTTCCCCCCTGCAAATTTACGATTTCGGGAAATGCCAAAGCCGAGAACCGTTAACGGCAGCGGTTCTCGGCGAGAAGAGTAAGCTGTTATATGTGACGGACGGACACACCGGCAAGCAGTTCCTTATTGACACAGGAGCTCAACTGAGTTTTGTCATGCCCTCCCAAGCAGATCGAGCCATGGGCCCCCGGGGCAACGGAGCGGTGGCAGCCAACGGCTCCAGCATTGACACTTTTGGTGAAAAGAGCCTGCACCTCCGCATCCACGGCCGCAACTACAGATGGACATTTGTTATAGCGGCGGTGAGTTTTAACTTGTTGGGCGCAGATTTTTTGTGTGCACATGGGTTATTAGTTGATCTAGCGAACAGACGCTTGGTTAATGCACTGTCCTTTGCTTCTATTCCCTGCTCAGCCCGACTTTCTCCACCACCCGTGCAGGCTAGCGTCACCACAGCAGGAGGTAAGTTTGATCAACTCCTCACCCAATTTCCAGCACTCACAATTCCCAAATTCTCAGCCACAGTGGCTAAACACGGGGTTGAACACTTTATTCCCACAACGGGCCCACCCGTATTTGCCAAAGCTCGGCGCTTAGACGCGGCCAAGCTCGCCATAGCTCGGGACGAGTTTACTACCCTTGAAAAATTAGGCATTATTAGACGCTCGAAGAGCGCCTGGGCCTCACCACTTCACATGGTTCCGAAATCCGACGGTTCTTGGAGACCGTGTGGAGATTACCGCAGATTAAACAATGCGACAGCGCATGACCGCTACCCAATTCCTCACATTCAGGATTTTTCACTGCATCTGGCGGGTGTGCGCATTTTTTCAAAAATAGACCTGGTCCACGGTTATCATCAAGTCCCAGTTCGAGCAGAGGACATTCCTAAAACAGCTGTAATAACCCCTTTCGGCCTTTTTGAATTTTTGCGGATGCCTTTCGGCCTCAAAGGCGCTGCTCAAACTTTTCAGTGGATGATGGACGCAGTATTACGCGACCTTCCTTTTGTTTTCGTCTACCTCGACGACATGCTGGTAGCCAGCCCGTCTGAGGAAGAACACGAGCAGCATCTCACTATGGTTTTTCAAAGGCTAGAAGAGCACGGGTAAATAATCAATCCAGCCAAATGCAAATTCGGAGTGTCACAAATTGATTTTTTAGGACACAGAGTTTCTCCGAAGGGGGCAGTCCCACTTCCAGACAAAGTTCACGCGATAAAAAGTTTCCCACGGCCACAAACGGTCAAATCGCTGCAAGAATTTTTAGGAATGGTTAATTTTTACAACCGTTTCCTCCCCCACGTGGCTCAGCTCATGCAGCCCCTATATGACGCACTCAGAAAACAAAAAGCTTCCAACGCGGTCGAATGGACCCCGGAGCGCGAACGCGCCATCGCGGAAGTAAAGAGCGCTCTAGCTAATGCCACATTGTTGGTTCACCCCGATCCCTCAGCCCGCATTGCACTAACCACAGACGCTTCGGACCTAGCTATAGGGGCAGTTGTAGAACAACATGTCAGCAGGATCTGGCAACCTTTGGCATTCTTCAGCAAATCGCTAAACCAAACTGAGCATAAATACAGCACTTTTGACAGGGAGCTGCTAGCGCTTCATTTATCCATCCACCACTTCCAGTTCTGGTTAGAAGGACGGAGTTTCACGGCTTTTGGAGACCGCAAACCGCTCACCTTTGCGATGGCTAAAATTTCAGAACCATGGTCAGGCAGGCAACAAAGACAGCTGGCTGCGATTTCAGAGTTCACCACAGACATTCGACATGTGGCAGGCAAACTTAACGTGGTAGCAGACTGCCTCTCTCGCGCTGTGACATCGCCAGAGCGCGAGGAGACAGATTATACTACCTCAGCCGCAGAACTCTTCACTAACGCGGACACATACGCAGCACCTGTCCATGCAGGGATAGATTATGCAGCCATGGCAGAGGAACAAAGTAGTGACGCGGACGTGTGCGCACTCCTGTCTGGACCAACAGGGTTAAGGCTGGAGGAAAGGGGTTTACGCGACAGCGTGCCCCCCCTAATATGCGATATTTCAACCGGCCGACCTCGCCCGTTAGTCCCAGCCACATGGCGCTGCCGTATTTTCGACTCAATTCACTCCCTCGAGCACCCAGGTGTGCGCGCCTCAGTTAAAATGGTCGCCGAAAAGTTTGTGTGGCCAGGCCTGCGCAAAAACGTAAAAGAATGGGCAAAAACTTGCATTTCTTGTCAGCGCGCCAAAATACACAAACACACAAAAGCCCCTCTGGAGCCTTTTCCAATCCCTGCTAGAAGGTTCGACCACGTTCATGTCGACCTCGTGGGGCCACTACCTTCCTCCCAAGGTCTCACACACCTGTTAACAATGATAGACCGCACCACGCGCTGGCCAGAGGCAGTCCCTCTGGCGTCAACTACAGCGGAGGAAGTCGCTCGCGTTTTTTTGACAAACTGGGTGGCACATTTCGGCGTCCCATCGGACATCACGTCCGATAGGGGGCCTCAATTTGTCTCGGAGCTTTGGTCAGCCATGGCCAGCAGCTTAGGGGCGACAATTCACCGCACCACCTCTTATCACCCTCAGGCTAATGGGTTATGCGAGCGTTTTCACAGGACTTTAAAGGCCGCCCTCAGAGCCTCACTAACGGACACAAATTGGGTAAATAAACTTCCCTGGGTTTTATTGGGGTTGTGTGCTGCGCCTAAAGAGGATCTAGACGCCTCTCCAGCAGAATTAGTTTTTGCACAACCTCTCAGGCTCCCAGGTGAATTTTTACCAGAGAACCCAGAGCCAGGGCATCTTCCAGCCCCGAGGTTTTTAGGCAGCAACGGACCGGACTCTCTCCCCGGTCCAGCTCATCACTCCTTTCCACGGGTTTTTGTCCCACAAGCTTTAAAGAAGACTGAATTCGTTTTTGTTAGGCATGAAGCTTTAAAACCAACTTTCCGCCCAGCATACGATGGGCCATTCAGAGTGCTGGAACCTGGTGATAAACACTTTGTGCTTGATTTTGGGGATAGAAAAGAAACAGTCAGCATTGACAGACTTAAACCTGCCTTCCTGTTGAGAGACGAGCCTGCACGGTTGGCGAGAGCACCTGGGTGGGGTAGACCCCCCAAGAGAAAAGACTCAGCCCCCCTGCAGGGAACAATTAATCACTCTCCTTCCCACGCTGCAGATTCCTTACAAGAAGGTCCCAGCAGGGCGCCTAAGCGAACCCACAGCAGTTTTGGGAGAAGATTAAAACCCAGACAGCACAGAGACTGATGCAAACTACTCAACAGTTGTTCACTAATTGTGCTGTAACAGTTTAGGACTGACTTGTGATTTTACTATGCTGTTATGATTACCACTGAACTCTCTTAGGAGCATGGCTGCTGGAAAGTTTCTTCTGTGGCAAGAGGTGTAGCAGTTAGTATGTCATAATAATTATCTTAAACTGTGAATTTTTCTATTTTCCTTTTCTTAGTCGTTTGGGGGGGGCTGTGGTCTATATTAATCATATATTCCATAACCTACATATGTTGAAGCATGTGGGAATGTTTGGTGATTACATATGTAAGGTGACTTCACACCTCAGAACAGGACAAAGACTCTCAACCGCCAGTGAAGATCAAAGACTTTCCCAGACACTGCGGTGGAGACCGGAGGAGCTGCTCTCACCCCCCAGGGCCATGAGGAGGAGTACGAAGACAATGGGGGGATTAAGATAATGAGGGATGTCAGCCTTTGATATGCATGTCTTTTGTTATGTGCAAGTATAAAGTCAGAGAGCCGAAGGTGTTCGGTCTCTTTTTTTCCTTCTGCTGCTTCTGCACTTAGATGAGACTTGTTAGAGGAGCTGATAATAAACTTTGGTTTATGAATCATACTGCCTCGTTTTTCCAAGCTCTCCTACATGAATGTACTTTTAGCCTTAAAGTGACACGCTGCCAAAAATTGAGTTTTTTCTTGTTAATGAAAGGGTTAATGTAAAGTTAGTGCCAGAATAATAATTCTGTAGGTAATCTCCCATTATGCTCTACACATATTCCATACAAATTCTGTTTGCATGCTTATGAACAATTATGTTATGGTAAACTGATAAAACAGGAATGAGACAAAGCTATAGAGCTCTGTCTTTTCTCTCTCTCTCTTTAAGTCAGGTCTTTCACATTAGATAACACACCCAGACTCAACACCCATGCACACTGTTGATAGCACATTCTAGAACAAAGTGGCGTTCAGTGGATGGCCTGTTCCCTCTATAGGCAGATTAGCCAATCAGATAGTCGCGTATAAGTCCATCCTATTGTACTGAGTCGCCCCCCACCTGAGAGGATAATTGTAACGTGCACCCGGAAGTCTGGGTCAGTGTGGCGACGCTCCAGAGGGAGCTGCGTCACGCTGCACCCAGCGCTGCTTGCTTTACATGTGACTTCTAAATAAATGTACCATCCTTTAAATTGAAGAAATCTCCGGCTTCTTCTTGGATCTTTCAATCAAAGAATCGGGTATTTTTCTAACATTAACATGTCTATAACATGTTTTTATGACTTACAAGCCATATTAAGAGCACAACAGTAAAATGTCTCATATCTGGGTTTTGTTTTTTTTTTTGCTTTAAAGCTTCACCCGCCCCCTGAAAAAAGGCGAGCTTAGATGGAAGGTTTTTGGTGACGTAACTATGCATGGCGCTGGCACGTCGACAGTGTCGAGCCAATCAGGACTCTCTGGCCTGACTGAAGTTAGCCTCCAGGCCAGTCAGCATTTTTTAACAGCTGCTTTGAAAACCTGAGCCAGATTAAGATGGGTTTTACATTTTCAGGACTGATGCAGTTTCAGTCATTATCCAGGGCCACCGTGCAAACATCTGGGCAGATCTTTCACCGCTAAGTCTTTCAATCACAGAATTGATTCTGATAATAGAGCTGCAGCCACCATTAGCCTTGTGGGATGTGGGTGGGCCAATCACAGATCTTGGTGTTTGAAGGAGAAGGAAAAATAAGATTTTGACATGAAACTCTAAGACAATGAAAGGTTTTTTAATAGAAAAGGGCATAAGATGCCATTTTAGACAATGTAGATTTGCTTTTATAGGGGATTTATATCCACTGGAGTGTGTCTTTAACATTACAATTTTCTTTGAGGTTCAGATGATCCATGTGAACACAACCATGACACATTAATGCTGTAATCCATGGAATACATTGATGACAAACTGTGATCTTTATGAAAACAACAGTTAACAGAAAATCAAAGCATTACAACAAACTTCAGAGTATAGTAATCTCACTTGGTGACACCAGTATGGAAGACTTGATTAAAGCATCTCTCTTTTCTCTGATGAACAAACTTGATTCTTGCACTCAGAACATCTTCACATCCTCTCAAACTCTTCAATGAGAACAATTGGTGGCAGTGCAGACAAAGATGTGAACAATGGTTTGGGCTTTTAAGTTCATAATATACTACACCTACTTCAATATTTCACTGATACTATGATAAAAGAGAACTTCCGTGGTTGTTTGCCTTCTTATTTGAACCATGATGTCAGTCCCTTTGTTAGACCTCTGATTCCAGCAACTGTCACTTCTCCAGCTTTCTCATGTCTGTCTTTCAGTTCCCTCATCTCTCTTTCTCTCTCCTCTCTCTCCCTCCTCCTCTCCTCCTCCCTCTCCTTCAGCCTCCTCTCCCTCTTTTTCTCCATCTTCCATTCTTCTCTCTCTTTCCTCCTCTCCTCTTCCCTCTCTTCCCTCTCCCTCTTTTTCTCCATCTTTCATTCCTCTCTCTCCCTCCTCCTCTCCTCCTCCCTCTCCTTCATCTCCTCTCAAATTGGAACCATTTGTTGATTTTCTGCATCTGTTTCTCATATTTTTCTTGAATTTGTCTCTCCATTTTCTCTTTCTCTTTGCGAATCTCCTCTTCTCTCTCTCTCAGGATTCGTTGTTTCTCCCCTTCAATTTTCCTCTCGGCCTCTTGGAACATCTTGTTGGTGTAGTGGCTTCCTCCGTTCTTCTGGACTATCTCTCTGATCTTCTGCAGCAGCTCAGTGACCTGAGTTTGATCCCTCACCTGATTGTTGAAGAGGTGGTACTGGCCGTTACATCTGGCCACCAGTTCCTGCAGGTCTTCACTTTCTGCCAAGAACTCTTCAATAGTGGTTCCTTGAAGAAGGTCACCACCAGTGAAGAGAACCATGCAGTATCTGTCTGCAGCCTCACCAAAGATCTCTTGAATCCTTGACACTGTCTGCTTTTCTTCCTCAGTGTATCTGCCCAGTCTGATGACCACCAGGAAGATATGGGGTCCTGGAGATGCATACAAGATACACTGAGCCATTTCCTTACTGGTTCTGTCCATACCAAACCTGGTGTCAAACAGGCCCGGGGTGTCAATGACAGCAACCTGCTGACCACCCACTGTAGCTTCGCCTTTGAAGCAGTCTACAATCATGGACTTGGCACTGAACTTGGACTCAAAGCACTGTCGGCCCAGGATGGTGTTCCCAGTAGCACTCTTTCCAATCCCAGTCTTCCCCACCATGACAATCCTCACCTCTGAATTATTTGTCCTGACAGGGCCTGTGTAGAAGAATGAGAGAAAATACATATATTTATTGTCAGTTTCTTAGAAATGGGTTCAGAAACACTTAGTGAGTTCTAGTGATAGACCTGATCAGATGCAGCGTTTCAGAGCATGCAGTTTCTCTCTTGAGCTAGTAGAGAACTTAGTGGCTGTGACTGCCACTACTAGAGTGATGGAAATCAAATGTCACTTTTAGATATCATGTATGCATAGTATTAGTGCTGCTGGCAAAAAAATTTTAAAGACAGGGAGTAATCACCTTTCAGATCTGTTAAAAATATAATCTATAAAACTACTTTATACTGAACGGTATGAGACTGTCAAACAGGACTGAACAAGGAGGCGTTGAACAGCAGCCTTTTCCTGTAGTGCAGACTGCAGCCATGTTATAATGTATTTACAATTTAAATTTACACTTTGGAAGTCTGTAATATGACTGCTTTGATGAAGATTATTCACCATCCAAATGGGTCAGTTTACTGTTTGAACGCTCAGCCAACAGGATTCAGGTATTTTATTTATTTATTTTTTAACATCTGAAAGTTTCAATATTCATCTAAACTGAAGCCATTTGGATGAACAGTGAAACATTTCAGAAGTCAAAACTACTTGAATGCAGTTGACTTGACTTCCATCCTAACCTGACTACAGTGGTCTGTGTATTGTCCAGTTCAGGATTTACCAGAAGAGCAAACGCTTCCATTTGTCTCACTGTCAAGTAGAAAGTGAAAGTGCTCACCAAAGGAAATTCACACTCACATATCTTTAGATTGAAGGTTTTTGCAGCACTACACTAATATATTGTAAGTCACTAACTGCATTTTCATGTATCAGATTTAATTTGCCTACTGTCATTATTAAACTATAACCAAAATAATTTGATTTTAAAACATTAATAAAGAGCATAACGTAGCACTGCTGGTGATTGCTGGGTAGAACTGGTGGCCAGGTTGAGTAGAGAAGGTGGAGCAGACAGATGAGCTGAAGATGAAGAGATGAGTGCAGCTGTCTGCTGAAGCTCTTTCTGGACGTCTGAACTAAATCCCTCCATCAGCAGTGGTCACACAGTCAGTGAAACACAACTGTCATGTGGTTGCTTCACTTTCAAATAGAGTCTGGCAGTTAAATTAAAAACCCCTCAAATCAGCATTCAGACCCGAGCTCACATCATTCTCCCATGTCAGATATCTGGTTTGGTTTCATCCTGTCACGACTTTCTCTGTGTGTTTGTGTCCAAAATAAGGAATTCATTAAACAGAGAATTAAAGAACTGTGTGATGTTACATCTCTGTTAAATGTCAAAATTAGCCTACAGATGATGAAAACAGGCTGGTTTCTCACAAGAAAATAACATTTACTATAAGAGGAATGAACACATTACTCTTTGGTACTTTTTTGCAGCTACAGTAATGTTTTTAGGTTCTCATTTTATGTTGGTGGGATTCATCATTGCCTCTAAAAAGTTGTGGTCTAGCCTGAAAATCTGTCTCTTGCCTGTCTGCCTCTGACTGACTGAGGAAACAGTCAAACTCTAGGATCACACCAAGCAGAGCTGATTTACATCAGTATTTTCTCTGCATTTCACTCACCTTAATAGACCGTTTCCACCTGCTTCACTAAACCACCGTCAATATTACTGTGGATTTCACATAAAAATAGCATAATTCTGTCTCATTTTAATGTGTTTTCTGTGTGGTTTTCCATTAAACTGTTAGCACTAGCGTGTTAGGCAGTCCGAGTCAGTGATGCACCCAGACACAGCTGGCCTGGGCGGGAGGAGCTGATGGACAGGCTGCCTGGATCCACACGGTCTGGATCACTATTTTCTCTAAGTTCTATTCAACCCACTGGAATTCTTGTTCATCTGACAATACTTGACAATATATGCTGCTCACAAAAAGTTAGGGATATTTGGCTTTGGGGTGAAATTTATGTGTAGAAATAAAGAGAGCAGAGGTGGGTAATCCCATGTCCACAGAGGAAAAGTCCAGTCACAGATTTGTCCCAGCATTGACTAACCCAGCTGATCCTGATAAGCACAGATCTTGAAGAGGTGAGCTTATCACAATCAGCTGAGTTAGTCAATGGCTGGGACTGTGGTGATCTGACCGCTGACTCCGTCTGTGCTCACGTTCCTCAGTATTTCCCCTTTTCCACCGTAGTTTTCCAGGGTTTGTTATTAGGGACGCTCAGGGACTGTTATTATGACAGCGTCACGGCCGCACTTCCGGCTGTCAAAGCCGAGCTGGTGCCATGACAAGCTGTCGGTCCAGCCACGCCCCCCACCTTCCTCTGATTCCACCAGCTGTTCCCAGTCCCGCTAATCATCCTTTCCACACTTCACCCAGCTGTGTTGCATTTGCCACGCCAGTGGCATCTGTATAAAAGTAGCTCTTTGCTGGACAGACGTCGCTGGTTCATTGTACGCGTTAGACAGCTGTGTCTCGCCATCTACACCGTCACGCCAACGAAGGACTGTTTTCGCTCGCTTGGACTGCTGGACGTTTTGGGACTGCTGTCCCTGTGAGTAAACTGTTAGTGTTTGCTTTGTGCTGCCTTCACGTTGTGTCAGAAGCGTTCCTTTACTCGGTTCAATCCCGCTTCACTTCTGGTGGCGTCTCCTTTCCGCAGCACCATCGTTATGCTTTGGATTAGGCCAGTTTACATTCCCCGCAGGTGTGTTGAGCTACCCTCTGTTTCCCTGCTTCCCCATCGCAGCCATCATGTCCCCATTCACTGTCACTGATCTCTGATGTTAACCTGAACCTCAAAGTAAAATCTGCCTGAAGAGAAACTGATTTCCTAAAACACAGCAACACTGAGAAAATCTCTCTGGATTGTCTAGTAGTTTCTTCCTCTCATCACCATATTAAACTTGTTTTCCATCCTCAGACAGGATGAGCCACTTACTTGCTGTATCAGGATCCAGAGTCACATCCACTGCACACTGCTGGACCCTCTTCAGCTCAGCCTCCATCAGCTTCTTCTTCTTCTGTTCTTTGATCGTCTCCTCCAGCTGAGCCACAGCTCTCACCACAGTCCCCTCATATGATGGAGGACAGACTCTGACCTCTGTCCAGTCCTTGGTGGGTGGAGCAGCTTTCAGGGAGGAGAAGCTTTGGAGGAGGTGGAGGTGGTCTTCAGACTTTAGGAGCTGCTCCACCTCAGAGCTCCTCTTCATCAGCTCAGAGATTTCCTGTTCCAGATCTTTGATGGAGTCTTCAGCCTGTTTCTCCATTCTTTTCTGTTTGTCTTCTATTTCCTTGATGAGCTCGTTCAGGCGTCTCTCAACAGACTCCTTCAGAGCAGTGAAGACCTGAACACCTTCTGCTTTCTCTCCGTCTGCAGCATCTTTACTCTTCTTCACCGACTCTTTGATCTCCTCAATCTTCAGTCGTCTCTTCTGGATCATCTGCTGCATTTCAGCCTCAGTCTTCCCCAGCTCTGCCTTCTTTCCTTCACATTCTTCTCTCAGAGGAACAACATCATGGGTCTTGTGGTCTGAGTATGAGCAGAGCATGCAGATACATGTCTGCTCGGTCTTACAGAACAGCTCCAGAGGTTTATCATGCTTCATACACATCCTCCCTTCCAGGTTCTCCACAGGATCCATCAGTAGATGTTTCTTCAGACGATTCACTGTCAGATGAGGCTCCAGGTGAGTCTCACAGTAGGAGAACAGACACACCAGGCAGGACTTCAGGGCCTTCAGTTTGGTTCCAGTGCAGACGTCACAGAGAACTTCTCCTGGTTTGGCAGCTTGTTGCTCTGAGCTGCTGCTGCTGGATTTCTGTTGAGATTCACGTCTGAACTGAGAAACCGTCTCAGAGATGAAGGTGTTGATATGGAGTTCAGGCCTCATGTTGAATTTCTTTTTACACATGGGACACTGGCAGCTGTTGCCAACATCCCAGTGCTGAGTGATGCAGTTTTTACAGAAGTTGTGTCCACATGGTATGGAGACTGGATCAGTGAAGACATCCAGACAGATGGAGCACAGGAAGTGATCTTCAGATGGCAGATTGGTGGCAGCAGACATGACTGAACTCTGAGGGAGAAACAGAATAATTTGATGTAGAATAAAAACATCAACTAAAGTTCTAGTCTTGTTTTCCTGTCATCTCCATCCTGTTCTTCTCAAACATGTTTCTAATAATCAGGTCAGTGTATGTACAGTAATCCACATGAGACCAAAGATCACATTCACACTTTAACATCTTTGTTTCTGACACATTTTTAACAGCATCTCTGTAATTTTCATTAAAAAGTCCCATCTAAAACTATTGGCACCCCTACATTTCTGTTAGATAACACAGCAGTTCAGCCAGATAATTGCTGTCATTACAAATGTGTTGGTCTGTTCATGTTGATTTCTGTTGTTAATATTGGAACAAGATGGAAAATTAGAGGAATAAAAAGTCAAATGTGAGACATTGCCCACAGAAGTCTAAAAATGGTCTGGACACAATTCTTGACCCTCTCAGCTGAACATCTGGTAGCACACATGTGTTGGAAGAAAGACGTGAATGAGTCACTTCCTGTAACCATCACTGAGTTTCTGACTCCTCTCTGCTGGAGTTGATCTCAGGATACAAATACGATCAAATCAGTCAACACAAAGGGAGAGAATTTGGGTTGTGAGCAACAACAAAGAAACTAAAAATCTTCTTCTATTTATTGCTGATTTAGTAGCAGTTGATTAGATCTGTAGATCTTCTTCATTACTTTGCTCAGTTAAAGTTGTTACCTCCGCCAGGCCGAAAAGGCCAGGAGGAGGTTATGTTTTTGCCAGGGTTTGTCTGTTTGTCTGTCTGTCTGTCTGTCTGTCTGTCTGTCTGTCTGTTTGTCTGTTGGTTAGCAAGATAACTCAAAAAGTCTTGGACGGATTTGCATGAAACTTTCAGGCGTTGTTGGAAATGGTACAAGGAAGAACTGATTACATTTTGGGGGTGATCCGGTTCACCGTCTGGATACAGGAATTTTTTTAAAGCATTTTTTTCAACACTGTGACATAGGGCCATTTTCAACATGTGCGCAGGCGCAATGGAGGCCGCTGGGCGTCGTGTCTGACCAACACAAACTCCGCCTTCGTCAACGTTTTAGCCACAAAAGCATGCGGAAAACACTGCTGGCCTCGGACCCCCAGCGTGCCTGTGCCAGCCATAGGCGCTGCGCACATTGCGCTGGTCGTCGTGTCTGACCAACACAAACTCCGCGTTCTTCAACGTTTTAGGCACAAAAGCACGCGGAAAACACTGCTGCCCTGGGCACGCCAGCGTGCCTGTTTTTGCGCCACGCTGCAAAACCTGAGACGGACACCTGTCCGCCGCCCGATTATTTGCCACAAATTCCCCGCACAGCTATAGGCGCTGCGTAAAAACGACCTCTCTGCCGGGGAAGACTCTAAATTCTGTTTTGCCGCGGAGCGCAACCCCAATATAATATAAAACCCACGGCAACCTGTCTAACCAATCTGCATCCGTCAGTGGAGGAGATGGACACACCAACACTTCAGTTTATTACCTCCGCCAAGGAGGCAATGCTTTTACAACCGTAAAACGGGGCTATAAGGGACGGCGGGGTAATATGGGACACTTTTCTAAATGTAATTCTGCTTTTTTAATTTTGCTTCCGCCTAGATTTGATGAAGGATTCATGGATATTTGACAATAACAACACAACTCAGCGTCCTGCTCAAAATAAAAAAAGCAGAATTACATTTAAAACATTTCCCACAAAAGTGTCCCTTATCAACCCGCTGTCCCTTATAGCCCCATTTTACACTACTGAACCACTAATCCTATCACTATCACATTGATTGTCATTCATTAATTGTCTGTTTATTGCACTGTCCATGTCAAATAAACAAATAATCATTGTGAATCCAATTGCTACTCATATCTTTTCATGCTCAGGGAATCTGAAAACGTACACACAAACACTGTATGGGGGGAACTGTGCCGCTTGGTGGAGGTCTGCGCTCTCCGAGTGCTTTTCTTTCTTTTTTTTTTTCCAAAATATCTTTATTGAACCTTTTTTTTTAACAAACATGATACAATCAAACACTAACACTAAAGTACTACAAAAAAAAAAAATGCACTAAATAACAGCAACAACCACCAACAAAATCAAGTCTTCAGCAATGCTCCTCTGTTTATTCTAGACAATCCAATACATAAGTGTTCACCAGTTTGGAATTTACAAGGTCCACACACATCATTCACCTTCTTCTTCAAGAGTTATGTTTAAATTTTTTACATAATCAATAAAAGGTCTCCATATATTCTCAAACACAATTTCCTTTGATTTCAGTATATATGTTATTCTTTCTAATGGAAGGTTTGTTAACATCTGTCTTAACCACTGAGTCACATCTGGTCTATGAGTCTTTTTCCATAATAGTGCAATACATTTTTTGGCATTAAAGTAGAACTGAACTCACCTTTTTGCCAAAAAAGTAGAATAGCAGATTAATTCCTTATTACCTATTGTATTTTTCAACACATAAAAGAAATTTTTAGGCCGTGCAATGGCCAAGCTATAAGCCGATAAACTTTTGCCTCTGGCTGGCAGTGCCAAACAAACCGGAAGTAGTGCAGACGACGCTGCGTGACGTCACGAGTGTGACCCTTATCAAAACAACAATGGCAGATGATAGCAGTTCCAGCAGTCAAGAACACCAGAGTTTTCAGAGTGAAGAGGCATTCAGGATCGGTGACAAGACAGAGGAGGATGCAGGAGTGTCAAGTGAACAGGAAGAGAGCGAGGGAGGCATCGAACCGTACAGATTAGAGCCAGAATTTTCGGGGGATTCCAGCACCGACTCAGACCCCAGCAGTGATGGGGAGGAGAGTCGCTTATTGAATACAGAATGGTGAGTCTTTACTTTGGCATGTTTGGGGTGTCAGGATAAGGAAAATTAACAATAAAAAAGAAAGGGGAAAAAAACATCAGCATTTTTCCAACTTATTACAGTTATCCCTCACTTATCGCGTTTAATGCGGTCTTCCTTCGCTGCTCGGCAGGGAGCGAAGCTGGGTAAAACGTCTCGGCCAATCAGCTTGCGAGGTAAAACGTCTCGGCCAATCAGCTTGCGAGATTCCCGAGCGGGCTGGGGAGCCGGGGAGAGCGGGCTCTCCGTGTTGATACCTGATGTTCTAATGTAGTCTCCCTGCCTTCTCATTAGAACATCAGGTATCAACACGGAGAGCCCGCACAGCTCAAAATCTACCTCTCTGACCACCGCTCCACTCCTCTCCGCCCACCTCTTCACCGCTCGGGAATCTCGCAAGCTGATTGGCCGAGACGTTTCACCTCGCAAGCTGATTGGCCGAGACGTTTTACACAGCTTCTCTCCCTGCAGAGCGCCTTCTTTATCGCTCGTGTTGCTTAGTGGCACTTTTTGCTGTTCTCTTGTGCCTTTTTGTGCAAAATAGTGCTTGTGACGCCCTTGGGGGGGAGGGGGGTGACGCTACTTCGCGGTTTTTCACTTTTCGCGGTCGGTTCTGGTCCTCATTAAACGCGATAAGTGATGGATCACTGTATATCTAGAAACGCATCGCTTCCCGGTCGCTTTTCCTCCCCCTTTCTTTTCTTTCGTCGCCATGACAGCTTTCCTTGGCCACTGAACAGATCTTCCCAGGTGTTGGAAGTGTTTTGTAGTCGACTATCACGACAAAATGCACCAAAAACAACCAGTGTCGACGTGCTCGCAATGGTAAACATGAGGACTGGGTCACACTCGTGACGTCACGCGGAACTCCGGCTGCACTTCGGCGGATTTGTCTGATTTTTCAGGGCGGGAAATTCAAAATCGTGATTTTCTCCAAGATTCCGGGATTTGTGGAGGGGGTGCCAATGATAAATTATCTTTATAATTGTATGTACTATCACCCAGTGCCGTTCAATGCTGTTCAGTTCAGTTCACCTTTAAGCAAACTGAGGTCTATGAATGTTCTTTCACTTTTATTAAAATTATGCTTTTCTGGGTACAGACCCAACAAAAACAGTTTAGGATTCAATGTGATTTGTTTTAAGATTATTTTTTCAATTGTTACCCTCACCTCTTCCCAAAACATTCTTATTAATCTACATTCCCATAAACAATGAAATAGGGTTCCTTTACTTTCCATGCATTTTGTGCATGTATCTGGTATATTTTTGTTATATCTATTTAACTCCTCCGGTGTAACATACATCCGCATTAACCATTTGAAATGTATCAATTTAAGGCATACATTTATTGATTTGGTTTGAGCTTCTGTACAAGCCAATTCCCATTGTTCCTCTGAAATTTCAGTTTGCAGATCTTCTTTCCAGTAGTTTAATCTTTTCAGTGAATTTTCACTTGAAGATAGTGTCAATGAGTTATAAAACTCTGAAATAATACCCTTTCTTTTACTATCTTTCATCAACATTTTTTCCAAGGATGAATAGATAGGTCGAGTGAGAGCTTTATTTTGATTTGATCGAATAAAGTTTCTAAGTTGAAGATATTTAAAAAAATGTGTTCTATTGAGATTAAATTTGATCCTCAGCTCTTCAAAAGACATTATGTTTTCTGCACATGGCAAATATAAATCCTGAATCTTTTGTATCCCTTTTAAATTCCATACTTTAAATACAGCGTCCGCTCTCCCTGGTTTAAAATATTGATTACCCCATATTGGACTAAATTGTGACAATAACTGTGGTTCTTTTAAATAGTTTTTAGCTTCACACCATATTTTGATCATATGCTTTACAAATGGATTTTTAACTTGTTTTTGTAATTTTTTTGCCGAGTCTGAGTATATGAATATGGGAAGAGGTAAAGGTAAATTGTATGATTCCATTTCAGTCCAGTGAGGGAGATCATTTGATGAAAAATAATATGTCATAGACCTCAGTTGTGCCGACCAATAATACAACATAAAATTTGGACATTTCAGACCTCCACGATCAAATGGTAAATATAATAAAGACAGACGTAATCTAGCCCTCCTGTTGTTCCATATAAATTCCACTAACTTTTTTTTTATTCTTGAGAATAAATCTAAAGGTGGTGGTAAGGGAATGTATTGAAATAAATAAAGTATTTTAGGTAAGATATTACTTTTAAGTATATTAATTCTCCCGATCATCGACATTGGTAGTGACATCCATCTCTGAAGTAACTCATCAATATCTGTCATTAAGGCTTCATAATTGACACTGGCGATTGATTCTAGCTTAGGCATAATTTGGATTCCTAAATATTTAAACTGATTTACAACATTAAATTGATTTACCTCAGGGTCTGGGTAATTTCTCTGGGTCTCATTTAGCATTAATATGGAAGATTTAGTTTTATTTATTTTATATCCTGATATTTCCCCAAAATTCTTTATTAAATTCAACAAGGTCGGAATTGATTTTTTAAGATTCGACATAAACAAAATTATGTCATCGGCATACAGGGAGATTATATGTTCTGTTGGTCCAACTTTAATTCCATATATTTGTGACTGTAGACGTATCGCCATCGCTAAAGGTTCAATTGCCATAGTAAACAGTAAAGGTGAAAGTGGACAGCCTTGTCAACATCCTCTATTGATTTTTATTGATTTTGAAATATTGTTATTTGTTAGGATTTCTGCTGTAGCATTATTATATATTATCTGAACCCATTTTATGAAATTATTTCCAAGTCCAAACCTTTGTAAGACTTCAAAAAGAAAGGGCCATTCAACTCTATCAAAGGCTTTTTCGGCATCCAGTGATAGGAGAGCTGTATCCGGTGCTTCTTTATTAGAATAAATAATATTAAATAGTCTTCTTACATTATGGAAGCCTTGTCTTCCCTTTATAAAGCCATTCTGATCTCGATTAATAATATTTGGTAAAATTTCTTGTATTCGTCTTGCTAAAATTTTACAGATTATCTTAAGGTCGGCATTTAATAGGCTTATTGGTCTCATATTTTCACATTTATTAGAGGGCTTACCTGGTTTTGGCAACAGTATAATTAAGGCATTATTCATATATGATGGTAAATTACTATTTTGAAATGCTTCTAAAACCATTTCCAAAAAAGGTTTTGTTAATTTATTCTTAAATTTTTTATAAAGGTCAACTGGAAGACCATCTGGTCCTGCACTTTTTCCTGATTTCATATTATCAATGGCTAGTCCAACTTCTTCTTGACTAATTTTAGACTCCAGTATCTCCCTATTTTCATTTGGAATACACGGTATAAATAGTTCGTTCAAAAACCCATGTAGTTTTGTTAAGTCAGATTCATTTTTGGTATCATATAATTTTTCATAGTAATCTCTAAAGGCTCTATTAATTTCTAAAGGATCTATAACTACCTGTCCGTTACTTATAATACTGGTAATTGGTGTTTTAGATTCTAATTGTTTAATCTGCCATGCCAATAACTTTCCTGATTTTTCACCTTGTTCATAAAAAGATTGTTTCAATCTTAGAAGACTCGAGGCAGCTCTATTCGCTGATTTTTTGTCATATTCAGCTCTCAAAATCAGTAATTCGTTCTCCAACCTTGGATCTCTTCCTGCATATACTCTTTCTTGAAGAATTTTTATTTTATGTTCCAATTGGACTCTCTCCTCTCGAGTCTTCTTAGATTTTGAACCTGTATAACTAATAATATGTCCCCTAATAAAAGCTTTGAAAGCCTCCCACTTTATACATGTTGATGTTTGTGTAGTATTGATGTCAAAGAACTCATCTATCTGTTTTTCTATGTACTTAACAAATTCCTCATCCTGAAGCCATTTATGCTGAAATTGCCATCTACCTGGTTCCTTTGTCAATTTCTTATCTACATATATTAGACAGCAGGGTGCATGATCAGAGATCACGATGTTATCATAAAAACAGTTTTGAATCTTGGACCTTAATTCTGTGGAAATCAAAAAATAATCAATACGTGAGAATGTCTTGTAGGTATTGGAATAACAAGAGTATGCTTTAACTTGTGGTTTCATTTCTCTCCATATATCTATCAATTTCAATTCTTTCATAAAATGATTAATGGTCATCCTACATCCATTGTGCGTACAGTCCAGTCCTGTTGATCTATCTATACCGGGATTCAATGTACAATTAAAATCCCCTGCTATTATATGTTGCCCTGTAAGTGATGATAAGATAAGAAATAAATTAGCAAAGAACTTTTGATCATCTATATTGGGACCATATAAGTTCACCAAATTTATATTTTCTAATAGCAAAGATCCTTGAATGATTACATATCTGAACCTACCAACGGCTGTCAGACTGTACAACCTAAGCAGGGCTGCTCGCAGAGATAGCAAAAAGACATAACAAACTAATAGTTTTTTTTTGAATGCAAAAGATGCAATAGACTTACACAATGGTCCTCTCCGGCATACAACTAGGAACATACCGGTCGCTATGGAGGGTGAGAATATGTATGGGCACATAATCATACCATGTAGGATAACTAAGTAGACGGTTATGCTGTTTCATCCCACCTAGCAACAATGCTCTGCACTGTGTGTGTTTATATATTTACATATTTATTCCATCTAGCTACAATGCTCAGCACTGGGTGTGTTTATATTTATATATCTATATATTTATTCCATCTAGCTACAATGCTCCGCACTGTGTTTTTATATATCTACATATTATTCCATCTAGCTACATTGCTCCGCACTGTGTGTGTTTATATACTTGCATATTTATTCCACCTAGCTGCAATGCTCCGTACTGTGGGTGTTTATATATTTACATATTTATTCCATCTAGCTACAATGGTCTGCACTGTGTGTTCATATATTCATATATTTATTCCATCCAGCTACAATGCTCTGCACTGTGTGTCTGTGTGTGTGTGTGTATATACGTATATATTTTATAGTAATATGTACATATGTATATTAGCTGCTCTTGCTTGCTTGTTTTTTTTTTTTTCTTGCCTTCTGATTGTTGCTCTGAGTGTTGCTATCCCTGTGCTGTTGCAATCCTGAAATTTCCCCTTTGTGGGACTAATAAAGGCTTATCTTATCTTATCTTATCTTATCTTCCAAATTTGTCTCCAATTACATTTTTCACTTGAAATGGGACTGATTTATGTATGAGAGTCATAACTCCCCTGGCCCGGGATGAAAATGATGAGGTGAAAACACTTCCTTGCCATCTACTCCTAATTCTTTTTACATCCTCCTCTATTAGATGAGTTTCTTGTAAAAACACAATTTTTGAAACCATGTCTTTTATTTTATTCATAACTTGTTTAAGTTTTTTTAAATTTTGTAGACCTCTGCAATTCCATGAAGTTAAATTAAGATTAACGCTTTGATTTATGATCAATAGGGAGTTTGGGATTACCTTGCAGTGTAAACATGCTCAAACAGAAAAGCAAAAAAATGAGTGGTTGAACATTCACCCTACAAACTACACACAAACAAATTCCCCCTTCCCACATTTGTGGCAATCCCCCCAAAAACAAAAGAAAAATTCTGTCTCCCGATATAGCCATCGACCGTTCCACACCCACGAGGATCAGCCAAAGCCACTCCTTCTTCATCCTCCCAATCACCCTAACTCTACTGCTTTTAATAACGTAACATTAACTCTCTTCTGTAATTTTCCAATTTAACTCCAAAATTTTATAGCAATTTTGTACTTTTTTTTTATTTTTTTTTTTTTTAATATGTAATACAATCTATATTTTGTAATCTTGTTATATGCTTCTAATCAGTTAAATGCTCAAATATTCTACCCTATATTCTGTTCATGCTTAGCTCCCACCAGTCTCTTCCTGGATCTTCTTGATGAGCTCCTGCACCTCCTCAGGGGTCTTGAAGATGTGTGTTCTGCCCTCATATGTGACCAGAAGTCTTGCAGGGTGAATCACTCCATGACGAATCTCAAGGTTGCGCAGTTCTTTACGGATGGGGTCAAACTGCTTCCTTAATTGTTGGATTCCTGAGGCCAAATCTGGGTAGAACCGCACCTGCTGATCTTGGTATTTAATTTCTCCTTTGGCCCGCACCGCGTTGGAGATCGTCATCCTGTCTCTGTAGCTGAGAAACTTCATAATTAACGTCCTCGGTGCTGCCTTGTTACCTCTTGGTGGGCCAATTCGGTGGGAGCTTTCCAAGACGACTGATGATTTTAGCTCCGCGTTGTTCAGCGCCTCCGGGATCCACCCCTCCAAAAAGGAGTATGAATCACGACCTTCGGCTCCCTCCGGTAAACCCACCAGCCTCAGGTTGTTCCGTCTGGACCGGGACTCCAAGTCCAGAACGTTATTTTCCAGATCTTTATTTTTTTTTTCCAAAGTGCGCACCTTTATTTGAAGTCCGCTGATTTCATCCTCCGCACTAAATTTGTACAAAGTTCTTATAAATGTTTCTTGTTTTCTACCTTTTTTCTTCATTTTGCAGCATTTCTTCTCAATTTGTAACTTTTTAACGTAAATTTAAAACATTTCTCATAAATTTGCAACTTTATTCCAGTAAATTTCAATCATTTTTCAAATAAATTTGTGATTTTGTTTTCTTGTAAATTTGCATTTTTTTTCCTCACAAATTTGCAACATTTTTCCTCAAATTGATCTTTTTTCCTCATAATTTTTTAAAGTTATTCTCATAAATTTGCATTATTTTCTAGTGATTTATTGCCATAAATGTGTAAAAATATTCTCATGATTTTGTAACTTTTCTCATAAATCTGCAACTTTATTCCCCAAAATTATGATCATTTTTCAATACATTTGTGATTTTGTTTTCTTGTTAATTTGCTAAATTTTTCTTGAAAATTGTATTTTTCCCCTCACAAATTTGCATCATTTTTCCTGCAAATTGATCTTTTTTCCTCATAATTTTTAAGTTATTCTGATAAATTTCTGCATTTTCTAGTGATTTATTTCCATTCATTCGGGCTTGTTGTTACGAGCTATTCGGTCTCTGTACGACCGTTGTGAGAGTTTGGTTCGTATTGCCAACACTCGGTCGGACTCATTCCCAGTGAGAGTTGGACTCCGCCAGGGCTGCCCTTTGTCACCGGTCCTGTTCATAATTTTTATGGACAGGATTTCTAGGCGCAGCCAGGGAATGGAGGGTGTCATGCTTGGTGACCACAGGATCTCATCTCTGTTGTTTGCAGATGATGTTGTCCTGTTGGCTTCATCCAGCAATGACCTACAGCTCTTGCTGGGACGGTTTGCCGCTGAGTGTGAAGCGGCTGGGATGAGAATCAGCACCTCCAAGTCCGAGTCCATGGTCCTCAGCCGGAAAAAGGTGGATTGTCCTCTCCGGGTTGGGGACAGGCTCCTGCCCCAAGTGGAGGAGTTTAAGTATCTTGGGGTCTTGTTCACGAGTGAGGGGAAAATGGAGCGAGAGATCGACAGACGGATTGGAGCAGCATCTGCAGTGATGCGGACGTTGTACCGGTCTGTTGTGGTGAAGAGGGAGCTTAGTTCTAAGGCAAAGCTGTCGATTTACCAGTCAATCTACGTTCCTACTCTCACCTATGGTCACGAGCTTTGGGTAATGACCGAAAGAACGAGATCGCGGATACAAGCGGCTGAAATGAGCTTTCTCCGTAGGATTGCTGGACTCACCCTCAGAGATAGGGTGAGGAGCTCAGTCATCCGGGAGAGGCTCAGAGTAGAACCGCTGCTCCTCCACATTAAAAGGAGTCAGTTGAGGTGGTATGGGCATCTGATTAGGATGCCTCCTGGACGCCTCCCACTTGAGGTGTTTCAGGCACGTCCCACTGGGAGGAGACCCCGGGGCAGACCCAGGACTCGGTGGAGAGACTATGTCTCCCAGCTAGTCTGGGAACGCCTTGGTATCCCCTCTGAAGAGCTGGAGCAGGTGGCTGGGGAGAGGGAAGTCTGGGCTTCTCTGCTTGAACTGCTGCCTCCGCGACCCGGACCTCCGGAAAAGCGGTAGAAGATGGATGGATGGATGTAAAAACATATTCCGATGAATTTGTACCTTTTTTTCATAAATTTGCAAATTTATTCCCATACTTTTGATAATTTTTCTAATATAATTGTGATTGTTTTGTTGTAAATATGCAAAATTATTCTTGTAAAGTTGTATTTTTTCCTTACAAATTTGTAAAAATTTCCCTGCAAATTGATCTTTTTTCATGAAATTTTTAAAGTTTTTCTCAGAAATTTACAGTGTGATTTATTTTCATAAATTTGTCAAAAAAAAAAAACTAATCTGATGAATTTGTCTGTTTTTGCTGGTGAATTTTCCTGTTTTTAAATCCATGGATTCCAGCATCAATATCTGCGCAGATGTGAAGGAACATGGACACAGTAACCGGATTAAAAGCCTGATGGGAATAAAAATGCTTCATGTAAACATGGCAATCTGAATATTCTGACCCGATCACGCTCATTCAGATCAAAACTTCATTCCGACAGAGAGGGGTGGGTTATTCCGATTGTTAATGGGAATGGTACGCATGAAAACACTTATTCCGAACGTAGAGCAGAAAACATGTTTACTGCGCATGTCTGTAAACCAGCCACACGTCAATGTGACGTATTTCCGCCTTAGCAGCAGCTAGTGGAAAACATGGCGGGAGTAAAACAAAACTGGTCTGTATCGTCCTGCTGTCTCCCTCTGTTGGCCATATGCAGAAGTTTGTACTTGTAGCTTCATTACGGAGACCAGCAGAAGCAAAAGTACAGTCTGAGTAACACAATACAGGTCCATTTCAACACGAAGCGGGGCTCCCTAACACCAGAAGTTGCTTCTTCTTCTACTATTTTCGAAATATTGAAATGTCAATGTCAAAATGATTTATTCCCTTCAAACGTGTGACACATGGAAACGCACGTCCTAATCAGATCAGCTTTTTCAGGATCCATGTAAACAGTAAAATTCTGATCTGAATTGTAATCAGACTGAAGAAACTTTGCCCATGTAACCGTGGCTGTGTGAAGGTAAAGGCCATGGAGAGGCGGCGGCGGGGCGGTCAGAACGCCGCATGGGCTCAGCACATCTATTGGTTTCCAGTTTGAAACAAAGATGCAGACACACTCTGAACAAAATCAACATCCATGTTGGTCATTTCAAGCCTGAAACATCTGCTTCCTCCTCAGCAGTGTTGGGGGAACACGTGGAGGAAAAAGGAACATCAGAGCACTTTGGCAAGAACCAAGGAGCACAGCTTTGGTTGGCTTCAGGCTGTTTTCACACCAATTACCTTTGGTCCAGACTTTCACACTTTTCACTTGAATTTGGAGCCAAATTTTAGGCGTGAAACCTCCCTTGAACCTCGGTCTGCACCAAACCAAATTTCCTCCACCACAAAAAGGTGGTCCAGATGGAAATGAAACGTGGTCCTGTTGAGAGCATCAGAGCAATTTTTAGAAAGAGTTTTGGACCAAACCCAGGAAGTTAAGGCCACCAATCAGAGAGAAAATGAGCTGTGGGAGCACTGGGAGAGAGGCAAGATGGCCGTTTGTGGCTCCACTTGGAAAAAATGGTTGAGCAATGGCACCTGAAAACCATCACGGTGAAAAGAAGGACAAACGTCCGTTTTAATGAAGACCTTAATAATATTCTAGAGTCATAAACTAGTTCAGCCAATAATATGGTGAAGTCTGAACCAGTTTACACTGAACCTCTGAAATTTGCGGTGTTTGGCGGGCAGAACGTTTCAGATTTTCTACTGCCACTCAGTGAAGAAAGAATCTGAGTTTCTTTGCATGTGCTAAATTTAGGGAAAGTGGCCGGAATGCTTCAAAGAAAAGTTTCACATCTACAGGAAAAAAGTTGCAAATTTACAGGGGAAAAAAGTAGAAAATATTTGAGGAAAAAAATTTAAAAAATTTACAAGAAAATGTGGCAAATTTTTGGGAAAAAAAAGTTGCAAATTGAGGAGAAAAAAGTTGCAAATAGTAGCAAAAAAAGTTTCAACTCTACAAGAAAAAACATTGCAAACTTACAGGAAAAAAGTTGAAAATTTAGAAGAAAAAGCTGCAGATTTGCAAGATAAAAGATGCTAATTTTTGAGAAAAAATTTGCCAATTTACAAAAAAAAAAAAAAAAAATGCAAATTGAGGGGAAAAAGCTGCAAACTGAAGAGGAAAAAGTTGCAAATTTAACTTTTTAAATTTCCGGTGTTCTAGCGGCTGGAAAAGAATTTGATTTTCTTTGCATAAACGTAGGAAATTTGCTGGAATGTTAAGGGGTTAATATACAGTTAGCGGTGTGTCCAGAGTCTCATCTCTGGACACACGTGACACCTCAGAGGGTGAGTAGCATGTTTGCTAACTGCCGGTCTGTGCTAACAACACAAACGTCGTCATTGTGGGGCACCCCCACAACAGACTGGGACAAGCAGAACAATGAGATGTGTATTGATATCAGTAGGAAGCCTCTCTGTGTCTAGCTCCTTCCGCCAGTATCATGCTGTTCTCAAATGCAAATGTTCCATGCTTTCCTGCAGTTACCATTCATGCATTGTGTTCACGCTTTCCGGCTCTGTACTGTAATGCAAATGCCTATGCTTACTGCTGTGCATGTATTGTCTGTAACTGAGTATATAAGCACTGAAATTCACATGTTCTCTCTCTCTCTGACTACTGCTGCTGACACACGCATTCTGTGTCTCCTGACGAGAGCCTCAGAGGGCTCGCTCCAGCGCGCACGCACGGCACCGGAGTGAGTTCTCGTGATGGCGGTATGAATAATAAACTTCCTTTTAAACTTTCAGTTCGCTGCTTTATTATTATTCTTCCGCCGCACTGGTGACCCCGAAGAAAGCACACGCTTTGTGCAGCAACCTTCTGGTCTGGACATCCATGCTGAACCGGCCGAGGGACACAAAACGTCTCCTCCCTCTCACCGCTCCAACGCCCCATGACCTGAAGGCAGAAAAGAACACGCCGACAATGAACGCAGCACCCGGTGGTGATTCTCCGACGACAAGTGAACGCAGCAGCCTGACGCAAATGATCTGCCCTCCCTCCTGCTACAGGGAGACCTCGACGCAGAGCCACCACCAGGCGAAACTCTCCGGAGATCACCCACGACCGGGAAAGCTGCAGAATGCTTCATAGTGAGATCTGCACGCCTGAGATCTGCACATCCACGCTGGGACCGGCCGCTCTCACAGCTCCTCCACACGAGAGCGCACGCACCTCGTCCTCTCTCCACGACGGCGACCTCCAGGGCTGACGGAGAATGCAGCGCGTGGACCTGAACGCACCATGACCAACTACAGCAACACACTGAACAGGGATGATTATTGGCGCCGACTATGCTGATCTCCAGCAAGTTCCCTGACCCTGACTCGCCTCTCGACAGCGGACCACCCATGCACCGAGCCCCGGCACACGCACCGGGGGGTTATGAGGACAGCGCACCACGCACGGGACATATCGGCTCTACACAGACCGCCAGCATCCTTCGCCGCTGCACACGGAACCTTCAGGTCTGCTCACACACCTGAAGCATCACACGCAGCTCGCTCACAGGATTTTGTATGGGTCTTAGCCATGGCGCACAAAAGGAATTCAGCCGTCAGCTGTTCCAGAGGGCTTTAGGGTTGCGCCCGCACCTAAAGTCAACACGCCAAGTCCCTCTGCTTTTGTTTTTTTCTCACAGCCGCTATGCAGCCTCGCAGTTCCTGTTTTTCTTCATGGCTGCGAGAGGAGTCAGTGACTAATTTTTTTCTTCTTACAGCTGCTGTGGACCGCCGCACGTTCAACAGGACAGTCCCTCAACATCGCGGATCCACAGGCAATTTTTGCGCGGCCCAGACAATTTCGCCGTCCCGGGCCGGCACTTGCTACCCCCACCCCCCTCCCTCCACCGCCGCCTGCAGCGAGCTTTCCCCCGCAGCTCGCTACCATAGCCGGACTATCGAGGCCTCAGCTTCCCGCTGAGCCCTCTGGGGGGGGGGAGTGTGTGGGGCACCCCCACAACAGACTGGGACAATGAGATGTGTATTGATATCAATAGGCAGCCTCTCTGTGTCTAGCTCCTTCCGCCAGTATCATGCTGTTCTCAAATGCAAATGTCCCATGCTTTCCTGCAGTTACCATTCATGCATTGTGTTCACGCCTTCCGGCTCTGTACTGTAATGCCAATGCCTATGCTTACTGCTGGCACGTATTGTCTGTAACTGAGTATATAAGCACTGAAATTCACATGTTCTCTCTCTCTCTGACTACTGCTGCTGACACACGCATTCTGTGTCTCCTGACGAGAGCCTCAGAGGACTTGCTCCGGCGCGCACGCACGGCACCGGAGTGAGTTCTCGTGATGGCGGTATGAATAATAAACTTCCTTTTAAACTCTCAGTTCGCTGCTTTATTATTATTCTTCTGCCGCAGCCATGACAGCAAAATATCGGTGCATCATGTAAAGTTGTTCAGTTTGGTTGAGTCAGGAGCAGCGTGAAACCAAACCTAACCAGACTAAATGTAGACACTGGAATATTAATATGAACCTTGGTCCACACCTTCAGTTTTCTCTCAATTAACATTCTTTCCACAGAAATTAGCAACTTTTTTCAGATAAATTTGAGACTTTTTTCTCATAAAGTAGCAATCTTTTTCATGTAATTTTGCATTTTCTTTTACATAAAGGTGAAACTTTTCATGTAAATCTGCAACTTTTTTGTGTAAATTTGCAACTTCTTTTAAATAAATTTGCAACGTTTTCATGTAAATTTGCAGCTTTTATATAAATTTGTAATCGTTTCATGTAAATTTGAAACTTATTTTACAAAATCTGCAACTTTTCATGTAAAATTGCAACTTATTTTACATAAATTTGTTACTTTTTCATTTAACTTTTTGGCAACTTTTTTCTTTTTTTTTTTGTTTTGTGGCCGCACATGGCCAAAACATAAAGAGCAGCATCTTTGATAAGAACAAAGGGCAGAGTTTCCTTGGAGATAACAGGAAGCTGTGAAATGTGATCTTTTGTATGTCAGAGACGGCTTGGAGGATCCTTTGTGTGCCAGAGACTGAGGGGGATGTTTAAGGATTAAGGAAGTGCATGCATGTGATCTTTTATGTGAATGCAATGTGACCTTTTGATATGTAGAAGGACCTGAGTATTTAAGTGAAGAGTTCTGTGTGAGATGTTCTCTTTTCTACTATGCTCATGTAGAGAATGTGTAATAAACTGCCTGAGACAAACTTGCCTCATCATTTATACACTCTACACTGGTGACCCAAGACGAAGCATGCAACATGAAGAGAATTCCCCGGAGCCAGCCTCATTGGGAGCCCCCAGCCAAGCGTATGCCTTTACAATCCAGCTACCGGATTTTTGGCAGCACAATCAGCGCTCCTGGTTCCACCTGGTTGAGGCGCAGTTCGTCCTCCGGGGGATATCGGTGGATGACACGAAATTCTACCATGTGGTCGCAAAGCTCGACACCCACATGGCTCAGCATGTGGAGAGCCTGCTGGATCAGCCACCAGCCAGCGACAAATACAATGCATTGAAGGCTGCACTCATCCAGCACTACACACTCTCAGTTGAGGAGAGAGCAGAGAGACTCCTGATGCGGACCGGGTTGGGAGATTGCAAGGCTATTGACCTCATGGAGAGGATGCTGAGATTGAAGGGCTCGGACGACCACCACTTCATTTTTATCCACCTTTTCCTCCGGAACCATCTGTCAGCGATGAGAACGGCCCTGGCCAGTTCGCCATTGCTGGCCAAGCGGGACTACCGTGCACTGGCCCGGGAGGCACACCGGATCATCATGGCCAGCAGAGAGCTCGCGACCACGGCGGTGGCGACGGAGCTCGGCGTGACGACCGGAGACGGCGAGGAGCCATCGACGGCGGTAGCAGAACCACCGACGACGGTGGCGGCGGGGGCCAAGGAACGCGGAGGAGACACCCTTTGTTTCTACCACCGCCGCATTGCAGAGAGGGCACGCAAATGTATACCACCGTGCCAGTTCAAGCACTCGGGAAACGCCAAGACCGGGGGTCGGTAGCAGCTGCGGCCCTCGGGGAGAAGAACAAGCTGCTCTACTTGACGGACGCACGCTCGGGGAGGCATTTCCTCGTGGACACTGGCGCCCAGTTGAGTTTCATCATGCTGTCCTACGCCGACCGGCTGGCAGGATCCTCATTGCATCTGATAATGGACTGGTTTCTGTTCTTGTCCTTTTAGACCTTAGTGCAGCTTTTGATACTATCGATCATAATATTCTACTTGATAGATTAGAACACTATGTTGGACTTAATGGAACTTTGTTGCAGTGGTTTAGATCTTATTTATCTGATAGGTTCCAGTTTGTTCATGTAAATAATGAGTTTTCTTTCAACTCAAAGCTCAGTCATGGAGTTCCACAGGGATCTGTGCTAGGCCCTACTCTTTTTAGTTTATATATGCTTCTGTTAGGCAACATTATTAGAAAGCACTGTATACATTTTCATTGTTATGCTGATGACACACAATTATACCTGTCAATGAAGCCAGATGATAGTAATCAATTAGCCAAGGTAGAAGCCTGTCTTAAGGAAATCAAAGCTTGGATGACTTGTAATTTCCTGCTATTAAATTCAGATAAGACTGAAGTCATTCTTGTTGGTCCAAAAAACCTTACAAATTCCTTTCCAAATCAAACTTTCAGTTTGGATGCGGTTACTCTTTCTCTTAATAGCTCTGTGAGGAACCTTGGAGTTATTTTTGATCAGGATTTGTCCTTCAATTCACATATTAAATTTGTTTCTAAGACTGCCTTCTATCATTTGCGTAATATTGCCAAGATTAGGAGCATCTTGTCTCAGAGTGATGCTGAGAAACTGATCCACGCTTTTGTTAGCTCGATATTAGATTATTGTAATTCTTTATTATCGGGCTGTCCTAAAACATCTTTAAAAAGTCTTCATCTGATCCAAAATGCTGCAGCAAGAGTTTTAACAGGTACTAGAAAGAGAGATCATATCTCTCCGGTTCTGGCCTCCCTTCATTGGCTTCCCATAGAGTTTAGAATTAAGTTTAAAATCCTTCTTCTTACTTACAAAGCTCTAAACAATCAGGCTCCTTTTTATTTAAAAGATCTGTTACTACCGTATTGTCCTAACAGAGCACTACGCTCCCAAAATGCAGGATTACTTGTAATACCTAGAATCTCGAAAAGTACAATGGGAGGCAGAGCCTTCAGTTATCAAGCTCTTCTCCTGTGGAATCAGCTGCCAATCTGGATTCGGGAGTCAGACTCGATCTCTATTTTTAAGAATAGGGTTAAAACCTACCTTTTTGATATAGCCTACAATTAGGGAGGGATCATGTGTTTCTGAACCCTCCCTTAGTTATGCTGCTAATAGGTTTAGTCAGCCGGGGGACCTCCAGTAATGCACTGGGCCTCACTCCTTTCCTCACTCTCAATGAAATATTTTTTTTGCTGGTCATTAACATTTGTTTGTTCTCTCCCATAGATTGAGTCCCCATCGTGCTGTTTGCTCGCTACATGTCTGTTCTTTTCTTCTTCTCTATCCCCTCACCCCCCAACCAGTCGCAGCAGATGACTGCCCCTCCCTGAGCCTGGTTCTGCTGGAGGTTTCTTCCTGTTAAAAGGGAGTTTTTCCTCTCCACCGTCGCCAAGTGCTTGCTCACAGGGGATCGCCTGATTGCTGGGGTCTTTCTGCAACTGTGGGGGTTCCCCCTACAGTTGATAGTGCTATGAGATGACTGTTGTTGTGAAATGGCGCTATATAAATAAAGTTGAATTGAATTGAAAATTGAATTGAATTGAATTGAACCTGTCATGTACACACACAAGGATGCACACACACAAATGTCTCCCCTTTAACAGGTGTGGATACCAGACTGGTAGTGAGACGTCGTCAGTAGAAGAATCTGTCTGTCTTCTGTTTGTTTTACACACGTGGACAAAATTGTTGGTACTGTGACGTAATATTATGTAGCTCACATATTCCTTGGCAGAGACCCGAACATGAAAGAACTTTGAACTCGCGGTGTGTATTGACATCACGCCTCAAATGGACAATGAGTCTGGACCACCTGCGAACTGGGGAAGAAGTGAGAAGATCTGGAGAGGGAACCTGAAAGGACTGTCTGACCTCCTGGGGTCAGACAGAGGAGCCGAGAGGACAATTGGGAGATTACATGTGAATGTGATTTTGTGTTTGATGTGAAAGTATAAAGGTATGTGGTTTACCCCAGCTCGCCCTCTTATTTCCCTGTCTGAGAGAAGGAGCTGTAGGACGTGAGATGGAATAAACCAATACTGAAAAAGCATTCAGTCTCTTCATTTCATGGTTCCTACAGTACCCCTCTGTTAATGAAAGAAAAGCCCACAATAGTCACAGAAATAACTTGAATCTGACAAAAGTGGTAATAAATAAAACTTCTATGAAAATTAACCAATGAAAATCAGACAATGCTTTTGAATTGTGGTTCAAGAGAATTATTTTAAAAAACAAACTCATGAAACAGGCCTGGACAAAAATGATGGTACCCTTAACTTAATATTTTGTTGCAAAACCTTTTGAGGCAATCACTGCAATCAATTTCTGTAACTGTCAGTGATACTTCTGCACCTCTCAGCAGGTATTTTGGCCCACTCCTCATGAGCAAACTGCTCCAGTTGTCTCAGGTTTGAAGGGCGCCTTCTCCAGACGGCATGTTTCAGCTCCTTCCACAGATGTTCAATAGGATTTAGATCAGGGATCATAGAAGGCCACTTTAGAATAGTCCAATGTTTGGCTCTTAGCCATTCTTGGGTGTTTTTAGCTGTGTGTTTTGGGTCATTATCCTGTTGCAAGGCCCATGACCTGTGACTGAGACCAAGCTGTCTGACACTGTGCAGCACATTTCTCTCTAGAATACCTTGATAGTCTTGAGATTTCTTTGTACCCTGCACAGATTCAAGACACCCTGTGCCAGATGCAGCAAAGCAGCCCCAGAACATAACAGAACCTCCTCCATGTTTCACAGTAGGGACAGTGTCCTTTTCTTGGTATGCTTCATTTTTGCGTCTGTGAACATAGAGCTGATGTGCCTTGCCAAAAAGTTCCAGTTTTGTCTTGTCTGTCCATAGGACATTCTCCCAGAAGCTTTGTGGCTTGTCAACATGCAGTTTGGCAAATCCAGTCTGGCTTTTTTATGATGTGTTTTCAACAGTGGTGTCCTCCGTGGTCGTCTCCCATGAAGTCCACTTTGGCTCAAACAACGACGGATGGTGCGATCTGACACTGATGTACCTTGACCTTGGAGTTCACCATGAATGTGTTTAGAGGTTGTTCTGGGCTCTTTTGTTACCATTCGTATTGTCTGTCTCCTCCTGCGGCCACGTCCAGGGAGGCTGGCTACAGTCCCGTGGATCTTTAATTTCTGAATAATATGTGCAACTGTAGTCACAGGAACATCAAGCTGCTTGGAGATGGTCTTATAGCCTTTACCTTTAACATGCTTGTCTATAATTTTCTTTTCTTTATAGCCTACAATTAGGGAGGGATCATGTGTTTCTGAACCCTCCCTTAGTTATGCTGCTAATAGGTTTAGTCAGCCGGGGGACCTCCAGTAATGCACTGGGCCTCACTCCTTTCCTCACTCTCTATGAAATATTTTTTTTTTGCTGGTCATTAACATTTGTTTGTTCTCTCCCATAGATTGAGTCCCCATCGTGCTGTTTGCTCTCTACATGTCTGTTCTTTTCTTCTTCTCTATCCCCTCACCCCCCAGCCAGTAGCAGCAGATGACTGCCCCTCCCTGAGCCTGGTTCTGCTGGAGGTTTCTTCCTGTTAAAAGGGAGTTTTTCCTCTCCACCGTCGCCAAGTGCTGCTCACAGGAGATCGCCTGATTGCTGGGGTCTTTCTGCAACTGTGGGGGTTCCCCCTACAGTTGATAGTGCTATGAGATGACTGTTGTTGTGAAATGGCGCTATATAAATAAAGTTGAATTGAATTGAATTGAATTCTAATCTCCTGAGACAACTCTCTCCTTTGCTTCCTCTGGTCCATGTTTAGTGTGGTACACACCATGTCACCAAACAGCACAGTGACTAGTTGTCACCCTTTAAATAGGCCGACTGATTGATTACAAGTTTGTAGACACCTGTGATGTTAATTAGAGGACACATCTTGTCCCTATGGTCACATTATTTTCAATCTTTTCTAGGGGTACCATCATTTTTGTCCAGGCCTGTTTCATGAGTTTGTTTTTTTTTTTTTTAATAATTCTGTTGAACCACAATTCAAAAGCATTGACTGATTTTCATTGGTTAATTTTCACAGAATTTTTATTTATTACCACTTTTGTCAGATTCAAGTTATTTCTGTGACCATTGTGGGTTTTTCTTTCATTAACAGAGGGGTACCAACAATTTTGTCCACGTCTGTAGCTGTTGGTTTGTTTGTCTTTTTTGTCTGTTCCTCTCCCTTTTCTTTCCCCCTCCCCAAACTTCCTTCCCCCATTCCCCATCCTGTTGGGTCCTTCATGGGTAAAATAAAGTATTAAAAGTTATTACAAGAGGTGTTCACAACAATATACAGTACATAGATATGTACTGTATAAAGCTCCTTTTGGCAAAATGAATCTGTTTTGGCACAATAAGGGTAGCAGATTTCTGTTCTGCTCACCTAGCTGCCTGACAGGACAAGGGGAAAAAAGTCATTCTGCTATACATCCAGTTAAATACTTAAAAGCCTCAATGTACAGACAGCAAAATCCTGTGAATTATGCATCAGGTTTGTTTAAATAAACATTTGCTTTACCATAAACCAAAGATTTCCCCCAACTTATTTAAATGAGAATTGGAAAAAAAAAAACAATTAAAGGCATCATTTTGTTATAGATTTGACTTTGTCATGTGGCATATTGAACAACTTATAAAAAGGGGCAAGACTGAAATTAATGGAGGAACAAAAAAGGATTTCATTTGAGAATAACACATTTTTCATCATCAGCAACAACTTCTGGTTATTCAGAATTGTCAATAAAATGTTTAGGTTAATTACTTACAATTTGTGCTTCTGAAACAACTCAACAGTGTGGAGGCAGCCGTCTCCTCAAGCTTCTCCACAAAACCCAAACTTTATTTTAGTCCAAGCTATGAGCTAAAGTGTGCTCTGATGCTAATAGGCTGCACTCAGATCACTGAGTGGAAGTTCTCCGTCTAAACGTGGCTTGTGCGGCAGGGAATGAGGTTCTAATGTACAGGTCATGGTGGTGGAATGGTAGCATTCTCTGTGTTCATCTGACAATAACTGATAACCTGCGTCTCCGGGGATTGCTGTGCGCTCACCTGCCTCATCATCCTCACCCCGCTGCAGCTTCCACTCTCCACCCGGTCACACACTGCTCAGCCCATCTCCCTTCCTACTCCTCACCAGCATCATCCTGCTGGTTTGTTTATTCTCGCTGGGTACTCTGTCGGGTTCTCTGCTCGGCCCACACAAGTGGCAAATTTGTGTCTTCCTCTTCCTACCTCCCTTCTCCTGCTAATTGCTCTCGTCTCTCCCCACAGGCTGAGTTTTCCTCTGACGAGTGATGTTTTCTCTAGCAATGCTCCTTTCTGAAATGAATAAACTGTTCAAACGTGTTTCTCTGTGTCAGTGTTTTTTCTCTGGTGTAGCACCCAGCACTTGAGCTGATCATTCAGTCCATGTGACAAACACAGCATTTCAGAAAAGGAGCATCATACCAACAGTAAAACATGGTGGTGGTAGTGTGATGGTCTGAGGCTGCTTTGCTGCTTCAGGACCTGGATGACTTGGTGTAATTGTTGGAACCATGAATTCTGCTCCCTACCAGAAATTACTGAAGGAGAATGTCCAGCTATCAGCTTGTGACCTCAAGCTCAAGTCTTCCAGTGTGGCTGAATTTAAACAATTCTGCACAGAAGACGAGGCCAAAATTCCTCCACAGTGATGGAAAAGACTCGTCATCAGTTACAACAACTGCTTGATTGCAGTTGTGGCCGCCAAGGGTGGAACAACCAGTTATTTGGTTTAGGGGGCAATTACTTCTTCACATAGAGCCAGGCAGGTTTGGATAGCTTTTTTCTCTTAATAAATGAAATCATCATTTCATTGCATTTTGTATTTACTCAGGCTATCTTTGTTTAATGTTAACATTTGTTTGATGATCTGAAACACTTAAGTGTGACAAATATGCAAAAATATAAGAAATCAGGAAGGGGGCAAACACTTTTTCACAGCACTGTATGTAATGTATGTCTGAGGATGTCAAAATTTAAATTTATTACATTGACAAAGCAGAATATGGGAAATTTTAAACCACACAACGTGCTGAAGTCATGCATTCAGCAAGTTAACCACAAAAAAAAAGAGATTTGCAATAATAAAGATGACATGGTCCTGATTTGGTGATTGTTTTGGAGAAAACAATTCCCTGTAAAGCACCACAAGGAATTCTCTCCGAGTGCAAAGCCAGAGTTCTAGTGCCCAAAAAGATTAGACAATGTTCTAGATGACAACTTTGATCTCTGGAGGTTTAGCAGGGGCGATGCAGCTGACGGGGCTTTTGCACCTCCATCAGCGTGGAGCTCCACACATATTCCTTATTACTTAGATCTTTTCTCTGTTTCTTTCAGTTGTTGAAAATGTTTTGTCTTTCAGAGCTGCTGTGTGATCAGAGAATTGAAAGGAAATACATTGGAGTTTATCAAATTAATATTCTAAGTTCTAATAAATTTAAACCTTCAGCAAGATAGTAAATACTGTACGTTCTTTATATCATCACTGGAAAATAAACAGAAATGTATGAGATATTAATTGCTTTGATATTCTGAAAAACTGCAAATAGTGCTGTTTACTCATCACCTTTCATCCAGTTAAATATTATCCATAGTTCAATATTATCCATCAGAACTATTCTTCCACTGCAGGAACTTTGCACTCATCAGACATCAGCTGCACCTGAATAACAAGGGTGGAGCGCTTCCTGGTTAAAACCTGGGGGCCCTTTATAGCATCTCCAACTGAGTACCAGTCACCCTGAGAGCTCTGGTTCCAGCTCAGCCCTCCCTCCACCTTTTTCCTGCAAATGCTCTCATTTATTCTAAACTGCCCCTGATGGATGAATGTGGAACTACAGAGTCAAAGAACAGCTGAATGTGCTGTTCTGTTCAGAAAGCACCAAGTCACTCACTGACATGTCGTTACTGGAAAGTGTGACTGTTTTTTCACATTAAGTCAGCAGTGAATATGTTAGGTGAATTTCTAGATTAGAATCCAACATTCCACTGCAGTTTGTAGAGATGAGATCTGGATTTTCCAAGTTCTGACTGTGGAGCTGACTCCTTCTATATGGTTCAGCATCACTCCTCATATCTCACTACTGTGTGGTTAGTTCATTCAAACATCTAACACTATGTAGGACTACGGCATCCGTCCTGGGTCAGAACAGTGTCTGCAGTGTTCTCTAAAGCAGTGCATTAATTTATCAGTATTAACTGTAGTCACTATCTGAGGCCTGTTGGCCCCAAATTGTATTATGTGAGTTAGGGGTGGGAATCATGAGGGACCTCACCATTGGATTTGGATCGCAATACTTGGGCCACGATACGATCCTATCATGATTCAACGATAATCACCATATCGTGCTATCAAGTATCACAATCCCAAATATTTCAAAGTTTTTCACCTTATTCAACCTCAAATCATGTAAAACTGTTGACGTCTCTTTCATATAATAAAGTTTTCTCGGGGCTTCATTTTCTACAGAGACGCATCTCTGCATACAGGGAGGGCGGTGGGCGGAGTCTGGAATAGACTCCCACTTCAACTACATTTAGCAGACTCTGTGGACTCTTTAAAACGCAGCTGAAAACTTTTTGGTTTAACGAGGATTTGCCTTGACTTTCAGTTCAACTGTTTTTTAATGCTAAGTCTGATATGTTTTAAATTATTTTAATCTTGTGTTTTACCTTATTTTTGTATTTTTAAAAGTATTTTTTTATTTATCAATGTCCTTTTATTTCATTTTACTGTATAGCGCTTTGGGAATACAGTATATGTCTGTGTACAAGCCCTTCATACAAAAACTTTACTTCCTTGGCGCTCCAATAAAAAGCAGCTCCATGCTGGAGTCTTTTTAGCTTAGCCGTTGGTAATGCTGTTCCCACTGTGCTGGCCCGTGTCTTCCCAGTGGTTTCTGGTTTTTCCATGCAGCGCTTCTTGCAGGTTGTGTGTCAAGTCATTGTCTTTTCTTCCATCTTTACCTTCTTCTTCCTCTTCTTTCAGCTGCTCCCTTTAGGGGTCACCTCAGCAGATCAGCTGATATAAAATCCAAAAAAGGCCCGGCATTTGAGCTAACTTTGAATTAACTGCTTCCTAGCGTTCAAAGCTGGCTGCAAATCTTGTGAGAAAAGCTGTGACTTCACTTGACTAGGTGTTTGCTTGGTGCCATCTAGTGGACTGAAAATACAATTGGTTTTGGTTCCAAGGTTGTCATTGCCAGGAGTGGTACTGGGGTTAAGCTCCCAGTGCTCATAAAATGCTCCTTACGGTGTGCGTCTCGAAAAGCCTCTGACAATAAGTCCAACTCCTAGCCTGCCCGTGTGGTTTAGTCTCTAAGCCCGGCGGAACTGCTTTTACTAATAGGAGAAGGGGCGAGGGCGGCTCTCTGGCACCTTAAAACCAGATGCTTCGGGTAGATGGTGGCTCATCAACCTGGGAAAGTAGCCCATCTAGGGGAAGGTAAACCCTGATTTCAAACCTCCGCTGCCTTGCGGCACACCCGGTCACGGGAAAGACTTCGGGAGTCAACCCTGAGGAAAAATCCGGAGTCAGAGCCCCTAAGGCAGTTCTCTGTTGTGCTCAACATCGTTCTGGCAGCTCCTGCGACGGCGCTGGTGCCAAACTATAGCAGCCCTGCTGTTCCTTTGGATTCATCAGTGACGTGGAGAGGGGGGACATGCTGCATGGGTAACATCTTGTCCTCCATATCTTCCTGCCCAGGCTTGAATCCTACCAACGCCCAACGCTGGAAGGTAGAACACCGGTGTGCATCGGCCTGTTCAGCCACAGGCGGTGCTGTTCCAGCAGAGTAGACGTTTAGGATTCTCTTCCATGGTCATCATAGACCAACGGAGGCCGACGAGCGATGCAACGTTTACATGAATATATACTGTATATACGTAATTAATAAAAGATCGATCCATGTGTTTAGGGATCGGTGCATCGTCGGTAGTGCCAAGTATCGTGATCCAACACTGAATGGATATTTTGTCCCAGCCCTAATCTGAGTGGTGTAGAAACCCTTTACAAACAGTTACAAAGCCACTGAGGACAACGTCAGGTAATGTAGTTCCAGATTCATCCACTAGGAGCAGTGCAGAGTAACACTCCAGTTGAAAGAAACCAGAAATGTTACTGGAAGAGCTGGAGGGAGGGGTGAGAGGAAGTTTCCATCAGCTACTGTGAAAGTCCCCCCCAGGTCTATATGATCTACTATAATTCAAGTGTGACTAATGTCTGATAAATGCAGAGTATCTACAGGGAAGCTATGACTGTGTCTGATAAACTGCACTTAAACTCTTGCACTCCGTTGTACCGCAGGCGGCCAAGTCTCTGCGTCCCAGAGCGCACAAGGGCGCTCTCTTGCGCCCTCGTGCACTCTAGGACGCATGATGGAGATGGAGATGGTGATGGTGATGGCGTCCAAGCGTGCACTGAAAATAAAAGCTGCAGACACAGCCGCAAACAGATTAGTTCATCTGATTGACCTCTCATTCGACTAATAAGAGCCTTGAATTGGGTTTCTGAAACCTTGAAGAACCAATGACTGAAAACCTAGCAAGAAGGACCCGCCTACCAACGCTGTCAATGCAGTGAGCCAATTAAAGCAGAGAAATTCACGAGCTGTTTTTTTTAAGGCTGGGGGAAGACAGACTGCTGCAGCAGATGACTAAAAGGACCCGCAGGAAGAACCCCACAGACCCAGCAGCACGGAGACCATCACAAGTGCAACCTTTGTGACAGCGACTGCCATTCGCGCATCGGCATGTTCGGCCAGGCGGTGCTTATTTTGTTTTTGTCCCAGCAGAATAGATATTAGGGTTGTCTTCTATGGTCATCATAGACCGACGGAGGCCGACGACAGAGGCTGAGTGACACACACGCGTTTGCCAGTCTATTTTTAATTACTACTATTATTTGTTTTGAAAAATCGTTCGCCAAAAACCGCAATCATGGAAGCGCAAAACCGCAATAATGGAATTATGTTTTGATCGGGTCACGAGACCAGCGTCGTGTTCATCTGACAATGAGGAAGAAGTTCGCCAGCTCCGCTTCTGCTGTGAAGAGGTACGGTGTTCTAAGCTAAATTATTCTTTACCCCTGAAAATTGTAATCAAAATGACTTTTGACCGATCGGTAAATTACAGCTGTGCGTCATTGCTGCATGATGGACCGTGGCGCAACGGGCGATGTTTTTCCTCTGTAGCGAGGGGGGGGGCAACCCCCCCCCACACACACACACAGACACAGCCCTGAGTGTGACCTTTCATTAGAGCCCAAAATGAAGCTTCTACATTGAATCATTCAAAAGTTACAGATGTTTTTCCAAACTGTGCCATTTGGCACAATTTGGCACAGTTCCAAAACGCCTGGGAACTACCTGAGAACAAAGCTGTGTAAAATATTCATTTTTTGTGGTATTGTTACAAAATTTGGACCTCAGCTGGATAACACTTGGTTCTACATTTCTGTTGCATTTTCCAGCCCGGATCTGAAGCTGTGTGTTATTTGCAAGCATTTGTATCCAAAAAAACACCCAGGCCAAATTTATTTTCTTCAAGTTCACTATGTTTAGATGACTGTCACTCAGTGGCCGGAGCACTTAGAGAGATTATGACTGTTTTGCCAAAAAATTCAAAGTGTTTTCTTTTAAATGAGACCAACCCGATGAAGATGCTGCAAAGGTTGAAGAACAGCTTTCAATTTACTTTGGGCACGTTATTTTTTGGCGTTTTTAGGGAAATTGACCGGAGTGCAAGGGGTTATGACTGGCACCTAGCGGCTGCCCCGGCCTTGGATGCGCTCTGCAGAATGTGCCCAAATGCCAAGTCACGTTTCGTTACCTTGTATTCATACATGTGTAATGACAATAAAGTTGAATCTTATCTCAATCTCATCTCATCTTAAAGGGCTCATTGCACTTTTTCCACATTTTAACAGCTTACACATGTTTTAATGGAATATTTGTGACATATTTTGTTTAAATTTTCTTTAATGATTTAATTATTGCAGCAATTTTTTATTTTTTTTCCAGCCTTTCTGAAAACAGCCTGTTTTGAGTGAATATATCTTAAAATCTTGAAACTGGATTCAACTCCTCCCTCCCTCTGACATCATATTCAATGTTGCCAGATGCATCATTATCTGTATTTGTGTGATAATTTTGCCCTCTGTACAACGTATGATGGATAATTCCATCAATTCAATAATAAATGATAATTTGACCCATTCATTCCATGGCTAAGTTAATCCATTAGCAAACACAATCAGGATTCAGATCCTGCACATACATACTATGCTTGTGTTGATGCATTGTTTCACGTGATCGCCTTATGTGGAAAAAAAATCAATGACACAAACTCTTTTCCAGGCCAGTTTTGACTCTGTTGTTTCTCTGCACTGTTTGATATGTTGATATTGTCTTGAGCTGTGGGTTTTCCTTTGAAAACTGTAGGTGTGGCAGTCGGTTTTAGAACCCGGTTGTAATGAACTTTCAAGTCTAAAGATTCCTGTATAGCAGGCGCCTCCTCAAAACTGTCTGCAGTGAAATGATGGCTACAGAGGACAGAAGATGGTGCTGGTTGCCATTTGTCCCTTGTTCTCTGGACTTGCTTCGCCCATTTTTTAAGAAGATCTGGATCTTTTGGGAATGAGAACAGGCTTATATATTCACTGGAGCAGTTAGAACATCCAGCTGCCACGCAGCGTTTCAGCATTTCTTTGCTGATATAGAAGCTAAACAGCTTGTTTACATTGACAGCACAAGGATCAGCCGAGAGGAAACTCACCTCATGATGTCATATCCTGAAACGAGGCGCGTCGCAAGCGATCGCGTTAGTGCAACACGGCGCTAAATTTGAATTCACTTAGAAATATTTTTCCACTTTTTTAACATTTGAAGTCAACAGAACCAACTATGTGGACCATATAAGACAAATTCATACTGAATACTTATGCATAGTTCCAAGATCTTGTCATGGAGCCTTTAAGTCAGTTAGCTTATTCACCTAACTGACCTGACAAAGCTGAAAGCCCAATAAAATGTAGAAAAGTTCTTGTTAGATCTCTCAGCACTGCTGACATTATGAGGAGAGGCTGTGATCTGGCATGGATTCTGGTTCCAGTGAGTTTCAAACTAATGACATTCTAGGATTCTATTTTTAACTGCTGACAAAGCTGCTTTTCTTTTGTATTTCCTTTGATTGTTTCACAATAAAAGCCTGCCTGTGGTTTTCAGTTTTACTGTGAAACAATAAAGGAAACAGACTGGTTTCTGGACCATTTGCTGCAGTCTGGTTCTGACATGAGGAAGGCTGAATTCTGACTAAAGTCCAACAATCATGGAGGTTTGCAGAGATTTTCAAAGTGCTGAGAAGTGACCCAGAGAGACGGTTTCAAACAGCAGCTCCATGTTTCCACAGTGGATCTGTGGCCCAGTGACCATATTTCTACTGGGACCAGTGTGACTGTGCTGAGTCAGCATGAAGAGAGTGAAGTGTAGAAACAGGAGATGTTGGACTCACCAGTGTTTGGAGAGAAAAACCTGATGGACTCGGCTGAATCTTCTCTCACAGACAAACAGGACGTCTGAGCTGCTGATCTCACACACTTTCACTTTCACTTCTGTAAAGTGAGGCAGAAAACTGGTGTTTGTGGTTTGATCCGCCTCCTTCCTGCAGCTCTGTCTTTCAGAGTTTGATTCCTCCTCTGAGGAACGTTAAACTGCTCTGATGAAAATCAGACATGTTTAACAGAGGTAGTAAAGTGGTGAGATCAGCTTGATAGAATCACACTGGAGTTCAGAAGCCCTAAAGTCCTGAATAGAAACAAAGTTCACATTAATGATGTTAAATATACAGGGGCGGTCCTGGGTCACATGGTGCCCTAGGGTCAAGAAAACATTTGGTGCCTCCCTCTACATTGAAACATCTCTGATAACAAAGTAGAAATCAACCAAAGCAGATTTAGAGCTTTAATGATGCTGTGACCTTTGACCTTTTAAGCCCAAAGCCACAGCCACAGGTGCTCGTCCCAAGGTCAACCTGTGGACCAAGTTTGGTGAGCCGAGCTTCATGGGTTCTCCAGTCAGAGAGCAGACAGTCAGACAGACGGAGACGACCTCCGTAATTAGCCAGTTACAATAAAGAGAGTAATCTATTACCTCATGGAACTGTGGAGAAAGGATTGATTGTTCACAAATCTGAGTTTGTTCATCATCAACGTTGTTACAGCTGTTGTTTCTTTTTAGAGGAAAAATCAGATGAAGTTTGAATTTCTTTGATTTTCCTTCCATCAGCATTAAGAGTTCATGGAGAATTTAAAGGTTTAATCATGAATCAGATTTTGTCAATCATCAAAAGACCTTTAAATATTCAAAGTTTTTATCATAAAAAGAAGAATTTATTTCAACATTTCCCTGTTTCTAAAGTAATAAATGTGTATTTTGAAAGGAAAATTGTGACTTTTTGTGTTTTTCTTGACTAAACCAGTTGTCCAAAGTTGAAGCAGATGTTTTGTTGGATCAACTTTCACATTAACAAGAGTCACTGATTTCAAACTAATCAACTGTCAGCAGTAGGAGCAGCAGAGGATTAAAACACTGAAGCACTTTGACTTGGTTTCTGTGTTAGTCTGCAAATGTGGGTTGAACTGGCTGAACTGCTGTTTGTTCAGCAAGAACTGACTGACTCAGGGAAGAAAAATGAAAGTTCTCACAGTTTCTGTGGATTATTTTTCATCACTGAGTCTAAACTGGAACCACTTGAACACGACAAGCTGAGACTTTTCTGACATATTAAATGATCACAATTATTCACTATTGAGCACAAACTGCTTCATGTCAGAGTTTGAAGCTGAAACCTAATAAAGGTCAATGTCTTTAATAAACTCTCTATGTTTGAACTATGAATGTGATTAATAAGGTAAAGTGTCTGTGATTACTGCAGTAATTATTTCTCATCAGGAACCTCCACACTGACAGCATCCAGTTAACCACACTGGTCACGTGACACAGATGAAACCTTGATGAAATGATTGACAGGAAAGTTTCAATAATTCCACTTGTCTTGTGTTGTCAGATGAACACAATGATTTAGTTCATCTTCTCAGTCCTCTCTGCCTTCTCTACCACAGTAGATGTGTTGGAAAAATGAATGTAGAGGATAATGGGCTGCTGTGAGACTGGCTGACAGAGAAACAAGACTTTGCTCATCACTGAAGGTCAGCAGCTCAACTTTGTCCTCCCCACTTTTTTTGCAAGATTGAATATTGTACAACAATATTATAATATATAAGATAAGATAAGATAAGATAAGATAAGATAAGCCTTTATTAGTCCCACAATGGGGAAATTCCAGGATTGCAACAGCACAGGGATAGCAACACTCAGAGCAACAATCAGAAGGCAAGAGAAAAAAAAACAAGCAAGCAAGAGCAGCTAATATACATATGTACATATTACTATAAAATATATATATACACACACACAGACACAGTGCAGAGCATTGTAGCTAGATGGAATAAATATGTAAATATATAAACACCCACAGTGCAGAGCATTATTGCTAGATGGCATGAAACAGCACAACCGTCTACTTAGTTATCCTACATGGTATGATTATGTGCCCATACATATTCTCACCCTCCATAGCGACCGGTATGTTCCTAGTTGTATGCCGGAGAGGACCATTGTGTAAGTCTATTGCATCTTTTGCATTCAAAAAACTATTAGTTTGTTACGTTTTTTTGCTATCTCTGCGAGCAGCCCTGCTTAGGTTGTACAGTCTGACAGCCGTTGGTAGGAAGGACCTGCGAAACCTCTCGGTTGTGCACCTGGGATGATGTAGTCTGCTGCTAAATGAGCTCCTCAGTGCATTCAGTATGTCCTGCATAGGGTGGGACTCGGACTCCAGAAGAGATGACAGTTTAGCCACCGTCCTTCTCTCTCCTATCTCCTCCACCGGATCAAGGCGCTGCCCCAGGACAGAGCTAGCTTTCTTGATCAGTTTGTTCAGTCTCTTCCTATCGGCTGCAGTTATGCCACTGCCCCAGCAGACCACTCCAAAAGTGATGGCTGATGCCACCACCGTGTCATAGAATGTCTTCAGCAGCACCCCTTGTACACCAAAAGACCTGAGCCTCCTCAGCAGGAACAGCCTGCGCTGTCCCTTCTTGTAGAGTGCGTCAGTATTGTGTGACCAGTCTAGTTTATTGTTCAGATGAACACCCAGGTACTTATAGGATGTCACCTTCTCGATGTCTGTTCCCTGTATATTTACTGGTGCTGTGAGGGGCTGCCCATGCCTGCGGCAGTCCACCACCAGCTCCTTAGTTTTCCTCGCGTTGATCTGGAGGCAGTTCCGATGGCACCAGTCCACGAAGTCCTGGATAAGTCCTCTGTACTCAACTTCATCTCCATTGGAGATGAGGCCAACGATCGCAGAGTCATCAGAGAACTTCTGTAGATGGCAGTGTGTTGTGTTGTGTGAGAAGTCCGCAGTATAAAGAGTGAACAGGAAGGGAGCCAGCACCGTTCCCTGAGGGGCCCCCGTGCTACCGATGATTGTGTCGGACACACAGTCCCGGGTTCTCACAAACTGAGGCCGGTTCGTGAGGTAGTCCAGGATCCATGATGACAGGTGCTGGTCCACCCCTGCGCGCAGCAGCTTGTCCTTCAGGATATACTATTATACTGAAGGACTTAAAGACTTAATTCCATGAAAAAAATTCAATTCAATTCAATTCAACTTTATTTATATAGCGCCATTTCACAACAACAGTCATCTCATAGCACTATCAACTGTAGAGGGAACCCCCAAAGTTGCAGAAAGACCCCAGCAATCAGGCGATCCCCTGTGAGCAAGCACTTGGCGATGGTGGAGAGGAAAAACTCCCTTTTAACAGGAAGAAACCTCCAGCAGAACCAGGCTCAGGGAGGAGCAGTCATCTGCTGCGACTGGCTGGGGGGTGAGGGGATAGAGAAGAAGAAAAGAACAGACATGTAGAGAGCAAACAGCACAATGGGGACTCAATCTATGGGAGAGAACAAACAAATGTTAATGACCAGCAAAAAAAATATTTCATAGAGAGTGAGGAAAGGAGTGAGGCCCAGTGCATTACTGGAGGTCCCCCGGCTTGACTAAACCTATTAGCAGCATAACTAAGGGAGGGTTCAGAAACACATGATCCCTCCTTAATTGTAGGCTATATCAAAAAGGAAGGTTTTAACCCTATTCTTAAAAACAGAGATCGAATCTGACTCCTGAATCCAGATTGGCAGCTGTGTTCCACAGGAGAGGAGCTTGATAACTGAAGGCTCTGCCTCCCATTGTACTTTTGCAGATTCTAGGTATTACAAGTAATCCAGCATTTTGGGAGCGTAGTGCTCTGTTAGGATAATACGGTAGTATCAGTTCTTTTAAATAAAAAGGAGCCTGATTGTTTAAAGCTTTGTAAGTAAGAAGAAGGATTTTAAACTTAATTCTAAACTCTATGGGAAGCCAATGAAGGGAGGCCAGAACCGGAGAGATATGATCTCTCTTTCTAGTACCTGTTAAAACTCTTGCTGCAGCATTTTGGATCAGCTGAAGTCTTTTTAAAGATGTTTTAGGACAGCCTGATAATAAAGAATTACAATAATCTAATCTCTAGCTAACAAAAGCGTGGATCAGTTTCTCAGCATCACTCTGAGCCAAGATGCTCCTAATCTTGGCAATATTATGCAAATGATAGAAGGCAGTCTTAGAAACAAATTTAATATGTAAATTGAAGGACATATTTTGATCAAAAATAATTCCAAGGTTCCTCACAGAGCTATTAAGAGAAAGAGTAACCGCATCCAAACTGAAAATTTGATTTGGAAAGGTCTTTCTAAGGTTTTTTTGGACCAACAAGAATGACTTCAGTCTTATCTGAATTTAATAGCAGGAAATTACAAGCCATCCAAGCTTTGATTTCCTTAAGACAGGCTTCTAACTTGGCTAATTGATTACTATCATCTGGCTTCATTGACAGGTATAATTGTGTGTCATCTGCATAACAATGAAAATGTATACAGTGCTTTCGAATAATGTTGCCTAACAGAAGCATATATAAACTAAAAAGAGTAGGGCCTAGCACAGATCCCTGTGGAACTCCATGACTAAGCTTTAAGTTGAAAGAAAACTCATTATTTACATGAACAAACTGGAACCTATCAGATAAATAAGATCTGAACCACTGCAACAAAGTTCCATTAAGTCCAACATAGTGTTCTAATCTATCAAGTAGAATATTATGATCGATAGTATCATAAGCTGCACTAAGGTCTAAAAGGACAAGTACAGAAACCAGTCCATTATCAGATGCGATGAGGAGGTCGTTAGTGACCTTCGCTAAGGCTGTTTCAGTACTATTGTGGTGAACACTCAATGGACCTGTTGGACCAGTTCTGTGACTCGCATTTTAGGTCAGAACAAAGGCAGGAAGCTTAGCCTTGTTATGCAAGGCTGGAGACTGTGGGGGGTCGATTAAAGGATGTGTGGGAGACAGTGGAAGTGATATCATGGAGGGAAATGCATTGTGACTGTCTTTATTATGCAAGGTGGTGAAATGCATTGTGACTGTCTTTATTATGCAAGGTAGTCTGTGGGACATGTGATCTATGAGGTGTGAAGTCCCTGATATTTAAGGACGAGAGTTTACTGTTTCATTCTCTTTTTTCTGCTTTGAAATGATGGAGATGTGAATAAAGCTGACTCTGAGAAAGAACGCTGCCTCGTCATTTTCACATCTTCCACACTATGATGGATTCTAAACCCAGATTGAAACTCTTCAAGTAAACCATTTCCCTGCAGGTGGTCAAATAATTGTGTAGCAACAACTCTTTCTAAGATTTTTGAAATGAAAGGGAGATTAGAGATTGGTTTATAGTTAACTAAAGCTCCTGGATCTAGCTTTGGCTTTTTGAGTAAGGGTTTACTATCATCCTGAAGTTTGCGGACGACACCACAGTCATCGGTTTGATCCGGGATGGTGATGAGTCTGCATACAGGCGGGAGGTGGAGCAGCTGATCCTCTGGTGCGGCCAGAACCATCTTGAACTTAACCCAGCCAAAACGGTGGAGATGACTGTGGATTTCAGGCGACACCCTCCTTCATTCCCCCCACTCACCATCCTCAACAGCACAGTGTCCACTGTGGACTCATTCAAGTTTCTGGGTACCACAATCTCCCGGAACCTGAAGTGGTCCTCCCATATAGACACTGTCCGGAAAAAGGCCCAGCAGAGGTTGTTTTTTCTGTGTCAGCTCAAGAAGTTTGATTTGCCTCAGGAGCTGCTGGTTGTCTTCTACACCGCCATCATCCAATCTGTCCTCTGCTTTTCCATCACTGTCTGGTTTGGATCTGCCACTAAACAGGACAAGACCAGACTGCAGTGGATCATTAAGTCTGCGGAGAGGATCATTGGTACCGACCTACCCTCCATTGGGAACTTATATCGGTCCATAACCAGGAAACGGGCGGGAAACATCTGTGCTGACCCATCACACCCCGGCCACAAACTGTTTGAACTTCTATCTTCTGGTCGTCGTTACAGATCACTGAAGGTCAAAACCACCCATCACAGGAACAGTTTCTTTCCTCAAGCCATCACTCTGATGAACTCCTAACATTCACCTAGTCCTACCTGTTGCTGTACTCATGACTTTTCATCCATTCTTATATTGCACATAACTCTCACACTGCTTTTTACTTCATTCACATTATATCACTGAATCTGAGTTCACATTGAAATACTGTATGACTGTATATTTTTTCATATATTTCTGCAAAGTGTGGATAGTCTGAGTGAATAACTGCATATTCAAGCATATTCAAGCATATGCAAGCCCCCTGCCTAGGCTTTAAGCCTAGGCAGGGGGTCGATGATGATGATGCTTCGCTTCCAGACAGGCTTAACGACTTCTTTGCACGGTTTGAAGCATCAAACTCGACAATCAGAGGGAGGGCTGGCCCTCCCCCACCATCGGTCGGACCAGCTTTTACCATCAACACAGCGGACACACAGAGGACCCTAACCAGAGTCAACCCACGCAAAGCTGCAGGTCCAGACAACATTCTGGGACGTGTGCTCCGAGACTGCGCGAGCGAGTTGGCGGATGTCCTGACTGACATTTATAACATCTCCCTGAGTCAGGCCATCGTTCCCAGATGCTTCAAGACCTCTATCATTGTACCGGTGCCAAAGAAACCAGTGGTGTCCTGTTTGAATGACTATCGTCCTGTTGCACTGACACCAATTGTGATGAAGTGTTTTGAGCGGCTTGTCAAACCACACATTACAGCCTGCCTCCCTGCATCACACGACCCGCTCCAGTTTGCATATCGTTCAAACCGCTCCACGGAGGATGCTATAGTCACCACCCTTCACTCTGTCATCACCCACCTGGACCAGAAAGACACCTACGCCAGACTCCTGTACATTGATTTCAGTTCAGCATTCAACACCATTATTCCCCAGAGACTGATGGAGAAATTACTCCTTCTCGGTCTGAACACCGCCACATGTCTCTGGATCCTGGATTTTCTGACTGAGAGACCTCAGTCTGTCCGGGTTGGAAACAACATCTCCAAGTCTGTCACGCTGAGTACCGGATCCCCTCAAGGCTGTGTACTCAGTCCACTGTTGTTTACACTTCTAACACATGACTGTGTATCCAGACATGAGGGGAACCAGATTATTAAGATTGCAGATGACACCACGGTGGTGGGACTTATCCAGAGGGATGAGGAATCAATGTACAGGGAAGAAGTGAGAGACCTGGAGGGCTGGTGCAGGGAGAACAATCTGGTGCTCAACGTGGACAAAACGAAGGAGATGATTATCGACTTCCGGCGGTCGCAGCCTGAGCATGCCCCCCTCAGCATCGGCGGCCGTTTAGTGGAGAGAGTGGAGAACATCAAGTTCCTCGGAGTGCAGATCTCGCAGGACCTGACCTGGAGCAAGAATTCCTTGGAGATCAGGAAGCGAGCTCAGCAGAGACTGCACTTCTTGAGGAAACTCAAACAGGCCTCTCTCCCCATCTGCATCCTCAGGACCTTCTACAGAGGTGTGGTGGAGAGTGTTCTGACATACTGCATTGCTACATGGTACTCCAGCTGCAGTATGTCAGACAAAAAAGCCCTGCAGAGGATAGTCAAGGGGGCGGAGAGGGTAATTGGAGTCTCCCTCCCCTCTGTCCAAGAACTTTTTCAGAACCGTTGTAGGAGCAGGACACTGAACATTGTCAAGGACCGTTCTCACCCTCTGTATAAACACTTTGAACTTCTTCCATCTGGTAAACGATTCCGGAGCATCAGAGGCAGAACCACCAGACTGATCAACAGCTTCCTCCCACAAGCTGTCAGGATGCTGAACAGTTGACCCGGAATCTCTCATACACACTACTGCACCTACGGACATTTTGTATATTATAGTTAGCTATTCTTTTTTTTCCCCAAGTATGTCTCAGGGATGTGTGAATGGATGGGGGGGTGGGGGTGGGGGGGGAGCTATGTGGGAATGTGTCTTAAGTCATGCTGCTTCTTATATGGATGCCGAGAGAAACGCAATTTCATCTTGCCTGCACTACAGTTGTATGTACAGCAATATGACAATAAAGTTTGATTTGATTTGATTTGATTTTGATATATTCCTGTATATATTTGCATCCTTTTATAGAAACTTGGGCAGACTGTAATTTACTGTACATACTCTGTTGTCATTGAATCCTTATTTAAATCTTATTTAAATCCTCCACCTGAACAACGAGAGCAAGTTTTTGAGCCAAAGTCAAATTCCTTGTGTCTGTTGTGCATACTTGGCCAATAAAGCTGATTCTGATTCTGATTGATTGCAGCCATTTTAAAAGCCTGCGGTACATGGCCTAAAGTTAATGAAGAATTGATTATATGAAGAATAAAGGTTCAGGTTCAGGTTCAGGTTACTTTTTTTGTACCCGTAGGTAGATTTGTTTTGCAGTCTGGTGACATCCATATATACAAGCCACAAATTACATTCAACATAGACACAAACACAGGCACATATGAAGCTGACTATAAACATGATAAAAATACTCAAGGCTCCATCAATAAGGGTATAAAAAGACAAAGACAAAGCTACCAATAAGTGGGAAGACTTCTTTAAATAACCTGGTAGGAATAGGGTCTAAAAGACAAGTTGAAGGTTTGGATGAGGAAACTATTTTGTCTAACTCACAAAGGTCGATTGGAGTAAACTCATCAAGACAGACATCAATTGAAGGAGATGTAGTAGTTACAGTATTTAAGTTAACTGCAGGAAGAATTTGATTGATTTTATCTCTGATGGATGAAATTTTATTATTGAAAAAGTTCATAAAGTCCTGACTAGTAAGCTCTAAGGGAATGCTAGGATTGACAGAGTCCTGACTCTTTGTCAACCTGGCTACAGTGCTGAAAAGAAACCTGGGATTATTCTAGTTCTCTTCTATTAATGCAGAATAATAACTTGTTCTAGCTTTTCTAAGAGATTTTTTATAAATTAAAAGATGATTTCTCCAAGCTAAATAGATTTCATCTAAATTAGTGGAGCGCTATTTTCTTTCTAACTGACGAGTCTTCCCCCTCATGGATCGTCCCCCCTCATGGATCGTCACCTTATCGTGGTGGTGGGGGGGGGGGGGTTGCGTGCCCCAGTGATCCCAGGAGCTATGTTGTCCGGGGCAATTTGCCTCTGATAGGGTCTCCCAAGACAAACTGGTCCTGGGTGAAGGGCCAGACTAAGAACGATCCAACAGACTCTCATGAATTGTATATCAAGGATTCAGTGTACCCCACCCGGTATGGGGTTACCGGGGCCCCACCCTGGAGCCAGGCCTGGGGGAGTGGCTCGAAGGCTAGCGTCTGGTGGCCGGGTTTCCACCCATGGGACCCGACCGGGCTCAGCCCGAAGGAGTTACATGGGTCCGCCCTCCAGTGGGCTCACCACCTGCAGGAGGGATCATGGGGGTCCGGTGCTATGTGGATCAGGTGGCGGTCAAAGGCGGAGACCTTGGCAGACTGATCCCAAGCTTTCTAAACTGGCTTTTGGTACGTGGAATGTCACCTCTCTGGTGGGGAAGGAGCCTGAGCTGGTGTACGAGGTTGAGCGATACCGGCTAGATATAGTCGACCTCACTTCAACACACAACTCCGGTTCCGGAACCAGTCTCCTGGAGAGGGGCTGGAGCTTGGCCTTTTCTGGAGTTGCCCCGGGCGAGAGGCGACGAGCAAGGGTGGGTATTCTTATATAGCCCCACCTTGCTGCCTCTATATTGGAGTTTTCCCCGGTGGACAAAAGAGTTGCTTCCCTGCGCCTTCGGGTTGGGAAACGGGTCCTGACCATCATTTGTGCCTATGCACCAAATGATGTTTCAGAGTACCCACCCTTTTTGGAGTCTGTGACTGGGGTGCTGGAGGGTGCTCCTCTTGGAGACTCCATTGTCCTACTGGGGGACTTCAATGCGCACGTGGGCAATGACAGTGAAACCTGGAGGGGGGTGATTGGGAGGAACGGCCTGCCCGATCTGAACCCGAGTGGTGTTCAGTTATTGGACTTCTGTGCTAACCACAGTCTGTCCATAACGAACACCATGTTCAAGCATTAGGGTGTCCATATGTGCACCTGGCACCAGGACACCCTAGGTCGCAGGTCAATGATCGATTTTGTTATCGTATCATCAGACCTGCGACCGTATGTCTTGGACACCCGAGTAAAGAGAGGTGCAGAGCTGTCAACTGATCACCACCTGGTGGTGAGTTTGATCCGATGGCAGGGGAGGAAGCCATTCAGACTTGGTAGACCCAAACGTATAGTGAGGGTGTGCTGGGAGTGTCTGGCTGAGGCCCCTGTCCAGGAGGTCTTCAACTCCCACCTCCGGAAGAACTTCAACCACATTCCGAGGGAGTCTGGAGACATGGGGTCTGAATGGGCCATGTTCTCCACCTCTGTTGTTGAAGCGGCGGCCCAGAGCTGCGGCCGCACGGTGGTCAGTGCATCTCGTGGTGGCAACCCCTGAACCAAGTGGTGGACACCAGTGGTGAGGGGGGCCATTAAGCTGAAGAAGGAGTCCTATCAAGCTTGGTTGGCTTGTGGGACTCCCGAAGCAGCTGAGGTGTACCGGCAGGCCAAGCGGAGTGCAGTTCGGGTGGTTGCTGAAGCAAAAACCCGGGTATGGGAGGAGTTCGGTGAGGCCATGGAACAAGACTTTCGGTCGGCCTCAAAGAGATTCTGGCAAACTGTCCGGCGGGTCAGGAGGGGAAAGCAGCTCCCCGTCCACACTGTGAATGGTGCGGATGGGACACTGTTGACTTCAACTGGAGACATCGTCGGGTGGTGGAAGGAATACTTCGAGGATCTCCTCAATCCCACTGATACGCCTTCCACAGTGGAAACAGGGTTTGGGGACGAGGGGGATGACTCGCCTATCACAGGGGCTGAGGTCGCCAAGGTGGTTAAAAATCTCCTTTGTGGCCGGGCCCCGGGGGTGGACGAGATTCGCCCTGAGTACCTCAAGGCCCTAGATGTTGTTGGGTTGTCATGGTTGACACGCCTCTGCAACATTGCGTGGAGGTTGGGGGCAGTGCCTTTGGCATGGCAAACTGGGGTGGTGGTTCCTCTCTTTAAAAAAGGGGACCGGAGGGTGTGCTCCAACTTTAGAGGGATCACACTCCTCAGCCTCCCTGGGAGGGTCTATGCCAAGGTACTGGAGAGGAGAGTCCAGCCATTGGTCGAACCTCGGATTCAGGAGGAGCAATGTGGTTTTCGTCCTGGCCATGGCACATCGGACCAGCTCTTTAACCCTCTCGAGAATTCACGAGGGTTCGTGGGAGTTTGCCCAACCAGTTTACATGTGTTTTGTGGACTTGGAGAAGGCATTTGACCGCGTCCCTCATGGATTTTTGTGGGGGGTGCTTCGGGAGTATGGGGTATCGGGCTTGTTGTTATGAGCTATTCGGTCTCTGTACGACCGTTGTGAGAGTTTGGTTCGTATTGCCAACATTCAGTCGGACTCATTCCCAGTGAGAGTTGGACTCCGCCAGGGCTGCCCTTTGTCACCGATCCTGTTCATAATTTTTATGGACAGGATTTCTAGGCGCAGCCAGGGAATGGAGGGTGTCATGCTTGGTGACCACTGGATCTCATCTCTGTTGTTTGCAGATGATGTTGTCCTGTTGGCTTCATCCAGCAATGACCTACAGCTCTTGCTGGGACGGTTTGCCGCTGAGTGTGAAGCGGCTGGGATGAGAATCAGCACCTCCAAGTCCGAGTCCATGGTCCTCAGCCCGAAAAAGGTGGATTGTCCTCTCCGGGTTGGGGACAGGCTCCTGCTCCAAGTGGAGGAGTTTAAGTATCTTGGGGTCTTGTTCACGAGTGAGGGGAGAATGGAGCGACAGATCGACAGACAGATTGGAGCAGCATCTGCAGTGATGCGGACGTTGTACCGGTCTGTTGTGGTGAAGAGGGAGCTTAGTTCTAAGGCAAAGCTGTCGATTTACCAGTCAATCTACGTTCCTACTCTCACCTATGGTCACGAGCTTTGGGTAATGACTGAAAGAACGAGATCGTGCTCTGCACTGTGCACTCTGCACAGTGCTCTGCACTGTGTGTCTGTGTGTGTGTGTATATATATATATTTTATAGTAATACGTACATATGTTTATTAGCTGCTCTTGCTTGCTTGTTTTTTTTTCTTGCCTTCTGATTGTTGCTCTGAGTGTTGCTATCCCTGTGCTGTTGCAATCCTGGAATTTCCCCGTTGTGGGACTAATAAAGGCTTATCTTATCTTATCGCGGATACAAGCGGCTGAAATGAGCTTTCTCCGTAGGATTGCTGGACTCACCCTCAGAGATAGGGTGAGGAGCTCAGTCAACCGGGAGAGGCTCAGAGTAGAACCGCTGCTCCTCCACATTGAAAGGAGTCAGTTGAGGTGGTATGGGCATCTGATTAGGATGCCTCCTGGACGCCTCCCACTTGAGGTGTTTCAGGCACGTCCCACTGGGAGGAGACCCCGGGGCAGACCCAGGACTCGGTGGAGAGACTATGTCTCCCAGCTGGTCTGGGAACACCTTGGTATCCCCTCTGAAGAGCTGGAGCAGGTGGCTGGAGAGAGGGAAGTCTGGGCTTCTCTGCTTGAACTGCTGCCAGATGGATGGATGGATGGATGGAGTCTTCTGTTTTAAGCTATGAGATTCTGTGTTGAACCAAGGAGTTAGAAATCTCTGATTAGACTTTTTCTTTTTTAAAGGGGCCACCAAGTCTAGAGTCTGATGCAGAGAAGCTGAAACACTATCCACCATGTTATCAATTACAGGAGGAGCAAGCTGTCTATAGCTTATTTCCGTTGTGTTGACACATGGCATAGAGCAGGGGTGGGCAGTGAGGGCCATTCCACTGCAGGTTTTTTGTTCCACCCAGTCTCTTCAGCAGGTGTGTGCCCTGACCAGCTTCAAGGATTGCTAATCATTGAAAACACCTGCTGAAGAGACTGGGTGGAACAGAAAACCTGCAGTAGAATGGCCCTCCATGGCACATGATTGCCCACCCCTGGCATAGAGGAAACAATCTGCATAAATTTAGTAACAGCATCATCTGAAAGGCATCTACTGTAATAATATTTTTCTTTAGGAGCCAAATAGTCAGAAATAGTAAAATCAAAGGTTAACAGACAATGGTCTGACAGTACAGGGTTATGAGGAGACACTACAAGATTTTCTATTTCTATGCCATATGTCAGAACAAGGTCCAATGTATGGTGGAGGTAATGAGTAGAATTTCCTACTTTCTGAGAAAACCCAATCGAGTCTAATATTGAATTAAAAGCCACATTAAGGCAGTCACTATCTACATCTACATGTATATTAAAGTCCCCTACTATAATTATTCTATCAGATTTCAGCACTAAATCAGCTAAGAAATCAGCAAATTAGGATAAAAATTCTGAATAGGTTGATGGGGGATGATAAACTATGGCAAATAAAATTGGGTTTAGCCTAAAATTGCCAAAGTGCCCAATAATGAGGACCAGGCCCTCAAAGGAATTATAACATGTTTTTTGCTTTACATTAATTAGTAATTTGGAATGGTAAATTGTTGCTACTCCTCCTCCACGACCAGAACTTCTGGGATTTTGACAGTTTAAATAACCAGAGGGAGTTGATTCATTTAAACCAACATAATCCTCTTGCCCTAACCAAGTCTCTGTAAGGGAAATTAAATCAATCTGATGATCAATTAACAGATCATGGACCAACAGAGACTTGGGAGTTAGAGACCTAATATTTAATAAACTGAAGCGGCATGAAAAAATAAGCAGCTGTGCTGTGGTTTTAAGCAGGTTTTATTAATCATGTCGCCTTCACGGGATCCCCTCTCCGGTGCATAGTGGAGCAGCCCAGAGCGGGATCCCTAGGCTCTCAGAGCAGGAGAGGCAGACACAGTGTGTCCGCCAGTTGCAGGATCAGAGTGAGAGAGTAAGAAAGAGAGATTGCGTTACAGAGTTGCACCTTAAATACTTGATCATAACAATACATCAAAAAGACATACCCCACAGTCTAGAATGATCAAAGGGACAACAGAACAGGCAGGAGGTATTTGCATTTGTAAGCCATACATCACAATGGGCAGATTAGCTAGACCTCGCTCTAAGTGCAAGACGAAGAGGCTAACAAGCACATCTACATATTGATCTGAGTCTCTAGGTCACAGTAAGGACAGGACACATGAGTACAAAGGATGAAAGGCATCGATTAACATCACATAGGTGAGACAGAAGAAACTCATCTACCTGTAGACATTAATACACCAAAGCACATCTAAGATGCTCAGAAAAAGCACAGTAAGGACAAGCCATATGCACACTATACAGAATGGCGCATTACATCACAACACATGCATGTTTGCATCACAAATACATGAATGGCACATTGCTTCTCAGTAATGCAGCAGAAAAACAGAGAAAAGAGGGCTGAGTGTCCTTAGTCTGTTGTGGGGTTAAAACGAACCGCCACAAAACCACATTTAATTTTTAAATTATGAGGAGGAACAGAGGCCAAATCATTCAATTTAGAGGCTTTATGTTTGATTTGAGTTTTACCAATATTTTGCTTTATCACTTTGGGATGCTTATACATTATATTTTTATTTACTTTGGAGGGAGCAGACAACGATTCTCTGATGGGGAAGACAGGGGCTAAGCTGAGGGGTGGCGGCTGAAGAGGAGCTGCAGAGAGACGTGTAAGACTGCGACTCTGCTTCCTGGTCCCAACTCTGAGTAGTCAGGGTTTTGGAAATTTGGATAAAAAAGATGCCAGATTGTTAGGTAAATGAGAAGCACCATCCAAAGTGGGATGAATGCTGTCTCGTCTCATAAGACCAAAATCTGCTCAGCTCTGTGCATATTGTCCTCACGGAGCTAAATCTCACTTTGTTTTTCTTTTTATGATTATTAATATACTTGGGTTGTGTTTGTTTTGTTAAATAAGCATTTACATACATTTATGTATGTTCTTTCTTGCATATAATCAGGGTTTTTCCAAGTTGTTTTCTTTATTGGGATTATGTTCCGGAGCATCAGAGGCAGAACCACCAGACTGATCAACAGCTTCCTTCCACAAGCTGTCAGGATGCTGAACAGCTGACCCGGAATCTCTCATACACACTACTGCACCTACAGACATTTTGTATATTATAGTTAGTTATTCTTTTTCCCCAAGTATGTCTCAGGGATGTGTGAATGGATGGGGGTGGGGGTGGGGGGTGGAGCTATGTGGGAGTGTGTCTTAATCATGCTGCTTCTTATATGGATGCCGAGAGAAACGCAATTTCATCTTGCCTGCACTACAGTTGTATGTACAGAAATATGACAGTAAAGTATGATTTGATTTGATTTGATTTCAGAATCAGAATCAGAATCAGATTTATTGCCATTGTTCATGTAGTACACAAACTAGGAATTTGTCTCGGTGCCATGCTGCAACATTAAAAACATGATGAGATGACTTCCGGTCTGGACGCCATGGCGACTGCAGCTTAACACTGAAGCTCTCAGACCCAATCCAGGATAACACCTTGAAAATCAAACTTAACGGATTTTTGGAGGAGTGAAAATCAAAAGACAAATTCATCATGTCAAAAGGAAAACAGAAGAAACTGAAATTCTCCAGGCCAGGACACGTATCGGCCGGAGAATCTGAACTGGAAGATCTCCTTTCAGAAGACGAGGAACTGGTGATAGCTAACAAAAAGGTTAGCCTGAAATCACTATTTGAGGAGCTACGATGATTTCGCCGAGAAGTTACGGCCGAATTTCGGGAATTCAGAGAAGAATTGAAAAGGACAAACAGCAGAGTGGACCAGGCCGAGAACCGAATCTTGGAAACAGAGGAACGAATAAAAGTGCTCGAAGATTCTGTGCTGGACCTACGCTGGATCGTCACTTGATCGTCACTTCCTTGTGGTAACGTATCGTCACTTCCTGTTTTGCTGTCTGCCTGTGTGGTTTGCTCTCCAGCTCTCGAGCCACTAGCTATGGCTACTACCTCTCTTTCCTCTCCTCCTCTGGTGTGCTCTCTCTGTCAGATGTTTAGCTACACCTCTGCCTCTTTTAGTGATAACGGTAAATGTAATAAATGTTGTCTTTTTGAGGCGCTCGAGGCGAGGTTGTCTGATTTGGAATCCCGGCTCCGCTGCATTGAAACACCGTCTGCGCCAGTTAATCTCGACAGACGCCCATTAGCTGCAGCGGAGCTAGCTAGCGTAGGCCCCCCTGTCACCGGTTCCCCGGCTCTCCTCTGCAGCGAGGAGACTGGGTGGGTGACGGTGAGAAGGAAGCCTAGTCGCAAAGCCCCGGTTCACCACCAACCTGTTCACGTTTCTAATCGTTTTTCCCCGCTCAGCGACACACCCGCTGAGGAAAAAACTCTGATCATTGGCGACTCTGTAGTCAGAAACGTGAACCTAGAGACTCCATCGGCCATAGTCACATGCATTCCTGGGGCCAGAGCAGCCGACATCGAGTCAAATTTGAAAATGCTGGCTAAAAGTAACTGTAAATATTCCACAATTGTTATTCACACCGGCATTAATGACATCCGTCTCCGGCAGTCGGAAGTCACGAAACTTAATATAGAATCGGTGTGTGACTTTGCAAAAACGATGTCAGCCACTGTAGTATTCTCTGGGCCCCTCCCCAATCTGACCAGTGATGACATGTTTAGTCGCTCGTCATCCTTGAACCGCTGGCTGTCTGTGTGGTGTCCTAAAAATGACGTGGGCTACATTGACAATTGGAGCTCTTTTTGGGGAAAACCTGGTCTTATGAGACGAGACAGCATTCATCCCACTTTGGATGGTGCTTATCATTTATCTAACAATCTGGCATCTTTTTTATCCAAATTTCCAAAACCATGACTACTCAGAGTTGGGACCAGGAAGCAGAGTCGCAGTCTTACACGCCTCTCTGCAGCTCCTCTTCATCCGCCACCCCTCAGCTTAGCCCCTGTCTTCCCCATCAGAGAATCGTTGTCTGCTCCCTCCAAAGTAAATAAAAATATAATGTATAAGCATCCCAAAGTGATAAAGCAAAATATTGGTAAAACTCAAATTAAACATAAAGCCTCTAAATTGAATGATTTGGCCTCTGTTCCTCCTCATAATTTAAAAATTAAATGTGGTTTATTAAATATTAGGTCTCTAACTCCCAAGTCTCTGTTAGTCCATGATCTGTTAATTGATCATCAGATTGATTTAATTTCCCTTACAGAGACTTGGTTAGGACAAGAGGATTATGTTGGTTTAAATGAATCAACTCCCTCTGGTTATTTAAACTGTCAAAATCCCAGAAGTTCTGGTCGTGGAGGAGGAGTAGCATCAATTTACCATTCCAAATTACTAGTTAATGTAAAACAAAAAACATGTTATAATTCCTTTGAGGGCCTGGTCCTCAGTATTGGGCACTTTAGCAATTCCAGGTTAAACCCAATTTTATTTGCCATAGTTTATCGTCCCCCATCAACCTATTCAGAATTTTTATCCGAATTTCCTGATTTCTTAGCTGATTTAGTGCTGAAATCTGATAGAATAATTATAGTAGGGGACTTTAATATACATGTGGATGTAGATAGTGACTGCCTTAATGTGGCTTTTAATTCAATATTAGACTCGATTGGGTTTTCTCAGAAAGTAGGAAATTCTACTCATTACCTCCACCATACATTGGACCTTGTTCTGACATATGGCATAGAAATAGAAAATCTTGTAGTGTCTCCTCATAACCCTGTACTGTCAGATCATTGTCTGTTAACCTTTGATTTTACTATTTCTGACTATTTGGCTCCTAAAGAAAAATATTATCACAGTAGATGCCTTTCAGATGATGCTGTTTCTAAATTTATGCAGATTGTTTCCTCTATGCCATGTGTCAACACAACGGAAATAAGCTATAGACAGCTTGCTCCTTCTGTAATTGATAACATGGTGGATAGTGTTTCAGCTTCTCTGCATCAGGCTCTAGATTTGGTGGCCCCCTTAAAAAAGAAAAAGTCTAATCAGAGATTTTTAACTCCTTGGTTCAACACAGAAACTCGTACCTTAAAACAGAAGACTCGTCAATTAGAAAGAAAATGGCGCTCTACTAATTTAGATGAAATCTATTTAGCTTGGAGAAATCATCTTTTAATTTATAAAAAATCTCTTAGAAAAGCTAGAACGAGTTATTACTCTGCATTAATAGAAGAGAACAAGAATAATCCCAGGTTTCTTTTCAGTACTGTAGCCAGGTTGACAAAGAGTCAGGACTCTGTCAATCCTAGCATTCCCTTAGAGCTTACTAGTCAGGACTTTATGAACTTTTTCAATAATAAAATTTCATCCATCAGAGATAAAATCAATCAGATTCTTCCCACAGTTAACTTAAATACTGTAACTACTACAACTCCTTCTATTGATGTCTGTCTTGATGAGTTTACTCCAATCGACCTTTGTGAGTTAGACAAAATAGTTTCCTCATCCAAACCTTCAACTTGTCTTTTAGACCCTATTCCTACCAGGTTATTTAAAGAAGTCTTCCCACTTATTGGTAGCTTTATTCTTCATATAATCAATTCTTCATTAACTTTAGGGCATGTACCGCAGGCTTTTAAAACGGCTGCAATTAAACCCTTACTCAAAAAGCCAATGCTAGATCCAGGAGCTTTAGCTAACTATAGACCAATCTCTAATCTCCCTTTCATTTCAAAAATCTTAGAAAGAGTTGTTGCTACGCAATTATTTGACCACCTGCAGGGAAATGGTTTATTTGAGGAGTTTCAATCTGGGTTTAGAATCCATCATAGCACTGAAACAGCCTTAGCGAAGGTCACTAACGACCTCCTCATTGCATCTGATAATGGACTAGTTTCTGTACTTGTCCTTTTAGATCTTAGTGCAGCTTTTGATACTATTGATCATAATATTCTACTTGATAGATTAGAACACTATGTTGGACTTAATGGAACTTCGTTGCAGTGGTTTAGATCTTATTTATCTGATAGGTTCCAGTTTGTTCATGTAAATGATGAGTTTTCTCTCAGCTCAAAGCTCAGTCATGGAGTTCCACAGGGATCTGTGCTTGGCCCTACTCTTTTTTAGTTTATATATGCTTCCGTTAGGCAACATTATTAGAAAGCACTGTATACATTTTCACTGTTATGCAGATGACACACAATTATACCTGTCAATGAAGCCAGATGATACTAATCAATTAGCCAAGTTAGAAGCCTGTCTTAAGGAAATCAAAGTTTGGATGACTTGTAATTTCCTGCTATTAAATTCAGATAAGACTGAAGTCATTCTTGTTGGTCCAAAAAACCTTAGAAATTCCTTTCCAAATCAAACTTTCAGTTTGGATGCAGTTACTCTTTCTCTTAATAGCTCTGTGAGGAACCTTGGAGTTATTTTTGATCAGGATTTGTCCTTCAATTCACATATTAAATTTGTTTCTAAGACTGCCTTCTATCATTTGCGTAATATTGCCAAGATTAGGAGCATCTTGTCTCAGAGTGATGCTGAGAAGCTGATCCACGCTTTTGTTAGCTCCAGATTAGATTATTGTAATTCTTTATTATCAGGCTGTCCTAAAACATCTTTAAAAAGTCTTCAGCTGATCCAAAATGCTGCAGCAAGAGTTTTAACAGGTACTAGAAACAGAGATCATATCTCTCCGGTTCTGGCCTCCCTTCATTGGCTTCCCATAGAGTTTAGAATTAAGTTTAAAATCCTTCTTCTTACTTACAAAGCTCTAAACAATCAGGCTCCTTTTTATTTAAAAGATCTGATACTACCGTATCATCCTAACAGAGCACTACGCTCCCAAAATGCAGGTTTACTTGTAATACCTAGAATCTCCAAAAGTACAATGGGAGGCAGAGCCTTCAGTTATCAAGCTCCTCTCCTGTGGAATCAGCTGCCAATCTGGATTCGGGAGTCAGACTCGATCTCTGTTTTTAAGAATAGGGCTAAAACCTACCTTTTTGATATAGCCTACAATTAGGGAGGGATCATGTGTTTCTGAACCCTCCCTTAGTTATGCTGCTAATAGGTTTTGTCAGCCGGGGGACCTCCAGTAATGCACTGGGCCTCACTCCTTTCCTCTGTCATAACTCTGGCTCTCACGAGCCAGGAAAGGAGATACGAGGGCGACCAGTGAGTTAGCGTAGTTTATTAACAAAGCACACACTACACTAAATAACGAACAGAAAAGTAAAGAGCCACGTGGGGCTAAAACACACACAGAACTAAGGGTAACATACCACCCAGGGAGAAAGGCTAGAGAGGCGGCGAGGGAAAAATACACGGCGAGTCGCAACACTTACTTTGGGTGAAGCGCCGAGGTAACGGCGGACTGAAGCTAGTCGTAGGAGCTAACAGTCTTGGGAAACACAAGGAACGTCTTCCCATAGCGAGATCGCAGCGACGAGTAACTCTCGGCTGCTCGCTTAAATGGGGGAGATGATTGGGAATAGGAGACAGCTGTCCCAGCGCAGCTGAACTAGACAGCTGGCAATCAGCTGGGCGCTGTCAAAGAGCGGGCCATGGAAGACCCGGCACGGACTACCCTGGAGCAGGAGCGAAACTGGACAACCTGAACGCAGAGAAAAGATAGTTCAGGTCGTGACAGTACTCCTCCCCCGAGCCGCGCCTCCTGGAGCGGCCTAACCCCCCCCCCCGAGGGAAGACCAGGGAGGGCGGTGGGGGCCAGATCTGGGAGAAAGGGAGGGACCAGAAAAAGGAGGCAGGGAAAAAAAAAAAAAAAAAAAACCTAGATACAGTATAGGGTCAGATACCATAATAATCTTAACCCCCCCCCCCAAAAAAAAACCCATCACCCCCTCCCCTGCAGAGGCCAGACGGTCTGTGCAGGTGACCACAGGGGGTGGGGAGAAACGACAAGAACCAAAATGCAGAAACATAGCGACACAGTCATGGAAAAAGTTCACAATAACTTAGGGTGAGGACAATAAAAAAAAAAAAAAAAAAAACATGTCCCAAAGGCCAAAAACTACAAAACTCTGAACATATGGTTAAAATAGACTTACACAAGTAAACCCCGACCAAAACAGAATATACAAAGGATGCAAACCGGGCATCAGATCCAAAAAAAGAGCCTGGAACTGCAAATTGGCATGAAGATAAAAATACAAAAGGAACAACTCCTCAAACACGTATTAGCACAAAAGTGTCACTAAACAGTCTGGAGGAGGATATAAATACAGAAAAACAAGACTACTCGGAATGAGGCCAGGCAATGTGAAGCAAATGCTACTTAAGGAGAAATTAGAATAGGATCATACTGGGATTATAAAACAAAGAAAATAGTCCAAGGAAATTTTAACTGGGATAACCCCACAATAAGGACTCTAGGGCAGAGAGTTCTTTGATGTCCTGAAAAGTATTAAATTAGGGAGGACAATCAAACGCAAGGCAACAAACAGTCAGTCAATTCTTCCAGGACGTCAGCAGGTGGAGCGGGGCAGGCGATGACAGCTTGTCCGGCGGGCGGCCCGAACTCCACCAGGCCAGGAACCACAACACCAGTTCGGGTGGCCTACCCGAGTCCCAGGCTAGGAGACACAGTTTCTCCGGAGGCCGACCCAGATCACCGAACCAGCCAGATGGCTTCCCAGGCGGTCGTCCCGTGACCTCAGACCACGGAGAGCTGAGGGAGAAGTCTTGGTGCAGCTTCCTCCCTGAGGGAAAAGGCAGGAGGAAACTGACCCAGGTGAGAAAAACCCCCACAGTAGTAGGGGGAGAAGAGATGGAGGCCAGGGGCAAAGTTAGCCTGCCATCTAATGGCAACAAGGGTGGGGGAAACTGGCCCGGGTGAGAGGAACCCCAACAGCGGCAGGAGGAGAAATGATGGAGGCAAGGGACGAAGTCAGCCTGACGTCAGGCGAACACAATCCTCCAGCTCCCACACTAACCGTTACCCGGGCCGGCGCAGCACCCCCGGTGGACCCCGATCGGGCCGGCGCAGCACCCCCGGTGGACCCCGATCGGGCCGGCGAAACACTCCCGGTGGACCCCAGCTGGACCGGCGAAACACTCCCGGTGGACCCCAGCTGGACCGAGACAGCACTCCCGGTGGACCCCAGCTGGACCGAGACAGCACTCCCGGTGGACTCCAGCTGGACCAGCGAAACACTCCCAGTGGACTCCAGCTGGACCGGCGAAACACTCCCGGTGGACTCCAGCTGGACCGAGACAGCACTCCCGGTGGACTCCAGCTGGACCGAGACAGCACTCCCGGGCGCAGCATCTGAGGCGAACACCGTGCAGGGAACCGGAACCTCCGAGATGGCACCCAGAGCAGGTTCGTCTCCGGTGACCCTGGGGAGAGGCTCAGAGGGACAAAAGGAACCGGGATCAGGATCACCGGCAGCGGCAGAGCCCGGCGGAACAGGCTCGAGCGCAGCAGACGGCTGCACCCGGCCCGCCCCCCCGAGAGACAGGCAATAATGCTCCAGAATAGAGAAGAGAAAAACAAAATAGAGCACTTGCCTGATCTCGGGTTCTACCGCCATCCAGGACTTCGATGCTCCGGGCTCAGCGTGCAGGACTCCGTTCTCCGGCTCCAACTCGACTGCGAATGGCTCCGCAGCCGGCATGATGGTTTCCACAGTCAAACGACCTCCAAACGCCGAAGACCGCGTCGACAGCCCACCTGGCGTGGGGGCAGGAGATCTGGACTCTGCTGGGCCGAACCATTCCTCCGTGGAGACCCGGGGACGCTTAATCGTCGGCGCTGGCTCCAACAGGCAGTTCGACCTTCTCCTCTGCCCATAACGTGGCTGCGGGGCTGGGGCAAAACCCTCCAGGGCCGCAGGCCGCCTCCTCCTCGCGCAGCGGTGTACACCTGGCACCAGGGCACATTCAAGGGGAAGAGACACAGAGGACGCAGGTTCATATTCAGTTTTTGCAGCGGGAGGAGAGAGCTCAGGGGACTGTGAACCCTGAACTCCTCCCCCAGGAATCAAACAAGGCAATTCACTCATAATGGGAGGAGAATGAAAGGACACTTGCCTGATTCCCGGAGGGCCAGTGGAACCCGCTACAAGGGACTCGAGTCTCTCTTCTCCCAACCGGATAGAAGTGGGGAACCCCCCGGACAGATGAGGCGGTGCTACCCGCACCGGATCGGGACCTGGAACACCTGGAGATGAATTTGCGCTTCTCCCAGCGGCCGGAGTGAATGACGAAGAGGGGGGTGAAACAGCTGAGGAGAGCTGGGGGCCCAAAGCTGACGGGACAGCGGGGAGAGCGGGCCCAGGAGCGGGAGCAGCTGATTCACTTCTTCGGCGAGACACGGGAGCAACAGCAGGCTGGGAGGCGGAATTCGTGTGGTTTCCTGGAGCGGGATCTGGACGGGACTCTCGCTGAGATGAGTGGGGAATTTGGGAGCGACGTCTTCTGAACGTGAGGTCGGGAAAACGCCGCTCCTGTGCGATGAGCAAAGCCAACAGGTCAGCGTATTCCGGATAATCGTTCAGCTCCGGGTTCTTCTCGACCAGCCTGACCGCTGCAATCACGTTCTTCATGGCTACGGGGGGAACGGCGGCGGAAGAAGCGGCTGCCACTCGATCCGCAATGCGCATCGCTGTCATTCTCATCTTCTCCGGGGGAAACCCGGTTGACGTCACTCTATCCTGGGGATCACCCCTGGGTGAGGCGAACTCCTGGACTGGATCGGCGGCAGGAGCGGGATTCCGAAGCGAGGAGCGAAGGCGTTCTGTCCTCGGCTTCCTGCCGGAGTTCTCCTCCAGCCTACGGAGCCTCTCCCAGGCCACAGAGATGTCTGCCCTCCTCGCCTTAACCTCGGGGAGAAGGAAGTAGCGAGAAAAGCAGTTAAGCATACCCTCGGCGAGCTCCAGGCGCCAGCGTATCTCGCTGGGGGCATCGTAGAGGTCCGTGGTGAACAACGTTCCGTCCACAAGGTCCAGAGTCTCCGAGAGATCGTGGCCTGGGTGCCGCATGAGTCTCTTGGAAGGAGACATGATACTGGCTCGCCCGTACCCAGAGGAAGAGAAAAAAAGGCGTTGAGTCCTTACAGCCAACTCACGGTCGCGGCCGTCTCACTATGGCTGCGACCTACTGTCATAACTCTGGCTCTCACGAGCCAGGAAAGGAGATACGAGGGCGACCAGTGAGTTAGCGTAGTTTATTAACAAAGCACACACTACACTAAATAACGAACAGAAAAGTAAAGAGCCACGTGGGGCTAAAACACACACAGAACTAAGGGTAACATACCACCCAGGGAGAAAGGCTAGAGAGGCGGCGAGGGAAAAATACACGCCGAGTCGCAACACTTACTTTGGGTGAAGCGCCGAGGTAACGGCGGACTGAAGCTAGTCGTAGGAGCTAACAGTCGTGGGAAACACAAGGAACGTCTTCCCATAGCGAGGTCGCAGCGACGAGTAACTCTCGGCTGCTCGCTTAAATGGGGGAGATGATTGGGAATAGGAGACAGCTGTCCCAGCGCAGCTGAACTAGACAGCTGGCAATCAGCTGGGCGCTGTCAAAGAGCGGGCCATGGAAGACCCGGCACGGACTACCCCGAAGCAGGAGCGAAACTGGACAACCTGAACGCAGAGAAAAGATAGTTCAGGTCGTAACATCCTCACTCTCTATGAAATATTTTTTTTTTGCTGGTCATTAACATTTGTTTGTTCTCTCCCATAGATTGAGTCCCCATCGTGCTGTTTGCTCTCTACATGTCTGTTCTTTTCTTCTTCTCTGTCCCCTCACCCCCCAGCCAGTCGCAGCAGATGACTGCCCCTCCCTGAGCCTGGTTCTGCTGGAGGTTTCTTCCTGTTAAAAGGGAGTTTTTCCTCTCCACCGTCGCCAAGTGCTTGCTCACAGGGGATCGCCTGATTGCTGGGGTCTTTCTGCAACTGTGGGGGTCCTCCCTACAGTTGATAGTGCTATGAGATGACTGTTGTTGTGAAATGGCGCTATATAAATAAAGTTGAATTGAATTGAATTGAAAAGACAAGCATCTATAGAGGCTAAGCTAACCGACCAAGAAGGAAGACAAAGAAGAGACAACATAAGAATTCATGGTCTGATAGAAGGAGCCGAAAACGGTTTTAACTCAATGGCAGAATGCGTGGAATCCTTACTAAGAGAGAAATTGGATATTCCACAAACCACCGACTTGAAGATAGAAAAGGCACATCGTTCATTAGCCGCTAGGCCGGCGGCGGAAGCGCCTCCACGTTCGGTGTTGGTAAGATTTTCCAATTTCAAAATAAAACAAGAGGTTGTAAGACTGGCCTGACAGAAAAAAGGATTTATGCACCAGGAGAGAAAAGTCTACGTGGAACACGATTACGCCCCGGAGGTCCTTAAAAAGCGCAGGGAATACAATGACGCGAAAAAGGTGTTAAGAGAGAAGAAATTGCGCTTTCAGACTCCATTTCCTGCGAAGTTAAGGGTCTTCTACGGCGATGAAACGTGTCTCTATAATTCGGCGGAAGAAGCAACAGCTGACATGGCGAAAAGAGGGCTCCCGGTAACGGTATTTAAACCCGCAGCAGACCCGAGTGAGAAGATCAAAGCGCAAACATGGACAACACAAAGACCTTCAAAATCCACGGACCAGCAGCGGGAAACCCAGCGCCAGAGCGTCGCGGATAAACTATCCGTTTTCAGGTTGGAATAGCGACCTTTTTTTTTTTTTCTCTTGAATCAATCCGCACATCCAACCCCCCTCATACAAGGTAACAAACATTAAAGGAGATGCGTATTCAGCATGTGGTAAAACATTTCATGGAACAGTCATAATATTTGAAACAAATAAGTCTTCGTAATAAAAAAAAAAAAAAAACTTGTTAAAATAGAAATGTGACAATAATCCACATGTTCTCCTCATACTAACAAATACTGTTTTTGCGTGAATGTTTGATGTGATGGGGGTGGGAGGGTGCACACAATTTCACAGGGTTTAGGCATAAAAGGAAAAAAAAATCATTACAAGTTTGGATTGGGTTCTGAAACTCACGTTAAAAGCATGGGACAACTTACAGGGGTAAGAGAGGGCCCTCAACACGTAACAGAGTTTGAGGAATTTCCCTCAGGGCCTTCACTCCATCAAGGCTCTTACAGGGTCTTTAAAAAGACCTCAGCTCAGGAAGTTCTTCTGACAGCTTTTTGTTTTAAAGTTTTATACACTATGTTCTTAATGTTTTTCTTGTTTTTAATGTTCTTTCAGTTTCTGAGTAGCACAAATGAGGGCCACCACACAGTTATACTAAACAAAACAACACAATGGAGAAACAGGGTGTAACCAAAATAATTTCATATAATGTAAAAGGAATCCTGAATCCAGTTAAAAGATCCAAGATTCTAGGCAAAATGAAAAAAGACAAAGCAGGAATAATATTTTTACAAGAAACCCACCTAACAGACGTGGAACACAATAAATTCAGTAGACAAGGGTTTAAAATGATCTCTTCATCTTCATATAAGTCAGGGAGGAGGAGGGGAGTAGCGACATTGATATCAACCAAAATTACATTTGAAAAAAAATCAGAACACAAAGATAAAGAAGGGAGATACAGTTTGGTAACTGGGCGGCTAGAGGGAGAAGATATCACCCTGCTGAATGTGTATGCTCCCCCAGGGGCTAACTGGAAATTTTATAAAAATGTATTCGACCTAATGATAACTAAAGCTCAAGGTTTAGTGATATGTGGTGGGGACTTCAATCTTAGACTGAATCCATACTGGGATGCTTCTGGTAATTCTCCACATCAAAATAACACCCAAAACAGGAAGACTCAGATGCTACTAAAAGAAATGGGAATCTGTGACGTGTGGAGGGAACTCAACCCCAGTGTAAAAGACTATACATTTTACTCAACTCCACATTCATCTTACTCAAGGATTGACTATTTTTTTATGTTTAATAGAGACATTGGAAGAGTAAAAACATGTAAAATAGGACTGATGGATCTCTCTGACCACAGTCCGATCTACATGGACTTAAATATCCAAAAATACACAAATAATACATTTTCTTGGAGGTTAAATTCAAATGTCCTGAAAGGACCATTGAAAGATGAATTGGAATCAGATATTCTCAGATATTTGGAAGATAACGATAATGGAGAAGTATCCCCTTTAATACTGTGGGATGCATGCAAAGCTGTAATAAGAGGAAAGATTATTGCAAAACTGGCAACCCAAAAGAAACTAAGACAAGAAAAACTATCCACATTAGAGTCAGAACTTAGGAACCTAGAAAAAGAACACAAAGGCAACACTCATTCTACTGACTCGCTCAAGATTAAGGAAATTAAAAACCAAATAAATGAGATCTACACAATAGAAATCCAGAAGAAACTTACATTTTTGAAACAAAAATACTATGAAGCAGGCAGTAAATCGGCAAAATTGTTAGCCTATAAATTGAGGAAACATCAAACAGAAAGAGCAATCTACAAAATCAGAGACCCAGTATCAAAGGAAATAAAATTCAGAATTCAGGATATTCTTAAAAGCTTCGAGAATTACTATAAGAACTTATACTCCCACAAAAAGCATAAAAACGCATCCGAGGCATTCCTAAACACATTAAACCTTCCCCAACTTACGGAGTCACAAAATAAAACACTACTGTCAGAACTACATCCTAAAGAATTGGAAAAAGCAATTATGAAACTTAAAGCTAACAAATCCCCAGGAGCTGATGGCTATACAGCAGAGTGGTACAAAACCTTTAAACAGCAACTATCTCCTCTCCTCCTGAAAACATTTAATTATGTCCTCCACACAGGGGAAATCCCCCCCTCCTGGAGAGAAGGGGTCATTGCAGTTATACCTAAACCTGAAAAGGATAAACTAGAGTGCTCCAACTACAGACCAATCAGTGTACTAAATCAGGACTATAAGCTTTTTACCATTATCCTTGCCAAAAGGTTAGAAAATATACTGACAGACTTGATTCACTTAGACCAAACAGGTTTTATAAGACAAAGACAGACACAAGACAACATTCGACGCACTTTACACATAATTCATCATATAAAAAAATATAACTTAAATGCAGTCATATTGGGATTAGATGCTGAAAAAGCATTCGATTCGGTTGACTGGTCTTTTCTATATAGAATCTTATCCAGTTTCAATTTTCATAACAACTTCATTAGAACTATACAGGCATTATATAAAAAACCAACAGCTAAAATAAGGATTAACGGTAATTTATCATCATCTTTTGAACTGGAAAGAGGATGTCGTCAGGGCTGCCCCCTGTCTCCACTGCTCTTTGCAATCTTCATAGAACCTCTGAGCCAATGGATAAGACAAAACCAAAAAATTCAAGGTATTACACTTGGTCAGAAGGAACATAAAATAGCACTCTTTGCTGATGACATTTTAATATACCTAGGGCAGCCGGACACTTCTTTACCAGAACTAACCTCAGTTTTTTCAGAGTATGGAGATTTATCGGGGTACAAATTAAACATGCATAAAACCCAAGTTTTAACATTCAACTATGACCCAAATCATTATTCACTAAGCAAACTCAAAACTAACTGGGAGTCGGAATCTATGAAATATCTGGGGGTCAATATCCCGAAACAACTCAACAAAATTATATCACTAAACTATGATCCACTGGTGACAAAAATAAAATCTGACCTAGCAAGATGGAATATGATACCATTCTTGGGTACTGCACAAAGAATTGAAGCAGTCAAAATGAATATACTTCCACGTCTTCTATACCTTTTCCAAACAATACCGGTAGAACCTCCCAAAAAAACATGGCAGGAGCTGGACAGAAGGATCTCAAGATTCATATGGCAGGGCAAGAGACCTAGAATCAGATATAGAACCCTACAGCTAAACAAAGACAAAGGTGGGCTCGCGCTGCCAAATATCAGGGATTACTTTAAAGCCGCACAAATTAAAACTTTAGTAGAGATATGTAACCCAGTCTACACTGCACAATGGAAGGAGATCGAATGCCAAATAACAAGTGACATCCCCCTATAGGCGATAATAGGGAACAATGCCTTACCTAAGCTTTTGAATAACACTAACCCGTGGATAGAGACCCCGCTAAAAATTTGGTTTAAGATAGTCAGAGAGAATCAAACTAAAGAGCTCTATCGACTTCTGCAATGGATCGCCTATGATCAGGACTTTACTCCTAATAAAACAGACACCAGATTTAAAAAGTGGAAGGAGAAAGGGCTGATAAAATATTACGATTTTTTTAAAGGGCAAATCTTAAGAAGTTTTGAAGATTTGAAAAAACAAGGCCTAATAAATCAAGACCTTTACAGGTTCTTTCAGCTTAGACACCACATAAACAATATACTTAAAAAGGAGGTTTTGGAAAGGGCCCAGTCAGGTGTTCTGAAGGTCTTCTTAATGGCATATAAAGGGATCCCAGGGATCAGATACATTTCTAAAATATACCAAGGTCTTCAAGACTTAAAAGGAGACAACACATCTTATATAAAAGAGAGATGGGAAAAAGAGGGGAATTTCACTTTACAACTGGAAATATGGGAAAAGCTAAATAAACAGCAATGGAAAAGTACCTCATCCCTGCAGTGGAGAGAATTTGGATGGAAAAACTTGGTAAGATTTTTCAGAACACCTGCACAAAACAAATTTACCCATAAGGGGTTGAACTGTTGGCGCCTGTGTGGTGAAAAGACTGCAAATCATTTTCATGTGTTTTGGTCATGCCCAGTTATCCACCAATATTGGACCAAGGTACAGACAATATTGGGGAAAATATTCAAAATAACAGTTCCCTTTTCTTTTGTAACTTTGTATTTGGGTTTACTACCGGACTCACTGGAAAGACGAGGAGAAAAATACTTATTCAATGTTTTAATATTGGCAAGCAAAAAAGCTCTAACTAAAAAATGGATGTTGAAGGACTGTCCTACACCTGAAGATTGGACTAACGTGATCCAAGACATTTACTTGATGGAAAAGTTGACATTCACACTGAGACAGGACATGGATGGGTTCATGAACTTTTGGCAACCCTGGACCGCATATGTGTCTTCCATTAGATCTAATCTTTGACAAATACCATTTCAATAATGGTTCCACTCTTTGTTCCAACACTACTCAGATGCTCTTTTACCTTTATTTACTTACTTTTTCTTTTTGTTTGTTTTTTGCTGGTTTGTTTGTTTGTTTTGTTTTTTGTTTTTTTTGTTTTTTTCTCTTTAATTTCACTTTTTCTTTCACTTTAAAAAAAAAACGGGTGTTGTAAGAATTAATCTTCCAATGTTGTCAGATATCAGAAAATAAGGGAACATGTGATGAAAATGTAAACAATGCATTGCTGTAACGACCTGTATACCCTTTACAAAAACTTAAATAAAAAAAAAAAAAAAACATGATGAGATAAAGAGATAAACTAAAAAACTAAAGGACTAAAAACGTGCAATAAATGTAGAAAAATAAGTAATAATAATAGTAATAATAATAATAATAGTAATAATGAGTAATACTAGTCAAGGCAGTTTTAAATAAATTATCAAGTAGCAGATAATATGGGGTACCACAGTGCAGTTGATAATGCAACAGAAAAACAGTGATGATTGACATGAGTCTGGTTGAGCTGCTGTACATAGTGCACGAGAGTCAATAAGTCACTTAATGTTCAGCAGTCTGATGGCAGAGGGGAAGAAGCTGTTCATGTGCCGGGAGGTTTTAGTCCGAATGGACCGAAGTCTTCTACCTGAGGGGAGGGGGGCAAACAGTACGTGACCAGGGTGTGAAGGATCGGCTATGATCCGGCCAGCACGCCTCCGGGTCCTGGAGATGTACAGGTCCTGGAGAGATGGGAGCTTGCAGCCGATCACCTTCTCAGCAGTGCGCACGACGCGCTGCAGCCTTAGTCTGTCCCTGGCAGTGGCTCCTGCATACCACACGGTTGTTCTCATTGATGTTTCAATGAGAACCTCTTAAATGATTGATATTAGTTCAGGTTCCTTTTAACATTATTCACAGACTGTTGCAGGCATTATTTTTGACTTCTTTGAACTGATTATTATGATCATTATCATTATTCTCAGAGCCTTATTGCTCTCATTTTCAGTGTTGCTCTGCAGGCTTCTATCTGCTAGTTTTAGTTCTGCTTGCATATAGCTGTCAGTCTGATTTCTGAGACGACTCCTATTGGAGTCAGCACTGCTGTTCCATCGTTTGGGGATGGACACAGACTAAGTTCACCTGGGGGATGGGGGGTGGCTCACCTGCCTGATGGATCTGCACTTTATTTCTCTACACTTCTTTTTTTTTTCTTCTTTCTTCCTTTTTTTTGGGGGGGGGGGGGCAATTTCTTATTTAGCTTCTCTGCAAATATTTCATTAGATGTCTGTTAGTTCCCAAAAGTTAGAAGGTGGTTCCTCAGTTAGATTTTTCAGGTGGAATGTTAAAGGACTGAATAATGCGGTCAAAGGTGTTTTCCCATCTTCAGCGCTTCAAAGCTGATCTAGTGTTTCTTCAGGAAACTCATCTCCATGACCAAGATCATTGGAGACTTAAATGCTCATGGGGAGCTGATCTTTTTCATTCTTTTTTCAGCTCAAAAGCCAGAGGAGGAGCTACTTTAATTAATGAAAATATTTCCTCCTCAACTTCTAAAATAATAATTGATAAAATCAATCAATCAAACTTTATTCCAGACTCATGGTCCATCAAAAGTAAAATAAACAAGACAATTAAAAAAGTTACAAAACAATAAGAAACAGCTACTAAAAGAAGTACAAAAACAGTACAGACTTTAAAAAGACTTAAAAAGACTACTGTACCAGTGCCTTCTAAACTGTGACTGACAGCGAACAGAACTGAGCTTAATGCTAGACATAACCTGAATGATTTCATTTCCAGATACATCAAGCTGACAGATGAATTTATACATAAGATTCCTTATTACTGCATGCAGTATATTTACATGTGATGATGCAAATAACTCAGAAGCACTGCACCATCCAGGCTTTTTAAGTAAAATTCTTAAAGCATCATTGTAAGCAACCTGTAATCTCTGCATGCTTTGTTTCCTATAGTTTATCCATAAATGAGCAGTGTATAAAGGTGTACAATAGGTTTTAAAAAGAACCAGCTTCACCTCATCTGAACAAAAGCCAAACCTACAGTACGTGCAAGAATATTTGCTTGCATGTAGATTTTGCAGCGTTGTCTGAAAATATCATCATCATCAGTCATTCTATCATTAATAAAATGTCCCAGATATTTAACTTTATCCCTGACAATTAATTCCCTGCCTGCCAATTCAAAGACAGGGAATTTCATTATCAAATCTTCTCTAGTGCGGCAAATCAGCACACAACTCTTATTTGTATTATATTTTATGTCATTTTCATCTCCATAAGCAGTACACGCTCTTAATAACTCCTGAAGACCAGCACTACTTGGACTGAGAACAACTAGATCATCAGCATACATGAAATGATTCACTAACTTATTCCCTATTAAACATCCAGTTTTACAGGCATTCAGTTGCTTTGACAACTCATCCATATAAAGATTAAATAGAATAGGGGACAATATACTGCCCTGTCTGACACCACTGCTCACACCAGATGGGGATGAATGACTCTTCCCCCAGTTCACCAGCATCTTCTGACGTGCAGACCAGTAAATCAGGATACGTACTAAGTACTTGGGAACCCCCATCAATCATTTTCCTAAACAATTTTCTGTGATTAACACGATCAAACGCCTTAGAGGCGTCAATAAAACACAAAAAAAACTGATGAATTTTGATTTCTATACTTATAATTTCTTTTAAAGCTTATATGCACAGATCTGTTCCATGATGGGTTTAAATCCAAATTGATGATCAGTAGATTTGATGAATACATTTAATTTTTCAAACAGGATTCTTTCCAGTACTTTAGATCTTATATTGGCTAAAGCTATGGGCCTGTAATTATCCAGGCTACACAGCTTGCCAGCTTTATCTTTAATGACTGGTACCAACACCACAGACGATAATAATTCTGGTAACATCCCATGAATCATGAAGCTGGTGAAACAGCAAGAAGAGGAGCGATTCTTGAGCTAGCATATTTAAGATGCTCAGCAGAAATACAGTCTAAACCACTCGCTTTGTTATCTGATAGCTCTCCAATGGCTTTGGTCACTGCATAAGTGTCAATCAGGAGTGACTCGTCCCTCTCTACTTTCCCTACTTTATAAGTTTCATCCTTAGTTGAATTAAACAATGAATAAAAATGCTGCCGCCATAGATCCACAATATTTTCTATACCTGAAATGCCTTCCAGGGTACAGGGCAAAGACGTTTTACTGCTACTAATCCGTCTAAGCTCCTTCCAAAAATCTGTGACATTCTTATCTAACAATTTCTTGGCCAAGGAATTACTTCTCATTAGCTGCTCATTTTTAGAAATATAACGAATAGCATACTTAAACTTTGCATTTGTACATTTCTTCATCTCAAATTCTGGCCCTTGTCTGGGTCTCCCAGCCACCACCCATGCTTTATATGCTTCCCCAGCTTCAGAATAAGGCACAGCTACGGCCTCATTCCAGCCAGGTCTAACCTTATGTGTCTTCTGTATCTTCCTATAATAAGGCTTACTGTCCTTATACAGGGAGTTAACTATAGCATTGTACAAACTACAAAGGTCTTTCTTATGCTCAACAATGCTACAGTTCACATCGCTGAACATTACAGCATCTCTAGGAAGACATACTTTACTCAAGGATTTATCTGTACGGACACAGTATTCTACAATTTCTTCCTTAGAAAGAGTGTCCCAGTCTAATTTTTCCTCCTCATCCTGACTGACATTCTGACAAAGTGCAGGTAGACAGTCAACATTAATTACCATCTCAAAGAGGCAAGTTGATTCTCGATACTCTGGGTCGTTTTTTGGCACCAAAACCTTTGATAGCAAACATTTAATAACAACTAATCACAAACATCACGGCTTTTGCTAGCAAACGTGTTTGCTAAGTTAATATGGTTTTGCATGAATGAAGTCATTTTAGATTGAGACGTGTTGTCTGTTGTTTGCTGCAGCAGAGCCTCGTAGTTTCTGAGTCAAATGAACATAAAGTTTTTCCATCAACTAGCTAGGTGCTCATCAGTTCCATGAAACTTCCCCAGGAGAACTGTTCAAGGATTTTGGAGGAGGCGCTGAATCAGGCCAGTGGCCGTCCACCTCCTCAGGCTCAGCCCAGGCTGATGCATCAGCTGAGGGACAACTGTCACCATATACACTTCATTTCTAGTCACATGATCTCATTAAGATTTAGTAGAAGATATGATCATATGACAAGAGACTTGGTTCTAGACAAATGCATATTATTTCAACAATTCTCAAGCAATTTTCAGTTGTTCCACTGGCAGATTTTTGTCTTATTCCAAGCAAAACACGCTGGAGTCAAAGTTTTCCTCATTTTCCAGTGTAATATGACATCTAACATGGCTAGCTTTTGCTGTTGTTGTTTTCATCTTGGGTCCATGTCCGTCCTCTGCAGAGCCCTGTCTCTCCTCCCCATCCACTGTCCCCTCCGTGTCTGCTGGGACCTCAGCTGATGGAGCTGCTCAGTCCACAACCCAACAGTCTTTGTAAACTGCTGAGTGGACAGCAGGGATGGGCAACGTTGGTGGCAGTGAGGGCCACAGGGGGTGTTCCCTTGTCACTTAATGACTACAGACCTGTAGCGCTCACCTCTGTAGTCATGAAGTCCTTTGAGCGCCTGGTCCTGTCCCACCTCAAGTCCATCACCACCCCTCTCCTGGACCCGCTGCAGTTTGCCTACCGAGCCAACAGGTCTGTAGACGATGCAGTCAACCTGGCCCTCCACTCCATCCTGCAGCACCTGGACTCCCCGGGAACCTACGCCAGGATCCTGTTTGTGGACTTCAGCTCCGCATTCAACACCATCCGCCCCGCTCTGCTCCGGGACAAGCTGTCCCTGCTCAACGTGCCTGACTCCCTCTGCAGGTGGATCATCGACTTCCTGACGGACCGGAGGCAGCATGTGCGGCTGGGAAAGACTGTCTCAGACTATACTAGCATCAGCACCGGATCACCCCAGGGCTGTGTACTTTCCCCCCTACTCTTCTCCCTTTACACCAACTCCTGCACCTCCAGCCACCAGTCTGTCAAGTTGATCAAGTTTGCGGACGACACCACCCTCATCGGGCTCATCTCCAACGGCGACGAGTCCGCCTACAGGAGAGAGGTGGCCCAGCTGGCGTCCTGGTGCAGCAATAACAACCTGCAGCTGAACGCTCTGAAGACAGTGGAGATGATTGTAGACTTCAGGAAAGTCACTACTCCTCTGCCCCCCCTCACCCTCTCAGGCTCTCCCATCACCACTGCTGATTCCTTCCGCTTCCTAGGCACTACCATCACCAGGGACCTCAAATGGGAGCTGACCATCAGCTCACTCATCAAAAAAGCCCAGCAGAGGATGTTCTTCCTGCGGCAGCTGAGGAAGCTCAAGCTACCCACCAAGATGTTAGTGCAGTTCTACACAGCCATCATCGAGTCCATCCTCACCACCTCCATAACCGTGTGGTACGCAGGAGCCACTGCCAGGGACAGACTAAGGCTGCAGCGCGTCGTGCGCACTGCTGAGAAGGTGATCGGCTGCAAGCTCCCATCTCTCCAGGATCTGTACATCTCCAGGACCCGGAGGCGTGCTGGCCGGATCATAGCCGATCCCTCACACCCTGGTCATGTACTGTTTGCCCCCCTCCCCTCTGGTAGAAGACTTCGGTCCATCCAGACTAAAACCTCCCGTCACATGAACAGCTTCTTCCCCTCTGCCATTAGACTGCTGAACACTAAGTGACTCTCGTGCACCATGTACAGCAGCTCAACCAGACTCATGTCAATCATCACTGTTTTCTTCCTGCATTACCGACTGCACTATATAGTTCTCCACAGTATCTGCTGCTGGCTAATATATATTTTAACTGTTGACCAGTATCACTTAATCTTATCCTACACTTTATTACATGTATAGTTTATTTCTCTTATCTTATCATGTTTAATGTTGCAGCATTGTACCGAGACAAATTCCTAGTTTGTGTACTACATGAACAATGGCAATAAACCTGATTCTGATTCTGATTCTGATTCTGATTCCTCACTTCCCAGGGCCAGATTTACCTGGAAACCTTGGGGGGATTTTCTTCAAAGTCAAAACTTTCACAATTAAAACTGAAACTGAAAATTAAAGCTACTCAGTGTTTCATCAGATTAGAATTAAAATTCCTGATAAAATTATATCATGACCTCATTTTTAAAACTGTCTTCATCACAATGATGAGCAAAGAGAAATTCTGGACAGTAACTAACAAAAAATCCAAGAGGAAAAGGAAATATGACGATGAAGAAAAATGTTTTTAAAATATTAGAAGAAAAAGATCAAAGTAAAAATTAGTTTTCCTGATAAATATGCTGCATTTCTGGTTATATTAGCCTTTGTTTGACAAATCTACATTTTATTTTGGTTTTAGATGTTCAAGCTTCCACTGATAAATCTGCATCATTTCATTTAAATTTTATAACTTTTTAGTTGCACTGGGATTTTTTTCTGAATTTGTGAGTTTTTCTGTCATAAATTTGTCGTTTCTTATATCAATTTGCCTTTCAGTGTGAAACTTGTAAATGGTCCTCAGTGAGGCGCTGTAGCGTTTCTTGTTGTTTCAAAGCAGCCGACTCTCCATTTACTGCTGCTGACAGCCTGTTAATGCCGTCTCATCAGGCAACATTGGCCTACAACTTCCAGTCAACTTCCAGTCATATACAGCCCAAGGAAGATGCGCTGGAACTTCCGCAAAGCCAACTGGAAGAAATTCAGTGAAACTCTGGACCGGAGCATTGTTACCATCCCACTCCACACCATCACTGTAGATGAAGCATACAACCGCTTCTGCAGCGCAATCTTCAAGGCTGCCCATACTGCAATCCCACGAGGCTACCGACCCCTCTATGTCCCATGTTTGGACGGAGAAAGTGCTGCCCTCCTACAATCCTATCAAACATCAGGGGACCCAGAGATAGCAGACCATCTCATTGAATCGCTAAATACAGCCCGGCGAAAGAAATGGGAGGAGACAGTTGCTGACCGGAGCTTTACCCACTCTAGCAGGAAATGTTGGAGCCTCATCCGTCGCCTAGGAGCTGCACAGAAGCCCCCTAGCCAAAGCCGAGCATCCGTCACACCCAACCAAGTTGCATCCCACCTACTGACTATCGCCAAAGCACCCCAAGACAAAGACACCAGAAGAGCAGTTACAACTGAGCTAAAAAAACACCAAAAAATGCCTGTAGAGGAAATGAACCCTGAACCCTTCGAGGCTGCTGAACTGGAGAAAGTCCTACAGGGCCTGAAATGTGGAAAGGCAGCAGGATACGATAACATCTTCCCAGAATTCATGAAGAATCTTGGCCCCCGAGCCCTAACCTGGTTGACACAATTCTACACAAGGATCACACAAACGAACTCGATCCCAAAGAAATGGCGGACAGCAAAGGTCATTGCCATCCCAAAACCTGGCAAAGACCACAAACTACCAGCAAGCTACCGCCCAATCTCCCTACTCAGCGTTCCTTACAAAATCATGGAGCGCCTAATACTGCAACGCATTTCCCCAGAAATAGAGGATATTCTAAGTGTGGATCAAGCAGGTTTCCGCAAGGACCGCAGTACAGGAGAACAAGTACTGGCCCTAACCACCTTCATTGAAAATGGCTTCGAGAGCAGACTGAAGACAGGGGCTGTGTTTCTCGATCTTACAGCCGCCTATGATACGGTCTGGCACAAAGGCCTCCTCCTGAAACTTATAAAGGCGATCCCTGCTTGGGCAACAGCAATTATAAAAACCCTGCTGACCAACCGAAGGTTCAGAGTCCACCTCAGTCAGAACACAAGTGCATGGAGAATGCAGAAAAACGGACTCCTACAAGGCTCAGTTCTAGCTCCAACTCTGTTCAACCTCTACATAAACGACCTGCCTACTACAAAATCCCGCAAATTCATCCATGCAGACGACATCTGTTTGGCATTCCAAGCACCAGACTTTGAACCACTGGAACGGGTGCTCACGGAAGATCTTGCTAAACTGGACCAGTTCTGCAAAATCTGGCGCCTAAAACCAAGCCCAGCAAAAACCGTCTCCAGTGTATTTCATCTCCACAATGCAAAAGCTGCCAGAGAACTAAACATCCACCTGAGCGGACTCAAGCTTAAGCATGCCCCAAATCCAACTTATCTTGGAGTGACCCTTGATAGGACCTTATCCTTCAAGGAACATCTAAAGGGGACGGCTGCTAAGGTGAAAGTACGAAACAACCTGCTCTGCAAGCTCGCTGGTGCAAAATGGGGGGCGGCAGTCTCCACCCTGCGCACCTCAGCACTGGCCCTTTCATATTCTGTAGCAGAATATTGTGCCCCTGTCTGGTCCAGGTCATCTTACACACACCATGTAGACACCCAGCTCAACTCAACCATGAGAACTATAACTGGAACAATCCGCTCAACACCACTCCCCTGGCTCTCTGTACTGTCAAACATAGCCCCTCCACACATCCGGCGAGCAGCATTAACTCAAAGGATGCTCCAAAAAGTTAAAGATTTTCCTCACTTACCAATCCATGCAGATATCTACACCCCACCCACTGCCCGACTTTCATCCAGACGGCCGATTTGGAAAAACCCTCCCCCAGCTGACTTTACCATCCAGACAGCTTGGCAAGAGGAATGGGAAACCAAGGAGGTCCCAAACAAACAGCTGGTGATAAACCCCAACCAACAGGTCCCGGGCACCAACCTCCCAAGGAGACAGTGGTCTACACTCAATCGCTTCAGGACTGGACATGGCCCCTGCTTGGCCAGCCTTCACAGATGGGGCAGTAGCCCTAGCCCACTGTGCGCATGTGGAGAGGAGCAAACTATGGAACACATCATAGAGGCTTGCCCGCTCCAAAGACTGGAAGGAGGATTACACACCCTCCATACAGCAAACCAGGAGGCAACTGCTTGGCTTAAGGACTTTGCATTCGCTAAATAAATAAATAAATCAGGCAACACATACAGACCTTAAAAGACGGACTCCGGGCCACACTGATCCCTCTATCCGTGGCTCCCTCACTCTTGCTTCACCGCTGCCACTTGGCACCTAGAGTTCCATTAGAGCTCCCTCTGCTGGCGGACTCTCTAACTGCATTTAAGAATGGGGTTCCAACAACGTTCTAACGGGATATAAATAAATAATTGATTTTTGCGAATAGACTGGCGGTCCACAGTGGGTGGCGTCTGGTATGTGGTCAGGTTTGTAGGAGTTGAATTTACTACCATTTCACATTAAAAACCATAGATGATAAAAACATGCCAGACTGGCAATGAGATGATGGCAACAACACTGCTGCAACTGTGTAGGGGGCGCTGCTGACTTTGCCAAATACTGAAAGATTTTTCTACAAGTTTGCAAATCTGTTGTCTGCTTCCATGACCCTCATCACTGTGGATTACAATCTAACAACAAGAAGTTCTCACATCTAGATTTACAAGAAGATTCATAATGACATATTAGAAAATTAAACACACTTACAGTGGATGTGTGACTGGTCATTAATCAGTATGATTGACAGTAATGGGGGCCCCAAAATTACATTTTGCTTAAGGCCCCACGGAGGCTTGGGCCTCCCTGATCAGAATGACACAACCAGTCTGACCAGTCCCACACTTCACATTCACGTCTGACCAGCAACAGCTGCCACTCTTCTGCTCGTTAAGGACAAACTTTTCAGCAGTCCGCCAGTCTGTCCTCTGTCCCCCTGTACAGAAGGGTCTCCAGCTTATCAGAGACAGAGCAGAGACAGTGCTTGCTGCTGATTGGTGCATTGACTTCACACTAAGCAGACCAGTCAGTGACCCCATCCTCCCACCTTCTGGACCAATCACGTGTCGACAGCCACAATGCTGACGTTTTCAGCTTGATGAGCAAAGCAGTTGTGCAGCCAGAAGGGAGTGGAAGAAGCCATGCTCACCACTGCAGTCTGGCACTGCTGAGTTGTGCTGTTGTGTTGGCTCTCCTCTTCATCATTCACTTTCATTCTTTCTGTGCGTCCATGAGACTTGACCACACACCCACATCCATCCAGAGGCTCAAGATAAAGGCTTTCAATAAATGAGTGGCAAGACAAAAGTTTTATGACTGGATCCACTTTATTCCACTCTTCTAACCAGACAGCCTGTGGTGATGGCATATCCAACGAGTCAGCTTAAATCCACGAATCCTTGCTGAGGTCACAAGTTGGTAGTCCTTAGACTGACACCTCAATTACACCCTCCTACAGCACAGCCCAACACCACCTCCCTGTCCTCACACATGTCCTGCACCACCCTCTGACTAAGATCAGGGAATCACCGCTCCTGGAGGATGTCAGGTCAGGCATTGGTTTGCTTGCTACTGGATAACCATGAAAATTGGTACTACCCATCTCATGGGTCGGGCCGTCGGCAACTCAACTGGACACCCCGCCCTTCCGAGGGCGTGGAGGGTGAAACAGGGCATCCTGGCAGAACTAAAAACAATATCTGTCACAGGTCTGTGGTGGACAACTCCCAGTTGCACGGGGTGAGACTGGACATCCTGACAGATAAGCACATCTGTCGCAAGGTCTGTGGTGGACTTTTGCCAGTCAGTGCATCATGACATGCACTACACAAAGAGCAGTGATAAACAAACCTATCATCTGGTCAGTCACTGCAACAGATACTGGAGTCAGTTTGTCTTAGCCTGTCCTTGCCACTGATAATACCTCTATCTGCCAAGAATGTGCCACTAGTCCAGCAAAAACGAGCGGTACTCAAATACTTTGCAAGCAGTTTCATGAAATGGTCAGTCAGAGAGCAACTCATACCAGCTCGGACGTCACCCGGGTTAACAAGGTCAGGAGTTCCTGGCAGCGGAAGGGGAAGGACAGAGCTGCGTGGAGGAATCTTATCAGACCTAAGCGAAACAGTCATTGTCACCCCCGACAGACTGCTATGATGATGATGATGATGATGATGGAGGATGTGGGTTCAGCTCTTTGATTTTGGAGGAAACAAACTCACAGACATGACACAGAGCTATTTTTATTTAACAGCTAAACATTTTGGCTTCATTAAACACGTCTGGATAAAGAAGACATTTTTCACATCAAAATGAGAAAAAAATTAATTGTTTTGTCTGTGCAGGTCTCAAACAGAAAATACACAACAAAAGGAATTTTTAAAAAGGCGGCCAGGAACAGGAGTCAGCATCTGAGAGCGAACTGTAAGGAGTAAATCTGGATTTACTGAGAGAAAAAGCAAACAGGAAGCAGCAACAACAGCTAAGCAGAAGAAAGCAGCAGAGGACTACAGAGAGGCAGACTGTGGAGAACGGAGCCTTCACTTGGGGGAATCTTCATCCAATCTGGGTTCTAAGAAGAAGAGACAGACATTAGATACTAGTCAACAGCAGTGTGAGCTCATTGGTCCTCATTTATCAAATGACGTATGTGTGGAGACGCTGGAGCAGGAAGGCTCGTCTGGTGAGGTCCACATGGTATTTCTGAAACCAGGCCAGTCTGGTCAGTCTCATCACATGGATGATCTGCTAGCTGGAAATGATCATGGAAATATCACGCCCCTGCCTCGCCAAAAGTGGACATTAACATGATTATAATAGAAGTTCAAAGTAATGTAAACTTGTTTGACTTCTGAAATGCATCTATTGGTCACATGATTATTGAGAAAACATCAAAAGTCTCACTTCTCTGAAAACAACACACAGCCTTTGTCTCACTTCTGTCTCTCAGGAGCACTAGGATCTCCTCCAGATTTTCTAGAAAACATCATAAACATGGTCCACCAGCCCTGATACCTGCTCACTGCTCTGTTATTGGCTAGCCTAGCTGTCTGTCTGCAAGCATGTACAATGGTGTGAAAAAGTGTTTGCCCCCTTCCTGATTTCTCTTTTTTTTTTGTATGTTTGTCACACTTAAATGTTTCAGATCATCAAACACTGACTTTGAACTTTATCAAGTCCAGAGTCAGTGCAGGCGTCTACTAGCAAATTTTAGAGCACTTCATGCTTCCCTTTGCTGACAAGCTTTATGGAGATGCTGGTTTCATTTTCCAGGAGGACTTGTCACCTGTCCGCACTGCCAAAAGTGCTAAAACCTGGTTTAATGACCATGGTATCACTGTGCTTGATTGGCCAGAAAACTAGCCTGACTTCAACTCCATAGAGAATCTATGGAGTACTGTCAAGAAGAAGAAGAGAGACACCAGACCCAACAATAGAGACGAGCTGAAGGCTGCTATCAAAGCAACCTGGGCCTTTTGAACACCTCAGCAGTACCACAGGCTGATCACCTCCATGCTACACCACAGTGATGCAGTAATTCATGCAAAAGGAGCCCCGACCAAGTATTGAGTGGTACATGGACATAGTTTTCATCGGCCAACATTGCTATTAAAAATCCATTTTTTAAATTAATTTCATGTAATATTCTATTTTTTTAAGAAACTGAATTTGGGGTTTTCTTGAGCTGAAAGCCATAACCATCAAAATTAAAAGAAATAAACACTTGAAATATTTCACTCTGTTTGTAATGAATCTATATAATATAGGAGTTTCAGTTTCTGAATTGAATTAGTTCAATTCAATTCAATTCAACTTTATTTATATAGCGCCATTTCACAACAACAGTCATCTCATAGCACTATCAACTGTAGGGGGGACCCCCACAGTTGCAGAAAGACCCCAGCAATCAGGCGATCCCCTGTGAGCAGCACTTGGTGACGGTGGAGAGGAAAAACTCCCTTTTAACAGGAAGAAACCTCCAGCAGAACCAGGCTCAGGGAGGGGCAGTCATCTGCTGCGACTGGCTGGGGGGTGAGGGGATAGAGAAGAAGAAAAGAACAGACATGTAGAGAGCAAACAGCACGATGGGGACTCAATCTATGGGAGAGAACAAACAAATGTTAATGACCAGCCAAAAAACAAAAATATTTCATAGAGAGTGAGGAAAGGAGTGAGGCCCAGTGTATTACTGGAGGTCCCCCGGCTGACTAAACCTATTAGCAGCATAACTAAGGGAGGGTTCAGAAACACATGATCCCTCCCTAATTGTAGGCTATATCAAAAAGGTAGGTTTTAGCCCTATTCTTAAAAACAGAGATCAAGTCTGACTCCCGAATCCAGATTGGCAGCTGATTCCACAGGAGAGGAGCTTGATAACTGAAGGCTCTGCCTCCCATTGTACTTTTGGAGATTCTAGGTATTACAAGTAATCCTGCATTTTGGGAGCGTAGTGCTCTGTTAGGATGATACGGTAGTATCAGATCTTTTAAATAAAAAGGAGCCTGATTGTTTAGAGCTTTGTAAGTAAGAAGAAGGATTTTAAACATAATTCTAAACTCTATGGGAAGCCAATGAAGGGAGGCCAGAACCGGAGAGATATGATCTCTCTTTCTAGTACCTGTTAAAACTCTTGCTGCAGCATTTTGGATCAGCTGAAGACTTTTTAAAGATGTTTTAGGACAGCCTGATAATAAAGAATTACAATAATCTAATCTCGAGCTAACAAAAGCGTGGATCAGCTTCTCAGCATCACTCTGAGACAAGATGCTCCTAATCTTGGCAATATTACACAAATGATAGAAGGCAGTCTTAGAAACAAATTTAATATGTGAATTGAAGGACAAATCCTGATCAAAAATAGCGATAGCAATTAGTGAATTGAATTAACTTTTTGATGACATTCTAATTTATTGAGAAGCACCTGTAAAAGTGGAAAACAGAATCTAAAAGCTTATTTCAGTTTTGGCCATCTGATCACTTTGAAAAGATTTTAGATTTTCTGTTAAAATCTGCCAAAATATTTGCCACTGTGACCAAAATGGAACATTTAAAATTACTAAAAACAGCCTCTTTAATCCAGGGGTTAAAGCAAAAAAAAAACCTGAGCCTGAACACACACACACACACACACACACACACACACACACACACACACACACACACACAAAACAGCAATAGTGAACTTTATATAATACTCTAAATTGCATTATTTCTATAACTGAGCCTGAACACATGCACACACACATGCGTGTGTGTGTGTGTGTGTGTGTGTGTGTGTGTGATTTTTCTTGAAACTAGCTAGTAACATATGTGCCATACCCATTGATAAACTCAGACTAGATTATGGTGGACTGTCTGAAACAGTAATACCAAGGAAGGTCAGTAGGTGGCAGTAGTATTCCATCCATCCATCCATCTTCTTCTACTTAATCCTTTTCGGGTCCAGGGGGGCTGGAGCCTATCCCAGCATCTTTGGGCGAGAGGCAGGGTCCACCCTGGACAGATCACCAGTCCGTCACAGGGCCAACACAGAGAGACAGACAACCATTCACTCTCACAGTCAGACCTAAGGACAATTTAGAATCCCCAGTTTGATGCCAATTAACCTAACTTGCATGTTTTTGGCATGTGGGAGGAAACCGGAGAAATCCCGGAGTAAACCCACACAGACAAGGGGAGAACATGCAAACTCCACACAGATCACTGTTGGTCGGGGGCTGGGATCGAACCCAGGATCCCCCGGCCAAGGGTGAGCTGCTGTGCTGCCGTAGTGCTAACCACTCCGCCACCGTGCCGCCCCCAGTAGTACTCCATCTCACTCTAATATGGTACAACCATCTAGCATTTATGATGCTGCTGCTATCAACTTATATAATTATGTATGGAATGACCTACAATCTAAAACATGACATTTATGAATAAGGGTCTGTGAAACTCAGTCAAGTGAACTAATTCACTGGTGGAATAAGATTTGGTTAGCAACCATTCAGTAAAGGCTATATGGAAAAGGCCGTTGATTTATTATTTTTAATGGAATGTGCAGCATTTGCACCATGGATTTTTAATAACAAATTGTAAACACCAACAGTGAATTGTATATAATAATCTAAACTGCATTATTTCCATAACTGTTTTGTTCAAAAGAAATAATAGTAAATGAAATACTATCAATCTATAAATGCAGCAAATCTCTGTCTTTCTGTCTGTCTGTTCCACTCATATTTCTTGAACTGTTTGTCAGACTGGAATCAGATTTTAAACGTGCTTTCCTGAGGGTATGAGGGTGTTCATCCCTGAGTGTGGAGGTGTTCAGAAAAAATATGTAATTATTATTAATTAAAGTTTTCACTTCTACCACTATTGTTATTATTCTGATGTAGTGCCCTCACCATTCCACACGGGGCCACTAGGTATCGATACTTTGATACCAAGTAGTTGATGCTTTGGCATCGATACTTTTTGACTGTTATTTGTTTTGCCGCCCTTTTTCTCCTAATTCATTTTGCCTGATCACCTTTTACCCACTGTATTTGTTCATTCTATTTTATTATTGTTTTACAAGCACTTCTTTTCAAGTATTTATATTCATGACTTTTAATATTTTATATTGCCATTGCAATAAAGTTGTTAAATGAACCTTATATCTGTAAATTTCTGCTTTATATTTTACATTTACATTGATGTTTATGTTGGGGCTGCCTGACTTATTCTGCAAATTCCATGAAATTGGATGGATTACAAACTCTTTCCAAAACCTTGAAATCACTTGAATTTACAGTTTCTTAATATTTCATCAGTCTTTAAGTAATTCATCTCCACTAGTTGCAGTGCTGACCTGCTCACACCTCCATCCACCACTTTATCAGCAGAGCTACACGGAGACAAATTGATTGGATGATGAGATATTTGCCGAAGCTCCTAAAACCCTGCAGTTCCTCTTTGTCCTCTGTAGTTGGCGTTCTATTTGATCTCATAACTCTCATACGATCCACAACACTCTGTTAAGTGCTGCTGTTCCTCAGAGTAGACAAGTGGAGCTGTAAAATATCACATGTTGGTGGTTGTCACCTTCCCAGCCTCTCTGGCCCACTTTCAAACACAGCCTCCATTTGGTCCTGGAAAGCCTCACTGTTTCACACACCAATACTTGCTTTCTACGGCCATGCATACATACACAAATACGGTTTAATTCAGTTAACAAAATGGACAGCTGCTCTGCAGCCAGGATCTAGTTGGTGAGGTGATAACAGTTTTTTACCGCTAGTTGCATACATGAAATTTTTCAAGCACAACATGCAGAAACAAGCCCCTGGTTCTCTATTTTTTTTTTTACACCAGCTACCAAAAGGCTTGCCGTCTCTGCCCATTTCTTCGATTCATGCCCAACACCATTTGTTTTTAAGTCCTTTGTCAATTAGGACATCTTCCCCAGGCTTCGCAAACTTACTCTCCATCCTAAGAAGGATGAAAGGTGTTGTGTGTATGTTGAAAGATGAAACACTCACATTTCCAGTCACTCACTTTCGCTGTCACTGTCCAATTAGGAGCACCACACTGATCTCTATAGAAAAACTGGATGGATCATTGGCTGTCAGAAGTAAAGCCACCTGGCAGCCGTATTAGTACTGAGTGTTTTGGGTGTACTAATATGGCAGCCAGGTGGCTTCTCTTGGCTCTGTACTCACTAGTGGAAAGTGAGCTATACAGGTTTTCTATGGAAATCAGTGGAGCTAGATACAGCAACTCTGCTTAGACAAAAAAGTGTTCCTGCATACAGAAATTGGAAGTAAATTTCCCCGCAGCCAAAAAAAGCACACGCTGGAAATCCAGCACGGTGCCAGAAAACTTTAAATGCTTCTTCTTTAGGGGTTGCCACAGGGGATCATCTGTGGGGATACGATCACTTCCAGACTGATAAATATCTTCACTTTAAACTGATCATATTTTCAGTCTTACGCACATTTGATAAATGAGGGCCAGTGTGTGCAGTATACCATAGTTCATGTCAACTCATGACTTACCTGTGAACTTAAAGTCTGGGAACGATGTGAGGTCTCCGCCTCCATAGAGTCTCTGAAGCTTTGCCATCTCCTCTGCTAAAGCCTTTTCATACTCTGAGCCTGCATCAACTAGACTTCCAGAGGTCCTACAGGAAGACACAGGTCAGCTATTAGCAAGGAAACAGCTCCAAAAATTGGAATATGTTGATTTATTGTGTGCAGAATAAAAACATCAAATGACATGAAATTACATAAGACTAATGACTGATCAACAGCTCGACATTCTGACTTGGTAAAACACACTTAAAAACGAAATTGTTATTAATTAATGTGTTTTTTTTTTTATACCAAGTAAAGAACCATCTTGTATTTTGCATTTCTAAAACAAAAACCTGTACACATTAAAATGCAAATTAGTCTGCAGTTAAAAGAGAGTGCCTGCAGACCTTAATGAGGTCCTGAAACATGGCACCAGCGTGAGAGCAATCAAAGCAGTGGAAAGGATTGTAAAATATCCTTCAAGAATGTAAATCAACTCAAACTTTGGCAAAAGATGTTGGTTGTTCCCAGTCATCTGTGTCTAAAATTTGGCGCTAACATAAACAAAATGAGAAGGGAAAGGGAAGCCTGCAAGAAGATAGTCAGAGACAGCAGACTCCGCCCTCTCTGTGCTGGACCCTCATTATAAATTACAGTGGACTGCAGTGCCTCACAGCATTTACAGTAAATATACAGTAGTTTATACCCAGTCAGTGGTGTAGCACCAAATTTTGGGATCAGCAAATGTGGCCCCTCCAGACACAACAACCTAATTTGAATTTGGGCCCCCTGTCCACTGTGATTAAAGGTAATTTGTTCCACCGCTACCCGCAGTCTGACACCCTGGTACAGTCTTTCTCAGACAGTCTTAAGATTTCATTGTACCCTGAACAGATTCAAGACATCCTGTACCAGAAACAACAAAGCAGCTCAAGAACATAACAGAGCCTCCTCCATGTTTAACAGTAGGCTCAGTGTTCTTTTCTTTGTATGCTTCATTTTTCCTTCTGTAAACATAGACCTGATGTGACTGGCCCAAAACCTCCACTTTTGTCACATCAGTCCAAAGGACAACCTCACAGAAACTTTAAGGCTTGTCAGCATGCATTTTGGCTGCTTTTTAATGTTTTTCTGGATGGACCACCAGCGTCTCCCTCGGCAGTTACTCTACTCAGTTATGCAAGGGCAAACACAATCAGGGTCGACCAAGGCTCAGATTTAAAGACACTGTAAAAAGAAACTTGAAGAACTTGGATATAGACAGGAGTTCCTGGCAGCGGAAGGCTAAGGACAGAGCTATGTGGAGGAATCTGATCAGACCTAAATGAAACAGTCATTGTCGCTCACGACAGACTGCTATGATGATGAGTGGAGCCCTCCTAGTCTTCTTCCACGGAGTCCATTATTGTTTCAAGTGTGACCCATGGTGCAATTAGAAAGCGGCGTACCTTGACCTTGGAGTTCAGCTTGAAGGATTTTGGTTGGGGTTGCATTTTTCTCTTGCATCCAGGTCCTGAAAGGTTGGCTACAGTCCCACAATCCTTAAACTTTTTAATAATATTGGCAACAGCGGTCACAGGAACATGAAGCTGTTTGGAGATTGTCCTATAGCCTTTACCTTTAATCTGCTTGTCTGTGATTTTCCATTTCAAGTCATTTCACTGACCATTGTGGAATTTTCTTTCTTTAACAGAAGGGTACCAATAATTTAATTGGGGTTGCTGTGGCATAGGTGTAGTGTGGCCAACTACTAATCGGAGGGTCAGTGGTCTGATTCTGGCTCTCTCTGCAGTCTGCATGTCAAAGTGTCCTTTAGCAAGACACTGAACCCCCAGTTGCTCCTGGTGGGTCAGGCCAACGCCTGTGCATGGTGGCTCCACTGCCATCAGTGCGTGGAAGCAGGATCTGTAAAGCGCTTTGGTTATCTAGAGATGAGTAAAAAGTGCTATATATATGAATACCATTTACCAAATTTGTCCACATAAAACAACCTCGTTGGGATTTTTTTATTCCATCTCTTTCACAATGCATCATTTTTCTACAGCACTTACTGGCTTTTTGTAGCATACTGCCGTATGGAGTCCAGGAAGAGCTTCTGAATTGGGTCAAGTTGAGCTGAAAATCATAATTAGAGAAGAAAATCAATTCCTCTGTACAATAAAAATCAGTAAGTACCACCACGACCTTCCTATAGTCCCTTTCTTTTAAACGTATCCATGCACAAAACAGCACCTGAAAGTGACAGAGGTGAGCAAGCTACCATAGTCAGACAGGAAGGAACATGTGAAAGGTAAGGTCAGTTTTAAAAGATCTAAAAGTTGCTGTGATAGGTCATGCTAGTCTGTGCTTTACAGCATTTAAAGCATTGCCAGTTGTCCATGTGTAAAACCATCTACTTTATAGCAGGAATTTTTAATTTTCAACCTTTACTCCACACACAGCAACCAAGTTATCAGTGACAGAAAGCGGAGGGGAAAAACAGTTTACATTCACACATCCACTCACAGAATACCCAGGATCTAAGAGCAAGGAAAGGTAAGGTAATAATAATGCAATGGATTTACGTATATAGTGCTTTTCATGGACACTCAAAGACGCTTTACAATGGATGCATTATTTATTCACTCCAAAGAAAGACAGATAGTGGTAAGCTACTACTGTAGCCACAGCTGCCCTGGGGCAGACTGATGGAAGCGTGGCTGCCAATCTGCGCCAATGGCCTCTCTGACCACTACTGAACATTTACACACATTCATATCCAATGTCATGGACACTGGAGACAAGGTGGGTAAAGTGTCTTGCCCAGGGACACAATGGCAGGATGGCTTGGAAGAGTGGAATTCAAACCGCCAGCCCTCCAGTTATTGAACGACTCGCTCTACATCCTGAGCCACTGCCACCCCTAAGGTAAGAAAAGTCAAGCTGATGCAAGGTAAGGCAAGGTAAGATAACTTAAGGTATGGTAAGTTAAGATAACATAAGGTAAGGTAAGGTCAGGTAAGGTAACATAAGGCAAGGTAAGTTAAGTTAAGGTAAGGTAAGGTCAGGTAACAAAGTAAGGTAAGGTAAGATAATGTAAGGTAGGGTAAGGTAAGATAATGCAGGGTAAGGAAAGATAAGATAATGTAAGGAAAGGTAAGATAACATAAGGTAGGGTAAGACAAGGTAAAATAACGTAAGCTAAGCTAAGATAAGGTAAGATAACATAAGGAAAGGTAAGATAAGGTAAGATAATGTAAGGTATGATAACGTGAGGTAAGATAACATAAGGTAAGGTGTTACGGCCCCCTGGATCCTATAGGGGGTGCTGTGCTGTAGCTTGCTTTTGGAAATTGATTGCCAAGTGGGATCACCTGTGGTGCCCAGGTGACCCAGGGCACTTAAGCCTGGCGGTAAACCCAGCTTGGAGGCCATTCCACTTGCGTTGCTCCATCCCATCACTGGGGGTTGGAGACCGGGCCTCACACCTCTTTACCCCACTAACCATAACCATTGTATGTGCTTTTTCCCCTACAGGCAATCCTCTGTCCTGGCTTGGTTTGGTTATGTTTGGTCTCCTTAGTTATGATGTTACTGATGAAACACTTACATACTGTAAATACTTCAGTTATGGTTTTTCCTTCATTTGGTCTGATTTCGTTTAATAAAGTTCTGTTTATTATTATTTTTATTATTAAATATATTAATTAATAATTAATAATTATAATTATGCATAATTAATTTATATATAATTTAATTTAATTTATATATAATTAATTAATTAATTATAATTAATTTATATATAATTAATATGTAATATATATATTAATAATATATTAAATATTATTTTATTAAATATTATTACAGTAGATGGCTCTCAGATGATGCTGTTACCAAATTTATGCAGATTGTTTCCTCTATGCCATGTGTCAGCACAACGGAAATAAGCTATAGACAGCTTGCTCCTTCTGTAATTGATAACATGGTGGATAGTGTTTCAGCTTCTCTGCATCAGACTCTAGACTTGGTGGCCCCCTTAAAAAAGAAAAAGTCTAATCAGAGATTTCTAACTCCTTGGTTCAACACAGAAACTCGTAGCTTAAAACAGAAGACTCGTCAATTAGAAAGAAAATGGCGCTCCACTAATTTAGGTGAAATCTATTTAGCTTGGAGAAATCATCTTTTAATTTATAAAAAATCTCTTAGAAAAGCTAGAACAAGTTATTACTCTGCATTAATAGAAGAGAACAAGAATAATCCCAGGTTTCTTTTCAGTACTGTAGCCAGGTTGACAAAGAGTCAGGACTCTGTCAATCCTAGCATCCCCTTAGAGCTTACTAGTCAGGACTTTATGAACTTTTTCAATAATAAAATTTCATCCATCAGAGATAAAATCAATCAGATTCTTCCCACAGTTAACTTAAATACTGTAACTACTACAACTCCTTCTATTGATGTCTGTCTTGATGAGTTTACTCCAATCGACTTTTGTGAGTTAGACAAAATAGTTTCCTCATCCAAACCTTCAACTTGTCTTTTAGACCCTATTCCTACCAGGTTATTTAAAGAAGTCTTCCCACTTATTGGTAGCCTTATTCTTCATATAATCAATTCTTCATTAACTTTAGGCCATGTACCGCAGGCTTTTAAAACGGCTGTAATTAAACCCTTACTCAAAAAGCCAACGCTAGATCCAGGAGCTTTTGCTAACTATAGACCAATCTCTAATCTCCCTTTCATTTCAAAAATCTTAGAAAGAGTTGTTGCTACGCAATTATTTGACCACCTGCAGGGAAATGGTTTACTTGAAGAGTTTCAATCTGGGTTTAGAATCCATCATAGTACTGAAACAGCCTTAGCGAAGGTCACTAACGACCTCCTCATTGCATCTGATAATGGACTAGTTTCTGTACTTGTCCTTTTAGATCTTAGTGCAGCTTTTGATACTATCGATCATAATATTCTACTTGATAGATTAGAACACTATGTTGGACTTAATGGAACTTTGTTGCAGTGGTTTAGATCTTATTTATATGATAGGTTCCAGTTTGTTCATGTAAATAATGAGTTTTCTTTCAACTCAAAGCTCAGTCATGCAGTTCCACAGGGATCTGTGCTAGGCCCTACTCTTTTTAGTTTATATATGCTTCCGTTAGGCAGCATTATTAGAAAGCACTGTATACATTTTCATTGTTATGCTGATGACACACAATTATACCTGTCAATGAAGCCAGATGATAGTAATCAATTAGCCAAGTTAGAAGCCTGTCTTAAGGAAATCAAAGCTTGAATGACTTGTAATTTCCTGCTATTAAATTCAGATAAGACTGAAGTCATTCTTGTTGGTCCAAAAAACCTTAGAAATTCCTTTCCAAATCAAACTTTCAGTTTGGATGCAGTTACTCTTTCTCTTAATAGCTCTGTGAGGAACCTTGGAGTTATTTTTGATCAGGATTTGTCCTTCAATTCACATATTAAATTTGTTTCTAAGACTGCCTTCTATCATTTGCGTAATATTGCCAAGATTAGGAGCATCTTGTCTCAGAGTGATGCTGAGAAACTGATCCACGCTTTTGTTAGCTTGAGATTAGATTATTGTAATTCTTTATTATCAGGCTGTCCTAAAACATCTTTAAAAAGTCTTCAGCTGATCCAAAATGCTGCAGCAAGAGTTTTAACAGGTACTAGAAAGAGAGATCATATCTCTCCGGTTCTGGCCTCCCTTCATTGGCTTCCCATAGAGTTTAGAATTAAGTTTAAAATCCTTCTTCTTACTTACAAAGCTCTAAACAATCAGGCTCCTTTTTATTTAAAAGATCTGATACTACCGTATTATCCTAACAGAGCACTACGCTCCCAAAATGCAGGATTACTTGTAATACCTAGAATCTCCAAAAGTACAATGGGAGGCAGAGCCTTCAGTTATCAAGCTCCTCTCCTGTGGAATCAGCTGCCAATCTGGATTCGGGAGTCAGACTCGATCTCTGTTTTTAAGAATAGGGCTAAAACCTACCTTTTTTTTTTTTTTGTTACTTATTTGTACCCATAGGTAGATTTGGTTTGCAGTCTGGTGACATGCCACTGGCTGCCGGTCGCTGCGTGCGCGAGTGCCCTAAACCTACATGTTTTTGGTATGTGGGAGGAAACTGGAGAAATCCTGGAGTAAACCCACGCAACACGGGGAGAACATGCAAACTCCACACAGCTCACTGTTGGTCGGGGGCTGGGATCGAACCCACGATCTCACGATCCCCGCGGTCCCCCGGCCGAGGGTAAACTGTGCTGCCACAGTGCTAAACCACTGCACCACCGTGCAGCCATACCTTTTAATACCTTTTTGATATAGCCTACAATTAGGGAGGGATCATGTGTTTCTGAACCCTCCCTTAGTTATGCTGCTAATAGGTTTAGTCAGCTGGGGGACCTCCAGTAATGCACTGGGTCTCACTCCTTTCCTCACTCTCTATGAAATATTTTTTTTGCTGGTCATTAACATTTGTGTGTTCTCTCCCATAGATTGAGTCCCCATCGTGCTGTTTGCTCTCTACATGTCTGTTCTTTTCTTCTTCTCTATCCCCTCACCCCCCAGCCAGTCGCAGCAGATGACTGCCCCTCCCTGAGCCTGGTTCTGCTGGAGGTTTCTTCCTGTTAAAAGGGAGTTTTTCCTCTCCACCGTTGCCAAGTGCTGCTCACAGGGGATCACCTGATTGCTGGGGTCTTTCTGCACCTGTGGGGGTTCCCCCTACAGTTGATAGTGCTATGAGATGACTGTTGTTGTGAAATGGTGCTATATAAATAAAGTTGAATTGAATTGAATTGAATTGTTTAATTTCTCCTCCACTTGGTGCGTCCTCTTGTTTGTTGCGGCCCTTGAGCCAGGTCATAACAAATGGGGGCTCGTCCATTAACTGCAAAATAAAGAATAACAAATGAAGTGAGAGCTTGTATTAAATAGAGGCTCATTTAGTTTGGATCATTTGGAGCAATTGTTTAAGATAAGATAAGATAAGATAAGATAAGCCTTTATTAGTCCCACAACGGGGAAATTCCAGGATTGCAACAGCACAGGGATAGCAACACTCAGAGCAACAATCAGAAGGCAAAAAAAGCAAGCAAGAGCAGCTAATATACATATGTACATATTACTATAAAATATATATATACACACACACACACACAGACACACAGTGCAGAGCATTGTAGCTGGATGGAATAAATATATGAATATATGAACACACAGTGCAGAGCATTGTAGCTAGATGGAATAAATATGTAAATATATAAACACCCACAGTACGGAGCATTGCAGCTAGGTGGAATAAATATGCAAGTATATAAACACACACAGTGCGGAGCAATGTAGCTAGATGGAATAATATGTAGATATATAAAAACACAGTGCGGAGCATTGTAGCTAGATGGAATAAAAATATAGATATATAAATATAAACACACCCAGTGCAGAGCATTGTAGCTAGATGGAATAAGTATGTAAATATATAAACACACACAGTGCAGAGCATTGTTGCTAGGTGGGATGAAACAGCATAACCGTCTATTTAGTTATCCTACATGGTATGATTATGTGCCCATACATATTCTCACCCTCCATAGCGACCGGTATGTTCCTAGTTGTATGCCGGAGAGGACCATTGTGTAAGTCTATTGCATCTTTTGCATTCAAAAACTATTAGTTTGTTACGTCTTTTTGCTATCTCTGCGAGCAGCCCTGCTTAGGTTGTACAGTCTGACAGCCGTTGGTAGGAAGGACCTACGAAACCTCTCGGTTGTGCACCTGGGATGATGTAGTCTGCTGCTAAATGAGCTCCTCAGTGCATCCAGTATGTCCTGCATAGGGTGGAACTCGGACTCCAGCAGAGATGACAGTTTAGCCACCGTCCTTCTCTCTCCTATCTCCTCCATCGGATCAAGGCGTTGCCCCAGGACAGAGCTAGCTTTCTTAATCAGTTTGTTCAGTCTCTTCCTATCGGCTGCAGTAATGCCACTGCCCCAGCAGACCACTCCAAAAGTGATGGCTGATGCCACCACCGTGTCATAGAATGACTTCAGCAGCGCCCCTTGTACACCAAAAGACCTGAGTCTCCTCAGCAGGAACAGCCTGCGCTGTCCCTTCTTGTAGAGTGCGTCAGTATTGTGTGACCAGTCTAGTTTATTGTTCAGATGAATACCCAGGTACTTGTAGGATGTCACCATCTCGATGTCTGTTCCCTGTATATTTACTGGTGCTGTGAGGGGCTGCCCATGCCTGCGGCAGTCCACCACCAGCTCCTTAGTTTTCCTCGCGTTGATCTGGAGGCAGTTCTGATGGCACCAGTCCACAAAGTCCTGGATAAGCCCTCTGTACTCAGCTTCATCTCCGCTGGAGATGAGACCAACGATCGCAGAGTCATCAGAGAACTTCTGTAGATGGCAATGTGTTGTGTTGTGTGAGAAGTCCGCAGTATAAAGAGTGAACAAGAAGGGAGCCAGCACCGTTCCCTGGGGGGCCCCCGTGCTACTGATGATCGTGTCGGAAACACAGTCCCGGGTTCTCACAAACTGAGGCCGGTTCGTGAGGTAGTCCAGGATCCATGATGACAGGTGCTGGTCCACCCCTGCGCGCAGCAGCTTGTCCTTCAGGATCATCGGTTGGATGGTGTTGAAAGCACTGGAGAAGTCAAAGAACATGATCCTCACCATATTCTCGGGCTTCTCCAGGTGGGACAGAGAACGATGAAGGAGGAAGATCACCGCATCCTCCACCCCAATGCCATGCTGGTAGGCGAACTGGAGTGGATCCATCGCTGGTTCCACCAGGGGGCGGAGATGAGCAAGGAGCAGTCTCTCCAGGGTCTTCATCAAGTGGGACGTCAAGGCCACCGGTCTGAAGCTGTTCAGGTCTTTGGGGTAGGAAGTTTTTGGTACAGGTACCACACAAGATGTCTTCCACAGCTGTGGTACCCTCCCCAGTTTCAGGCTCATGTTGAAGATATACGTCACAATCCCACACAGCTGGTCTGCACAGGACTTGAGGAGCTTTGCGCTGATGCCGTCCGGTCCCGACGCCTTCCTCGCCTTGATCTTCCTCAGCTCCGTCCTCACCTGGGTCTTGGTCAGGGTCAGGATGGGGGGCTGTGTGTTGGGAGTGGGGGGGGTGTCGGTGGAGTGGGGAGTGGGTAGCAGGACTTGATTTCTTAGAGGCAGCAGTGGTTGTTGTGCAGACAGGGGGGAGGGCGGTTGGTCAAATCTATTGAAAAACAGATTCAGGTTGTTCGCCCACTCCCTGCCCCCCGTGGCCTGGGGGGAGGTATTCTGGAGCCCCGAGATGGTTTTGAGGTTTCTCCAGACCCCGCTGATGTCGCTCTGTTGCAGCTTGTCCTCCATCTTCTTCCTGAAGCTGTCCTTGCCTTCTCTGATCTTTCTCCTCAGCTCCCTCTGTACGGACTTCAGCATCTCCCTGTTCCCCGACCTGAAGATCCTCTTCTTCTCTCTCAGAAGTGTTTTTATCTCAGGGTTGATCCAGGGTTTGTTGTTTGAGTGACGCCGTATGGTCTTGGTGGGAACGGATTTGTCCACACAGAAGCTGAGGTAGCCCGTGAAGGTGTGAATGAGGCCATCGATGTCCTCACCATGTGGATCGCAGAGCTGCTTCCAGGCAGTGGCTTCAAAACAGTCCTTTAGAGTGTCCATTGTCTCCTCAGACCATAACTCCACAGTGTGCATGGCCGGAGGTTGTCTGTGCACTAGAGGTTTGTACACCGGTCGGAGATGAACCAAGTTGTGATCCGATCTCCCAAGTGGGGGGAGTTGTGATGAGGTGTACGCCTCCTTAGTGTTTGCGTAGAACAAATCCAGTGTTTTATTGTCTCTAGTGTGGCATGTGACATACTGGGTGAAAGTGGGCAGAATGGGAGACAGTGAAACGTGGTTGAAATCGCCTGAGATGAGGAGAAGAGCATCTGGGTGTTCTGTCTGCAGCCTGCTGGTTACTGAATGGATGACGTCACGCGCTGTCCCAGCGTTCGCCGTCGGATTTGCATAAACAACAATGCAGATCACGTGTGAGTATTCTCTCGGGAGATATGTAGGCCTCATGCTAACAGCTAGCAACTCAATGTCTTTGCTGCAGTGTCGTTGTTTAACAGTGATATGTCCCGGTCTGCACCAGTTGTTGTTAACATACATGATCACTCCACCGCCCCTAGTTTTGCCACTCTCTGGTGTTCGGTCAGCTCGTATCGTGTGAAAACCCTCCAGCTCAATGTTAGCATCTGCTGCTAGTTCAGTTAGCCACGTCTCAGTAAACAAAAGGAGAGAGCACTCCCGGTAAGTGCTATCATAACGGGAGATAGCCGCTAGCTCATCTAACTTTCCCAGTATCGACCGTACATTTCCCATGACAACAGATGGAAGGGAGGGTCTGTACCTTATATTTTTTGTCCTCCGCCTTACTCCAGCCCGGCAGCCGCGGCGTTTTCGCCTCAGTTCTCTCGGTATGTCGAGTTTTTCCAGTGGGACCGGGTGGCGGTTAAATGCTAGCAGCTCTTCCCTGTTATATCGTATCCTGCTATAAACAGTGGCTCCGTCCACCGGCTCAGGAGACATTTGGGATGATCTGTGTGTCCGTGATATAAGTGGGGTGAAAAAAAAAAAAAAAAAAAAAAGTGATCAAAAGAGAGAGGAAGGGAAAAAAAACTCGGAATCGAGCCGCTGTTGCAAAAGGCAGCCGACTGGTGTGGCGCCGAGACGATATATATGTTTGTAGTGGGTTTTGTGATTGCGCAATAATTGCCTCAGTGATTTCAGCTATGGGTGCTTCAACAGCGTGATGTGGGCGCACTGTGTGCTTGGGAGCGGCTGAGGTTCCGGCATCGTGGTGGAGTTTTTTTTGACAGAGGGTAAGTGCGGAATGGTTAGTGTTGATTGTCTCTGACAACTGTCTCAGGGGCACATCCTCGGTCTGTGTGGCGATTCGTTGATTTGCTGTCAGATGGGAGGTTTCAGTGCTTAATACACCCACTGCGAACCACATGAAGACTAGGCGGAGTTTTAGCTAGCTTCTTGGTTAGGCAGTTAGGGGGAAATCCTCTGGGGCATGGTGACAGCCTTTATACGTGTGTGGTGGTGAACACATTACACTCTGTCAACTGGTAATTTGGCGTTATGGCGTCATTATCCAGGTTTTTTGATGCGCCTTCAGCAGTCTTTTTGAATAGCTGTAGAAAGGATCAGCTGTTTAAAACAGGGAGCCATTATGACATTATTGTCTAAGAAAAAATGGGCAAAGCGGAGGTAAAAGAGGTGGTTTTATCAGCTTTATTGGAACAAGGAGTGCTGAGGAAAAGTGAAGTTGGTGTGGATGTGCCTTGTTTTGTGTCTGTGCCGGGGTTGCGCAGGCTGTTGATTTGACTTCTGAGCAGCAGTTACTGGACTGACTGGCGCCTAGCGGCTGGCCCGGCCTTGGATGCGCTCTGCAGAGCGTGCCCAAATGCCAAGTCACGTTTCGTTACCTTGTATTCATACATGTGTAATGACAATAAAGTTGAATCTCAATCTCAATCTCTCAATCTCTTTGCAATTTGAACAACTTAAACAGCACAGACAGGAGCTGGAATTGGAGAGGATTCATCAAGACACAGAGAAAATTAAGTTAGATCTGGAGCACACTAGGCTGCAGTTGATCCATGAATGTAACATTTCTCCGGGTGGTGAATCTACGTCTAGGAGTGTGGATGTGGCTGCGCTTGCGTTTGGTCCCTAAATTTAATGAGCATGATCCGGATGTTTTTTCCACTCTCTTTGAGTGGGTAGCTGAGGCACAGAAATGGCCTGATAATGAGAAGGTGCTCCTGCTACAGTGCGTTTTTACGGGGAGCGTGCAGGGGGCGTTTTCAGCTGTTTCCTCAGAGGGTGATTCGAGTTATGCTAAAGTAAAATCTACTGTGCTTAAGGCATATGAATTGGTTCCGGAGGTGTTCGCCAAAAATTTAGACAGTGGGTGAAAGGGGCCAAACAGACAAATGTTGAGTTTGTGCGTGATTTGTGGTTACATTTTACACGGTGGCATTCAGCCGTAAAAGCGGCCGGAGTCAGCGGGTTGGGGGGAAAATCTTTAAGTCGTCTCCCTCATGGAGGTTTGCTACTATTTGCAATTACTGCAGCAGTGAGGGTCACTGGAAGCACCCGTGTCCATTGTTTAAAGGTAGACTGAAGCGGCATGAGTCCTCTCAAGCGCCACTTATGTCTTATGCTTCAGTGTCGGAAATGGGGCCAGTGTGTGGGACATGGAGCGTTGTCCGGTTTTGAGCCGTTAATTTTGGACGTGTTCGTGTCATTGATAGGTAGAGATGAGCACGTGCCAATTAAAGTGTTGCGGGACACAGGTGCCAAACACTCGTTTGTTGTAGAGTCGGTGCTGCCTTTTTTTTGCTGACTCAGAAACTGGTGAGATTGTGTTGATGCAGAGTATGGAGCTGGGATCAGTGCCGGCACCGCGCCATATGATTCAGATGGAGTGTGAGTTGGTGAACGGCATTGTACCTGTTGGTATGTGTCCAGCACTGCCTCTTGAGGGGGTCATGATGGTTTGGGGTAATGACCTTGCTGGCAGTGCTGTGCGGGCAGCTGGGTCGCCGTCTCCAGTAGTGGTGGAGAAGCCGTTGCGTTCAGTGACACCAGATGTGAAATATCTGGGGCCTTCGGGGTAATTTCCAGCATGTGTTGTAACACAGACACAAACACGTCAGGAAAATGTGGCTGACTCTTTGGGTTCAGGGCCTGTGGACGGTGTTACTTTGCCTGAACTTCCTCCTGCAGTGTCACGTGAAGACAGGATTGAGACCCAGAAGTCTGATTAGTCTCTGTCTGCATTGTGGACTGACTCTGTGTCAGGCTGCAGTGAACAGTCGAAACATGTAAAGAAAGTAAGAACATCTCCTTTCTATTTTTGTCTTTAATAAGATCAAAAGGTATAAAAAAAAAAGAGTCAAGGGGCGTTGGAACGTTTTCGCCAGTCATTGAAATCTGTGTTACGTGTTTACAGTGTGGAGCTGAGGAAGGATTGGGAGGAAGGTCTGCCGTGGTTTATGCTGGCAGCCAGGGGGGGTTTCCAAGAGAGCACAGGATATAGTCCCAGTGAGTTGGTTTTGGCCATAAAGTTCATGGGCCTTTAGCGGTCTTGCAAGATGGTTTGGTGAGCAGGGAGCTACCCAAAAATTTGGTAGATTATGTTAACTGTTTGACTGCCTGTGGCGCTCCGTCGTGCCATCAGTCCCTAGTGGTCAAGGTTTTTTTCAAGAAAATATTCAGTTCAGATGTCAGAGATTTCCAAAGCTATAACTTGAAAGTGGTAAGAGATAATGGCTTACTGTCAATTACAAAGATGTAGAACATGATCCAAAGTTTGAGGTAGAGAGTAAATTTACGCATCTAATTTGCATAATACCACGACAGCCATATCGAATTACATAACTTTCAGTCAAAAGCGGACTTTGGACATATTTACACAAAGGATGGTTTTGGTTTATTTGTCTCCGTTTGTTGTTTTGGGCATTTTGGTATCTTATCTTTAAAGTATATGAACCAGAAAATCAGTTACAACGTAGACAAAGAAATTTGTCACTTACTGCTGGCCAGGCAGCTCTTGCTTTGTCCATTTTCATCTGTCCTGGTTGTTATTTTGCCTTCTGTTGGTCATTTGTGCCTTCTCTCCCACATCCAGAAACTCATATGATTATCCCACCTCAATTTCGCTTTTATTCTGCCACAATTTATCTCATATGAAGACCGGGAACCGGTGCGATTGTTCTGTACAGTCACATGGCGCTGGGGGTCGATGGCAGGTGCAAATCAACCAGCTTCGCCCACCCTCTGTTATTTAAAAAAAAAATGTAGATATTTACCTTCATAAGCTAAATAATCTCTTTTTAGAATCATTGTTGGCAAATTTGGGAGCAAATGCCTCCTCCGTCTTGCGATCGAGTACATCATTTGTTTTTCTAAAAACGTCTTCTTCTCTGGTGTCCAGAAGTGAGGTTTTTGGATGGTTCTATGGTGCCATTAGTCCTCCAAGGCAAGAGCAGTAAGCTATCCGTGTCTGCCACTTTGTGAGGTGGAATTCTTAGTACAGCTGGGGAGTTTTTGGCCACGTCACATGACATCACATGACAAACACAGCACTGCCACTGCGCCATAGGCAGTGGGAGCGCTATCTATTCATGCAATCAAGGATGTTAAAGGGTTATAATGGCTTTCACCGTCAGCTTTATATGGCTGTGGAAATGGTGAGGGAAAATTTGACAGAGGCACAAAGTTCAATGAAGAGCCGCTGTGATCGCTGCAGTGAATGCCAGGGGATCAGGTGTTGGCACTATTGCCACTGGGGCTATCGCCATTTCAGGCATAGTTTGCTGGCCCTTACTGTGTTGAGAAGCAGGTGTCAGATGTAAATTATCTTATTTGACTCCTAATAGGAGAAAATCATCTCAGTTGTGCCATGTGCTTAAGCCTTATTATGATCGTGGTGCTGCTGATAATGGGGTTTCTGCATCTCCAGTGTTGAGTGTGGGGCCCTGGGTGTTCTCAGGGTCTGTGGTTTCGGGTCAGGAGGTTTCTTTGGCGAAGGATATTAAAACACCGGATGTGGCGATGACAAGTGGCAGGCTTAAAAATTCAGAGTCTTTAAGTAATTTAAATTAAGTAAAGTTAAGTAAGTTAAGTATTTTTTTTTAAAAAAATACATCTCCTTTCTATTCTTGTCTTTAATAAGAACAAAAGGAAAATAATTTAAGTAATTTAGATAACTTATTAGGCCACTTGTCTGTGTCACAGAGAACGGAAATGATTTCACTGTTAAGGGAGTTTTCGTCGCTGTTTGGGGATATGCCGTCATGTACGAATCTTATTCAGTATGATATAGATTTTGGCAACGCTCCTCCAGTTAAACAACATTTTTATCGGTTTGCTGGATAAGTGTAAAATGTTGGAGGTGGAGGTGAAGTATATGTTGGATAATCATATTGCTGTACCATCATCTTCTAGCTGGGCATCCCCAAGTTTGATAGTGACTAAATCAGATGGATCATCAAGGTTCTGTAATGACTACTGGAAGGTGAGTAAAGTCACCAAGGCCAATTGTTTTCCATTACCACACATGGAAGATTGTATTGATTGTGTGGGATCAGCTCGGTTTGTAAGCAAATTTTATTTGCTGAAAGGATATTGGCAGGTGTCTTTGACATCTCAGGCACGGGAGATATCTGCCTTTGTGATGCCCTTTGGTCTGTTTGAATATACGGTGATGAGTTTTGGTCTCCGCAGTGCTCCAGCAACATTCCAGCGCCTCATGAACCTGGTGACATCGGGTCTTGAGGGTTGTTCTGTGTATCTGGATGATGTTGTTGTCAGTGGTATGTGGGAGGAGCATGTTCAACGTGTCAGGGCCTTGTTCCAGCGCTTGACTAAAGCAGGTTTGACGGTGAACTTGGCAAAATGTGAGTTTGCCAGGGCAACGGTTACGTATCTGGGTTGAGTAGTTGGGCAAGGGCATATTCGCCCGGTGTAGGCCAAGGTTCAAGCGGTGTCGAAATATCCAGTACCAACTACAATAAAAGAGCTGATGCGGTTTTGGGGTCTTGTGGGTTATTACAGAGCATTTTGTAAGAATTTTTCTTCTGTGGTTGCTCCCTCGACTGATTTGTTGAAGGGGAAAATTAGGTTTGTGTGGTCGGCTGCATGTCAAGAAGCATTTCTAAATGTGAAGTATTTGCTGAGTATGGCTCCAGTTCTTGCTGCACCTTGTTTGGACAAAGTGTTCAAGGTGGAAGTTGGAGGTGGATGCTAGTCATGTGGGGGCTGGTGCAGTGTTGCTTCAGGAAGTGCAGAAGGTTGATAGGCCAGTTGATTTCTTGTCTAAGAAGTTTAATTCATATCAGTGTAATTATTCTGTTATTGAGAAGAAAATGTTGGCCTTGGTCTGGGCACTCCAGCATTTTGAAGAGTATGTTGGTTCTGGGGGTAACCCTTACACTGACCACAACCCCTTAACATTTCTTTGCTCCTGCACAGTCCAAATCATTGGTTATTGAGATAGGCTCTGTTCCTGCAGTCCTATACTTTGGACATTAGACATATTAGGGGTAAAGATAATATTGTAGCAGATGCTTTGTCTCGTGTGCGAATTGGTTAGTTTGGAACTTGTTTTTAGCTGTTTTTGGTTTGCCTTACAGGGGAGTTATTTGTTACATGGATCCCTTTGGGGACCCCGTCTTTTTTTTTGGGGGGGGGGGGGGATTATGGCCCCTTGGGTCCTATAGGGGGTGCTGTGCTGTAGCTTGCTGCTGGGGATTGATTGCCAAGTGGGATTACCTGTGGCACCCAGGTGACCCAGGGCATGTAAGCTTGGTGGTAAACCCAGCATGGAGGTCCTTATGTTTAGTCTCCTTGATTATGTTTGGATCTTCTTCTTCTTCTTTTAGATTTGATTGGCGGTTGGCAACCAGCTTACAGGTGCACCCCCCGCCACTGACTTGATTATCATCACTCTACTATATCTTTGTATAAGGAGTTCTGAACAACTCCCTATGTGTGAAAAAAATACCCGTCCTTGGACTGCATTCTCTTGTTTACTGTGTTATGTTTGATTAATTACTAGATTTTGCACTACTCAACACCACTACATCATATTTTACATCCACTCACCACTACACTACTGATATTACTGATGAAGCACATACTGTAAACACTTCAGTTATGCTTTTTCCTTAATTTGGTCTAATTTGGTTTAATTTTTTTAATTAAGTTCTGTTTAACTACAACTCCACTTGGTGCGTCCTTTTGTTTGCTGTGGCCCTTGAGCCATGTCATAACAAAGGTAAGATAAGGTAAGATAACATAAGATAAGGTAATTTAAGGTAAGATAAGGTAAGACAAGGTAAGGCAACATAAGATAAGATAAGGTAAAATAATGTAAGGTAGCATAATTTAAGATAACATAAGATAAGGTAATTTAAGGTGAGATCAGGTAAGATAAAGTAAATGGTAATGGCATTGACTTATATAGTGCTTTTTCTCACCTCTAGATGACCAAAGTGCTTTGCAGATTCTGCTATCCATCCATTCACACACACACATTCACACACTGATGGCAGCGGAGCTGCCATGCACAGGCGCTGGCCTGACCCACCAGGAGCAACTGGGAGTTCAATGTGTCTTGTTCAAGGACATTTCAGCATGCAGACTACAGACAGAGCAGGAACTGAAACCTCACCCTCCAAACAGTAGTCGACCACACTACACCTGCGTCACAGCCGTAAGGTAAGGTAAGATAACATAAGGTACGGTAAGGTAAGAAAAGGTAATGTAACGTAAGGTAAGATAACGTAAGGTAAGGTAAGATAAGGTAAGATAACATAAGGTACGGTAAGGTAAGAAAAGGTAATGTAACGTAAGGTAAGATAACGTAAGGTAAGGTAAGATAAGGTAAGATAACATAAGGTAAGATAATGTAACGTAAGGTAAGATAAGGTAAGGACAGGTATGGTAAGGAAAGGTAAGGAAACATAACGTAAGATAACATAAGGTAAGACAATGTAAGGTGAGGTAAGGCAAGGTAAGGAGTGACTGCATCACTTTTTCTATGCATTTCCAAAATATGCATGAAAAGTGTTAAAGGCGGAGATTTTTGAGGGGGGAATGAAATATAGATGTGATGGTAGTAAAGTTAGCACAAATTTTCCCTTTAAAATGATCAGACATGGTCATAATTTAATCACTAATAACACATCAATAAAATCCTTTGATGGGAATTATGGTTATAATAAAGATTCTCCAGAAAGACATCTGAGAATAAGACAAGATAACATCCGCAGCACAAACTAAATAAATGCATGCACTAGGCAGAAGGTATTTATGTTAAGTTAGTAACTACATTTAAATCAAGTGCTCTGAATTCAGCAAGCCAAAACCCTGGGCCAGAAACACAGTGGCAGTAATGCATGCATCTTCTGAATAGAACAGCCAGCTGTCATGTATGAAAGATGACGTGACCATGATATAGGAGCAGTGCTGTAGTTGTCAGCTTTGACCGCAGCCTGTATACAGAAGATGGACAAAGCTTTTGATGCTAAAAGCAGACAGATTATACAGATATGAACAAAATCACCGTCTGCTGCTATAATCTGACATCTGCCAGCAGTTTGAAGAATTTATGGTCTTAGTTTCTCTTCCAAGAGATCATTTGAGTAAGGCTAAAATGTCCACACCACTAAACTTCAAAACTTTAAGCTTTATTTATACAGCACCTTTCACACAACAAAGTGCAGCTCAAAGTGCTTTACAGCTGAAAACAATTCCAGATGAAACACAAGCAAAACACTAAAAAGACAAAGAGAGTCCTCCCCCCGTCCAAACGCTTGTCCAAGGCATCCATCCACCTGATCCCCAACCCACCCCAGAGCCCACCTCCTCCCACCCTGTCCCCCCCACACACACACACAAGTAATAATAGGCATAGTTAAAACATGGCTGAGGACTGAGGAACAGAGTGAGGAACCACCATCATAGGGGTACCGTCAGCACCAGCAGCTGGTCTCAGCCCACAGCTGCAGAGACAGCAGCACAGAGGCCACCCCGGCCCAGGCAGACAGAGTCCACACCACAACCAACAGGCTGTGACTGGACTCCCCCATCCCACCAAGCCAGGGCCACCGCCATCAGTGCCAATTACAGCTCCAAGTGCCGAGAGCCCCCCAATGAGGAAACCCTAGAGCTAAAAATTGTCAGGGCGTGGGTTGGGTCTCATGTCCATCTGATTCATAATTTGTCTTTCTTTTGAGCATGGGCTCAACCCACGTTCTCACTTTGTGTTTATTTTGTATTTTCTGGATTTATCATTATCTGCACGCGAGTTAAGTTAACTGGCATCAAATTGGGGATTCTAAACGCTCCTCAGGTCTGACTGTGAGAGTGAATGGTTGTCTGTCTGTGTTGGCCCTGCGATGGACTGGTGATCTGTCCAGGGTGGACCCTGCATCTCGCCAAAAGATGCTGGGATAGGCTCCAGCCACCCCCCCCCCGACCCGAAAAAGATTAAGCGGAAGAAGGTGGATGGATGGATGGATGAATGCTGGACTCATGATTCTGTTCTCTGCTCTGATTAATTTGATTATGATTATCTGAGATTTAGATTCAGTTCTTGTCTGTCATTGTAAGTCAGTCATGTTTCCCCCTAATTCCCTGCTTGTGTCCGTGTCTCCCTCTGTGTGTGTGTGTGTGTGTGTGTGTGTGTGTGTGTGTGGGTGGGTGTGTGTGTGTGTGTGCAGGCCTGCCCCTCTGTCACTGACAGCTGCCTCAGTTTAACTCCAGTGACAGACATGCAATGATACTTGGTATTTGTTCTAACCTTTGGCTTATTAAAAACAGAGTTACCTCTTAGCTCATATTTGCTTTCCCTTTTTTTAAACAGTCTCTGAATATTTACAGGTAATTGGTTATTATTTGCTTTGCACATGATTTGAATGACATTATAATCTACCAGATCTCTAAATTTAAGAGGATGTAATTGAATGAATGTTGGATTTGTTGGCTCACGGTAAGGTTTCTTTGATACAATGCGTTTGACATGGTTAGAGACCCAGGAGACAGACGCTGACACGAGTTGATAGCAGACAATTATCTTTTATTAATAAAGTGTGAATGTAGTGTGTGAATGGATGAGTGTGTGGTCGTCTGGTCACTGGAGCTGAGCGCGTCTTGTGGCAACCTGGCAACCCTGGAACATACAAGCACAAATGATTACTGCTGCTCATTTACGTCAGAGGCTTTATGCTGGTGATGCTTACTTGCAGGTCCCACAATGTAAGTCTTGCTGGCTCCTTGTGCCCGTGAGGTGTGGTGCTCGTGGTGCCCGGTGTAGCGGGGGTGAGGAGGAACTCCGTGGTGGAGGGGATAGCGCCCCGTCAGCTGATGAGGATAGTCCGCCGCCTCAGAGGTCCACCTGTCACAGGGGAGAGAACTAGAAGAGGTTGAGTGCTGGGATTGCTGGCTTGGCTTGGCTTGGCTTGGCTTGGCTTGGCTTGGCGTGCGCTTCTGGACTTGAGGTCGAGAACTCGGCGCATTCCTTGGTAAAGTTGACAGACGACTCCGTGTCGAGGAATCCGCGGGTTGGGCTTTTAAAGCCCGCTGATTGCCACCTGCTGGAGTGAGTGCAACTGAGGATGATGATAATGATGACGGCCTAGCGGCCATCATGCCAGCGTACGGCTGTTTTCTGTAGTAAAAAGATTGTTTGTGTTTGTTTTATATGTGTTACCCCAGATGAATGAATGAATGAATGAATGAATGAATGAATCTGATCTCCACATAGTATGTCATAAAAGGAACTATCAGTGAATTATATAAAATGCAAAGAGATTTCTGACACAGGAGATCCTTAACTTTATACAGTACGGCAATGGATTTAGACATTTTAGTTTTGACATAATTTATGTGTGATTTCCAGTTTAAAGTTTAAAGGAGCCACGCATGATCTGGATGAGTACACAGACACTGTGACCTCATATAACCACTTTTGTGAGGTGAGCATTCTTCCATCGCGCACCAGGGTGAGTTACTCCAACGACAAGCCCTGGTTCACTGCTAAGCTCAGACAGATCAGGAAGGAGAAGGAAGCAGCGTTGAAAAGTGGAGACAGGGACTGCTACAGGGAGGTTAAATACCGGTTTAACAGAGAGCTGAGGAGAGCTAAATCTGTGTATTCTGAGAGACTCCAGCAGCAGTTCACTGCTAATGACTCGGCTTCTGTGTGGAGAGGACTGAGGCAAATCACCAACTATCGGCCTCAGGCTTCTAAAGGTCAGGATGACAAAGCCCTTTGTCAAAGACTGTCCCAACACTATGCCCGTTTTGATACCTCGTCAGCTGTGTCCAACTCCCCCCTCCCCCCAGCACCACTGCCTCCATGGTCCCCACTTCATCAAAGGCGGCCCCCCCTCCTCCCCCCCCCCTGCCCTTGCCATCAGTGAGCAGGACGTGCACAGACAGTTCTCCAGACTGAACCCGCGCAAGGCCCCCGGTCCGGACGGCGTGTCTCCCTCCACCCTGAGACACTGTGCAGAGGAGCTGACTCCTGTCTTCACAGACATTTTTAACACTTCCCTGAAGTTATGCCACGTGCCGTCCTGCCTCAAAACCTCTACCATCGTCCCTGTCCCCAAGAAGCCACGGATCACTGGACTTAACGACTACAGACCTGTAGCGCTCACCTCTGTAGTCATGAAGTCCTTTGAGTGCCTGGTCCTGCCCCACCTCAAGTCCATCACCACTCCCCTCCTGGACCCGCTGCAGTTTGCCTACAGAGCCAACAGGTCTGTGGACAACGCAGTCAACCTGGCCCTCCACTCCATCCTGCAGCACCTGGACTCCCCGGGAACCTACGTCAGGATCCTGTTTGTGGACTTCAGCTCTGCATTCAATACCATCCGCCCCGCTCTGCTCCAGGACAAACTGTCCCTGCTCAACGTGCCTGACTCCCTCTGCAGGTGGATCACCGACTTCCTGACGGACCGGAGGCAGCATGTGTGGCTGGGAAAGACTGTCTCAGACTCTGTTAGCATCAGCACCGGATCACCCCAGGGCTGTGTACTTTCCCCCCTGCTCTTCTCCCTGTACACCAACTCCTGCACCTCCAGCCACCAGTCTGTTAAGCTGATCAAGTTTGCGGACGACACCACCCTCATCGGGCTCATCTCCAACGGCGACGAGTCCGTCTACAGGAGAGAGGTGGCCCAGCTGGCGTCCTGGTGCAGCCACAACAACCTGCAGCTGAACGCTCTGAAGACAGTGGAGATGATCGTGGACTTCAGAAAAGTCACAGCCCCTCTGCCCCCCCTTACCCTCACAGACTCTCCCATCAACACTGCAGATTCCTTCCGCTTCCTGGGCACCACCATCACCCGGGACCTCAAGTGGGAGCCGACCATCAGCTCCCTCATCAAAAAGGCCCAGCAGAGGATGTTCTTCCTGCGGAAGCTGAGGAAGTTCAAGCTACCCACCAAGATGTTGGTGCAGTTCTCAAATTCTCCATATGCTGTATCAATGTCGTCAACATAAACACCGCTCCAGTCTTGTAATTTTAGATCATTTCTCAGATGGTTGATTGCAGTTTATGTTGCGTGTCGTTTAAAACTCATTTTTTCAGATATTTACAAATTAGGCATTTTCTTCAGTTACCAGCTTTCCCACTGTTTCCTCAGAGCTCCTTAATCGAAGATATCCTAATCCTTAAGCTGTCTGTCAGAGGTCTCAAAAGTCCACAGTAAACTGTCCTCTTTAAATCAAACCTCCATGGCTAAGATCAGGGCAGCCTGGGAACAGGATCTGAACTTGCAATTATCAGATGATACCTGGGATTCAATTCTGGGACTTCTACCTCGCTTTGCTCTCGTCACTCTTTATTACAGTTTAAGGTTGTTCATCGTGCCCACATGTCTAAGGCCAGACTCTTTCACATTTATTCAGACTTGAACCCTCAGTGTGACAGATGTGGCACTGATGAAGCAACTCTGATTCACTCGTTCTGGACCTGCCCCAGTCTTACAACATTTTGGCAGGAGGTTTTTCAATCTCTTTCTATTGTTTCTGGTACGACAGTTACTCCCGACCCTCTTTTAGCTCTATCTGGTTGTTTCTCAGGGAATCTTAATGTTCCCTCTAAAGTGTGTTGTATGCTGTCCTTTGCCTTTCTCCTGGCCAGACGGGTTATCTCAGTAAGATGGAAGGGTGCTGCCCTGCCGACTCACACTCAGTGGTTGTCAGATGTCACGTCCTGTTTGAGTCTGGAAAAGATCCAGTATTCTGTTAAGAACCAAGGGGTGAAATTTAACAGTGTTTGGAGACCCTTTTTAAGACACTTCCTTGATCCCACTGATCTCCTATGTTTGTTTGCATCCATTTTTTGAGGTTATAATTTTTTCTCTCATCTGTTTATACACATTGATTAATACAGAGAAGACCTGACTTCCAGCTTTATTAACTTTGTATCTTTTGCCTCTTTAAGGATTTGTCAATAGTCCCATCTTATACATATATTGGTTTCCGCCAGGTATATTATGAATAATATGTTGCCTCCTTTTTTTTTTCTCTCTTTTTTTTTTGGATGCAGTACACAATGTTTAGAGAATTCTTTTAATATGTTTGTTATTATGTTGTCATATATGTTTATTTTGTTTACTGGAAAATTCAATAAAAAGATTGTTGATTGAAGAAAACCTGATCTATTTCAACATTCTGTGTTCCACCAGTGTGTGAAGAAACAAAAACGGGCAGATGTTCTGTCACATCGTTGACAATAAGGCCAGCAGTTGCATTCCCCTCAGTGACATTTGTGAAAATGTGATCAATAAGCGTTGCTGAATGTGTTGTTATTCTAGTGGGGTGTGTTATGGAAGGGTAGAAACCCAGACAAAACATGGAATTTATGAATTCACTTATTTGGATCTGGTCATTTGGATTTAATAAGTCAATACTGAAGTCTCCACAAATAAATACCAACTTCTTATTACCTACTGCACTGAAAAGCTCAGACAATTTTTCTTTGAAAATGTCGATATCGGTACCTGGTGCTCAATAAATGCAACTTATTATGATGGTTTTTGTAGTTGTAATTAATTCCACAGTGACACATTCCATGATGTTTTCCATTTCAAAAGACATATTATCTACAACTTGGCTTTGGTAGCAGGACCTGATATATAAAGCAACACCACCACCCCTTTATTTGACCTGCTTGTGGTATATAAATTATAGCCTCTCATTTGCACTGTATGAAGTTGGTCATTTTTTAGCCAAGTCTCAGAAATTGCAACAGCAGAAAAATTTGTTATATTGCAACAAACTGTCCTGGATTTTGGAAAAATTCATGTTGAGACTTCTACTATACAAGTGTATTATTGACAATGATTGGTCAGAAATTGTATTTTTTAGTTGGTCTGAGATAAAGTATTTACACTGTTTTATACTGTTGAAAAAGTGATTTTCAGGATCAATTTCGTATTCAACACTGTGTGGCTTATCAGCATATTTGTACCCTTTAAAAATGAGGTTGTTTCCTATAAAAGTTTGCATCTTAATTATTCCAGTCAATGGAAAAAAATGCACAGTTTATATCTATCACGCGATAATGAAATGTCAGTAATTTCTGGTTGATTTTTGTCTCCATTGATTTTGTTGTACTGTTTTTCAGTCTGGTTGTCCTGCATTTCAAACTTCTATACCTCCGGTCTGAGGGTAGAAGTGTGAACAGTCTGTGTTGGGGGTGGGTGGGGTCCCGGAGGATGGCGTCAGCTCTCCTTTGGACTCTGCGGTGGTAGATGTTCTGCAGAGGGGAGTGGAGTCCTGATCTTCTCTGCTGTCTTCACCACTCTCTGCATTCGTTTGCGGTCCAGGGCAGTGTTGCTACAGTACCACACAGTGATGCAATTGGTCAGGATGCTCTCAATGATGCAGCTGTAGAAATTGTTGAGGATCTTGGAGGACATGCCAAACTTCTTCAGCCTCCTCAGAAAGTACAGCCGCTGTTGAGCTCTCTTTACCAGCTCTGTGGTGTTGTGTGTCTATTTATGGTCCTTGCTGATGTGGATGCCCAGGTATTTAAAGCTGCTCACCCTCTCCACCTCAAGCTTGCGGAAGAACAGCGGCCAATGGGATCTCCTTCTCCCTCCTGTAGGAAGGGTGGGGTACCTCCTGTAGAGGTACAGAAGTGTGAAATGCAGGACATTCATTCATTCATTCATTCATTCATCTTCTTCCGCTTAATCCTTTTCGGGTCGCGGTGGGGGCTGGAGCCTATCCAGCCAACCAGACTGAAAAACTCCTTCTTTCCCACTGCCATCAGACTCTTGAACAAACAATAAACTCCCAAAACTCCACAACACAGCTTTGCAAATAGGAACTCACACACCGTTTGCTAAATTTGCACATTGCTCATTTGTACAGTGTACATAGTCTCACCCCGTCTGATGTCCATATCATTTCCGCTGCTAATTATCATGTACAGTATACTGGTATTATCATTACAGAGAAATTCACACACCCCTCATGGATCGTCACCTTATCGTGGTGGGGGGGCTTGCGTGCCCCAGTGATCCCAGGAGCTATGTTGTCCGGGGCAATTTGCCTCTGATAGGTTCACCCAAGACAAACTGGTCCTGGGTGAAGGGCCAGACTAAGAACGATCCAGCAGACTCTCATGATAAATTCTAGATCAAGGATTCAGTGTACCCCGCCCGGTATGGGGTTACCGGGGCCTTACCTGGAGCCAGGCCTGGGGGAGGGGCTTGATGGCTAGCGTCTGGTGGCCGGGTTTCCACCCATGGGACCCGGCCGGGCTCAGCCCGAAGGAGTTACATGGGTCCGCCCTCCAGTGGGCTCACCACCTGCAGGAGGGTTCATGGGGGTCCGGTGCTTATGTGGACTAGGTGGTGGTCAAAGGCAGAGACCTTGGCGGACTGATCCCAAGCTTTCTAAACTGGCTTTTGGTACGTGGAATGTCACCTCTCAGGTGGGGAAGGAGCCTGAGCTGGTGTACAAGGTTGAGAGATACCGGCTAGATATAGTCGGCCTCACCTCAACACACAGCTCCGGTTCCAGAACCAGTCTCCTGGAGAGGGGCTGGAGCTTGGCCTTTTCTGGAGTTGACCCGGGCGAGAGGCGATGAGCAGGGGTGGGTATTCTTGTATCCCCCGAACTTGCTGCCTCTATATTGGAGTTTTCCACGGTGGATGAAAGGGTTGCTTCTCTGCGCCTTCTGGTTGGGAAATGGGTCCTGATCATCATTTGTGCCTATGCACCAAATGATGTTTCAGAGTACCCACCCTTTTTGGAGTCTGTGACTGGGGTGCTGGTAGGTGTTCCTCTTGGAGACTCCATTGTCCTACTGGGGGACTTCAATGTGCACGTGGGCAACGACAGTGAAACCTGGAGGGGGTGATTGGGAGGAACGGCCTGCCCGATCTGAACCTGAGTGGTGTTCAGTTATTGGACTTCTGTACTAACCACAGTTTGTCCATAACGAACACCATGTTCAAGCATAAGGGTGTCCATATGTGCACCTGGTACCAGGACACCCTAGGTCGCAGGTTAATAATCGATTTTGTTATTGTGTCATCAGACCTGCGACCGTATGTCTTGGACACTCAGGTAAAGGGAAGTGCAGAGCTGTCAACTGATCACCACCTGGTGGTGAGTTGGATCCGATGGCAGGGGAGGAAGCCATTCAGACCTGGTAGACCCAAAGGTATAGTGAGGGTGTGCTGGGAGCATCTGGTTGAGGCCCTGTCCGGGAAGTCTTCAACTCCCACCTCCGGAAGAACTTCAACCACATTCCGAGGGAGTCTGGAGGCATGGAGTCTGAATGGGCCATGTTTTCCACCTCTGTTGTTGAAGCGGCAGCCCAGAGCTGCAGCCACAAGGTGGTCGGTGCATCTTGTGGTGGCAACCCCCTAACCAAGTGGTGGACACCAGTGGTGAGGGGGGCCATTAAGCTGAAGAAGGAGTCCTATCAAGCTTGGTTGGCTTGTGGGACTCCCGAAGCAGCTGAGGTGTACCGGCAGGCCAAGCAGAGTGCAGCTCGGGTGGTTGTTGAAGCAAAAACCCGGGTATGGGAGGAGTTCGGTGAGGCCATGGAACAAGACTGGAACAAGATGTTAGTGCAGTTCTACACAGCCATCATCGAGTCCATCCTCACCACCTCCATAACCGTGTGGTACGCAGGAGCCACTGCCAGGGACAGACTAAGGCTGCAGCGCGTCGTGCGCACTGCTGAGAAGGTGATCGGCTGCAAGCTCCCATCTCTCCAGGATCTGTACATCTCCAGGACCCGGAGGCGTGCTGGCCGGATCATAGCCGATCCCTCACACCCTGGTCACGTACTGTTTGCCCCCCTCCCCTCTGGTAGAAGACTTCGGTCCATCCAGACTAAAACCTCCCGTCACATGAACAGCTTCTTCCCCTCTGCCATTAGACTGCTGAACACTAAGTGACTTATTGACTCTCGTGCACCATGTACAGCAGCTCAACCAGACTCATGTCAATCATCACTGTTTTCTTCCTGCATTACCGACTGCACTATATAGTTCTCCACAGTATCTGCTGCTGGCTAATATATATTTTAACTGTTGACCAGTATCACTTAATCTTATCCTACACTTTATTACATGTATAGTTTATTTCTCTTATCTTATCATGTTTAATGTTGCAGCATTGCACCGAGACAAATTCCTAGTTTGTGTACTACATGAACAATGGCAATAAACCTGATTCTGATTCTGATTCTGATTCTGAAGACTTTCGGTCAGCCTCGAAGAGATTCTGGCAAACTGTCCGGCGGCTCAGGAGGGGAAAGCAGCTCCCTGTCCACACTGTGTATGGTGCGGATGGGGCGCTGTTGACTTTGACTGGGGATATCGTCGGGCGGTGGAAGGAATACTTCGAGGATCTCCTCAATCCCACTGATACGCCTTCCACAAAGGAAGCAGGGTTTGTGGATGAGGGGGATGACTCGCCTATCACAGGGGCTGAGGTCGCCAAGGTGGTTAAAAATCTCCTTGGTGGCCAGGCCCCGGGGGTAGACGAGATTCGCCCTGAGTACCTCAAGGCCCTGGATGTTGTAGGGCTGTCATGGTTGACACGTCTCTGCAACATTGCATGGAGGTCGGGGGCAGTGCCTCTGCCATGGCAAACCGGGGTGGTGGTTCCTCTCTTCAAAAAAAGGGGACCGGAGGGTGTGCTTTATAACAAGGTAGATGAACTGAGACTGCTGATGCGATTTAAGGACCTCTCCACCTCGTGTGCCCTCTGCTTCACTGAGACCTGGCTCAAGCAAAAGACACCGGACAGCGCGCTCCTCCTCGAGGGATTTCAGCTGTTTCGTGCAGACCGCGACACGGGGATCTCCGGCAAGACCACAGGAGGAGGAGTCTGCTTCTACATCAACAGCAGCTGGTGCTCCGATGTAACTGTGATCTCCCAACACTGTTCTCCCACTCTGGAATATTTATTCATCAACTGCAAGCCATTTTATTCCCCGCGTGAGTTTGCTTCATTCATCCTGGCCGCTGTTTACGTCCTGCCCGACGTAGATGTGCGCGAGGCTCAGCGCGTGCACGCGGATCACATTCAGCAAGCAGAGCGGACTTTCCCGGACTCTCTGGTTATTGTGGTTGGCGAACTTTAACTGAAGCAACCTGAGCCACGAACTCTCCCGGTACAGTTTATTAAATGCCCCACCAGAGGAGAGAACACGCTGGATCACTGTTACACTACAGTTAAGGACGCGTATTGCACTGTTCCCCGTGCTGCGCTCGGACTATCTGATCATGTGATGGTCCACCTGATTCCCACATACAGACAGAGACTGAAGCTCACAAAACCTGTTGTGAGCACTACGAGGAAATGGACCAGTGAAGCTGGGAAGGAGCTGTGCACGTGCTTGGAAATAACTGACTGGAACATGTTTAAAGGAGCCACGCATGATCTGGATGAGTACACGGACACTGTGAACTCATATATCCACTTTTGTGAGGAGAGCATTCTTCCATCGTGCACCAGGGTGAGTTACTCCAACGACAAGCCCTGGTTCACAGCTAAGCTCAGACAGATCAGGAAGGAGAAGGAAGCAGCGTTGAAAAATGGAGACAGGGACTGCTACAGGGAGGTCAAATACCGGTTTAGCAGAGAGCTGAGGAGAGCTAAATCTGTGTATTCTGAGAGACTCCAGCAGCAGTTCACTGCTAACGACTCTGCTTCTGTGTGGAGAGGACTGAGGCAAATCACCAACTATCGGCCTCAGGCTACTAAGGGACAGGATGACAAAGCCTTTTGTCAAAGACTGTCCCAACACTATGCCCGTTTTGACACCTCGTCAGCTGTGTCCAACTCCCCCCTCCCCCCAGCGCCACTGCCTCCATGGTCCCCACTTCATCAAAGGTGCCCCCCCCCTCCTCCCCCCCTGCCCTTGCCATCAGTGAGCAGGACGTGCACAGACAGTTCTCCAGACTGAACCCGCGCAAGGCCCCCGGTCCGGACGGCGTGTCTCCCTCCACCCTGAGACACTGTGCGGAGGAGCTGACTCCTGTTTTCACAGACATTTTTAACACCTCCCTGAAGTCATGCCACATGCCGACCTGCCTCAAAACCTCTACCATCGTCCCTGTCCCCAAGAAGCCACGGATCACTGGACTTAACGACTACAGACCTGTAGCGCTCACCTCTGTAGTCATGAAGTCCTTTGAGCGCCTGGTCCTGCCCCACCTCAAGACCATCACCACTCCCCTCCTGGACCCGCTGCAGTTTGCCTACAGAGCCAACAGGTCTGTGGACGACGCAGTCAACCTGGCCCTCCACTCCATCCTGCAGCACCTGGACTCCCCCGGAACCTACGTCAGAATCCTGTTTGTGGACTTCAGCTCTGCATTCAATACCATCCACCCCGCTCTGCTCCAGGACAAGCTGTCCCTGCTCAACGTGCCTGACTCCCTCTGCAGGTGGATCACCGACTTCCTGACGGACCGGAGGCAACATGTGCGGCTGGGAAAGACTGTCTCAGACTCTGTTAGCATCAGCACCGGATCACCCCAGGGCTGTGTACTTTCCCCCCTGCTCTTCTCCCTGTACACCAACTCCTGCACCTCCAGCCACCAGTCTGTTAAGCTGATCAAGTTTGCGGACGACACCACCCTCATCAGGCTCATCTCCAAAGGCAACGAATCCGTCTACAGGAGAGAGGTGGCCCAGCTGGCGTCCTGGTGCAGCCACAACAACCTGCAGCTGAACGCTCTGAAGACAGTGGAGATGATCGTGGACTTCAGAAAAGTCACAGCCCCTCTGCCCCCCCTTACCCTCACAGACTCTCCCATCACCACTGTGGATTCCTTCCGCTTCCTGGGCACCACCATCACCCGGGACCTCAAGTGGGAGCCGACCATCAGCTCCCTCATCAAAAAGGCCCAGCAGAGGATGTTCTTCCTGCGGAAGCTGAGGAAGCTCAAGCTACCCACCAAGATGTTGGTGCAGTTCTACACGGCCATCATCGAGTCCATCCTCACCATCTCCATCACCGTGTGGTACGCAGGAGCCACCGCCAGGGACAGACTAAGACTGCAGCGCGTTGTGCGCGCTGCTGAGAAGGTGATCGGCTGCAAGCTCCCATCCCTCCAGGACCTGTACATCTCCAGGACCCGGAGGCGTGCAGGTCGGATCATTGCCGACCCTTCACACCCTGGACACGCACTGTTTGCCCCCCTCCCCTCAGGCAGAAGACTTCGGTCCATTCAGACTAAAACCTCCCGCTACATGAACAGCTTCTTCCCCTCTGCCATCAGACTGCTGAGCACTAAGTGACTTATTAGACTCTTGTGCACTACGTACAGCAGCTCAACCGGACTCATGACAATTATCACTGTTTTCTTTTTGCACTACCGACTGCACTATGTGGAACTCCACAATATCTGCTGCTTGTTAATATATTTAAAAATTGCATAGATTAGTATTACTTATTCATATTCTACCTCTTATTGCATGCATAGTTTTTTATTTTTATCTTTAGTGCTACTCCATGTTTAATGTTGCAGCATTGCACCGAGACAAATTCCTAGTTTGTGTACTACATGAACAATGGCAATAAATCTCATTCTGATTCTGATTCTGCTCCAACTTTAGAGGGATCATACTCCTCAGCCTCCCTGGGAAGGTCTATGCCAAGGTACTGGAGAGGAGAGTCTGGCCGTTGGTCGAACCTCAGATTCAGGAGGACTAATGTGGTTTTCGTCCTGGCCGTGGCACAGCGGACCAGCTCTTTACCCTCTCGAGGGTTCATGGGAGTTTGCCCAACCAGTTTACATGTTTTTTGTGGACTTGGAGAAGGCATTTGACTGTGTCCCTCGTGGTTTTTTGTGGGGGATGCTCTGGGAGTATGGGGTATTGGGCTTGTTGTTACGAGTTATTCGGTCTCTGTACGACCGTTGTGAGAGTTTGGTTCGTATTGCCAACACTCGGTCGGAGTCATTCCCAGTGAGAGTTGGACTCCGCCAGGGCTGCCCTTTGTCACCGATCCTGTTCATAATTTTTATGGACCGGATTTCTAGGCACAGCCAGGGAATGGAGGGTGTCATGCTGGGTGACCACAACATCTCATCTCTGTTGTTTGCAGATGATGTTGTCCTGTTGGCTTCATCCAGCAATGACCTACAGCTCTTGCTGGGATGGTTTGCCGCTGAGTGTGAAGCAAACTGATGACAGGCTGATACCCGTTGGAGATTTTAAAGCTAGAGCTGGTTCGTACACTGAGAAATGGAATGGAGTGCTGGGCAGTCAAGGAGTAGGAAAGTGCAATGCAAATGGAGAACTTCTACTTGCACTATGTTCAGAGTACAACCTTGTGATAACCAACACCCTATTTAAGCACAAGGACACACACAAGAAGACATGGATGCCTCCAAGATCCAAGCACTGGCACTTGTTAGACTACATCATAGTAAGGACAGAGAGACATAAGGGCTGTATTGGACACCAGAGCAATGAGAGGCGCGAACTGTGGTACTGATCATGTTATGCTGAGATCTAGATTAAGGATTTGCAGACGAAAACAGCACTGCAGGATGGGTGCGAAGCCACCACGGAAGCTAAACACTAGTGCACTGAAAGGCCAAAAGAAGTAGGAAGAACTTACACAGGAAATGTATGAAAACTTGAAAGACTGGAACAGCAACAACTCAGAGAATGACATAGAAGAGAAATGGGCAACACTGAAGGATACGGTGTATCAGACTGTGAGTGATGTATTAGGCCACCCTGAGAGGAAACATCAAGATTGGTTTGATGAGCATGATTAACATCTGAAGAAACTAGTAGCAGTTAGGAATACAGCTAGACAGGAAAATCTACAGTGTAACACAAGGTTGAAGAAGAAGAAATACTCAAAGGCTCAGAGTGAGCTACAGAAGAACACCAGAGAGATGAGCTGGTGGGATGAAAAAGTGGAGGAACCTCAAACTGCAGCAGACGTGATGGACATGAAAACATTGTTCGCAGGTTTGATAGAAATCTACGGCCCTAAACCAAGAGGATTGATCCAACTAAAGGCTATGGATTGTGAAATCGTTTTGCAGGAGAAAGACAAGATCCTGGACAGATTTGCAGAACACTTTGACCAACTACTAAACAATCATGGAGATCTCACTGAAGAAGCTAAAGAAGCTCTAGTGCAGTGACCAGTTGTATCAAGCCTGGATGAACCACCAAATTTTGATGAACTAATGGCAGCTATCAGGACAACACAGGATGGTAAAGCTCCAGGAAGGGATGGAATTCCAACAGAAGTGTGGAAATTTGGTGGTGTTTAGCTGACCAACTGCCTGCACAAGCTCATCCAAAAGATATGGGATGCCCAGAAAGTACCTCAAGACTGGAAGGATGCAAGTATTGTGCCTTTGTTCAAGAAAGGTGATAGGAAAGATTGTGGAAATTACCGAGGTATATCACTGCTTGCCACTGTTGGTAAGATTCTCTCACGTGTGCTACTGAACAGACTCAATGAACACATTTTGCAGAATGTACTACCGGAAACCCAGTGTGGCTTTAGAAGTGGAAGAAGCACAATGGACATGATTTTCTGCGTGAAACAGGTTCAAGAAAAGTGTATCGAACAGAATGTGCCGCTTTATGTAGTCTTCATAGACTTCAGTAAAGCCTTCGATACTGTATTGCAACAAGGACTCTGGCAAGTACTCAAGAAATATGGCTGTACAGAGAAGTTTGTCAGCCTCATCGAGGCACTCCGTACAGGTATGCAAGCAAACGTGGAAATGAGTGATTCTGTGTCTAAAGACTTTTCAGGAATGAGGTGAAACAAGGGTGTGTGCTGGTGCCTACACTCTTCTCGCTATATCTGGCAGCCATGCTTGAGGTGGCCTTTGAAGACACTTCAGAAGGAGTATACATTCAAACAAGGAAAGAAGCAGACTTGTTCAATGTGGCACAATTTAAAGCCAAGAGTAAGACATCGATAAAGGTAGTAAGAGAAATGCTCTTTGCTGACAACAGTGATCTAGTTGCACACAGCGTGGAAGATATGCAATCTTTAGTGGAGAAATTTGCAAGAGCAGCTAGCCAATTCAGCCTCAAAATCAACATCAAGAAGACAGAGTGCCTTTATCAACCGTCAAAGTTCCAGTTATCAACATCACTACCAGAAGAGATCAGCATTGGTACAGAGCCACTAGTCAAGTGTAAGACTTTCAAATATCTCAGCAGTACTGTTTCAGAATCAGAGTCAGAATCAGATTTATTGCCATTGTTCATGTAGTACACAAACTAGGAATTTATCTCGGTGCCATGCTGCAACATTAAAAACATGATGAACAGAGAATGCTGAATGATGAGAATGATGAATGAGAAACAGAGAATGCTAGGCTGGAGGATGAACTATCTCTCAGAATGGGAAGAGCGAGTGCTGTGTTTGGAAACTTGAGGGAGAGACTGTGGAACAATCAGCATGTGTCTATCTGTGTGAAATGCAAAGTGTACAGAGCAACAGTACTGGCTACTCTATTGTATGATGCTGAAACTTGGACTGTCTACAGGGAGCAGGTAAATAAACTTCACACATACGTACATGATGACACACCGTTGAGCCATAATGAATATATCATGGAAAGACAAGATAACCAACATAGAAGTGTTGAAACGAGCTGGTCTACAATTAATGGAGGGCATGTTAATTCCAATGAACCCGAGATGGCTCAGACATGTTGAGAGGATGGATCATCAGCGTCTCCCTCGGCAGTTACTCTACTCACAGTTATGCAAGGGCAAACGCAATCAGGGTAGACCAAGGTTCAGATTTAAAGACACTGTAAAAAGATACCTGAAGAAGTTGGACATGGACAGGAGTTCCTGGCAGTGGAAGGTGAAGGAAAGAGCTGCATGGAGGAGTCTGATCGTCTGATCAGAGACTCCTCTTAGTTAATCAAAAAGATTTCTCCTCCTTTGGATTGGATTTCCTCTTTGTGACTGAAACATGGATCTCTTGTATTATCTATTTTATAGCTATCTATTTTTTTATTATATACTTTTATTATCTATTGTTGAAGCTCAGTTGGTGCTTTTTGTTGGTCCAAATAATAAGAAGAGATCTCTGTTGTCATTCAGTCCATACAGCCAATCATGTACAGTAGAACAAAATTAAGTTTCTCCTGTCGACAATGTTAATCACATGTAGAGTCAGAGGGGTCGCTGCCATGTAAGGCGCCGCCACAAACAACTTCTCCTTCCCCCATTCTGTTATGCTGAGTACCAAGTTAGAAGGCGGGAAGTACCATTTTTGTATGGTGTTTGGTATGACCCGGTCGGGACTTGAGCCCCCAACCTCCCAGTTGTGGGGTGGATGCTCTATCAACTATCATTTGATCAGTAATATCATGTGATCAGTATCATTTGATTTTGCCCTTTGTCTCAAATGCAGACACTCTAGCAGTATTTTTCTTAGGCTGCATTCAGACCAGAATAATCCGGGGGTCTCAACTGGATGGGGAATGCCGAGAATTTTCACACCTTCGTTTGGTTTGGTTTGCATTCACACTGCAGCGGACCAAACTGCCTGGACAACGTCATGCATTTACAACAACTGCTCATTTGGCGCACTGTAGCCGAAACCACCACTAACCAGGAAGAAAAAAATCTCAGTGAAGAAGAAAAATCTGGCTCATCAATTTGTCACGATGGCCCTCACGGACCATCACAAGACGCCTCAGTCACCAGTGAGTTTGCAGTGATGTTTATTTACAGTGCAGGTTTAGACAGGCATAGGAATACATACAGTGAACAGGTGACGCCTGAGCCGGGGAGCACCCGATGCACCAGACGAGATAATAATTAAGGTAAAGTCACAACGAGCGTACCTTAACAATGGGACCGTTAACAGGCGGGTAACAGGGGATTCCCAAGTCCGTTAACCATGATGAGCAAGAATAACAGGAACACAACAGAGATTAACAGAACGTAGCTGAACATAACAGGTGAACATAACAGAGACTGCCGCGTTGGAGGACATTTAGCACCCGCTTATATCTCTGGCGGCTAATGACCCCAACGCGGCGCAGCTGCTCCTAATGACAGCGGCGCAGCAGCTGACTTTGACAGCAGGGAGCTCCCCCGGGCGCCTTCACAATAAGAGCCCGAGGAGCTGGAAGGAATCCTCAGCTGCCAAAGCCAGGGAAATAAGATATGAGACCCAAGTGTGGCCAGAACCGACACTCGGGTTATGACAGTACCTCCCCCTCGAGGCCGAGCTCTGCGCGGCCTGAGTAACACCCAAGCCCCCCCCCCACCCCCCTAGGGCGGGTGGATGGGGCGCTGGCAGGAGGGAGAGAGACAAACAACGAGCACGTAAATGATGAGACCAACAAGGCTATAAAGGTAGGGGGAGAAAAAAAAACCATAATCCCCAAAAATGTGGGTAACCAGAATAAATTCAAAGTAGGCAATATACCTTTTGGCAAATACAGAGTGACATAAGGTGGAAAAAAAAAACCCCACCAAACTCAGAAACAACATGGTGAGCCACAAAAACACAAAACAATCCCCCTCCCCCCCACACACCCCAACAGTCCCACAGACAAGATCAGAACCCTGGGAAGGGTGCAGTCCAGGCCCGGAGGGATGGGGGCAAAAGGTTCGGGGAGTCGTCCGGCAACAAGAGGCCACAGAACAGGGAGGGGAAAAGAGGACAGTTCAGGCGGCCTACCCCAGTCCCATGCTCGGGAGAAGAGAGTTTCAGGCGGCCAGAGCAGGTCGCCGCACAGGAAGACAAATAGGTCGGGGGGCCGACCCAGAGAACCAAACCAACGAGACAGTCCTTCAGGCGGCCGCCCCGCAACACCAGCCCACCAGAACCGTTGGGAAGAAGCAGCCGGTGGTCCCGCTGAAAAGGGGGGAGATGAGGGGGAACCGGGCGGAGCGTTCGGGACCCCAACGGCCCCAAGTGGAGATGGGTAGCGCTCCTCAGGGAGACGAGGAGGATGACGGTGGAGATGAGGGTGACGAAGAAAACGAGCCTGTCCAGCATCCGGTGGCCGGGGATCTGCAGCTCCCTCACTGAACCTAGGACCTGCTGGTGCAGCACCCACGGTGGACCCCGATTGGGCCTCCGGAACAGCACCCACGGTGGACCTCCATTGGGCCTCCGGAACCAAACCCATGGTGGACCCCCATTGGGCCTCCAGAACCAAACCCACGGTGGACCCCAACTGGACCGGAACAGCACTCCCGGTGGACCCGGTCGGCGTGGCACTAGACTCGACCTCCAACCCCGAAACCGGAACCTCTGGTGCAGCAGGCGAGAGCAGCCCCTCGCCGGCGACCCTGGGAGAAGACTCACACAAGAGAGAAAACCCGGGATCAGGATCACCGGCAGCGCCAGAACCCGGTGAGATAAGCTCGGACGCAGCGGGTGGCTGCACCCAGCTCATCCCCCCTTGAGACAGGCAAAAGTGCTCTAAAAGGTGAAGAAGAAAGATAAAACAGAGCACTTGCCTGAGCTCGGGTTCTGACGCCGTCCAGGACTGCGATGATCCGGGCTCAGAAGTCAGGAGGTCGTCCTCAGGCTCCCACTCAGCTGCGTCGGGCTCCGCAGCTGGCATGATGGTGCGCACAGCTAGAGAGTCCTCCGGTACCGATGTCCACGCCGGTGGCCCGCACGGCGTGGTGGCAGGAGAAACTCAACCTGCTGGACCAGACCGCTCCTCCGTGGAACCCCGGGGACCCTTCTTCATCGGCGATGGCTCCACGCTGCAGTCCGCTCTCCTCCTCCGCCCATGGCGTGGCTGCGGAACTGGAGCCAGGCTCTCCAGAACCGCAGGCCCCCTCCTCATCCAGCGACGTTGGCCTGACATCGAGGGCCGCTCAGCGGAGGGGGACACAGAGGAAGCAGGGTTAATACTTTCATCCACAGCGGGTGGAGGGAGCTCGGGGGGCTGCATACCCCAAACTCCACCCCCAGGAGTCAGACAAGGCAAAACAATGTCAAAAGGAGAGAAATTATCATGCACTTGCCTTTCCCCTAAGGGTAAGATGGTTCCCACTGTGGGGGACGTCGTTCCTTCCTTTCCCCGCTGGATGGCGACAGAGGGCCCTCTGGGAAGACGAGATGAGGCCACTCGAGGCGGATCCGGGATGAGGCTCGCCGAAACGGAGCTCCCGCGACACACAGCAGCCAGGATAGGCGACGAGGAGGAGGGGGCGACAGCCGGGGTCAGTCGGGCATGGAGCGCTGACGGGACAGCAGGCGAGGGCCCGGGAGAAGACGAGGCTGCGGGGATTCCCCTCTGACGAGGCACAGGAGTGACAGCTGTGTGGGGGGTGGAGTCCTTGCGGCGACCCGGAACAGCATCCAGACGGGGTTCTAGCCGAGGTTGGAAACCGGTGTGACGACGGTTCCTTGTAGGGGGTGAGGCGAAGGTGAGGTTCGGAAATCGCCGTTCCTGAGCAGAAACAGCGGCAAGCAAGTCGGCGAACTCAGGAAACTCACGCAGCGCTGGATTCCTCTCCACCAGTCTAACCGCCGCCACCACTTGCTTCATACACGCTGGAGGATTCCCAGCGGAGCAAGCAGCAGCCACCCGGTCCCAGATCTTGTCTGCTGCCAGCTGCAGCTTCTCTGGGGGAATCCCGAGTGACGACATGCCCGATGGGAAAAGACCTCCGGATGGTGCGAACTCCCGGGCCGGAACGGAGGCAGGAGCGGGATCCCGAAGCGAGGGGCGATGTCTCCTCCGCTTCAGCTTCCTGCCAGGATTTCCCTCCAGCCCTCGGAGTATCTCACGCTGGGCGGCGATGTCATCTCTCCTCACGCTTACCTCTGGATGATTAGTGAAGCGGGGAAGAGAATCCAGAATCTCCTCGGCTAGGTCCAGGTATCTACGAATGTCGCTGGGAGCGTCCAACAGTGTAGCGGTGAAGATGGTGTAGTCTACCTCCTCCAGAACCTCCGCTTGCTGCCTGCCAAGGCGCCGACAACGGCCCCTGGATGATGTCATACTCCCCGCTGTAGACACTCAGACAGGTAGGAACAAACAGTCCACTACTGCAAACTGCACGGTGAATGGCGTCTCAAAACAACGCCTCCTCTCCGGGCGTTTGGCGGCAGTCTTCTGTCACGATGGCCCTCACGGACCATCACAAGATGCCTCAGTCACCAGTGAGTTTGCAGTGATGTTTATTTACAGTGCAGGTTTAGACAGGCATAGGAATACATACAGTGAACAGGTGACGCCTGAGCCGGGGAGCACCCGATGCACCAGACGAGATAATAATTAAGGTAAAGTCACAACGAGCGTACCTTAACAATGGGACCGTTAACAGGCGGGTAACAGGGGATTCCCAAGTCCGTTAACCATGATGAGCAAGAATAACAGGAACACAACAGAGATTAACAGAACGTAGCTGAACATAACAGGTGAACATAACAGAGACTGCCGCGTTGGAGGACATTTAGCACCCGCTTATATCTCTGGCGACTAATGACCCCAACGCGGCGCAGCTGCTCCTAATGACAGCGGCGCAGCAGCTGACTTTGACAGCAGGGAGCTCCCCCGGGCGCCTTCACAATAAGAGCCCGAGGAGCTGGAAGGAATCCTCAGCTGCCAAAGCCAGGGAAATAAGATATGAGACCCGAGTGTGGCCAGAACCGACACTCGGGTTATGACACAATTGGGCAGGACCAAAAACAGAAATCCATTCCCTTCAGCCGGGGTTTTTGTCCACCACAAATGAGACTTTTTTTTTTTTTAACTTTTCTCCTCAACTTTCTCCGGTAAAAGGATTTCTCGGATTTGCGCGGTGGTTTTTATTGTTATTTTCTACCCAAAATGTACTATGGTAAACGCCACTTCCTCTTCTCAGACTACATGTTGCTATGGTTACAAAAACAGCAAGGGGAATTTCCGCCCTTTGGTCCACTGGATAGTCCGTTTGGATTCCCACTGCAAGTGAAGCGCACCAGACTTTGTTTGCAAGAGAATCGAGACCCACTTTTTCATTGGGACCAGACTTCACTTGTTTGGTGCACACCAGAGTTCCAACGCATGTTCAGACTAAACTAAATGAACTGAACTATTCGCAGATTCCACTGTTTGGTCTTTTGGTCCGGACCAAACAGTGGCTGTCTGAATATGCCCTTAAATATGAGGGTTGTGGGGAAAAAATGTAAAATGGTAAAAGATGCTTTCAAAAATGCTTCTTTGTTGTATTTTTAGCAATTAATCACAATTAATTACAGAAAATGTGCAATTAGGTATCTTTTAATCAATTCCCAGCCCGTTTTTGCACATTAGCATCAAACTAAAGCAGATAGAGTTGTGCATCTATCCTCCCTCCACACAATCACACCAAAACATCGCCCTTCCTTCAACAGCTCAATTACTAATGCCAAGTTTATGGTATGCTTTGTGTGCCAATTTATAGGCTAACTGCTCATGATTCTGCTGATACGTACAGAACCATGTTCACACTTGATTTTGGGCCAAAAAAAAAAAATAAAAAGCCTATGTATACTGCCAATCATGCCGTTGATAATGTGTGATGTGTGTGTGTGAATAAACTGTTAAAACTCAATCAATGAGGTGTCGCCTTTGGAATAGGAAGTAATGGGGGTTGAATCCTGCCAATGGCAGCAGACAATAATCTACTGGATTTCTGCATGACACAGATATGCTCTGTTCAGTGTTATACTAGCACTGACTTACTACTGCTCTGTACTGTAAATATTGTGTATATTTCTTATTTTGAATAAACATTGATAACTTCATATTGTGTTTTTCTTTAACATTCCTGTCTATTAATCATACTGTAGTTTGTAATTGAGGATATGGTATATACATTTGGTGATGTGGACACTTAAACCTCACTCATATGGTTCAACCTGCATTTTTTTATTTTTGACACATTGCTAGCATATGAGCTTCCATCCAGCTCCAGAGTTTAAAATCATAAGAGTACATCTTTTATATACAGTCTATAGCTAAAAATGCATGTAGAGACACCATGGTAATGTTAGGAACAAGCAGGGTAAGGACAGGTAAAAGGTGCATCTGTGATGTCATATCTTTACAGTCATCACAAACAACCACTATTCATGGGAACGACAACTCTTCTACGGCAGGGTCCAAGTAGGAAAAAGAGAAGGATTGTGAGGGAAGGAGAGGTTTATAATGTGTACCCTCGTATGTTTCAACTGGTCCAGCTGGGGCATCTGCTTGCAACTCCTCTCCTGCAGCTTTGACGATAACTGGTGCTGCCTCCGCCAGCTCCTTCTTAGAGGAAGAAGCTTCAGCTGTCATCTCAGCAGAGGGAGTTTCATGCATAGGCTCTGGGGCTGCTTCAACTCGAGCACCTTCTGGCATGGGTTCTGTAACCATTTTGACTGCAGCAGCTTCAGCCACTGGCTCTGCAACCACTTCAACAGGAGCAGCTTCAGCCACTGGCTCTGCCACCACTTCAACTGAAGCAGCTTCAGTTACTGGCTCTGCAACAACTTCGACTGGAGCAGCTTCAGCCACTGGCTCTGCCACCACTTCGACTGGAGCAGCTTCAGTCACTGGCTCTGCAACAACTTTGACTGGAGCAGCTTCAGCCACTGGCTCTGCCACCACTTCAACTGAAGCAGCTTCAGTTACTGGCTCTGCAACAACTTCGACTGGAGCAGCTTCAGCCACTGGCTCTGCCACCACTTCGACTGGAGCAGCTTCAGCCACTGGCTCTGCAACAACTTCGACTGGAGCAGCTTCAGCCACTGGCTCTACCACCACTTCAACTGGAGCAGCTTCAGCAACTGGCTCTGCAACCACTTCGACTGGAGTAGCTTCTTGCATGGGCTCTGGTGCCAATTCAACAGGAAAAGCTTCAGCCACAGGCTCTGCAACCAGTTCAACTGGGACAGCTTTAGTCACTAGTTCTGGGGCCGTTTCAACAGGTGCAGCTTCAGCCACTGGATCTGGGGATACTTCAGTTTGGACACCACCAGAGCAAACCTCTACAATTCTTGTAGCCTCTACAGCAGGGGCTTCAGAAGCAGTTTCTACAGGCATTTCTTTGGGGTCCACTTTGGGTGGGGGTTCCAATGGAGAAGTTTCACATGCTGCTGCTGGAGGGGCAGCAACAGTCTGAGCTGGTGGGGCAGCGGCACCTGTAGCTACAGATGATGCAACTTCAGCAACCACTGCAACTATAGGAACAGCTTCAATCACAGTCTCAATGACCGGAGACACTTCCACTACAGATGCAGCAATTTCAGCAACAGCTTCAGCTACAGGATCAGCTTCAACAGCTTCAATCACAGCCTCAATGACCGGAAGAGCTTCAACTACAGATGCAGCCGCATCAGTAACAGTCTCAATAAGAGGTACAGATTCAGTGACAGCTTCAACGACTATTGCAGCTTCAGCTACAGATGTAGCAATTTCAGCAACAGTTCCAACCACTGGTTCAGCTTCTGGGATGTTTTCTGCAGCAGGTGTGTCTTCAGCTGAAGAGGTGGCGGATTCTACTGCAGAGATGGTTTTAACCCCAGGTTGAGGAACAGAGGGGGCAGGCTCTTTGACTGATGCTGCAGTCACTGTAACTGGAGATTCCACTGCTGCAGCAACTGCAGCAGCTGCAGCTGCTGGAGATGATTCTTTCTTGACAGGATCAAATGGCTTGTGCTGAACAAGTTTCTGTATATCGAAGTATGTTTTAGGTTGGCTTTTGTCTAGGATGATGGAGGGTAAGCAGACAGAATGCATTATTCATAACATGAATGAATGAAACCTCAGTGCTTGATGCAGAAATTGACCTGGAAGGTAGTATTTGGCACTGCTTTACTGAAATGTAAAACAAAAACACACATTAAAAAGGCAGTATTATAAGCATGTTAAGAGTGGGGCGTATGATGTGGACAGTACAATCATCAAAACAGGCTAAACAGGTACAGTGTGTCACTGAGCCAGTGCATGACAATGGACTCATAGACTGGTGAAACAATTTTAGTCCTCATAATGGAAAACCATGAGAAGCTAGATTTGGGAGGATAAAGATGGCTTATAGCAACAACACCAAGGAAACAATCTGCATGGTGCAATCATGGCTATGAGCTGTTACACTCTAGAGTCAAGTCGATGATTTGGTTAGAAAATCGTTCTCTAGTCTCTAGTACCAGCACAAACAGCCTTAAATGGGAATGTTAAAACTGCATGATGCTAGGTCAAGCCTAGGATGGCAACTTAAGATGAGGTTGTGATAATATCAACATATGCCTACCTCAGGGTCAAGGTGTCCATGATCACCAACTGGGGGGGGGGGGGATGATAGTGAACAGCAACACTGTCAACCACCGTGTTTATCCAGATATTCAAGAAAAGCTTAAGGGGCCTGTGGCATGCTTTTCCATGTTTTCCTACAGCTCTACAATGTTACAACCATCAACTGTAACCTTAAAAGTCTTCAAAAATGAGGTGTATCTATGAGGTATGAGGTGTTTCTGATTCCTTTGATTGGCTGAATTTAATTATGCAAATTTTAAATCACAAATCTTAACTTCTGATTACAGGGAGAAATGGATCAGGTAAACTCTACAGGTGTAGCCTTGATGTGAAAGGATGGCTATTCCAACTTCCACTCAGCTTTAAAGTCTTTGTTTACTGAGACCACTTTTTGTCATGCTGAAGTCGAGACCTTGTCAAGTCCAGAATCTTGAAAGACCAAGACAAGACAACACCAAGACCAAGTCAAGACCTGCATACACAGTGGTCTTGGTCTATGCTTGGCTTAACCTTGGTCTCGACTTGGGCTTGATGCCCTTCATGAAGCCATCTTCACTACATGGAGCAACATCCTGGAAACACTCGCAGCAAGCATGCCGAAATGAATTTTTGAAGTGAACACCAGTGGGGCTACTCACTACTGAGTTCTTTTTTGACACTTTTAATTCTGTTTGGGGGGTTTTTGGGAGGGGGGCTATGGTCTTAAACCTTTGATCAGCTGATGAACAGCGTGTTTGAGTTTAAATGCAGTTTTTAATAAATTGCCTATTCTATCTTTTATCTCTCGCTTCTATTTCTTCTTTTTGCATTTTGAAGTTCTACTTATAACCCAGCTATGATTCACCAGATGCAGATGCTCTCAATATGAAATAGTTGAACATTAAATATTTGACTCCTACCTGTGTTGTTCTTTTTTGATTTCTTGGACCCCCCAGATTTTGTGCTGAAAGCTGCAGCGGTGGGTGTTCTGCTCAGAGTGATCAAGGTCTCAGCCTGAAGACACAGATAGAACAAACTAATGCAGTCACACCTGTAGCATCATCTCACTTTGGCTCAGCAACAATTATTCTTCTGCTTAAAGACATTTTGTTTCATCCAGGAATAACACAAAGAAATGGATTTTCTTCCCCCAGGCCACAGCTGAAATCCCCTTTCTTTTGTTAAAACCAGCCTAAGGAATTTCCCCAATGTCCGGCTTTGCTTTTATTGCCCCCATAAACATGCTACAGACCTGGCCTACACAGACCCACAACTCAGCTAATTTCCTTAAACTCTGGACATGCTGGATTTAGCCAGTGAATTTTAAAAGTACATTATTACCAACTCAATTCTAAACCTTCTTCTGTTCAGGACTATGAAAGGCAAATGGACTCTGATGTCTTTAATGTGGAAAATCAATAATATGTGTGAAATGCATTAATCTGTGATTTTATATATATTTGCATGTTAAAAATGTTTAAATGAATGTTTATTCCTGCATGTTGATTTAGAAGCACTGCTTATAAGATACACTAAGGTTAGTTTAGTTATACATAAGTGTGTAACAGTATATTCCAATGTATTTAAAATTGTGTGTATTCCTGTGGACAGATCACGTTTCACCAGTCTTCATAGAACCCCAGCTTCTTCATCCTATTGGTCTCTCACAGATAAGGCCTGTTATTGGACTAAAGGTTCATCGAGCCCGCCCACGAAGGACACTCATTGGCTGAGATCCCGGAAACCCGCGAAGTTCAACAGGACTTATATAAAGGAGAGGGACCCCTGCTTCTCTCTCTTTTGCTTCACCTCTCTTTTCCTCTCTTTTGCCTCTGTCTCTCTTCCCTTTCTCTGATCGTCTCTATTGTCTACACACAGCAAGGAAGAACAAAGGACCGTCTGAACAAAGACTTCGACCACGTGTCGCTTTTCTGAACACAGAGCAGATAACTCGTAATTTGTTTATGTAACTTTGTATCTTAATGTTTTATTTTTCTCTTAAATACCTAGGAATTCCTATTTCTTTGAGCTCAATTCTTAATTGGAGTTAAACTCCAATTTTTATTCATCACTTTTTCTTTGTTAAACTTTCTGTAAAACCACCATTTGTTTGATTTTAATGTAAACTTTAATCTTGACTTTATTTTTATAATATTTTTTGCTTGACCAAGCACCCACCAGAAGCTACTATTTTTATCTAAAGTCCTAAAGTTTTTTTTAAAATTTGAGATTGGATTAGATATCTTTAATTATTCCCAAAGACCTCTGCAGCTGCTTGTCTACCAGGAAGAAAAGACGCAGCTGAGGAATCAACGCGCAGCTGTCCATCACATGCTGAAGAAGCATTGGCACCATCTGGCTTAGAGCCCAGTTTCAACTGTGGGTCATACGGCCAAGATCCAGCCCCTTCGACCGCTTGAATTTAAAGGCTGAAATGTGGATCCTGAAATATCTGCGGGCAGATATTTACCCTAACATCCACGAAATCTTGGGCTGAGGACGACGCTGAACGAGGAATCATGTGAGCTGCAACTTTAATTCATCTGCTGAATTAAATGTCTGAGGTTTGGTAATAATTTGTGTATCTAATCAGATGCAAATTAAGAAGCCCTTAACATAACTCTTCTTTTCATTAAAATTCCGTTTTTATTTTCTTAAGATCAATCAAGGACTTTTCATATAATTACTAAACTTTCTCCATAAATTTGCGTTGTTTTTTTATAATTTGTTAACTCAAACTGATAGAAATTGGTTTCTCAAGTTAACCCTGGTTCCGAAAATATTGACATTGTTAATCTATCATTTACAAGATTGATTTTATGATTAATGAAATTACTGCAATGCCTGTTAATCATTTCGTTTAATAAATCTGTAAAAATGAGAAGTTGTTGAGAATTGATTTCATTCTGAGTCTGTTCAAGCACAGGTATCGAATTCACAGAAAATTTTTGAGACTGATTATTGATTAATTTATCGAGTGATTAAACAGGTATAAAGTGAAATTAAAGATTAAAATTGCTTCTTAAAGATAGAAGCTGGTGCCCCTTACGAGTGTTAACTTTTCTGATGTATATGAAATGAGATTTGATCTCGGATTCCAATACATCAATATAAATTAAATAATTCATACCTGATCATATTTATTATTTATTAATACTTCTATTTTACGCTACACACCGACAGGACAAAATTCTGCAGTCATACTGACAGTGTGGAGAAAAAGGATTGCCGGCAAAGCACGGTGATCTTGATTCTACAGCGTGGTGAAATGGAGAGACGCTCCATGCACGTCCAGGGTCACCAACGTGGAGAAAATGGAACAGGCGAGAGGCAATGAGCTGGAAGGACACAAGGTTTTATTTTCTCCAACATAATACAACACGCTTCGTAGCTCGTGTGAACTACTGCGCTGCTGAGGTTACTGTCCATAGCTCTTTGATACTGTTGCACAGACAAAGAGAATGTGTGGCACATTAGCATAGTGATTGTCAGTCAATACACATGATTAGCCTAACATCAGCTGGTGCCCCTTTGACTGCTGCTTCTGGTCTCCATCCTCGGGGGGGGAGGGCATACTTAACAGTCCAGTCTGATTGCCCCCCGGCAGTACAGACATACAGACTCTTTGTCCGTATGTCTACTGTCCTGCCCTTCCTCCTGCCCTGATGGGTGTGAAAGGATGACCCCCGATGAGTCAGGTGTCCACCACACAGCCCCCCCCCAAACACCCAGAATGGGCTGTGACATCCCAGTCCTTTGGGCACAAATCGGTGCCCCTGGCAGCTGCAGTGGGGGGGGGGGGGTCGCTCTGGTCGAACTGTCCTGCTGGTGAGGAGTGTTGGAGGGCATGTAAGTCCGTGGGGGAAAGGGGGCAGGGGTGAAAAACAGTTCTGCTCCTCTCCAAGTTCCAACATGTTGCAAGCATCTGGGCCGCGCAAAAATTGTGTGCGGATCAGTCTCGGGCAAGGGACTTCCCGGTAAACCCTCCGGTGATCCGCAGCGGCTGTGAAGAAAAGTAAGTTCAGTGGGCTCCTCCTCGGTGCGGAGCTCCGTCCTGCCAGGATCTGGGGAAGGTGATCGGCCCAGTTCCCTGAGGATGTGTAGCGGCTGTGAAGAACCCAATATAAGTCCTGTGGGTGAGCTGCCAACTCCTTTAGGTGCGAGGGCAACCCTAAAGGTTCCAAGGATGGCGATCAGCTGTGTTCCCCGGAATGTGCAGTGGCCGAGGACCTTTATCAGTTCTTGGAGCCGTGCTTGTCCCTGGTGCGTGGCGTGCACTCTGGCGCAGGGGCCACAAAGTTGAAGGGTGCGCTCCTTGTAATCCTGCAGTGTGCACACGGGTCTTCTATACACCAAAATCCCACTGTCAGGAGGTGCAGCCAGGGTCGGGGAGCTTTGTAGAAACCCTGCAGACGATGCAGATCTTCTCTTTCCAGGCTGTTTCCGTTGGTTTGAGCATCTCGCCGATCATGTTGTGTCTTAGTCTGGTCTCTGTTCTCGGTAGGGGGGGGGCATACTTAACAGTCCAGTCTGATTGCCCCCCGGGGCTCTTTGTCCCTATGTCTATTGTCCTGCCCTTCCTCCTGCCCTGATGGGTGTGAGAGCATGTCCCCCCGCTGAGTCAGCTGTCCACCACAACAGGACCAAATACTGCAGTCATGGTGACAGGACAAAACAGTCACACCAACGGGACAAAACTGTAGTGATGCCGAGCGCGGGTCTGTACTGTGCTCGGGTCTGTGGTTTCCTCTTGTTATGTATTTATATTTAGTCTTGCTTTTTCATTCATTGTGTTTCATGCTTTTATTTTGACAGCTCAGTTTGTGACGTCCGGCTGTCAAGCCTTTTCATGGTTGTCACAGCTGCTTGTGTTTGGTTAATTACTTTCACTCCACACCTGATTCATGTTTGAGTTCTGTATCACTGTTTAAGTTCGCTGGGAGGTTTATTCCTCGCTGTGACCTAGTCTTGTGCTGACTGGAATCCTCATCCCTGATTTCACTCTTTCCTCTGCTTAGGTTTTATCCTCGCCTGTTACATGTAAGTTACTTTTTGTGGTATTTCAGTATTTGTATTTTTCTGTATCACCCTTTGTGGTCTCGTAAATAGCTTTTTGTTATCCACCCCTCGTGGCAAGTATTTGTGTTCCTTATTATTTAATAAATGAGTAACCTCACTGCAGGTGAGTGGTGCCTTATTTCTGCCCTGAAAGGGCCAATTATGACAAAAACACTGCAGTCACACGGACAGGACAAAATACTGCAGTCACGTGGTCCAGTTTTAGAAAAAATTCTTTTCAACAAACTGCCTCTGCAATGTATAAAATGCCATTGTTTTTCTACTGTTCCAAATGGAACGTTCAGTATCTACGGAACATGTATGTAAGGCACTCAGGACTGTCAGCATGTAGGACTTGTGCTACCAGGACCACTAGCCTCCCGTACGGAACATTAGGTATGTATGGAATTTGTATGTAAGACACTTGGTGTTATTTCTGGAAAATGAGGGCCAGCAGACACTTCCACATGTTGAGGGTAGCTTTATTATCCTCAATGAAAATGGAGACATACGTCTGTGTGTGTGTGGATCTGTCTGTCTGTCTGTCCGCCTGTCTGTTTCAGTTCACCCAGTCATAATTAAGTTCAACTAAAGGCTTGTGTCAGTGTATATTTTCTGGACTTTTAATTTGCCAGAATTTCAAGATAAGGCTTTGTTTTCAAAATAAACACAAAAATAGCTCACCTTTACCATCAATGCAGCTCAGTGTAATAAATATGTCGGTCCAGTTGAGGTGGCAGTGCACCTTTATTACAGCCTCACTGAGCACTTCCTGTCAACAATCGATCTCGTGCTGCACTTTTAAAACAGTTTCTGCAACCTGAACAGATATTCAGGAACCACAGCATTTAGTCAACACATTGTTTCTTTTCAGACACGTTTTGCTGTTTATTTTGAAGATAAAGGACAACGTATACTTTTCCTGTAGTTTACAGCTCATTGGTACAAAAACTACAGTTCCCATATTGCTCAGGTGCAATGTGCCAATCACGGCAGAGCTTCCTCTGAAGTCAAAGAAACTGAGAGACAACATCAGAAGAGCAGGAGAAAAAAACGTTTTACAAGTAAGTTTTCCCTTAACTTCTGCAGTGGTTTCATTGCTAACACATTAACACCTCCTAACACGGCAACATCTGATTCTTAAAGCTGGGGTTTTGTCACATTATTTTTCCCGATGTGCTCCGCTACTGGTGGCTCCGTGGTTACATGAGTCATATGTTAATAACTTATTAATGTTTGTTCAGCGCTTCATGTCAGCACTATAAAAACACCACGGTGTGACGTCACTGAATCCTTTCCTTCATAATAATTCTACAGTCCCGTCATTTCTTCATTGATTTATTGACTCAAAGCTGGTGTGAGGTGTGAAATATGAAAACCACTGGAGGTTATTTTTACAGAAAACCAAACAATCCTTCAGCTGAGTAGGAACGTGACATCTGTAACAGAATTTCTTTGATGCCGCTGACTTTGAAAATGTCGCATCTGTAATCATAGTAATGACATTTTCACGATGTTTTCCTTCTGGTTTGTGTCCCTGAGGTCCCCGGTGGGGAACCTGGGGTGAGCCGTCAGAGCAGCTGTGAAGAGAGCGGCGGCCTGGAAGCTACGCCACAAGACTGCTGATCCTCTTTATACAAAACTGCACGTCAGTCATTTTCTTTGCAAGATAATTCAAGAACCTCTCAACCAGTTCTGATTTAATGTTGAAGGTTATGATGATCGTTAATGAAGTTTTGATATTTCTACCTGCTGCTGCACGCTGTCGTGTAAATAAATTCATAAAATCTGTTAATCCAGCACCTTTCTCTCTGCTGCTGATTTTATTCTTGTGCTTCTATATGTTTTCTTCTATGTGCTCCTTGAGAAAAACTCCGGCATACAGCCCTGGAATGACCTACAGTGACATCACAGTCAGACCCAGCATTTCAGACCCGTGCATGGATGGCACGACACAGCTGCCATGCTACCATGCCACCGGCACTGAGGCATCAGCACCTGCGCGGCTTTCACCACGCTGTCAGCCAAATGAGCTAACGTGCTAGCAGAGAGTGGGTAGCGAGGCTGTGACTGGGAAGGCGGCGCGCCAAAGAGCACGTCCAGCCCGCGCAGCCATCTTATAAACACCACAGCTTGATGACATCACCCGTGCGTGCATGAGGTCGCAACGTGGTGCGTTGTGCCGTTCCCTATATTGGGACTGCTAGTGCTCCATAAGGAACGTTCTGTAGCTAGCAGGACCTAAGAACATGTATGGAAGGCATTTAGAAAAGTGTACGGAACGCGTTCCGTGTGGGACGTGTGCAAACGTGTACAAAACCTGCTGTGCGGTTCTCTTTTAGTAATCTGCAGTGGAAGCAGGGACGTCTGTTGGGGTGACTGAAATCTAAAGAAAATAACGATATAAGCCATGTTTGGTAAGCTAACTCTGTAGCACCACTGTCAGCTCTGAAGCTCCTGCCATTGGTAATCCACTCAGCTGCATGTTTGCAGGCAGACAGACAGGCTGGCACGTAATTCTAATAATGAAAAGAGGTTAGCCACACATGCTTACACACGCTGAGCTCAGCAGTGGAACTCCTGCGCCGTTCAGTTTGGGCGGTCAGGTCTGTGTCGGCTTCAGTCAGGCGGAATGTGGACACAGTGTTCCAACTGCAAGCATCTGCTCTTTACCAACCACGCTTAGTGGTCGGTGCACCGTGAACGCTGCCCTTCCGCCTGCAGAAAAACTGTGCCGGCGTACAGGATGTCCAGTCAGGTTTTATGTGCCCTTACCTTTCTGCAGCTCAGCCGTCCCATCCTCAGCAGGGAGGCCGCCATGTTTCTGTATGTCCTGCTGCACATCAGTGGAAACACCCAGAACACATCCGGATATTATGAAAATGAGCTGAGATCAGAGTAGCAGAGCCATGAGGATCACCTGGTGCTGATGAATGTGAATACCTGCAGGAAGAGTGGAGGATGTCAGCTCTCTGTTTCTGTGTGTGTGTTCATGTGCAACCAGCTGACACAGCAGCGATGCCCCACTTTGTTCTGCTTATGTAACATGAAGGCAGCAGGGAACGCCCCTCTGACACACACACACACACACAGCTGTGTGTGTGTGTGTGTGTGTTATTTCCTGCAACAGCATGCACACATCTGCGCAATCTATGGAGTTTGCATCAGGAATGCATCTTATAGGCTAGACGTCGGCCTATGTCTTGCCAGTGTGCAAGCGGCCTCCATGAGACGTATTCCTGATGCAAACTTGCTGACTTCTGTCTCTCTTCTGTTGTTCAAATGTGACTCATGCCTGCTTTTATGAATCTCACAGTTAAAACATTCCCGGCTAAAAGAAGCTGGGCAGACAGGAAGACATGGGTTCTGCTGCTGAACATTCTGTTCTCTGTTCCTCTCACAGACCTGCAGCACGTTTTCAGGCTACGGCGACACGTGGAACTAAACATTTCTCTTTATTCATTTAACCTTTATTTAACCAGGCAGGTCAGGTTAGGAACACTGATTTACAACTGTGGCCCGGGGGGGGGGGGGGGGGGAATGGACAACTCACATTCGTAGCTCCCCAGCTGATGCCAGTCAACCAAAGCTGCATGTTTTTGGCCCCTGTGGGAGGAAACTGGAGGAAACCCAGGCAGACACGGGCAGAACGTGCAGACTCCACACTGAAAGGTCAGCGTAGGTCAGGGGGTGGAATCGAACCCCAGATCCCACGGCCAAGGGTGAGTTGCTGTGCTGCCACGGTGCTGCCCAGATTAGAATCGCACCATAGACATTTCATTTGTGAATTTTATCTTGGTGAGCACTGATTCTGAACTTTACGGCGCATCACCCCTTTGTGATTTCTGTTGCTGCTTCCTCCCCCCCCTCACAACACTGCTGCACACTGCTGAGGGTCAGTCGTGTTGGAGCGTGGTGTTACGTATGGAAAAGGAGTCGGCGTCTCTCCTGTCATGCAGCCAACCAGCCAACTTCACTGAGAGCACAGAACTACATATACACACGTTCTTTACAGAACGACCGTGCCCGCCTGACGTCACGTTATGGGCGGGTACGGCAACACACACGCAACACACAACATTCCCCTCCCACTTACAAAAGTGTAAAACCACACACACAACAGAGGCCCTCCCCAGTTTAGGACCCAAATCATTGCACTAAGAAAACATGGAACCATGACCTGTAATGAAACAGCCGATCGCATTCACACAAAAAATAACTCAACTTGGGCCAAGTCTCTAAAATAAGTAAAATAATCCCATAACACAACAACCCTTCACCTGCACACCAGCACTATATACATATTTACATCTACAGTAATTAAGTAGCACCTATGTCCACCGGCAGCCAGAGATAAAACCAGCTGGGGGCCCAGGGCAGCCTCACGACATGTGTGCCCCTGGCTGCTGCCCACCTCCAGGATCAAAACCGACCTCTCCTGCTAAAATGTCTCTCTTCACCACCAACTGCCTCACTGCTCAGAACCCGCAGTGCTGCTGTCCGGCATGCAGTCCCTCCGTGCCCGTCGGTCCGCTCCCGACCGCTTTCCACACCACTGCAGCTGCCATCTTTGCCCCAAACACTCCGGCCCCCTGTGGCCGCACTCTGGGGAAAACTGAAGCTTGCTTGTCAATACCGCTCACTGCTTCGGGTGCCTCACCGTAATGCCCAGTACCCTCGTCCAGGGTGCGTTGAGCTCCGGCACTGAGGCCTTGCTCGAATTCTGTGGCTCCCAGCTGTTGCTGCTCTCTCCCGGTGCTCCCAGCGTCACTCCCACCGGCGTCACTCACCGACTCAGGAACCTCGTCGCCGCTCCCAGCACCCTTGTTCCAGGTGCTCCACTGCATCATCTCCATGTCCGGCTGTCGCTGCTCTCTCCCAGGGTTCTTAGCGTCATTCTCGTCAGCATCACTCTCAGACCCAGGCACTTTGTCACTGCTCTCAGTACCCTCGTCCCAGGCAATCCGCTGCATCGTCTTCATGCCCGACTGTTGCTGCTCTTCCCGGGGTCCTCAGCCTGCATGCTCCTGCCGTCTCGCTGCCAGGCTCCAGCTGCGGGGAAGACTCCTGTCGCTGCTCTCCTCTCCACTGTCGTCACTCACAGTGCCGTCAAACTCACCAGCGCTACGGTCCTAGACTGTGCTGCACTCCTTGGCTGGTCTGCCGTCTTCAGTAACTGGGGACTCCTCCAATCGTGGCCCCGGTCCCACGGGGTCTCTGTGGATGTGTAAAGTACTTCCTGTCTTCTCCTCGTGTATTTCCTGTTTTTGTCAGCACAAGCGACAGTGATCACACAAAATGAATTTTGTTGCAGATGGCCCTTATAAACTTTGAACAACAGCTCGTTCTAGTGAAAGCGATGCAACGCAGAAAGCAGAGAAGGTGGAGGAGGTGGTCTGTTCGACCGCTGAACCGACAGAGACAGACACAGGGTGAGTCTCCCACGCTGATCCAGCTGCTGAAACACATAGATGAAGAAAAGGGGGCATCTTCAGAGACAGACAGTCTAGATCGATGCTGGAAAACAAACTGAATCCCCCGCCCACCAATCTTCCTGGGACGACAGTCACAGTTCCGTCACAGTTCCCCATGTGACGGTCGGCCCTGCTGCCTTTCCCCTACACAGCAGCATGATGCCACCGTTTCCAGGTATGTCACTGACAGTGGTGCACAGCGTGGCTATAGAGGGGATGCATTGGAACAGAACTCTTGACAGTTGCAGGGCAGTTACCATGGTTACCCAGCACTGAGTGGCAAACACATGTGGCAGCTTTAGTTTGCATGCAGTAAAACATAAAATCACACAAAATATTTTGTCACAGTAGTACAGAGAGTTGCTTTTTTAACTTTAGATGTTAATGTCACACTGTTTACTTGAGAGTCATGATGTGTGGGTAAGAGCGCACAAATGAAGAACTGCTTCTGGCCCTTTCAATATTTATTTAGCTAGTTTTTGTTAATTAATACCAGATGGAATAATAAGATTAGCTCTCTACAATGCAAACAGATACTCTGCCGCCGTGACTGAATACTGTGTTTTTTGTCTTTTACTGCATACACCCTAATGCTGCCACTCGTTTTTGCCACTCAGTGTTTTGTGGCTGCCATGAGTTGTTTAGTGACGTCATACACATGGCCTCTTTTGTTTTAACTGCAGACGTTAATACCACACTGTTGGCATGACTGACTGTTTTTACTGCATGACTCCTGCTGTCTTGGGAGACCCTATCAGAGGCATATTGCCTCGGACAACATAGCTCCTGGGATCACTGGGGCACACAAACCCCCCACCACGATAAGGTGACGATCCATGAGGGGTTGGATCGTTCTTAGTCTGGCCCTTCACCCAGGACCAGTTTGACCAGTTTGGTCCTGGGTGAAGGGCCAGACTAAGAACGATCCAACAGACTGTCATGATAAATTGTATATCAAGGATTCAGTGTACCCCGCCCGGTATGGGGTTACCGGGGCCCCACCCTGGAGCCAGGCCTGGGGGAGGGGCTCGAAGGCTAGCGTCTGGTGGCTGGGTTTCCACCCAAGGGACCCGGCCGGGCTCAGCCCGAAGGAGTTACATGGGTCCGCCCTCCAGTGGGCTCACCACCTGCAGGAGGGATCATGGGGGTCCGGTGCTATGTGGATTAGGTGTCGGTCAAAGGCGGAGACCTTGGCAGACTGATCCCAAGCTTTCTAAACTGGCTTTTGGTACGTGGAATGTCACCTCTCTGGTGGGGAAGGAGCCTGAGCTGGTGTACGAGGTTGAGAGATACCGGCTAGATATAATCGGCCTCACCTCAACACACAGCTCCGGTTCCAGAACCAGTCTCCTGGAGAGGGGCTGGAGCTTGGCCTTTTCTGGAGTTGCCCCAGGCGAGAGGCGACGAGCAGGGGTGGGTATTCTTGTATCGCCCCACCTTGCTGCCTCTATATTTGAGTTTTCCCCGGTGGACGAAAGGGTTGCTTCCCTACGCCTTTGGTTTGGGAAACGGGTCCTGACCGTCATTTGTGCCTATGCACCAAATGATGTTTCAGAGTACCCACCCTTTTTGGAGTATGTGACTGGGGTGCTGGAGGGTGCTCCTCTTGGAGACTCCATTGTCCTACTGGGGGACTTCAATGTGCACGTGGGCACTGACAGTGAAACCTGGAGGGGGGTGATTGGGAGGAACGGCCTGCCCGATCTGAAGTCGAGTGGTGTTCAGTTATTGGACTTCTGTGCTAACCACAGTCTGTCAATAACGAACACCATGTTCAAGCATAAGGGTGTCCATATGTGCACCTGGCACCAGGACACCCTAGGTCGCAGGTCGATGATCGATTTTGTTATCGTATCATCAGAGCTGCGACCATATGTCTTGGACACCTGAGTAAAGAGAGGTGCAGAGCTGTCAACTGATCACCACCTGGTGGTGAGTTGGATCCAATGGCAGGGGAGGAAGCCATTCAGACCTGGTAGACCCAAACGTATAGTGAGGGTGTGCTGGGAGCGTCTGGCTGAGGCCCCTGTCCGGGAGGTCTTCAACTCCCACCTCCGGAAGAACTTCAACCACATTCCGAGGGAGTCTGGAGACATGGAGTCTGAATGGGCCATGTTCTCCACCTCTGTTGTTGAAGCAGCGGCCCAGAGCTGCGGCCGCAAGGTGGTCGGTGCATCTCGTGGTGGCAACCCCCGAACCAAGTGGTGGACACCAGTGGTGAGGGGGGCCATTAAGCTGAAGGAGGAGTCCTATCAAGCTTGGTTGGCTTGTGGGACTCCTGAAGCAGCTGAGGTGTACCGGCAAGCCAAGCGGAATGCAGCTCGGGTGGTTACTGAAGCAAAAACCCGGGTATGGGAGGAGTTCGGTGAGGCCATGGAACAAAACTGTGTATGGTACGGATGGGACACTGTTGACTTCGACTGGGGATATCGTCGGGCGGTGGAAGGAATACTTCGAGGATCTCCTCAATCCCACTGATATGCCTTCCACAGAGGAAGCAGGGTTTGGGGATGAGGGGGATGACTCGCCTATCACAGGGGCTGAGGTCGCCAAGGTGGTTAAAAATCTCCTTGGTGGCCGGGCCCCGGGGGTGGACGAGATTCGCCCTGAGTACCTCAAGGCCCTGGATGTTGTTGGGTTGTCATGGTTGACACGCCTCTGCAACATTGCGTGGAGGTTGGGGGCAGTGCCTTTGGCATGGCAAACCGGGGTGGTGGTTCCTCTCTTCAAAAAAGGGGACCGGAGGGTGTGCTCCAACTTTAGAGGGATCACACTCCTCAGCCTCCCTAGGAAGGTCTATGCCAAGGTACTGCAGAGGAGAGTCCGGCCGTTGGTCGAACCTCGGATTCAGGAGGAGCAATGTGGTTTTCGTTCTGGCCGTGGCACATCGGACCAGCTCTTTACCTTCTCGAGAATTCTTGAGGGTTCGTGGGAGTTTGCCCAACCAGTTTACATGTGTTCTGTGGACTTGGAGAAGGCATTTGACCACGTCCCTCGTGGATTTTTGTGGGGGGTGCTTCGGGAGTATGGGGTATCGGGCTTGTTGTTACGAGCTATTCGGTCTCTGTACGACCGTTGTGAGAGTTTGGTTCGTATTGCCAACACTCGGTCGGAGTCATTCCCAGTGAGAGTTGGACTCTGCCAGGGCTGCCCTTTGTCACCGATCCTGTTCATAATTTTTATGGACAGGATTTCTAGGCGCAGCCAGGGAATGGAGGGTGTCATGCTTGGTGACCACAGGATCTCATCTCTGTTGTTTGCAGATGATGTTGTCCTGTTGGCTTCATCCAGCAATGACCTCCAGCTCTTGCTGGGACGGTTTGCCGCTGAGTGTGAAGCGGCTGGGATGAGAATCAGCACCTCCAAGTCTGAATCCATGGTCCTCAGCAGGAAAAAGGTGGATTGCCCTCTCCGGGTTGGGGACAGGCTCCTGCCCCAAGTGGAGGAGTTTAAGTATCTTGGGGTCTTGTTCACGAGTGAGGGGAAAATGGAGCGAGAGATCGACAGACGGATTGGAGCAGCATCTGCAGTGATGCGGACGTTGTACCGGTCTGTTGTGGTGAAGAGGGAGCTTAGTTCTAAGGCAAAGCTGTCGATTTACCAGTCAATCTACATTCCTACTCTCACCTATGGTCACGAGCTTTGGGTAATGACCGAAAGAACGAGATCGTGGATACAAGCGGCTGAAATGAGCTTTCTCCGTAGGATTGCTGGACTCACCCTCAGAGATAGGGTGAGGACCTCAGTCATCCGGGAGAGGCTCAGAGTAGAACCGCTGCTCCTCCACATTGAAAGGAGTCAGTTGAGGTGGTATGGGCATCTGATTAGGATGTCTCCTGGACGCCTCCCACTTGAGGTGTTTCAGGCACGTCCCACTGGGAGGAGACCCCGTGGCAGACCCAGGACTTGGTGGAGAGACTATGTCTCCCAGCTGGTCTGGGAACGCCTTGGTATCCCCTCTGAAGAGCTGGAGCAGGTGGCTGGGGAGAGGGAAGTCTGGGCTTCTCTGCTTGAACTGCTGCCTCCGCGACCCGGACCTCCGGAAAAGCGGTAGAAAATTGATGGATGGATGGATGGACTCCTGCTGTGACATAACGAGGATACCCTGCATTACTCCAAATCAGCCATCTGCTGCTTTGTGATTTGTCTGCCTTGCGTGTCTCTGTACAAAAGTATAAACACATACACTCTTCACAAAAAGATATTCGGCTTTTGGGTGAAATTTCAGGATGCACCTAAAACTTAGCAGTAGGCTGTGACGGAGAGGTTCCACAGATCCTTCCTTACTACGGCTGTCAGGCTTGATAACCTAACCAGGGCTGCTCATAGAGGTCGTATTAAATGTACCAAACTTGCACAATAAATTGTCCCCTCCATTATACAACCAGGACAATATCAATCATTACTGAGGGTGGCAGCAACACTGTTGATTCAAATATGAAATATACTGACTGGGTGCATATTCATATTCTGCAGGGTAACTTAACAAACCATAATGCTGTTTATTCCATCTCGCTGCAATGCTCCTGCACTCTGCATATATCTGTGTACATATGTACTGTATATTTATTTACTGCTTTGGCTAACCAGTTCTTATTATCTTATTTACTATTGCTCTGAGTGCTGCTGTCCCTTTGCTGCAGTAATCCTGGAATTTTCCCATTGTGGGATATATAAAGGCTTATCTTATCTTAAATGCACTAGAACAATGTTTCTCAAAGTGCGGCCCCCGTGCCAATGGCGGCCCGCGAAAACATTTCTGGCGGCCCGCTGCCAATCTGTTAACGTCTTAACCAATATATGATCTGAACTAATTGCTTTGGAAAAATTCCGATACACATCTACGTTTAGTGGTCTTTGGCGCCATCTGTAGGCACAAGCCGTAATTACATGTGTTGTCAACCTTGCGATCACTTCATTGCAGCAGCTAGTCCAATTGTATTATGGGAGATGGAACGTTCAGCGCACAGTGCAGAAGTGTTGGTTGGCAACGGTTTCGGAGCACCATTTTGAGTCAGAAGAAGAAGAAGAAATAAATATTAGTGCTTGTGGAAGTCGAAGTGTGGAAATAAAGATGGATCAGCGAGAGAAAGAGGCAGAGATGGAGACCGCTCACTCGAGGAAACCGAGAACTGTCAGCGAGGAAAAAAGGCAGTTTCAGGGAAAATGGACTTTGGACTACTTCGTTGAACCTCACGGGTTAGATAAAGTTGTATGCCTCATCTGCAGACAGGTAATCGCAGTGCGAAAAGACTTTAACATCAGGCGCCATTACGAAACAAAACACAAAAATTATGAAAAATTCAGTGGCAAGGATCGCACCACAAAGATGGAACAACTTAAAAGGGGCTACACAGCACAACAGTCAGTCTTCACGCAATTTTCAAAAACCAGCGAAGCAGTAACAGAGGCTAGCTATGTGGTAGCTCATGAAATAGCTAAACGGGGCAAGCCGTTTAGTGACGGAGAATTTGTTCGAGACTGTATGCTAAAAGTGGCAGAGCGTGTATGCCCAGACCAAAAAACAAAGTTCCGTGACGTAAGTTTGTCGAATGACACAGTCACAAGACGAATCGAAGATCTGGCAAATGATTTGAAGGACCAACTGGCGATACGTGTGGAGGGGCTAGAAAAGGGAGCGTTTTCCATCGCACTGGATGAAAGCACGGATATTTCCGACACTGCCCAACTGTTGATTTTCATCCGAACTGTCACTGAGAATTTTGACGTCGGCGAGGAGCTACTGAGTATGGAGAGTATGAAAGACACAACGAAGGGAGTGGATATTTGCGAAGCAGTGTATCGCAGTCTGGACACACACAATGTTAACCTGGCATCCTTGGTCGGTGTCACGACAGACGGAGCACCAGCAATGATTGGGAGTAGGACAGGTGCAGTGTCGCTGCTGGCTGAGAAAGTGGTGAACAGCGGTGGTAAGAAACCAGTCAGCTACCACTGCATAATTCACCAAGAAGCCCTCGCTGCTCAGACGCTAGAAATGAAACACGTCATGGCCGTAGTTGTGAAGACAGTTAATTACCTGAAGTCCAGAGGTCTGAACCATCGCCAATTTAAAACCTTTTTGGCGCAGTCAGAGGCAGATTTTGGAGACGTCATTTACTTCACTGCCGTCCGGTGGCTGAGCAGAGGTGCCACACTGAAACGTTTTTTTAACCTGAGAAAAGAAATTTGCGAGTTCATGCAGGCAAAAGGACAAGACGTGACTGAGTTAACAGACAGCAAATGGCTCTGTGACCTAGCCTTCCTCGCCGACCTGAATAATTGTCTGAGCGATCTCAATCTGAAGCTGCAAGGCCATGGAAAACTCATTTCCACACTTTTTGACAACGTGAAAGCTTTCCAGCGAAAACTCCAACTGCTCCAGGGACAGCTCAGAGAAGGAGATCTCGCTCATTTCCCTGCCTGCAGGGCGCTGGTAGATGACCCAGACACGGACGGGAGTGAAGTTTTGCGTCACCTGCGTTCAGAGAAGAACTATGGCCTCATCGAAAAGCTTCGAGACGAGTTCGACCACCGATTCTCTGACTTCAGGGACCACGAGGGTGATTTCAACCTTTTCCAAAATCCCTTCTCATGTGTGCCCGAGGCAGTGCCAGCAGACATGCAGTTTGAGCTCATCGACCTACAGGAAAGCTCCGAGGCCAGAGCTGCATATCGTGACAAGAGTCTGATCGAGTTCTACAAAGGACTTTCCCCATCCACATTCCCTGCTCTTCGTCAACATGCTGTCAGAATGGCGTCTTTATTCGGAAGCACCTACATCTGTGAAAAGACCTTCTCCACCATGGCCATCAACAAATCTAAGCTGAGATCCAGGATGACAGATGCCCACCTACATGCAGTCCTTCGCATCGCGACGACGGAGATGGAGCCAGACTTCAGAGGACTCGTGGCCAACCGAAAACAGCACCACAAATCACACTGCAGTTAAAAGGTATGTTGACCAAGTAACACATACTGTGTGTGACTTAATGACAAGCAATGGTAAATATGAATGATAACTATTCGCTAAGCTTATCTTTTCTCCTCTCTCCACCCCACCCCCTCTTTTTCTCTGTCAGGATTTCAAGGGAAATGGTCCTGAGGAAATTTGTCTTGGACATTCATTCACAAAAGCTGCCACATAACACACACACACACACACACACACACACACACACACACACACACACACACACATACTCATACTGTACTTGACAAACTAAAATTGTATTTTCATCAGTCCCAATTTCTTACTGTTAATATGACTTTACCCAAACTAATTAAATCTGATAATTAAAAGGATTACAAATGGAATTGAATTTTCAGTCTTTTTTTTTTTTTGCCTCCGTCCCTTTGGTGGCCCTCGGTTCAACTTTGGATTCCCAAATTGGCCCTCACCCATCAAAACTTTGAGAACCCCTGCACTAGAACCTTTCCAGGTGAACTTAATTTGACCTTCTCTAATCTTTTGAATGCACATGTCCAACTGTTCAGTGTTTCAGGACTTTCTGCATAACTTGCTGTTCTCTAACAAGGTTCTTAACGGCAAAATTCACAACAGGTGTTTGATCCATGAATCAACCAATAAATTTTCTGCTTCAGTCAGAATTGGTATTTAAACAGTCCTCTTCATCACGCTGTTCACATTTTGACATCATGAGACCAAGACGACACCTCACAATTGATCAACAGTACCTCACCATCGCGAGGCTTCAAACAGGATGTTCTCAGAGGGGAGTGGCCACTGAGCTCAGAGTGTCACAGAGAGTCATCAGCACGTTGCAACAGAGATACAGAGAGACTGGAAGAGTCACAGAAAGGCATAGAAGTGGACGTCCTTTGGCCACATCCCACGTTGATGATTGCTTCATTGTGAACAGTGCCCTGCAGAACTGGATGATGAATGCCACTCAACTGCAGGCACATTTAAGGAAGATGAGAGGCACCTAAATGTCACGACAGACCATTCAAAACTGTTTACATCAGCGTGGACTGTGTCTTAGACAACCTGCAAGGGTACCTGACCACACCACCAGGCACATCTTGCATGGGCCAGGGAGCATTTACGCTGGACAAGGGACCAGGTGGCCTCAGTGCTGCTCTCTGATGAAGGTTGATTCATGCTGAGTAGAAATGATGGCCACCAACAATGTTGGAGACGTCAAGGAGAGCGCTATGCATCAGCCACTGTTGTCAGCAGACGAGCTTTTGGTGGTGGTGGTGTTACTGTCTGGGCAGGTGTGTCTAGTCAATACAGAGCTGCCCTAAACCTTGTGAATGAAGCCGATACTACCTTAATAATATCATTAATCCAGTCACAGTGTTCCCTCTGGCTCAAAGACCTTGGCGCGGTGGCAACATGCTTTCCCCGGGGGGAGGGGGGGGACAGTAAACATACCGGAATATGTCAGTTTTACACCATTCATTTCCCTGTAAAATTTTACATAGCAATGTTGCATGTGGAACTTACCATTTGAAGTATTGTACAACCGAGGCTTGAATATTGGGCCAGTTGGGGTCCCACCCACACATCCTGTGTTTAGACTTTTTAGTGGTGTCATCCTTCTCTCCTTCCTCTGCCTGAACACCTCCCTCTCCTTGGCTCCTCTCTTCTGTCTCATCTTTCCCTCTCTGAGCTCTGTCTAATTCAGCTTCTCTCTCTGTCTATGGTGGAATACAAACAGGTTAGAAAATATCAAATGTCATGTTTTGTCCTGCAGGAGTTTTTTGTCATGGTTTACATAAATGACAAAAATATGTGTATTTTTTGTATTTTTATTCTAGTGTTTCTTTTGAATTTTCTAGTGTTTATTCTAGTGTTTATTCTAGTGTTTCTTTTTTCCACTGAGAGAGTAGGGAAGGGAAAGAAACATTCGTAATAGTAATGTACTCATGCATACTTCCATTATATGATCAGAGGTGGGTATAGTAACCAGAAATTCTGCTCATGTTAAAGCAGTGCTTTGAAATTAATAATTAAAAGTAGACAATCAAAAATTTGTAGTAGAGTTAAGGGTACAAAGAGCAGCCACTTAAAAACTTGAGTAATGACTTAAGTCTTGAAGGTTTGAGGTTTTTCTCCAAAATTTATAACAATTTTCTTAAAGTTTTCTACTTTTCTCTGTAAATCTAAAGTTGAAACCATGTTCCTCAAATTTGTAATTTCCTCTTGTAAAATTGACTTTTTTTGTACATTTGAAACTTTATTATAAATGTGTGGATTATTTTATGACTAATTTTTGTCTGTTTTTAAAATAAAAATTACTGGGGGGTTTTTAGATAAATTTGAAACAGACTGTAGTAATTTTTTTTAACCTTTTTCTTATAACAATTTACATTTTTGACCATAATTTTGCAGTCAGAACAGAACAATAATTTAACTCTGATTACAAAGAAAAAATATTAATAAAATTGTATTTAATGAAATAAATTAAATGACCAAGGATGGCATTATTTCTGTTATAATACTTCTTTATATTTATAGTTTTTTTAGAAATCTCCTCACCACCCAGACAGCAGGAAAAACCTCCCTTATTTTGAAATCAAATGTTGGCATGTTTAGTTTGTCTGAAGGCTGCTGAGGGATTAAAGTCACTGACTTGGTGAATTTCGATCATCTTAACCTGCCAGGTACATAATAAGGAACTGTAGCGACTCTAAAGACATAATTCACCACAATATGTGTTCATGTACAGAATGATCTGTTTAGGCAGTTATAGTTGTGCTCTCAGGCTTTCTCATCAGGCACCTCTCTAGGCAGCCGCTGAAGGACCTCAGTTTAGAGCTAGCGTTTTTAGCTGTTGCTTTTTGTCACTGCTGCTGGAGAATAAAAGCGGCACGCCTGCTTGTGCAAGAAGAGAGAGAAATTGCCAGTCTCTTCATTCCTGCAATTCCTACAGAACGTAAGTTAATATTGCAGTGGCTGGTGAAATAGGTCCTCAGCATCATCAGTCCCCCTGCCTTTCCCTTCATATGAAGCGGCTGCATTTGAATTCTAACCACATCTCTTAGCTAAGCGACTCTTCCATTATTGCTCCCGTTTCCAGCGCGTTAAAACCATGATAAACGCCAGTGCTTACATACCTCTTATGATTTTTTTCCCCCCCACATTTAAAGTACTTTAAATAAACTCATGTTTCTGTCGGGCAGTCATGCTCAGCGAGGCACTGCTGACTGACTGGAAAGCTCACGTGAGCGGGGCACTTCTAAACTCTGCGTGGATGACGGCCATGCACGTTGTTCATATGTACGCTTGAGGACAGTCATTGCTTCATATATTTTTATTAATAAATTCATATCACATTGTGGTGGCGATAAAATTTCTGGCGAGGCGGGCCGCCACAGAGAAATATTACCTGAGGACACCCTGAGTCATTGTGCTCCTGCATGAACAACACAGGCCTAATTTCATCTTCATGGATGACAATGCTCCAGCTCATTGAGGTCACATCATTAGGGAACAACTGCTGGAGGCTAGGGTACCTCAAATGGAGTGGCCTGCACTTTCTCCAGACCTGAATCCCATAGAAAACCTATGGGATCAGCTGAGTCGCTGTGTAGAGGCTCGTAACCCTGCACTGGACAACCTCAGTGACCTGTGGCATGCAGGGGCAGCTGTGGCGCAGGTGTAGTGTGGCCGACTACTGATTGGAGGGTCAGGGGTTCGTTTCCCGCTCTGTCTGCAGTCTGCTTGTCGAAGTGTCCTTGAGCAAGACACTGAAGCCCCAGTTGCTCCTGGTGGGTCAGGCCTATAACCTGTACAACTCAAATGAAAAACAAACTGAACTCTTTAAAGGGGTAAAATAAAAACTTACAATAACCTTCATCCATTCTATTATGTCTGGAAAAAGGACTGACAGAGAGTAGCGTTTGCTGAGAACATGAACTTTATTAGAACCTGTGCAGGTTAAAGAATACAGACTATTATCCAGAGGCTGAGCACTGCAACAGTAAGCGTAAAGAAAGAGGTGTGGTATATATTACTCATATATTCCATACCTACATATGTTAGAGCTTGTGGAAATGTTTTAGACAACATATGTAAGGAACTTCACACCTCTGAAAGGACAAAGGAATCTCACCGCCGTGTGAAGATCAATGACGTCACAGGACGCGGCGGCGGAGACAGACTTGACACCTTCACCCCCCAAGGCGAGGAGAGGTTTTCCCATCACCTCCCAAGATGAAGAGAGGAGATAACAGAACAATGGGGGGATTAAGATAACAGGGGATGTCGGCTTGTGTAATGCATGTCTTTGAAGTGTGCCTGTATTTAACCAGCGAGCTGGGCAGAACTCTTTGTCTTTGCCTTCTGCCAAGCTCTGCACCAGATGAGACAAGATAGAAGAGCTGTACATTAAAGACTCTGTTTTTAATACAAAATCGCCTCGTCATTTCCAGCTCTTCTACACTGGTGACCTTGACGCGAGTATGGACCGGAGGCGTTCTTCAAGCGACTCATCCGTGGCGACTCTGACATACGCCAGCGACGACGCAGACGAGGGAACAAGCGGACAGCTGTTCCCCCCGGCAGAGGGTACCGAGAGAGCTCAACCGAGCTCCAGCACCACAGTGACAGCCGAGGCAAGGCACTCTCACCCGGCGGGTACAACAGTGATGATGTGCACGAACGCCGTCGCTGTCAAACTGCCAGATTTCTGGCGAGAAGACCCGGCTGCTTGGTTTCTTCAAGCTGAAGCCCAGTTCATACTGGCGGGCATCACGGCAGACGATACTAAATTCTACCATATCGTCTCCAAACTCGACTCCGCCACTTCGAGGTGTGTGCGGAGCTTGATCCAGCGACCACCGGCCCGGGACAAGTATGAGACACTCAAGGCGACCATCGTGGCGAATTACGTCCCGTCAGCAGAGGAAAGAGCCGAGAAGATCCTGGCGGTCTACGGCCACAGAGGGGGCAATCCAAAGACCCTCATGGAGGATTTGCTGCAGCTCAAGGAGGAGGACAACGATAATTTCCTCTTCCAATTTATTTTCCTCAGCACGCTACCACCACACATGAGAGGGACACTCGTCAGTATGAAGTGCAACAATCATCAGGACTTCCGCACACTGGCCAACGAGGCTTATCGGCTCATCAACGCCTGCAGAGAACTGACACCCACAGCGGCATCCGCAGACCTCAAAACTGACGCCCCGAGCCTTGGAGAGCCACAGCCCATGGAGCAGACTCAACCCACAGTGACAGCGGCACGGCCCAAGCGCAACAAACAGAATGACGTTTGTTATTATCACCACCGCTTCGCCGAGAAAGCCCGAAAATGTGTTCCCCCCTGCAAGTTTACGTTGTCGGGAAACGCCAAAGCTGAGGGCCGTTAACAGCAGCAGTTTTCGGCGAGAAAAATAAGCTGTCATACGTGACTGATGGACACACAGGCAAGCAGTTCCTCATCGACACGGGAGCTCAGCTGAGTTTCATCATGCCCTCCCACGCAGATCAAGCCATGGGCACCCGGGGCAACGGAGCAGTGGCAGCCAACGGCTCTGACATCGACACATTCGGGGAAAAGAGCCTGCACCTCCTCATTCACGGCCGCAGCTACAGATGGACATTTGTTGTAGCGGCGGTGAGTTTTAACTTGTTAGGCGCAGATTTTCTGTGTGCACACGGGTTATTAGTGGATCTAGCAAATAGGCGCCTGGTTAATGCACTATCTTTTGCTTCTATTCCATGCTCAGCTCGAGTTTCTCCACCACCTGTGCAGGCCAACGTCACCACGGCAGGAGGTAAGTTTGAGCAACTCCTCACCCCAATTTCCAGCACTCACAACCCCCAAATTCTCAGCCACTGTAGCCAAACACGGGGTTAAACACTTCATTCCAACAACGGGACCTCCCGTTTTTGCCAAAGCTCGCCGCTTAGACGCGGCCAAGCTCAACATAGCACGGGACGAGTTTACAACTCTTGAAAAATTGGGCATTGTTAGACGTTCGAAGAGCCCCTGGGCTTCACCACTTCACATGGTTCCGAAATCCGACGGTTCTTGGAGACCGTGCGGAGATTACTGTAGATTAAACAACGCTACAGCGCATGACTGCTACCCAATCCCTCACATTCAAGACTTTTCACTGCATCTAGCGGGTGCGTGCATTTTTTCAAAGATAGACTTAGTCCGCGGTTATCACCAAGTCCCAGTCCGAGCTGAAGACATTCCTAAAACAGTGGTAATAACCCCTTTTGGCCTTTTTGAATTCCTGCGAATGCCTTTCGGCCTCAAAGGCGCTGCTCAAACTTTTCAACGTATGATGGACGCAGTCCTACGCGACCTCCCCTTTGTTTTCGTCTACCTCGACGACATGCTGGTAGCCAGTTCATCCGAGGAAGAACACGAACAGCACCTCACTACCGTTTTTCAGAGGCTGGAAGAGCATGGACTAATAATTAATCCAGCCAAATGCACATTCGGCGTATAGCAAATTGATTTTTTGGAACATAAAGTCTCCCCGAAGGGGGCAGTTCCGCTTCCAGACAAAGTTCATGCGATAGTAGGTTTTCCACGGCCCCAAACGGTCAAATCGCTACAGGAATTTTTGGGGATGGTTAATTTTTACAACCGTTTCCTCCCTCATGCAGCTCAGCTCATGCAGCCCCTATATGACACGCTTAAAAAAAAGAAAGCTTCCAACGCGGTCGAATGGACCCCGGAGCGCGAACACGCCTTCGCGGAAGTTAAAAACGCCCTAGCTAACGCCACAATGTTAGTCCACCCAGATCCCGCGGCCCGCATTGCTCTAACCACAGATGCTTCAGACCTAGCTATAGGGGCAGTTGTAGAACAACTTGTCAGCGGGGTCTGGCAACCTTTAGCATTCTTTAGCAAATCGCTAAACCAAACTGAACGCAAATACAGCACTTTTGACAGGGAGCTACTGGCGCTTCATTTGTCCATCCGCCACTTCCAGTTTTGGTTAGAAGGGCGGAGTTTCACGGCTTTTGTGGACCATAAGCCGCTCACTTTTGCTATGGCTAAAATTTCAGAACCTTGGTCGGGCAGACAAAAAAGACAGCTAGCTGCTATTTCAGAGTTCACCACAGACATTCGACACGTAGTAGGCAAACTTAACGTGGTAGCGGACTGTCTCTCTCGCGCTGTGGCACCGCCAGAGCGCGAGGAGACAGATTACACGGCCTCAGCAGCGGAACTCTTCACTAACGCAGACACATACGCAGCACCTATCCAGGATGGGATAGATTATGCAGCCATGGCGGAAGAACAAAGCAGTGATGCAGACGTGCACGCGCTCCTGTCTGGACCAACAGGGTTAAGGCTGGAGAAAAAAGGGTTGCGCGACGGCGTGCCCCCCCCTAATATGCGATGTTTCAACCGGCCGACCTCGCCCGTTAGTACCAGCTGCTTGGCGCCGCCGCATTTTCGACGCAATTCACTCCCTCGCGCACCCAGGTGTGCGCGCCTCGGTCAAAATGGTTGCCGAAAAGTTTGTGTGGCCAGGCCTACGCAAAAACGTAAAAGAATGGGCAAAAACTTGCATTCCTTGTCAGCGCGCCAAAGTACACAGACACACAAAAGCCCCTCTGGAGCCTTTTCCAATCCCTGCTAGAAGGTTTGACCACATTCATGTCGACCTCGTGGGGCCACTACCTTCCTCCCAAGGTTTCACACACCTGCTAACAATGATAGACCGCACCATGCGCTGGCCAGAGGCAGTCCCTCTAGCGGCAACTACAGCGGAGGAAGTCGCTCGCGTTTTTCTAACAAATTGGGTGGCACGTTTCGGCGTCCCATCAGACATCACGTCAGATAGGGGGCCTCAATTTGTCTCAGAGCTCTGGTCAGCCATGTCCAACAGTTTAGGGGCAACAATTCACCGTACCACCGCTCATCACCCTCAGGCTAATGGGTTATGCGAGCGTTTTCACAGGTCCTTAAAGGCCGCCCTCAGAGCCTCACTAACGGACACAAATTGGGTAAATAAACTTCCCTGGGTTTTATTGGGGTTGCGTGCTGCACCTAAAGAGGATCTAGACGCTTCCCCTGCAGAATTAGTCTTCGCTCAGCCTATCAGACTCCCAGGTGAATTTTTACCGGAGAACCCGGAACCAGGGCACCTCCCAGTCCCAAGGTTTTTAGGCAGTAACGGACCGGACTCTCTCCACGGTCCAGCTCATCACTCCTTTCCACGAGTTTTTGTTCCTCAAACTTTAAAAAACGCTGAGTTTGTTTTTGTTAAGCATGAAGCTCTAAAACCAACGTTACGCCCAGTATACGATGGCCCGTTCAGAGTGCTGGAAAATGGTGACAAACACTTTGTGCTTGATTATGGGGATAGAAATGAAACGGTCAGCATTGACAGACTCAAACCTGCCTTCTTGTTGAGAGACGAACCTGCACAGCTGGCTCGAGCACCTCGGCGAGGTAGACCCCCCAAGGGAAAAGTCTCAGCCCCCAGGCAGGGAACAAATAATCTCTCTCCTTCCCACACTGCAGATTCCTCACAAGAAGGTCCCAGCAGGACGCCTAAACCAACCTACAGCAGTTTTGGGAGAAGATTAAAACCCAGACAGCACAGGGACTGATATTAACCACTCCGCAATTATTCATTAATTGTGCTGCAACAGTTTAGGACTGACTTATGATTATACTATACTGTTATGTTTTACACTGAACTCTCTTAACGGTAATTTCCAAACACTGTTCTCCTGCCTTGGAATTTCTTGTTATCAACTGCAAGCCCTTTTATTCCCCGCGGGAGTTTGCTTCTTTTATACTGATCGCTGTGTACGCCCCTCCCGACGCGGACACGCGCGAAGCTCAGCGCGTGCTCGCGGATCACATTCAACACACAGAGCGGAGTTTTCCAGACTCGCTGATTATTGTGGCTGGCGACTTTAATCAGTGCAATCTGAGCCACGATCTCCCCCGCTACAAACAGTTTATTAAATGCCCCACCAGAGGATTAAACACACTGGATCACTGTTACACCACAGTGAAAGACGCATATCGCGCTGTCCCTCGAGCTGCGCTGGGATTATCTGATCACGTGATGGTTCACCTCATTCCCACATACAGACAGAGATTGAAGCTCACTAAACCTGTTGTGAGCACTACGAAGATACGGACCAGTGATGCTGAGGAGAAGCTGGAAACGTGCATGGAAATATCTGACTGGGGCATGCTTAAAGGAGCCACGCATGATCTGGATGAGTACACGGACACTGTGAACTCATATATCCACTTTTGTGAAGAGAACATTCTTCCATCACGCACCAGGGTGAGTTACTCTAATGACAAACCCTGGTTCACAGCTAAGCTCAGACAGATCAGGAAGGAGAAGGAAGCAGCGCTGAAAAGTGGAGACAGGGACTGCTACAGGGAGGTTAAATACCGGTTTAACAGAGAGCTGAAGAGGGCTAAATCTGTGTACTCAGAGAGACTCCAGCAGCAGTTCACTGCTAATGATTCGGCTTCCGTGTGGAGAGGACTGAGGCAGATCACCAACTATCGGCCTCAGGCTCCTAAAGGTCAGGATGACAAAGCCCTTTGTCAGAGACTGTCCCAACACTATGCCCGTTTTGACACCTCGTCATCTGTGTCCAACTCCCCCCCTCCCTCCAGCTCCACAGCCTCCACATTCCCTACTTCATTTAAGGCACCCCCCCCCCCCCACCTCCCCCCCTCCCCTTATCATCAGTGAGCAGGATGTGCTCAAACAGTTCTCCAGACTGAACCCGCGCAAGGCACCCGGCCCAGACGGCGTGTCTCCCTCCACCCTGAGACTCTGTGCGAAACAGCTGGCTCCTGTATTCACAGACATTTTTAACACCTCCCTTAAGTTATGCCACGTGCCATCCTGCCTCAAATCCTCCACCATCATCCCTGTCCCCAAGAAGCCACGGATCACTGGACTTAATGACTACAGACCTGTAGCGCTCACCTCTGTAGTCATGAAGTCCTTTGAGCGCCTGGTCCTGTCCCACCTCAAGTCCATCACCACCCCTCTCCTGGACCCGCTGCAGTTTGCCTACCGAGCCAACAGGTCTGTAGACGATGCAGTCAACCTGGCCCTCCACTCCATCCTGCAGCACCTGGACTCCCCGGGAACCTACGCCAGGATCCTGTTTGTGGACTTCAGCTCCGCATTCAACACCATCCGCCCCGCTCTGCTCCGGGACAAGCTGTCCCTGCTCAACGTGCCTGACTCCCTCTGCAGGTGGATCATCGACTTCCTGACGGACCGGAGGCAGCATGTGCGGCTGGGAAAGACTGTCTCAGACTATACTAGCATCAGCACCGGATCACCCCAGGGCTGTGTACTTTCCCCCCTACTCTTCTCCCTTTACACCAACTCCTGCACCTCCAGCCACCAGTCTGTCAAGTTGATCAAGTTTGCGGATGACACCACCCTCATCGGGCTCATCTCCAACGACGACGAGTCCGCCTACAGGAGAGAGGTGGCCCAGCTGGCGTCCTGGTGCAGCAATAACAACCTGCAGCTGAACGCTCTGAAGACAGTGGAGATGATTGTAGACTTCAGGAAAGTCACTACTCCTCTGCCCCCCCTCACCCTCTCAGGCTCTCCCATCACCACTGCTGATTCCTTCCGCTTCCTAGGCACTACCATCACCAGGGACCTCAAATGGGAGCTGACCATCAGCTCACTCATCAAAAAAGCCCAGCAGAGGATGTTCTTCCTGCGGCAGCTGAGGAAGCTCAAGCTACCCACCAAGATGTTAGTGCAGTTCTACACAGCCATCATCGAGTCCATCCTCACCACCTCCATAACCGTGTGGTACGCAGGAGCCACTGCCAGGGACAGACTAAGGCTGCAGCGCGTCGTGCGCACTGCTGAGAAGGTGATCGGCTGCAAGCTCCCATCTCTCCAGGATCTGTACATCTCCAGGACCCGGAGGCGTGCTGGCCGGATCATAGCCGATCCCTCACACCCTGGTCATGTACTGTTTGCCCCCCTCCCCTCTGGTAGAAGACTTCGGTCCATCCAGACTAAAACCTCCCGTCACATGAACAGCTTCTTCCCCTCTGCCATTAGACTGCTGAACACTAAGTGACTCTCGTGCACCATGTACAGCAGCTCAACCAGACTCATGTCAATCATCACTGTTTTCTTCCTGCATTACCGACTGCACTATATAGTTCTCCACAGTATCTGCTGCTGGCTAATATATATTTTAACTGTTGACCAGTATCACTTAATCTTATCCTACACTTTATTACATGTATAGTTTATTTCTCTTATCTTATCATGTTTAATGTTGCAGCACTGTACCGAGACAAATTCCTAGTTTGTGTACTACATGAACAATGGCAATAAACCTGATTCTGATTCTGATTCTGATTCTGATTCTTAGGAGCATGGCTGCTTGAAAGTTTCTTCTGTGGCAACAGCTGTAACACGTAGTATGTCGTATTAATTACCCTAGACTGTGAATCTTTCTGTGTCCTTTCCTAGTTGTTTGGGGGGCCTGTGGTATATATTACTCATATATTCCATACCTACATATGTTAGAGCATGTGGAAATGTTTTAGACAACATATGTAAAGGAACTTCACACCTCTGAAAGGACAAAGGAATCTCACCGCCGTGTGACGATCAATGACGTCACAGGACGCGGCGGCGGAGACAGACTTGACACCTTCACCCCCCAAGGCGAGGAGAGGAGTTCCCATCACCTCCCAAGATGAAGAGAGGAGATAACAGAACAATGGGGGGATTAAGATAACAGGGGATGTTGGCTTGTGTAATGCATGTCTTTGAAGTGTGCCTGTATTTAACCAGCGAGCTGGGCAGAACTCTTTGTCTTTGCCTTCTGCCAAGCTCTGCACCAGATGAGACAAGATAGGAGAGCTGTTCATTAAAGACTCTGTTTTTAATACAAAATCGCCTCGTCATTTCCAGCTCCTCTACAGAGGTGTGCCAAGAGGCCGTAAAATGGCCGTCAATCACTTTTATGAACTTGGCATGATGATGTCACCAAGTGGGTGGGTCACCACGCCAACGCCCCACATTATACCACACATGCCATCCATCTTCTACCGCTCAATCCGTCCACATCATGGAATCTTCCATTGTTGATTAATTGTGAAAGAAACAGCATGTGGTGGAACATGTCATGTCAAGTCCTTACTTGTTTTTTATTACCTACTTTTAGTCCCACTGTGTCTTATAATATCGCTCTCTCTCTCTCTCTCTCTCTCTCTCTCTCTCTCTCTCTCTCTATATATATATATATATATATATATATATATATATATATATATATATATATATATATATATATATAAAAGGAGCTGCAGGAATTTCTGGCAAGTACTGGCTGTTTAGTACATGTGACAAAATCTACTGTCTTCTTCATATGTCTGGGCTATGGGGTAGGGTGGCAAGACCGAAGCCTTATCTTATGAAAAAAAACATCCAAACCTGGCTACATTTTGCAAAAACACATTTGAAATCTCCCAAACACATGTGGATAAATGTGTTATGGTCCGATGAAACCAAGGTTGAATTTTTTGGCCATAATTCCAAAAGGTATATTTGGTGCAAACACAACACTGTTCATCACCAAAAGAACACCATACCTACAGTGAAGCATGGTGGTGGCAGCATCATGCTTTGGGGCTGTTTTTCTTCAGCTGGAACTGGGCCCTTAGTCAATGTGGAGGGAATTATGAACAGTTCCAAACACCAGTCAATGTTGGCACAAAACCTTCAGGCTTTTGCTAGAAAGCTGAAGATGAAGAGGAACTTCATCTTTCAGCACGACAATGACCCAAAGCACACATCTAAATCAACAAAAGAATGGCTTCACCAGAAGAAGATTAAGGTTTTCAAATGGCCCAGCCAGAGTCCAGACCTGAATCTGATCCAACATCTGTGGGGTGATCTGAAGAGGGCTGTGCACAGGAGATGCCCTTGCAATCTGACAGATTTGGAGCGTTTTTACAAAGAAGAGTGGGCAAATATTGCCACATCAAGATGTGTCACACTGATAGACTCCTACCCAAAAAGACTGAGTGCTGTAATAACAGCCAAAGGTGCTGCAAAAAAGTATTAGTTTAAGGGTGTGCAGATTTATGCAACCAGGTTATTGTAAGTTTCTTAATTTTTATTTTTCCCCTTAAAAGATTTCAGTTTGTTTTTCAGTAGGGTTGTACAGGTTATAGGTCACGTTAATGGTGGAAAAAGTTTTGAAATGATTTATCTTGGTCTCATTTTTTTACATCACAAAAACCTGGATTTGAACAGGGGTGTGTTGACTTTTATATCCACTGTATGAACTGCAGCTTCTGTGATACAGATATTGAAACCACTGATCATTTGTTTTTTTATTGCATGTACTCTGGAACATTCTGGGAGGACTTAGAGACCGGCTATCAACCAAACCCAGCTGTCCCTCCTCTTAGCAGAGAAAATTCCATTTTTGGAATCAACACAAATGACAGTAAATGTGATTTAATGTTGAACAACCTGACAGTACTGGAAAGTTCTTTGTCCATAAATCCAAATGGGGAAAAACAAAGCCCTGTTCACCATGTCCCTGGAGGACATGAGGGACAACCATCTCACTTGCCTGATGACAGGAGAAGTTGCCAGATCTCTGCTGAAAGCTGATCATCATCTGAACATTTTCAACCTCTAGACCAGGGCTGTCCAGTCCTGTGCCATGGAGGGCCAGGACCCTGCAGGTTCTCTCTTCTACCCAGTGTCTTCAGCAGGTGTTTTCACTGATCAGCAGTCAGTGGGAGGAAATTCAGTGAAATCACCTGCTGAAGACAGTGGGTGGAAGTAAAACCTGGAGAGTCTTGGTCCTCCACGGAATGAGTTTGACACCCCTGCTAGATTAACTGGTGAATGTACTGATTTTAATATTATTTAATTGATTTTTCAGTTCTTCTCCTTTACTTTCATTACTTTCATTCAGGATTCGTCACTTCCTTGTGGTAACGTATCGTCACTTCCTGTTTTGCTGTCTGCCTGTGTGGTTTGCTCTCCAGCTCTCGAGCCACTAGCTATGGCTACTACCTCTCTTTCCTCTCCTCTGGTGTGCTCTCTCTGTCAGATGTTTAGCTACACCTCTGCCTCTTTTAGTGATAACGGTAAATGTAATAAATGTTGTCTTTTTGAGGCGCTCGAGGCGAGGTTGTCTGATTTGGAATCCCGGCTCCGCTGCATTGAAACACCGTCTGCGCCAGTTAATCTCGACGGACGCCCATTAGCTGCAGCGGAGCTAGCTAGCTTAGGGCCCCCTGTCAGCGGTTCCCCGGCTCTCCTCAGCAGCGAGGAGACTGGGTGGGTGACGGTGAGAAGGAAGCCTAGTCGCAAAGCCCCGGTTCACCACCAACCTGTTCACATTTCTAATCGTTTTTCCCCGCTCAGCGACACACCCGCTGAGGAAAAAACTCTGATCATTGGCGACTCTGTAGTCAGAAACGTGAACCTAGAGACTCCAGCGGTCATAGTCAAATGTATTCCTGGGGCCAGAGCAGGCGACATCGAGTCAAATTTGAAAATGCTGGCTAAAAGTAACCGTAAATATTCCACAATTGTTATTCACGCCGGCATTAATGACATCCGTCTCCGGCAGTCGGAAGTCACGAAACTTAATATAGAATCGGTGTGTGACTTTGCAAAAACGATGTCTGCCACTGTAGTATTCTCTGGGCCCCTCCCCAATCTGACCAGTGATGACATGTTTAGTCGCTCGTCATCCTTGAACCGCTGGCTGTCTGTGTGGTGTCCTAAAAATGACGTGGGCTACATTGACAATTGGAGCTCTTTTTGGGGAAAACCTGGTCTTATGAGACGAGACAGCATTCATCCCACTTTGGATGGTGCTTCTCATTTATCTAACAATCTGGCATCTTTTTTATCCAAATTTCCAAAACCCTGACTACTCAGAGTTGGGACCAGGAAGCAGAGTTGCAGTCTTACACGCCTCTCTGCAGCTCCTCTTCATCCGCCACCCCTCAGCTTAGCCCCTGTCTTCCCCATCAGAGAATCGTTGTCTGCTCCCTCCAAAGTAAATAAAAATATAATGTATAAGCATCCCAAAGTGATAAAGCAAAATATTGGTAAAACTCAAATTAAACATAAAAGCCTCTAAATTGAATGATTTGGCCTCTGTTCCGCCTCATAATTTAAAAATTAAATGTGGTTTGTTAAATATTAGGTCTCTAACTCCCAAGTCTCTGTTAGTCCATGATCTGTTAATTGATCATCAGATTGATTTAATTTCCCTTACAGAGACTTGGTTAGGGCAAGAGGATTATGTTGGTTTAAATGAATCAACCCCCTCTGGTTATTTAAACTGTCAAAATCCCAGAAGTTCTGGTCGTGGAGGAGGAGTAGCAACAATTTACCATTCCAAATTACTAGTTAATGTAAAGCAAAAAACATGTTATAATTCCTTTGAGGGCCTGGTCCTCAGTATTGGGCACTTTAGCAATTTCAGGTTAAACCCAATTTTATTTGCCATAGTTTATCGTCCCCCATCAACCTATTCAGAATTTTTATCCGAATTTGCTGATTTCTTAGCTGATTTAGTGCTGAAATCTGATAGAATAATTATAGTAGGGGACTTTAATATACATGTGGATGTAGATAGTGACTGCCTTAATGTGGCATTTAATTCAATATTAGACTCGATTGGGTTTTCTCAGAAAGTAGGAAATTCTACTCATTACCTCCACCATACATTGGACCTTGTTCTGACATATGGCATAGAAATAGAAAATCTTGTAGTGTCTCCTCATAACCCTGTACTGTCAGACCATTGTCTGTTAACCTTTGATTTTACTATTTCTGACTATTTGGCTCCTAAAGAAAAATATTATCACAGTAGATGCCTCTCAGATGATGCTGTTTCCAAATTTATGCAGATTGTTTCCTCTATGCCATGTGTCAACACAACGGAAATAAGCTATAGACAGCTTGCTCCTTCTGTAATTGATAACATGGTGGATAGTGTTTCAGCTTCTCTGCATCAGGCTCTAGACTTGGTGGCCCCCTTAAAAAAGAAAAAGTCTAATCAGAGATTTTTAACTCCTTGGTTCAACACAGAAACTCGTAGCTTAAAACAGAAGACTCGTCAATTAGAAAGAAAATGGCGCTCTACTAATTTAGATGAAATCTATTTAGCTTGGAGAAATCATCTTTTAATTTATAAAAAATCTCTTAGAAAAGCTAGAACGAGTTATTACTCTGCATTAATAGAAGAGAACAAGAATAATCCCAGGTTTCTTTTCAGTACTGTAGCCAGGTTGACAAAGAGTCAGGACTCTGTCAATCCTAGCATTCCCTTAGAGCTTACTAGTCAGGACTTTATGAACTTTTTCAATAATAAAATTTCATCCATCAGAGATAAAATCAATCAGATTCTTCCCACAGTTAACTTAAATACTGTAACTACTACAACTCCTTCTATTGATGTCTGTCTTGATGAGTTTACTCCAATCGACCTTTGTGAGTTAGACAAAATAGTTTCCTCATCCAAACCTTCAACTTGTCTTTTAGATCCTATTCCTACCAGGTTATTTAAAGAAGTCTTCCCACTTATTGGTAGCTTTATTCTTCATATAATCAATTCTTCATTAACTTTAGGCCATGTACCGCAGGCTTTTAAAACGGCTGTAATTAAACCCTTACTCAAAAAGCCAACGCTAGATCCAGGAGCTTTAGCTAACTATAGACCAATCTCTAATCTCCCTTTCATTTCAAAAATCTTAGAAAGAGTTGTTGCTACGCAATTATTTGACCACCTGCAGGGAAATGGTTTACTTGAAGAGTTTCAATCTGGGTTTAGAATCCATCATAGTACTGAAACAGCCTTAGCGAAGGTCACTAACGACCTCCTCATTGCATCTGATAATGGACTAGTTTCTGTACTTGTCCTTTTAGATCTTAGTGCAGCTTTTGATACTATTGATCATAATATTCTACTTGATAGATTAGAACACTATGTTGGACTTAATGGAACTTCGTTGCAGTGGTTTAGATCTTATTTATCTGATAGGTTCCAGTTTGTTCATGTAAATGATGAGTTTTCTTTCAGCTCAAAGCTTAGTCATGGAGTTCCACAGGGATCTGTGCTAGGCCCTACTCTTTTTAGTTTATATATGCTTCCGTTAGGCAACATTATTAGAAAGCACTGTATACATTTGTAACGGATGCCAACTAGTACTGTTCGGCGTAGAACGTTAGTAAACCTCCCTCCCAAAGCCTCATACAGTATCGGTAGCGCTGAGCTATCGGTCGGACCTTTAGCTCAGCGCGATCGTGCTGTGTCTCCCATGCTCGAACTGTGTAGTTGACTGAGAGGTCGCGGGTTCGTGTCCCGTGTGGGGCGAACTGCGCAGGATGATCTCTGTCACACATTTTCATTGTTATGCAGATGACACACAATTATACCTGTCAATGAAGCCAGATGATACTAATCAATTAGCCAAGTTAGAAGCCTGTCTTAAGGAAATCAAAGCTTGGATGACTTGTAATTTCCTGCTATTAAATTCAGATAAGACTGAAGTCATTCTTGTTGGTCCAAAAAACCTTAGAAATTCCTTTCCAAATCAAACTTTCAGTTTGGACGCAGTTACTCTTTCTCTTAATAGTTCTGTGAGGAACCTTGGAGTTATTTTTGATCAGGATTTGTCCTTCAATTCACATATTAAATTTGTTTCTAAGACTGCCTTCTATCATTTGCGTAATATTGCCAAGATTAGGAGCATCTTGTCTCAGAGTGATGCTGAGAAGCTGATCCACGCTTTTGTTAGCTCGAGATTAGATTATTGTAATTCTTTATTATCAGGCTGTCCTAAAACATCTTTAAAAAGTCTTCAGCTGATCCAAAATGCTGCAGCAAGAGTTTTAACAGGTACTAGAAAGAGAGATCATATCTCTCCGGTTCTGGCCTCCCTTCATTGGCTTCCCATAGAGTTTAGAATTAAGTTTAAAATCCTTCTTCTCACTTACAAAGCTCTAAACAATCAGGCTCCTTTTTATTTAAAAGATCTGATACTACCGTATTATCCTAACAGAGCACTACGCTCCCAAAATGCAGGATTACTTGTAATACCTAGAATCTCCAAAAGTACAATGGGAGGCAGAGCCTTCAGTTATCAAGCTCCTCTCCTGTGGAATCAGCTGCCAATCTGGATTCGGGAGTCAGACTTGATCTCTGTTTTTAAGAATAGGGCTAAAACCTACCTTTTTGATATAGCCTACAATTAGGGAGGGATCATGTGTTTTCTGAACCCTCCCTTAGTTATGCTGCTAATAGGTTTAGTCAGCCGGGGGACCTCCAGTAATGCACTGGGCCTCACTCCTTTCCTCACTCTCTATGAAATATTTTTTTTTTTTGCTGGTCATTAACATTTGTTTGTTCTCTCCCATAGATTGAGTCCCCATCGTGCTGTTTGCTCTCTACATGTCTGTTCTTTTCTTCTTCTCTATCCCCTCACCCCCCAGCCAGTCGCAGCAGATGACTGCCCCTCCCTGAGCCTGGTTCTGCTGGAGGTTTCTTCCTGTTAAAAGGGAGTTTTTCCTCTCCACCGTCGCCAAGTGCTGCTCACAGGGGATCGCCTGATTGCTGGGGTCTTTCTGCAACTGTGGGGGTTCCCCCCTACAGTTGATAGTGCTATGAGATGACTGTTGTTGTGAAATGGCGCTATATAAATAAAGTTGAATTGAATTGAACTTTCAGGTCTTCCCTTTTGTTCGTGCTTCCTTCATACGCCGTCTTCACGCCTGTTTAACCCGTTTCACCCTCGGTCTTCTCTTCCATTTTCTTCATTTATCAGAACTTGATCCATGCCACTTTTCAGCCCTGCGGTGCGTTCAGGGCCCCTCAGACAAGGCAGAGCTGCTCCGCAATAACACGTAGCTGAACGTTATGATGTGATTGCTTTTAGGGACCACAATGGAAATAAGTGTGCGCACTTTTTTGTGTCGTACCTTTGTTTTTTATTATATGTCGTATCTTTTACACAGTGTTATCTCAAACCATGAATAAAATCACAACATTGGAAATCCACAATAACCAGACAGAACGCAAACACGTCACAGTGTTGTTGGAGTGGATGGAGCCTTTATCGCTATTCTTTAAATGGCAGAAAAAAAACATTTAAGCCTTAATTTTAATCGTCGTTTAGTTCTGTTAATCGAGTCTTTCTTTGTTCCGCTCAGCTGGTGATATTTAGGCAGCGTTTTTTGACCTTTGTGGTTTGCCGTACATGCTGTCGCGGCTGTGACGTAGTTCTCATGCGACCCAAACATGGTCCACAGTGGAGGCATGGTTGCCGTGGGCTTGTGTGGAGAGTGGCTGGTGTTCTGCTGTGGGACCAAGCTGTGTGCAGTCCACACCCAGGAGTCCAGGTCAGAACCGCGAGCTTCCGGTTCCGGTGGGGAGAATGTGTGGCTCGTGGCTCCGGTTTATTTTGCACGTGATGAGAGGAACTAGCTGCAGCTGATCAGTTTAGTTCCCGAGTGGTTTTAATTAACAGCACCAGGCATTAATTGCTGTGCTGGGAGCTGAGGAGACGAGACCGTTGACTGAAGACGTCCTGGAACAAACACGAGGATGGAGGTTGGAAGTGGATCCAGGTCTAGTGGACCCGGGATCCAGTCTGTACAGGTACCGGTCCATTCTCAGTTCAGTGATTTGTAAACGTGAAGAAGGAGAAAGACAAGAAGAATTAGTGTCAAACTGTTGGAAAGACTTTCCCCGCTCACCAAGAAGTGTCAAATATATATATATGGAAGCTGACTAGAGAAGCACGGTGGTGGAGTGGTCAGCACTGCGGCAGCACAGCAACTCACCCTTGGCCGGGAGATCCTGGGTTCAATCCCAGCCCCCAACCAACAGTGATCTGTGTGGAGTTTGCATGTTCTGCCCGTGTCTGCGTGGGTTTACTCCGGGATTTCTCCGGTTTCCTCCCACATGCCAAAAACATGCAAGTTAGGTTAACTGGCATCAAACTGGGGATTCTAAATTGTCCTTAGGTATGACTGTGAGAGTGAATGGTTGTGTGTCTCGCTCTGTGTTGACCCTGCGGTGGACTGGCGATCTGTCCAGGGTGGACCCTGCCTCTCGCCCAAAGATGCTGGGATAGGCTCCAGCCCCCCGCGACCCGAAAAGGATTAAGCAGAAGAGATGGATGGATGGATGGATGTAAGCTGACTACTAAGCGGACCCAGAGCGGGTTCTGGCTCTGTTTCTGCTTTCAAAAGACTTTTCTTCTCCACCGCTGCTGTCCACAGTATGTGGGACTAGAATGTTCTGAATGAGGCTTCAGAAAGCTCTGAATCACTTCACAAATCACTGGGTTGAAAATGTGCTCATACATGTACAGACTGGACCCCGCAGGCCACTTGGAGCGCTGACTTGGACTGGGGTCCACTTGACCTGCTCCCTTTAGGCCAGCAGAGAAGGCTTTGCTGGCCCTGAGGGTCCACCACTGGGTTCGCTAAAGGCGGATTCACTCTACGACGTTTGGACCAAATTTTACTGATGTTTTGGCAAACGTGGCTCTGCTGGAAAAAGTTGATGATTGCTGGTGTTTGTTGGCAAACACTGGTGAAAGTTGTGTTCTTTGAAAATTTGCTGACATTTGGAAATAAACGGTGAAAGTTGTGCTCAGTTTGTAGGAGTTGCTGAGCTAAGTTGTGCAGAGTTTACCTCAGTCAGCCCAAGTTAAAGCTGGGTTCATGCTATAGTGTTTGGACCAACTTACAGACGTTTTGAAAGATCAGAAAGACTGAGCGCAGGTCAGCTGACATCAGCATCAGGTGATGCTCATATAAAGATCAGTGTTTGTGGAGGCTTCCTGCTGTTCTGCTTCTGCAGTGAAGCATACGTTTCAGTATTTATTTTCATTTGATATTCCTATGTAGTTACTTCTGTTTACCATTTTCCCCTGTTCGCTCATTCATTCATTCATCCAAAAAATAATGAACTAATGCTATAGACTCCCACACTAAGTCCGCAATTAAAATGTGGATGGAATAAAAAACTATTTAGTGTATTGTGGAGGTAATAGATCAGGCGAGATGCAACGAGCTGGAAGGGTGCAAGGTTTTATTTCCTTCAACATATTGAAACGCGCTTCGTAGCTCGGTGAGCTACTGCGTTGCCTAGGCATGTGTAACAAGCTCCTTTATATACCTTATACAGACAGAGAATGCATGGCACATTAGCATAGTGATTGTCATTTAATACCCATCATTAGCATGACATCAGCTGGCGCCCGGATGTCCCCTCCGTCCTTGGGACGCATACATAACAGTCCAGTCTGATTGTCCCCTGGGGCTCTCTGTCCTTATGTCAGTTGTCCTCCTCTTCCTCCAGCCCTGATGAGCGTGAGATCATGTCCGTGCGCAGCGTGCTGGGTCACCACAGTATCATCACTAAAATGAGGGGTGGTCATCTTTTGACTGCTACACCTCTCTCCATTAAGATACCATAAAATCCTGTTAAATGTCTGTGACTTTTTGACACCACATCAGCCTGGCTGATTCCCACAAAGGAAGTGAACCAGTAAATCCTGGAGAATGACTACGCGTGGAGCTAGCTTAGTAGCCACAAAGTTTTCACGTAACATTTTTAAAATTGCAGTTTAGAAATGAAATTCATTCAAGAAACATCTCTTAGACAGTGTTCCACATTCAGCAGTCAAAATCAAGAGTGAAAATTTTCAGTTCGACTTTAAAATAAAGGTTAACATTAGAGATTTCAGGACCGCTCAGAAAGCTACGTCTGTCTGGTCCGCCATCTTGCCGCCCTCTGAGTTTAGTTCTGTCATGTTTAAAGGAAGCTCATTTTTTTTAAATTCAGAGTGCTTTGGTAACAATTTTCAAAGTACAGATGTTTTGTCATAAACAAAAATTACAAACCCACAGGGCACAGCGTCATGTGTGTATTTGGAGCCAAGGACGAGGCCAGGCGTCAAACTGAACACGCGTTTATCATGGAGGCACCGCGCAGCACTGGTGCAGCCGTCAGGCAGAGAGGTGCCAAAGAGACCGCCCCCTCCTGCCCGCTGCCCTCTTATAGCCGCAGGTGGTAGCGTAACTGGAAGGTGGAGCCGCCACCCGTACCTCACAAATAAGAGACCAAACTCTAACACAACATTCTCCCCCCCCTTCACAAAAGCCAAAACACACAGTTTGGACCCACCCTGATTTGGAACCAGAATCACGCACTAACAGCAATGATAAAAGACGATACAAATGGCCCAACTCAGTCATTCCAAAAGAAGCAAAGCTAGGGGAGACGGTGGACTGCTGTCCCACCCCACACAGCGAAGCGGATTATTCTGCTGCTTAGACTAAAGGAGTCCATGTAAAACTGCCGTGTCTCCTACACTAAAATAAAACGCATTAATCCCAAAACTACACACACAGAAACAGCAAAACATTCTGAACACCAGCATAACCATCAACTTACAATATGTACACAATAAAACATTCCACATACGTGCACGTTAATCAACCTATATACATATGGCCGGAGAAAACAAGTCCGTCGACCCCCTGGACCGCCTTGTCATCAGTCCGCCCCTGGAGGCAGCCAGCCTCCCAGGCTGCAGCAGGTCGCCTCATCACCACCGGCTGCTCCACTCGTCCAGGCCCATGTCCTGCAGTCCCCTCCCGGGCACGCCACAGCTTGTTTGGGTGCCCCCACGAATCATCTGGCAGCTGGAGATGAGCATCCTCTCATCTGGCCACGACACGTAACCATCCCTGACGCTCCTCCAGCCACTGACCGACCCACACCTGCCGTGGTCACCTCTCCTCCCAAATCCAGTCCTTGACCCCCAGAGGGGTGTTGCTCGTCTTGCAGGGTCTCTGCATGGCATGTCGTTCTACTGTGCCTAGCGGTCCAGTGCCGACCTCTTTTAACTTTGCCGTCGCCATTTTGACTCCTTGTTCACCGGTACCTTCCCACTGAAATCCAGGAACAGATGGAGCCAGCCACTCGGCACCACCCGCTGTCACAGGTGTCCCGCTGTGCCCCCCAGATCCCTTGTCCAGGGCTGCTTGGGCTCTGGCACAAGACCTGCGATGGCCCTGGGTGGCGTTTGTCTTTCTCACTCTCCAAGGTGCCTTGCAGTTCCTCATCCTACACTGCACCGTCTACCACTCTCAGGATCGGACAGCCCCACGTCTTGGCCGATTTGTGCCGAGCCGTCAGTTCCAGCGTTCCCACCGTGGCCAACCGTCCTCCTCCACAACCACAGAGCAGTGCCAGGTCTCTCTCAATTCTGACGTGTGGGGAAAAACATCTCATGGTTGTCCAATCCAGCAGGGGGCCCACCACTGTCGCATCAGTCCACAGCAACACTTCCATCCCATCCAACTCCATCATACAGTCTGCGTGACTGTTGGTGCTCGGAGACGCAGCATGAACAACCGTGAGGGCGCGAGAGTCCTCTTTGTGCCCCGGACCTCCTCGCTTGGCTCTGTGGCATCCCCTGGTGACATAAAGCAAGTAGCCACATGTGCTGCAGCGCTCCGCTCTTGCCAGACAATCTCCGTCTCTGAAACGGTGCTTGGTGGACCCACAGCCCTCACCTTTGGTTGTCCCGGGGCGGACCTCACATTCACAGCACTGGTGTCATCCTCCACGCTTTCCACACTGACCGGGTCCACTGCATGCGCTGTCGGCGGTGATCCCAGATGTCGGTGCGACAAGCACTCACTCAGCTCCAGTGACAGTTCATCCGCAGCTTCCAGCTGTTGAGCTAACCCGATGACTGTGGGCAGCGTCGGTTCGCCCCAAAACACAAGCAGCCTTGACCCCATCGCAGCGCCGTTGGCATACTCCACCAACTGGTCGCGAATCACCTCCTCTCCCAATAATCCAAACTGACACTCGCTGACCACCAGCTCCAAGTCTGCCACAAACCGCTGAATAGAGTCACCCACCTGTTGGTGGCGCTGTCGAAATTGAATCTCGCAAACCATGACGTTTTCCAGGGTGTGAAAATAGTGCGCCATTAGCTCAACCACTGCAGCCAAGCTGTCACAGTCACTCAGTGTGCTCAGAACACGCTGTTCCTCCGTCTCAGGATTGTGCACCAACAACTCACATGCCCATAACTCCTCCAGCTTCCCAAGGTCCAGTGCCACATGTACGTCCGGAACACGGCGCACCACCTCAGCCAGGGGACCAGTGGCTCACCGCAGAGCTCCAAAAACGTCCGAATTCCAAACCCACACGCTTCCATACTTCGTTTTAATCCACTTTTATCCTCGTCGCCAAATGTTCTGTCTGTATTTGGAGCCAAGGACGAGGCCAGGTGTCAAACTGAACACACGTTTATTATAGAGGCACTGCACGGCACTGGCGCCGCCATCAGGCAGAGAGGTGGCAAGGAGACCGCCGCTCCTGCCCACTGCCCTCTTTCAGCCACAGGTGGTGGTGGAACCAGAAGGTAGAGTCGCCACCCGTACCTCACGAGGGACCAAAGTCTGACACAACACACGGTACAAAAAACTGAACAAAAGAGCAACAACAGTCAACCAGAGAAAAGGAGGAAAAAGAGGAAAAAATCAAACAAAAATAACAAAGGAAGACAATAGGAATCTCTAAATAAATAATCTAGGCCTTTATAAACCAAACCAGATGTTTCAAACGGTGAATATAATTTAAAATCTTTATTTGTCACAAGTTTTAGTGATTTACAAAATAAGAAGTCATTTTGCCAGTGGTTTATCTGGGGTTTAGTTTAAAAAAATCCACATTTATGAATAAAATGTTTCCAAATTAAAATCAAACTGTTGACCATAAATTGTCTTGTTTTCACAATGTAAACAACGTCGTGGTGTCTGCTCAGGGAGGAGCAGTCGTGTTCTTGGAATGAAGCCAGCCGTGCAGATCACTCCAGAACCCACTGAGAACCGCACATGAAAACCTCCGTGTTCCACACTCTCAAACAGAAACTCCAGTCATCACAGTGCAAGTCCAGTTCTGATTGAACAACTTCACTGGGGGGGTAATGCAATAGAAATATAATTTGTTCTAATTCTGACAATCTCTTCTTCCTGTAAACCTTTTAAAATATGCTTCCTTCTAATTGGATTAGGAAAATATTCTTTCAGAAGAAAACTTAACACCTTCAAGAAGTGATGGTCAAGATACTCCTTAACCAAACCTTTAAATGAGCTCGGAATAGCTTTTAAAATTCTTTTATTGAGCTTTTGTGAACAATTAAGGCTATATTTTTCCGATAAAATTAGGATTTCAAAAGTTTCCGCCACTATCCATTAGATGACAGAGCGACCAGATTCGTCTGGATTTCCACTCCTCCACATAGACGGATGTTCTGCTGACTAAAATGAATCCATCATTCCATATGGGAATGTTGTGTGGTGTGGAATTGTGCTTAAAGATTAATTTCCAATACAAAAGAATCTGCTGATGGAACGTTGAGACTTGGACTGGTAGTGAGTTACAGTTGAAATCACAGCAGAACAGAAACTTAATTCCACCCAGTTTTTGAAATCATACTTTGGGGATTATGTACCAAATAGAGTCAGCGTTTATCATAAAAGAGTTTAAGCATTTTAATTTTAAGACCCCAGTCATAATGTCAAAATCTGTTACATTTAAACCTCCATCCTCCAAATTTTTAACATCTTCTCTTCTTATATGAGACTTGTTTCTCCAAATGAAATTTCAAAATTACTGTTAATTTCCTTAATCAGTTTCTTTGAAATGGTCAGAGATGAGGCAGGATAAATCAGTCTTGAAAGCCCCTCCATTATAGACAGCAACACTCTTCCAAAGATTAACACGCCTCTTTTTTTACCAACTGTTTAAAATTAATTGACAACTATCCACTTTCTCCACAATATTTAAATTTTCAGTTATCTCCTGATTCTTAGTGGTTGTCATGCCCAAATATTTTATCTCCGTTTTTACACTAATATTATGTATGGCTTTTAAATGAAAATTGTGCAGCGGTAACAGTTCACATGTGTTCAAATTTAGTTTCAGGCCTGAAGATGTAGCGTATTGATTGATTAAATTTCAGACCAAAGGAATTTGTTGTTCATTCTTCAAGAACAGGGTTGTATCGTCAGCCCGCTGACTGATCTTAATTTCTTTATCTATCACATTACTTATCACATCACTTTATCTATCACAATTAACATTGCTATGTTTAATACGAATGGATAAAACTTTGGCAGCCAAAATAAACAGTAGTGGAGAACAACCACAACCTTGCTGTATTCCTTTTTTATATCAAACCTTCAACAAGTACGATTTTCAAGAGAAACTGAGCTGTTTGTCCCATTATACAACATTTTCACCGCGTTTATAAATGTATCTCCAAAACCAAACTGTCTCAGGGTTTCTAAAATAAATCCATGCTCTAAAGAATCAAACGCTTAATAAAAATCTAAGAAAAGAATAAAACCACCTTTCTGAATCAAAACTCTATACTCTATTAAGCCCATAACCAGTCTGTTATTATGGCTAGATCTTCCCTTAAGGAATCTCTTCACCTGGTTTAGGGATCGGGGTAATTAGGCCCTGTTTCATGCTTGATGTTAATTCTCCTTTTTCCAAACATTCTTTCATAACTCACTCCTTTCCTCACTCTCTATGAAATATTTTTTTTTTTGCTGGTCATTAACATTTGTTTGTTCTCTCTCATAGATTGAGTCCCCATCGTGCTGTTTGCTCTCTACATGTCTGTTCTTTTCTTCTTCTCTATCCCCTCACCCCCCAGCCAGTCGCAGCAGATGACTGCCCCTCCCTGAGCCTGGTTCTGCTGGAGGTTTCTTCCTGTTAAAAGGGAGTTTTTCCTCTCCACCGTCGCCAAGTGCTGCTCACAGGGGATCGCCTGATTGCTGGGGTCTTTCTGCAACTGTGGGGGTTCCCCCTACAGTTGATAGTGCTATAAGATGACTGTTGTTGTGAAATGGCGCTATATAAATAAAGTTGAATTGAATTGAATTAACTTTAAATAATACTCCCCTTATATCTGTCCAAAAAAAACTTCTAGAAGTTACTTGTGAGTCCATCTGTTCCTGGATATTTATTTGGAGCCATTTTATTTACATTATCTAATTTCTCGATTTTAAATTTGGAATCACAGGAATCCCTAAACGAATTATCAGTCTGTGGGATAACCTTCTTAATTTGCTTAAAAATAGAAGAGACATTCTCAAACTGAAAATTAGAATCATAAAGCCTAGAATAGAAACTAAAAACTTTCTTAATTTCCTTACATGTACACACGCTACCCGCATCAAATTTCTCTAGCATACCGAACTTGAATACACTTCCTGTGATGTGGCCTTCTCTGCAGCTGCACTCATATTTATGGTTCCGACAAACAATCATCGCCACCGCTTGTAATTTGTCAAAACCAGAGGGGGGTGATGACTGCCAGTGCCCATAATCTTTCAGCTGCAGGACACAGGCATCAAAACAACGTACAATGCTCCCAAGGCCACATTTCAAAAACACTTGGACCAATCTGCCAAACGACGCAAAGCGTACAACGACCAAAGAGCCTCCCATGGCAAACCTCAAGTGGGGGACAAGGTCCTCCACTGCACATTTGCACCGCAAATGCAGCAAATCAATCTACAGGCAGGGAAAATCGCTCCTAAATTCCTGCCCGGGTGGACGGATCCATACATTGTCAACAACAGACTTTGGCCACTTAGGTACCAAATCCAGGACCCCATTTTCAAATGGGCCCATCACAATCAGAGTAAACTTTACCAAAACCCCATGGGACTTGTCAGGGACAACACTGTCACATTAAGTTCGTAAATAAGATTAAAATCAGGCCTGTGCCCAAGGAATAACCGTTAGCTAACTATTAGCCTCAGGTACACTCGGTCACATTTCTCCAAATCAATCAGTTAACTGCATAAAAAACTTCCAAAAGAAAAAGGGTAAATTAAAATCAAAATCGAAGAGGCAATGGACACTCTAAAGGGCTGTTTTGAAGCCACCGCCTGGAAGCAGCTCTGCGATCCACATGGTGAGGACATCGATGGCCTCACTCACACCTTCATGGACTACCTCAGCTTCTGTGTGGACAAATCCGTTCCCACCAAGACCATACAGTGTTGCTCAAACAACAAACCCTGGATCAACCCTGAGATAAAAACACTTCTGAGAGAGAAGAAGAGGATCTTCAGGTCGGGGAACAGGGAGATGCTGAAGTCCATACAGAGGGAGCTGAGGAGAAAGATCAGAGAAGGCAAGGACAGCTTCAGGAAGAAGATGGAGGACAAGCTGCAACAGAGCGACATCAGCGGGGTCTGGAGAAACCTCAAAACCATCTCTGGGCTCCAGAATACCTCCCCCCAGGCCACGGGGGGCAGGGAGTGGGCGAACAATCTGAATGTTTTTCAATAGGTTTGACCAACCGCCCTCCCCCCTGACTGCACAACAACCACTGCTGCCTCTAAAGACATCAAGTCCTGCTGCCCACTCCCCACTCCACCAACACCCCCCCCCCCCACTCCCAGCACACAGCCCCCCAACCTGACCCTGACCAAGACCCAGGTGAGGACAGAGCTGAGGAAGATCAAGGCGAGGAAGGCGTCGGGACCGGACGGCATCAGCGCAAATCTCCTCAAGTCCTGTGCAGACCAGCTGTGTGGGATTGTGGCGTACATCTTAAACCTGAGCCTGAAGCTGGGGAGGGTACCACAGCTGTGGAAAACATCTTGTGTGGTACCTGTACCAAAAACTTCCCACCCCAAAGACCTGAACAGCTACAGACTGGTGGCCTTGACGTCCCACTTGATGAAGACCCTGGAGAGACTGCTCCTTGCTCACCTCCGCCCCCTGGTGGGACCAGCGATGGATCCACTCCAGTTCACCTACCAGCATGGCATTGAGGTGGAGGATGTGGTGATCTTCCTCCTTCACCGTTCTCTGTCCCACCTGGAGAAGCCCGGGAATGCGGTGAGGATCATGTTCTTTGACTTCTCCAGTGCTTTCAACACCATCCAACCGATGATCCTGAAGGACAAGCTGCTGCGCGCAGGGGTGGACCAGCACCTGTCATCATCATGGATCCTGGACTACCTCACGAACCGGCCTCAGTTTGTGAGAACCCGGGACTGTGTGTCTGACACGATCATCGGTAGCACGGGGCCCCCCCAGGGAACGGTGTTGGCTCCCTTCCTGTTCACTCTTTATACTGCGGACTTCTCACACAACACAACACACTGCCATCTACAGAAGTTCTCTGATGACTCTGCGATCGTTGGCCTCATCTCCAATGGAGATGAAGCTGAGTACACCAGGACTTTGTGGACTGGTGCCATCGGAACTGCCTCCAGATCAACGCGAGGAAAACTAAGGAGCTGGTGGTGGACTGCCGCAGGCAAGGACAACCCCTCACAGCACCAGTAAATATACAGGGAACAGACATCGAGATGGTGACATCCTACAAGTACCTGGGTGTTCATCTGAACAATAAACTAGACTGGTCACACAATACTGACGCACTCTACAAGAAGGGACAGCGCAGGCTGTTCCTACTGAGGAGACTCAGGTCTTTTGGTGTACAAGGGGCGCTGCTGAAGACATTCTATGACACGATGGTGGCATCAGCCATCACTTTTGGAGTGGTCTGCTGAGGCAGTGGCATTACCGCAGCCGATAGGAAGAGACTGAACAAACTGATCAAGAAAGCTAGCTCTGTTCTGGGGCAGTGCCTTGACCCGGTGGAGGAGATAGGAGAGAGAAGGACGGTGGCTAAACTGTCATCTCTGCTGGAGTCCGAGTTCCACCCTATGCAGGACATACTGAATGCACTGAGGAGCTCATTTAGCAGCAGACTACATCATCCCAGGTGCACAACCGAGAGGTTTCACAGGTCCTTCCTACCAACAGCTGTCAGACTGTACAACCTAAGCAGGGCTGCTCGCAGAGATAGCAAAAAGACGTAACAGCCTAATAGTTTTGAATGCAAAAGATGCAATAGACTTGCACAGTGGTCCCCTCTGGCATACAACTAGGAAAATACCGGTAGCTACGGAGGGTGAGAATATGTATGGGCACATAATCATACCATGCTGGATAACTAAAGGCGCTTTTCCACTAGCCCCGATTAGAAAACCCGACTCTACTCACTTCGGTTTGGTTCTGCCTCGGTTGCGTTTCAACGTTACTGCTGGCACACCTGCTGGCACACCTGCTGTGGGTGGGATTTGTTGAACAGCGAGGCGGCGCCACACTCTCGTGACGTGAAACACGCGACCAAATCCTCCACAACAAACAAAATGGCTGATGACGAGGAGAGAAGGAAGGAGGAAGGAGAGAGGAATGACTGTGACATGAAACTGGTGAAATCTATGGTGCTGACTTGTTGTGCTCTGCACAATCTGTGTGAGAGTCATGGAGAGATGTTTGACACTACATTGGATGGTGCAGTAGATGAACCAGTGGTGGCAGCAACCCAGGGAGCAGAGGAGCAGGGAGCCGATATACCAGATGCTGTGATGCAGTACTTGCCTAGCAATAGCTAGAAATGTAATTTCGCCCACATTTATGTGCATACATATTTCAAAAATGTTTTTTTGTAAATAAAATGTTGTGCATGTTCCATCTACCTGTCCTCTGTTGTTCATAATGCTTATCTGTTAAGAAGGTGCGAAGCCATCAGCCTAATGATGAGTCCACACTTCTGTTGTGATAATTGCTCACGCTGAGCGCTCTGACAGCCCCGTACGCTGTGGGGGTCACACACGACGTGTTCCTCCCCACACTCTCAATTTTTTTTTCCCGTATATTTTTCTCTTTGGCGTACAGAAATGGCAATACGCCCGCATTTGCTAAAATTGCATTTTCCCCGTATTAAAATACGGCGAAACCGTATCACTTGACAGGTATGTAATTACATGCAGAAACACCGCACAGGCCATCTTCACAAAAATCCAGCTCGACAAGCCACTTTTGCTTAGGTGGAAATGCAAATTGAACTATAAATCATGTGCTGATACATGTCATATTTTCCCATGTAAAGGTCTCCCACTTTTACTTACAAATTGATTTTTAATTTTTGGGAAAAGGGAATATAAATTTTGTACAACTTGTTGTTAACAACAGTTGTGGTACTGTGAATTACATGCAGAAACACCTCACAGAGCATGTTCAAAAAATTCTGCCAGACAGGCGACTTTGGCTTTGGTGGAAATGCAAAGCTAATATTAATTTGGCACAACTTGTTGGTAACAACAGTTGTGTGCAACAAAAACACAGTTGTGTCTACTGTTATTAGTGCCAAATTTTTGCTAGATTCCTTCTTAATTTATTAAATTTTGACTGGTGATGCAACATTCAACTTACATGTGCTTACCTTTATCAGTGTCTACTGTACAAGTTAAAGTACACCTGTACAACTGCTTATAACATAAAAAATGTACCCGTTAGAGAGAAATGGATTCAGCATTGCAAATTTGTTTAAAATAAAAAAAAAAAACTACCAAGACATTACGTTTCGTTGTGTTGTTAAAAATTAAATTACCATTAGAAGGCTATACACCTGACCTGATGAACAGCAGCATGTGGAGTGAACAGAGAATGGAATGTGTATGTAATTATTGGCTTTTCTCATATGGTGTCATAACAGATAAACCAGACTTTTGATGCAAACAATACAATTTTATTCCAGAAGCAAAATTTACAAACAAAAAAACAGACTGGGCGTGGGGAGACATGGTTAGACACGCCGACTGCTAAATGCGTCCACAAGCCTGCCAAATAGGGTCAGGAAATCTCTGTTGAATGATGACATCTCTGCGAGCTCTTCCCTTCGTAACACAGCGTCCTGCTCCAGGGCTTCACGCGCATCTGCCCGCACATCTGCGGCCACCTGTCGCAAATGCTGCATGTACTCCTGATTCTTGCCGCTGGTCATGTTGCCGTTCCAAGAGCCGCATCTCTTCGTCATGCATGTTGACCATCGCTGATGTAAGGTCAGCGATGGGAGTTGTCTGTTTTCGTCTTGCCTAGATGGAAAGACAGAAAGGCATGGTTGTTAAAGCTGGATCACTACATATATTATGGAATTACACAGGTGAAAGTCTGTGGTGGAATGTCACTATTATATTATGCTTCATTGCTGTATATAAGCTGAACTGTCATGTTGCTGCCCCTCAGTAGAGCAGATTTTGCAACACGCAGGGTGCTGTCTTCGGCTGCAGCCCCCCTGCAAAACTAAAAAGGATTAAGATTAAGAATATGGATGGATGGATGGATGGATGGATGGGTAATGTTTAAAATAGTTGCTTGTAGTGTGGCTGCAGAAATCTGAATGGGTTAATACAGTCAGCTGACGCGAAGCATTTCAATGAAGCATGTTGATTTCAACGGCAGTTCATGAGCTTTATTTGTTTTTCTAAAACAGGAGTTACAACAGCACTTCAGTCACCACACCTAAAAATGGGACCGGGTTGTGGAACACCGATAAGTGAAGACCAAAGAATAACCTTTTTGTACATTTAAAAAGACGTTTTCAATTAATTAATATGCAGCTACAGGAAATTGCATTAATCAATTTGGTACATAACTTGTTAGGCTCCAGCCCCCCCGCGACCTGTAAAGGCTTAAGCGGTAGAAGGTGGATGGATGGATGGATGAATTTTCGACCCTGGTTTCCGCTGGACCCGTTTCACCAAAAAAAAAAAAATCGTGGTTATTGTGCCTTACCGGCACTTGAACGTGATCCAGATGGAGCTGGTGATGTGGCTGACATTGTAGTCGATCCAGCTGGCGCTCCGCCAGACGCAGAGGCAGGAGAGTCCGCTGTGTCCATGTCCACTGAGGTGGACCCCTGTGATATGAACTGCGATTCGAGAAAGAAAATGCACACAATTTAAAACTTAACACCAAAGTGCAACATGTACACAACACTCTAAAGTTTTTAACCGGAATACAATAAGCGTAATTCAGCGTTTTGTTCGCGCTAATACTTAACACAAAGCAAGCGTGAATCTGCAGTTGGCTGCAAAACAATAGGCAAGCCTCAGTAACAACCATTACCCACAATCTAACAACCTTCCTATTTCTTAAAAACAGTGAGCTTGGCACAGAAAGGATAAATTGGCGAAAAGACGCGCAATATCAAAACAACACTCACCATCCACGGTTTCCAAGGCTGTGGCCATGTCGAGGGCCTATGTCCATAGATCGCGTCCATCTCAGCGAACCACTTCCACTCCTTCTGATCCGCTGCACTTCAAGCAATGTGGTCCTTCACTGCTCGGTAATCGCTTTTCAGCTTTTTCAGCTTCTCCCGACACTGTTTGGCAGTACGGATGTGCCCTTGAGAAGCCATCTGCTCGGACACCTGCTGGTATATTTTTTCATTTCGAGTAGATCCGTCCAACTCGCGCTGGATGCGATCGTCGGCTAATATAGAAAGAAAATTGCGCACCTCCTAATATATAATATTAGGAGTATATTATTATATAAGTATATTATACAGTATATTAATATAATATACTGTATTAAAGGGGCACACTGTGTTCACTGGCTGAACAATTACAAATGGCGGTCATGGAGTAGATTCAGCAGAAAAAGTCGCTTTCGTGACGTTACGACCTGACCAATCAGCGGCGACCAGTCTCTTAAAGTCATATCACAGCCATACTCAGCCGTACTCAGCTCGGTTAGACCCTGCCCTGGATCAGGTACTAAAAAAGCACCTGCGAACCGGTGCTGGGGCTAATGGAAAATGCTCAAACGCGGGCTGAGTGGTGCAGTGTAGGGCTAAGTGAGGCTAGTGGAAAAGGCCCTTAAGTAGACGGTTGTGCTGTTTCATCCCATCTAGCAACAATGCTCTGCACTGTGTGTGTTTATATACCACTGTTACACAGTTTTAAGAAACGCCTATCATGCCGTCCCCCGTGCAGCTCTGGGTTTTTCTGACCACTGTCTGCTCCATCTTATTCCAACATACAGACAGAAACTAAAAACTTCCAAGTCTGTTGTAAGGACTGTGAAGAAATGGACTGAGGAATCAAAGCTGGAGTTACAAGCCTGCTTTGACTGCACAGACTGGAGTGTTTTTGAAGATGCAGCCATTAACCTTAATGAACTCACTGACACTGTGACATCATACATCAGTTTTTGTGAGGACATGTGTGTGCAGACCAAGACCTTCTGCACATACAACAACAATAAACCCTGGTTCACTCCTAAACTGAAGCAGCTACGTCAGACCAAGGAGGAGGCCTACAGGACTGGTGACTGGACTCTGTACAAGCGGGCCAGAAACATGCTGACGAAGGAGATCAGGCTTTCTCAGCCAGCAACTCTGCTTCTGTTTGGAGGGGCCTACAGAATATCACTAACTACAGGAGACCATCCCCTCACCCTGTGGAAAACCTCCAGCTGGCTAACGACCTAAACAGCTTTTACTGTAGGTTTGAAAAGAACCTACAGTTCTCACCTCCCACCCACACAAAAGGATTATCTGCAGCCCCAGGAACTCCATCCCTCCTCCACTCTAACGATCTGTGAAGAGGAGGTGCGCTGGGTCTTTCAGAGACAAAAGATCAAGAAGGCTGCAGGACCTGATGGTGTGTCTCCGTCCTGCCTGAGAGTCTGCTCCAACAAGTTGGCCCCCATTTTCACCCTGATCTTTAACAGATCACTGGAGCTGCGTGAAGTGCCTTCCTGCTTCAAACGCTCCATCATCATTCCAGTTCCCAAGAAACCCTCTGTTACAGGATTAAACGACTACAGACCTGTTGCCCTGACCTCTGTGGTCATGAAATCCTTGGAGAGATTGGTGCTGAACCACCTGAAGGTCGTCACAGGCTCCCTGATGGACCCACTGCAGTTTGCCTACCGGTCAAACAGGTCAGTGGATGATGCAGTGAATATGGGACTACACTACATCCTGCAACACCTCGACTCCCCAGGGACGTACGCCAGGATCCTGTTTGTCGACTTCAGCTCAGCATTCAACACCATCATCCCAGGCATTCTTCATCAGAAACTCCTCCAGCTCAAGGTGCCCCCCTCCACCTGCCAGTGGACCTCCAGCTTTCTGACTGACAGGTGGCAACAGGTGAAGCTAGGGAGATTTACATCCAGCTCCCGAAAAATTAGTACTGGCGCCTCCAAAGGATGTGTCCTTTCCCCACTGCTCTTCTCCCTCTACTCCAACGACTGCACCTCAGAGGACCCTTCGGTGAAGCTCCTGAAGTTTGTGGACGACACCACAGTCATCGGTTTGATCTGGGATGGTGATGAGTCTGCATACAGGCGGGAGGTGGAGCAGCTGATCCTCTGGTGCGACCAGAACCATCTTGAACTTAACCCAGCCAAAACGGTGGAGATGACTGTGGATTTCAGGCGATACCCTCCTTCATTCCCCTCACTCACCATCCTCAACAGCACAGTGTCCACTGTGGACTCCTTCAAGTTTCTGGGTACCACAATCTCCCGGAACCTGAAGTGGTCCTCCCATATAGACACTGTCCGGAAAAAGGCCCAGCAGAAGTTGTTTTTTCTGCGTCAGCTCAAGAAGTTTGATTTGCCTCAGGAGCTGCTGGTTGTCTTCTACACCGCCATCATCCAATCTGTCCTCTGCTTTTCCATCACTGTCTGGTTTGGATCTGCCACTAAACAGGACAAGACCAGACTGCAGCGGATCATTAAGTCTGCGGAGAGGATCATTGGTACCGACCTACCCTCCATTGAGAACTTATATCGGTCCATAACCAGGAAACGGGCGGGAAACATCTGTGCTGACCCATCACACCCCGGCCACAAACTGTTTGAACTTCTATCTTCTGGTCGTCGTTACAGATCACTGAAGGTCAAAACCACCCGTCACAGGAACAGTTTCTTTCCTCAAGCCATCACTCTGATGAACTCCTAACATTCACCTAGTCCTACCTGTTGCTGTACTCATGACTTTTCATCCATTATTACATTGCACATAACTCTCACACTGCTTTTTACTTCATTCACATTATATCACTGAATCTGAGTCCACATTGAAATACTGTGTGATTGTATATTTTTTCATATATTTCTGCAAAGTGTGGATAGTCTGAGTAAATAACTGCATATATTCCTGTATATATTTGCATCCTTTTATAGAAACGTGGACAGACTGTAATTTACTGTCCATACTCTGTTGTCATTGAATCCTTATTTAAATCTTATTTAAATCCTCCACCTGAACAATGAGAGCAAGTTTTTAGCCAAAGTCAAATTCCTTGTATCTGTTGTGCATACTTGGCCAATTAAGCTGATTCTGATTCTGATATATTTACATATTTATTCCATCTAGCTACAATGCTCCGCACTGTGTGTTTATACACTCATATATTTATTCCATCCAGCTTCAATGCTCTGCACTGTGTGTCTGTGTATATATATATATTTATAGTAATATGTACATAAGTATATTAGCTGCTGTTGCTTTTTTTTTTCTTGCCTTCTGATTGTTGCTCTGAGTGTTGCTATCCCTGTGCTGTTGCAATCCTGGAATTTCCCCATTGTGGGACTAATAAAGGCTTATCTTATCTTATCTTATCTTATCTTAAACTAATCATCAATTTCAGTCAACTTACTATTTTCAAATAGTACACGCAAAACATCCAATACCATTAGCTTGAGCTAACAACATCAAAATCCCCATAAAGGGGATAAACTATCTAAGGTTTAGAGTTCAACCTCTAAAATAAATTGTTCCATCTCTGAGAATAATTTTCATTTGCCACTCAGGTATCTAGATAAAAAAAAAAAAAAAACAGGAAAGTTGAGATTAAAATCACTCACTCCTATTTGTTTGCCAGGATGATGGCCTCCCTGTTTCTCAGTTTAGCCCTCTATCTAGCAATCACACCTACGGTCACCCAGTCAGAACTGGGCAGAGTCAGGTCAAGAAGTCAGCAATCCTTAGGCGGATTCTCAGGAACAGCCTCATCGTTAGGGCCTCTTGTTAGCCTCAGCACATCCACTGTTAACTCGGTCAACACCGCTGCACTGAAATGTCAGGTAGTTGAATCACAAGCCGTTACCAGAACTTTGCAAGTTACTGTGTTGGTTTTGAATGTTTGCTTCAAAGCTTCAGCCAAACTCGACAAGGTCTTGAACTTGTCGCTCTTTGCGTTAAAGGTTGACTGTGCTCACACACAGCTGGTGTCTGTTACTCTCAGATGTAGCTAGGAACAACACTGACTGATTCCTTGAAGCAGTTGGTTTCATATCTTTTTTCTTTCTTTGAAGTTCTTTACTAAAAGTAATAGAAAAATCCCCAGTTTTAAATGTGATAAATTCCCATCTATTTATATAATTTCCAACTGTTTTATCCTTTTCAAGAGAGTGAATTATTTCCTGAACCGTTACACAGTAGTCCTTATCTGCTAACAGTGCTGCATTACATTTCCAATAGCTTTTATTATCATAATTTCTTGTAGAGGATTCAAGTACTAACCCAATAAAACAGTGGTCAGATAAGGGAGCACTGGAGATAGTTTGAAACATATCTGGACAATTCATGACTCACCAGCCAATAGTCAATTGTAGATTGAATGTCACCATTAGCTTTAAACCATGTACAACTTTTCTTGTCAGGGTTTAAACCTCTCCAAACCTCTGTAAAATTATTCATCTCAATAAAGTAGCCAATTATGTTGTAGCTCGCTCTTCCTGCTCTTGGGGGCCATCTATCGTTCCACTCATCGGGGGTTATGCTCCAATCCCCTCAATCACAGTGTTGTCTGTGGGATATAGTATTCTAAGCTCTGAAATCATCTTTGTTATCCATTAAACCTTTGTTTAGAGTTTCGTTGTTGTAACCATATACATTAGTAATAATGAATATCATGTCCTCTTTTTTTCAGCACTGCAGGTAACCAATGGCCACCTTCATCAGCTTTATGAGTCATAATTTCCCCTGAAAATCTGTTAAAACATATTGCCACACCACCAGACGTATTAGAACCGTGACTAAACAAAATCTTATTCCCCCCCCCCACCACCACCACCACCACTGGTTAGACCAAAAAGATGAGTTCACTTCAGAAGAGAGTCTTTTGTAAAAAGAAAAAATGACAGTTTTGGCCTTTGCAAAATAAAAAAGTGCCTTCCGGTTCACAATTATCTGATGCCCTGAACATTTAAAGAACCAAAGGAAAACTTACCCATCATAACTGAAAAACTTTTAAACAAAGAGTCTTATTTCTTACCAGAAGAAAAAGTAAACACCTTCCTTAAACGATCTGGTTTTTGTGTCCCTTTGATATGGCATCATATTCAATTCCTCACCAGCTTTCTTTAGTGTCGCTAGTCCATCACCCGTCAATGAAGCAGTATGGACCTTGGAAAAAGGCTTGTTTTCCTGCCTGTCTTGCCTGCTCAGTCTGGGGCCACAATCTCTCCTTTCCTCCAGGTCCTCTCGTGGTAACATTTCAGCAAAAGGGATGCTGTGTTCTTTGCAGACTGCAGAACCTTTACTCTTTCACCATATCTCCTCCTTCGTTTGCCTTTGAGTGAACAGAATGATGACATTTCGGTGTCTCGTCGATCCTCCTTCCAAGTCTGTGTACTATGTCTACTGCAGCTTCCATCTTTGATTCCATGTCTGGAGCTATTTTCTGAAGAATGTGGGTTACTTTTGCTCAGATATCCTCACCATCTTTCTCCTCCAGGCCTCTGATGCGAAGGCACCATCTCATTTTCTGTCTTTCTTGTTCACAAACTCTTTCCTTTAGTTTAGTCACTTCTTTTTTAAGTTTGACATTTTGTTCTTCAAGTGTCTGGACTTTCTTTTTGCATTCTTGACCCTCTTCCACGCGCTGTCCCTCGAGCTGCGCTGGGATTATCTGATCACGTGACGGTTCACCTCATTCCCACATACAGACAGAGATTGAAGCTCACTAAACCTGTTGTGAGCACTACGAAGATACGGACCAGTGATGCTGAGGAGAAGCTGGAAACGTGCATGGAAATATCTGACTGGGGCATGCTTAAAGGAGCCACGCATGATCTGGATGAGTACACGGACACTGTGAACTCATATATCCACTTTTGTGAAGAGAACATTCTTCCATCACGCACCAGGGTGAGTTACTCTAATGACAAACCCTGGTTCACAGCTAAGCTCAGACAGATCAGGAAGGAGAAGGAAGCAGCGCTGAAAAGTGGAGACAGGGACTGCTACAGGGAGGTTAAATACCGGTTTAACAGAGAGCTGAAGAGAGCTAAATCTGTGTATTCTGAGAGACTCCAGCAGCAGTTCACTGCTAATGATTCGGCTTCCGTGTGGAGAGGACTGAGGCAGATCACCAACTATCGGCCTCAGGCTCCTAAAGGTCAGGATGACAAAGCCCTTTGTCAGAGACTGTCCCAACACTATGCCCGTTTTGACACCTCGTCATCTGTGTCCAACTCCCCCCCTCCCTCCAGCTCCACAGCCTCCACATTCCCTACTTCATTTAAGGCACCCCCCCCCACCTCCCCCCCTCCCCTTGTCATCAGTGAGCAGGATGTGCTCAAACAGTTCTCCAGACTGAACCCGCGCAAGGCCCCCGGCCCAGACGGCGTGTCTCCCTCCACCCTGAGACTCTGTGCGAAACAGCTGGCTCCTGTATTCACAGACATTTTTAACACCTCCCTTAAGTTATGCCACGTGCCGTCCTGCCTCAAATCCTCCACCATCATCCCTGTCCCCAAGAAGCCACGGATCACTGGACTTAATGACTACAGACCTGTAGCGCTCACCTCTGTAGTCATGAAGTCCTTTGAGCGCCTGGTCCTGTCCCACCTCAAGTCCATCACCACCCCTCTCCTGGACCCGCTGCAGTTTGCCTACCGAGCCAACAGGTCTGTAGACGATGCAGTCAACCTGGCCCTCCACTCCATCCTGCAGCACCTGGACTCCCCGGGAACCTACGCCAGGATCCTGTTTGTGGACTTCAGCTCCGCATTCAACACCATCCGCCCCGCTCTGCTCCGGGACAAGCTGTCCCTGCTCAACGTGCCTGACTCCCTCTGCAGGTGGATCATCGACTTCCTGACGGACCGGAGGCAGCATGTGCGGCTGGGAAAGACTGTCTCAGACTATACTAGCATCAGCACCGGATCACCCCAGGGCTGTGTACTTTCCCCCCTACTCTTCTCCCTTTACACCAACTCCTGCACCTCCAGCCACCAGTCTGTCAAGTTGATCAAGTTTGCGGACGACACCACCCTCATCGGGCTCATCTCCAACGGCGACGAGTCCGCCTACAGGAGAGAGGTGGCCCAGCTGGCGTCCTGGTGCAGCAATAACAACCTGCAGCTGAACGCTCTGAAGACAGTGGAGATGATTGTAGACTTCAGGAAAGTCACTACTCCTCTGCCCCCCCTCACCCTCTCAGGCTCTCCCATCACCACTGCTGATTCCTTCCGCTTCCTAGGCACTACCATCACCAGGGACCTCAAATGGGAGCTGACCATCAGCTCACTCATCAAAAAAGCCCAGCAGAGGATGTTCTTCCTGCGGCAGCTGAGGAAGCTCAAGCTACCCACCAAGATGTTAGTGCAGTTCTACACAGCCATCATCGAGTCCATCCTCACCACCTCCATAACCGTGTGGTACGCAGGAGCCACTGCCAGGGACAGACTAAGGCTGCAGCGCGTCGTGCGCACTGCTGAGAAGGTGATCGGCTGCAAGCTCCCATCTCTCCAGGATCTGTACATCTCCAGGACCCGGAGGCGTGCTGGCCGGATCATAGCCGATCCCTCACACCCTGGTCATGTACTGTTTGCCCCCCTCCCCTCTGGTAGAAGACTTCGGTCCATCCAGACTAAAACCTCCCGTCACATAAACAGCTTCTTCCCCTCTGCCATTAGACTGCTGAACACTAAGTGACTCTCGTGCACCATGTACAGCAGCTCAACCAGACTCATGTCAATCATCACTGTTTTCTTCCTGCATTACCGACTGCACTATATAGTTCTCCACAGTATCTGCTGCTGGCTAATATATATTTTAACTGTTGACCAGTATCACTTAATCTTATCCTACACTTTATTACATGTATAGTTTATTTCTCTTATCTTATCATGTTTAATGTTGCAGCATTGTACCGAGACAAATTCCTAGTTTGTGTACTACATGAACAATGGCAATAAACCTGATTCTGATTCTGATTCTGATTCTGATGTAGAACTGCACTGCCGTGGTTAAGCTAGCAAGCAAGGTGCTGCTCTGTCTAGCTTGTTCTTTCAGATCAGTCAGTTGTTCCTCCAGTCTTTTTTCCAGCTTTAAAATTGCTTGTAAAATGGCTTGATTAGAGATGTCTGAAGCCTCACCCATTTAACCCAGGCTTTGTTCACTTTTCTGCCAGGGTCTTGCTCAGGGTTGGAGGAGCTGAATCTCCTTCATATTCTCTCATGTTCCGTTCCACCGCTGGCTTTGCCGTTTTTGGCTGTCTTTTCAATCTCCTTCTGGTCCATTATCAGTTTGCTGGTCTGATAAAGTTTTGAGCCTTCATACTGATGACAGTTGTGGAAAGTTTCACAAATTTGGGCTAAACTTTGGGACAATTTTCACGAGCTCTGTAACACACGTGTGTCCAATCTGCCATCTTCCCGTCTCTCACCGGAGTGGTGGCCTAGTTGATAGAGCATCTGCCCCACAACCAGGGGGCTTGGGGTCCAAGTTCCGGCCGGGTCATACCAAAGACCATATAAAAATGGTGCTTCCGACTTTCTAGCTTGGTCCTCAGCGTAATAGAATGGGGGAAGGGGAAGTTGTTTGTAGCGGCGCCTTGCATGGCAGCGACCCCTCTGCTTCTACGTGTGATTAACATTGTAGATAGGAGAAACGTAATTTCGTTCTACTGTGCATGATTGGCTGTATGGACTGAATGACAATAGAGATAGCTCCTTCTTTTTCTTACAGGAAGCAGAACTGTTAAAATCATCTCAACACACTTCTGTGAATGTAGATGTTGGGTTTTTGAAGCATCACAGATTCTGTTCAGTCCTGTAATATAAGAGTATTTTAATAGAGGTTCTATGTCTTTAGTGGCAGGTCGTGTCTGCTTCGACTGGCTAAACGGATACCGCACTGATGATGCGCATATTGCAATTTCACTCTCATTGGATGGCCTTGAGGTCAAAGATCAGGTCAGATTTTTCCCTAAATCTTCTGAACACCGTAACTACTGAAAGAAATGATGTAGGCTTTTCAAATCCATACGGTAGTTGTATCTAATACACATGTTGGACAACTTACACCCTCACCTAACTATGGGTTTGGGGTCAAGGGGTCAAAGGTCACAGTTAACATTGCAGTTGCACTATGGTAAATGTTAAATTTACTATTACTATAAAACAAGTAAAGCTAGGGCCACTAAACCTGGTACACAGGTTCACCTTGTTCTCCTGACCTCTGACTATGGGTTTGGGGTCAAAGGTTAAGGTTAACATTTGCTATGCCTTATTACTGTACAGCAAGTAAAATTAGGGTTGTGGTGACCCACCACAATCTACATGGACATTCAGTCTTCACACTCATCTAGCCGGCAGGAAGCAGAGGACAATTTGCGTACGGACAGAGAGCCCCTAGGAGACAATCGGAACAATGGACTATTGTTATACATCCCCGGATTAAGGAGAGGAAGTCCGGGCGCCAGTTGGTCACACAAATGATATGTATTGACTGATATGTATAGCAATATGCAAATGTGCCATGCATTCTCTCTGTCTGTATAAAAGAGCTTACAATACATGCCTCACAATATGCCGCAAAAATATACTTGCATTCAATGATTCTGAGTCACTTCAACTATTGCCTAACTAGCTGGTCCCAGGCGGGTTTGAGTGCAAAAAAAACATTGGAAGTTTTGTACAAACAAGCACTTAAAGTTATGGATAAAAAACCTAGGCATTATCATCATTGTGCAATTTTAAAAAAATACAGTCTTTTAAATTGGGATAGTCTTCATACATTTGCAAATTTAAATTTGATTTATAAAGTACTGCATGATTTGGCTCCAGATCCTCTGGCAGAGTTCATCAGCCAAAGAAACAGCTCTGAGCGCGTCACTCGAGGCTCTGTCAGAGGTGACTGTTTCATTCCTCTGAGCAGGAGCACTTTCAGTAAGTCGGCCTGGTCAGTGAGGGGCGCTAGTGAGTGGAACTCAGTACCTGAGGAGGTTAAACTGCTTACAACATACAAGGCCTTCACAAAAAAATTGAAAATGTGGCTTATAAACACCTACAGCTGCCAACACTAAAAGATAAGTCTGCTGTGATGTTTGATGTTGTGTTTAAATGTACAGTTTGTTATGTATATGTTATTTGTTACATTAGTGCCCTCTTAAATCTCTAACCATGTTTTTTTCTTGTAGATGCATTTTACTGCTTTTTTACATCTTGGCCGGGGGACTACATATGAAAACTAGCCTTTTGGCTAATTCTGGCTTTTTTAACCATGTGTTTTATGAAATTGCATTGTCCCTTTTCAAATAAACTAAACTAAACTAAACAAGCGCACACACAGAATCAGAATCAGAATCAGCTTTATTGCCAAGTATATTTACAAGTAAACATACGAGGAATTTGACTTGACATTGGACGCGCACATTAGGCGCATCCAATGACGCGGCGCCATACAAGGCGCCTGTCATACAGTGGAGGTAAAGAGGGGAAGGGAGGGGGAGGAAAACACAATAGGAGAGAGAAAAAAACATAGTTATCAGAATAACGCTCGTATAAGCTCATATAAAGCTCAATTAGCCAAATTTTGACTACACAGAAAAAAAAAAACCCTCATGCACAATTAGCAGACAATTAGCAGACAATATAGATCACACAAACAAGAGTTGAGAGAGGCAGTGTATATATGAGTCAGTATATACTGTATGTGTCAGTTCGTGTAATGTTGTGTGCATTTGTGTAGTGTAGGTGTGACAGTTGCTAGTGAACAGCAGAGGGCGCCTCCAGGCAGTAGATAGATGTTAAAGTCATGTGACTTATAGACAAGTCCGGAGTCTGTCTCTTCGCTTGCAAATGAAGGCACATGGACTGTCCCTGAGAAGTTCATCCGCTGAAAACAGCAGCTGTCTGTCGATTGCTTGGGTTAAGAGCCGCTCCTACCGCTTATCTTGCAGGAGGAATGTAAATACCGGGCACCAATGAAGGTCAAATCTGCACAGCACTCAGAGAATAGAATTTCCTCACCCGAGCAATTCTGTGCTTCAGAATTTCCATGTGCAGGCTTAAACATTAACATACTCTGAAGAGCACTAGCGACTTCAAGATGTATTCCACCATCTGAATCTCCATTCAGTTCACCATGCCGCCTCGTGCCCTCCCCAACTAGTCGAATTGGTGAAGAAGCTTGCCTGGATCCGCATTTTGAACAGCTCTCTGCAGACCACTGCAGCGCACAGTGCTACAAGTGCGTCTCATTTTGATGGAGGAAATGAAACTCTGCAACCTTCCAGCTCGCCGCATCTCACCTGAAATTATTTTTCCTCCACACTTGCGACCCCTGACAAAGAATTGAACACGAGGTGAACACCCCGGAGATGACCTGACCAGGAAAGCCCCAGCACGCGTCATGGTGCGACCCTCGCCTGATCTCTTCCCTCCACACTGGTGACATGACGAGAGAGAATGACCGTCTGCTCTCTCTCACCGCGCTGTGGACACAGAGGACCAGAGAACGCCTGCAACCTCTTCATCCTCACCGGAGCGCGCGCTCCGGAGTGCAGCGCTGGGAACAAAACACACCATGGACGACACAAGTCGAACGAAGGAAGCAGCCTGAACGGGGACAATCATCGACGCCGACTACGTTGATTTCCACCGAGCTCCCCGACTCTGACTAAACTCCGGACACCAGACCTCCCGCGCACAGAAGCTCCGTATGCACACTGCAGGATTATGAGGACAGCGCAACTGCCAGTTATGTGGTCATGGCGCCAAGTGCGCACCACGCACAGAGACAAACCGGCTCCACAGACTGATACATTGTCCTCCGCCGCTGCACATGCCCGAGAAAAACGGCCGATCGCCACCCTCGGAACCTTCAGGGCTGCTCACACACCTGGAGCAGACATGCAGCCTGCACACAGGACTTTGTATGGGTTTCTCAGCCATGGTGCACAAGGGGAATTTAGCCGATTGCTTTCCCCGATGACTTAAAGGGCTACTTCCCACACCTAAAGGCCAAACCACCTCACACAGCTGCAGTTGTTTCACAGCCGCTACACATCCTCGAGGAATTTGGCCGCTCGCCTTCCCCACATCCTCGCTGGATCGAGCCACGAGAGGAGTCAGATAAAATGTTTTTTTCATAGCCGCTGTGGATCTCCGCCAGGTTTACCGGGAAAGTCCCTCACCATCACGGATCCACACGCAATTTTTGCGCGGCCCAGACACCTTTGACGTCCTGGGCCGGCACTCACTTACTCCCACCTCCCTCCCCCTCCTCCTGCACAGCGCTTTTCCCGCACCTCACTCCCTAAAGCCGGCCAATTGCCATCTTGTTCTATTACGCACGAAACACACCAGCCCGTGTGCCCACGATCCACGGCCGTTCAATGTGCTGGAATCTGGAGCTGGAGCCAAATGACGGGGGGGGGGGGTGTCACAACCCCTGCTGAGTGTTTTGGGGGGAGCCCTGTGGTGACCCACCACAATCTACATGGACATTCAATCTTCACACTCAGCTAGCCGGCAGGAGGCAGAGAACAATTGGCATACGGACAGAGCCCCTAGGAGACAATCAGAATAATGGACTATTGTTATACATCCCCGGATTAAGGAGAGGAAGTCTGGGCGCCAGTTGGTCACACAAATGATATGTATTGACTGATATGTATATCAATATGCAAATGTGCCATGCATTCTCTGTCTGTATAAAAGAGCTTACAATACATGCCTCACAAGCACACACAGACCACTGCAGCGCACAGCGCTACAAGTGCGTCTCATTTTGATGGAGGAAATAAAACTCTGCAACCTTCCAGCTCGCTGCATCTCGCCTGAAATTATTTTTCCTCCACAGGGTCACCAAACTTGGTATACAGGTTCACCCTGTGACCCTGAATTGTGACTGTGGTTTTGGGATCACAGAGTCAAAGGTCAACATCAAAAGGGCTTATAAACTATATCTCAACAGCAAAGAAAGCTAGGGTCACCAAACCTGGTACACAGGTTCACTCTGAGACCATTCATGGATTCAAAGACTTTATTTGTCAATACTACTATATAGGGCTGGGAACGATCCCTAATTTCCAGAATCAATTCGATTCCGATTCTTGAGATTCTGAATCGATTCGATTCAATTCCGATTCAATCCCGATTTGATCTGGGGAATTACCATTTTAATAGCCATTTTACTTCCCATGAAACAAAAATCTTCGAGACCTAATGCTGCAAATTGTACCAAGAATCTTCTAACATTGTTAATACATAAATTATCACATATAGAACTGACCCAAAATCAGTTACAATAATGCACTTTTTATTATTTAACTTATCATTTCATAAAGTGCTCACAGGTGCTTTCTTTAGTGCAAAGGGTGTGTCGTGTCAAGTTCACCCCCAGAGTAAGTAAACAAATTCAATGCATGAACCATGCATTCATAATCTCACTGTATTTCAGTCCCTCCAGGATTTTGTCAGCTGTTTTTGTGATTGTTGTGGCCCAAAAAGCCTGGATTTGTGGGAGCTTTTCCAAAAAGTTATGGCACTTTTAGAGTTTTTTTGCACTCAAAGTTGTGTGAGGAAGTACAAATTTTAAAGCAGCTGCTTTTTCCATAGTTTACAGTGATGCTATTCTACGTAACACCACAAGAAAAGTACAGGATTGCCAAAAATTTCTTGTTAAACAGTGATTTATTTAGAATTAAATGCTCAGTAAAATTGTAAAAAAAAAAAAATGACCAATATTGTGTTCTTGCTGAGAACTTTAAAAAAGAAATAAAAGAATTTGTCATTACAACAACTAAATTGCATTGAATGCATGTTAGTGTGGAGAAAGTGATGGCAGCACCTCCTTGAATCTTGAATTTGAAGGTCTTCTTCTGTGCTGAAATCCACATGAAGCAGGGATGCTCCTCCACTGACCACCTCTGACCTTCAGAAGGTCTCAGTGAGGATGAAGCTTCCAGTCTTCACACATCTGAAGGCAGATAAAAAGAATAGATTTCACAGTAAAATTAACATTCATATTTTTAGATCGCCACACCACAGTAGGGTTTAATAATTTAGGTTTTTTTTTTAATATTTTAACTACAAATTAACTTTCAATGTTGGAAAAGGGTTTCAATTCATTTCCTGAGAAGGTTTGTTCATTTCAATTTAGTTCTACTGAGTAAAAATAGCTTGTTGTACTGCAGCCTTTATTAATTTTATTGTGATTTATTCTCTTCACATCGCTTAAGTGGCAGAAGTCCATAATCTCATAAAATATACCTTAATTCTGCATTTATTCACAGCGCTTAACCAACAGTTCTCTCTGTGTCCATCGTTTGTAAAAGAAACCATCATCATGCCAGATAAATTATTAATTGACGACACAAACGTTAAAAGAAACAATTATACTTACAGTCTCAGCAGCTCCAAGTCTCTGCTTCACGGGTTTCAGTCTCCGCACATTTTCCGTTTATCAGTCGTCAACTTTATGTTCCAACACAGCGCTGCATGGAGTAAAAGTCCGTTTATCCCCACTTTATGAAAAATATTAAGAAGCTGTTGAGGACAGTCTATACGGTGACTTTTGCTGCTAAATTAAGAGACGCACGTTATTAACTCCGCGTCATGTAAACACAAAAGACGTGTGCACGCGCCGCAGGGAACACACAAGTTTTATTTATGAAAAATATTCAGAAGCTGTTGAGGACAGTTTTTACGGTGACTTTTGTTGCTAAATTAAGAGACGCACGTTATTATCTCCGCTCGTGTAAACACGAAAGAGCACGCGCGGCAGGAAACTCTTGCCGGATGAGAACCGTTTTAACACCACAGAAGAAGAACTAGCATATCCATTAGCTTGCTAGCTCCGTTAGCGCGTCGGTTGTTTATGCTTCTCGGCCGTTGTTCCTGGCTCACTGACCCGGTTTCGACCCGATTATACTCAGCAGACGTTCACAAACGTAAAAATATTATATTAAAACATATTAATATTAAAAGATCGATCTGCGGATTTTGTGGATCGATATCGGCTCAGTCAAACATGTATCGATCCATATCGATATATTGATCTTTTGAACCCACCCCTACTACTATACGGTACAGGAGGCAGGAGGCAGGCATCACTCACGATCATTGGACTCGCTACGACACTATCAAAGATCAAAGGCAGGCATCACTGAACGAGTGCTGAAATGCTTGTTTACATTTGGTTTCTACGAGCGTGCACAGGTATGCACTAGTTCAGTAAAAACAAAAACTCTTATTTCTCCAGTTAATAAAGAGCAGTTTAGAATATGATTCAAACTTTTTTACTCTGTATTCTGTCTCATGACCATTTAATTTAAAGCTGTCAAGGAGATTTGCAATCCCTTCAAAAAACTCTGTGGGTTTATCTTTTGGATGCAGGATTTCTTTCACTGCTTCAGAGAAATCCATGTCAGCCCATGGTCTGTAGACCCGAACTGTGGGTTGAAACTGTGGTGTGTATGGGTTAGCCTCACCTTCTCCCGGTGGTCCTGCATAAGCTGGATTTGAAAGTTCAATCATAGGATATTGTCCAGTGACAGCATATGTTTCATAATTTTCAGGCTTAATGGGTTGAATTGATGGAGAATGTGGATAAGGGTGTGCATATTTACTTAACTCTTTGGCACCCCTTGATGGCTGATCCCGGTACTCCAGTCCTTCTTTTCATTTTTGGGTTTGACATCAGTGGGTGGAGGAGTGGAGATGAGCAGAGGCGGGGTGACGTCAGCCGCAGCCCCCCCAGCCTGAGGTGTTCTGTGATGTCGGGGTAGATGGACTGAACAGCGGGGGGATATGGAGGAGGAGGAGCAGAAACACGACCCCTTGCCCTTACGTCACACTCGTCATGTACCATAGAAGAGAGAGAACACATATTAGTCAAATCCTTTTTTTCACCGTGGTCAATTTTTTCAGATTTGTCATCAGATTTAGACTTTACCGCCACAAGGTCCAAGTCAGCCTGTTGTTTCTTTGCCATCTCAAGCCACTGCTGTGCCTCTACTAAGCCATATTTCAGCTGCTTTTGCCTACTGTCATCTGATACCCGTTTTATTTGAGAAACGAGATTTTTGCAGTCCGTCACTTTCAACCATGACTGAAGTACAGCCAAGTGGCTCATTCTGCTGTGTGTGTGTGTGTGTGTGTGTCTCACTGGTGAAGGGATCGACGCCGTACGTGGATGCCCTGAATTTCCCTCTGGGGATCAATACAGGATACAAATACAAAATAATAATGTTCAGTGTTTTGTACTTAAATAAAATATAAAAGGATGCACTGCATTGGGTCTCAAATGTTTGTGGGCGTGTCCTGTTATAGTACTGCATGACTTGATTGACTATAGACTATAAACTACACTTATAAACTAAATTATAATGGTGACTGAACAACTCCCATTCCCCAAAGTGCAAGATACAACATTTATGAATCTGACAAAAAGGTAAACAAGCAATTCTTGAACAGCTGATATTGGATGTCCCATTCATTTTCAATTATTCTGTAATTAATATTCACACATGTCACTCATGTCAGATCAGGCATTGGTTTGCTTGCTACCAGATAACCATGAAAACCGCTACAACCTCTCTCATGGGTTGGGCCATCGGCGACTCAACCGGCAACCCTACCCTTCCGAGGGCGTGGAGGGTGAAAGTGGGCATCCTGGCAGAACTAAAAACAATATCTGTCACAGGCCTGTGGTGGACCACTCCCAGTTACACGGGGTGAGACTTGACATACTGGCAGATAAGCACATCTGTCGCAAGGTCTGTGGTGGACTTTTGCCAGTCGGTGCATCGTGACATGCACTACACAAAGAGCAGAGATAAACAAACCTATCATCTGGTCAGTCACTGCAACAGATACTGGAACCAGTTTGTCTTGGCCTGTCCTTGCCACTGATAATACCTCTATCTGCTAAGAATGTGCCGCTAGTCCAGCAAAAGCTAGCGGTACTCAAATACTTTGCAAGCAGTTTCATGAAATGGTCAGTCAGAAGGCAACTCATACTGGCTCGGACGTCGCCTGGGTTAACAAGGTCAGGAGTTCCTGGCAGCGGAAGGCGAAGGACAGAGCTGTGTGAAGGAATCTGATCAGACCTAAATCAAACAGTCATTGTCTCCCCCAACAGACTGCTATGATGATGATCAAATATTTCCAGAAAATGTTATAAACCACCACATCTTAAGTGCACTGAGGGGTGGACTGGGACAAAAATTCAGGTTGGGAATGTTGGAAACCAAAAACCACCACAGTTTTAGTAGGCTAACATTTTTTTTTTTTTTATTTAAGTTTTTGTAAAGGGTATACAGGTCGTTACAGCAATGCATTGTTTACATTTTCATCACATGTTCCCTTATTTTCTGATATCTGACAACATTGGAAGATTAATTCTTACAACACCCCTTTTTTTTTTTTTAAAGTGAAAGAAAAAGTGAAATTAAAGAGAAAAAAAAACAAAAAACAAATAACAAAAAAACAAACAAACCAGCAAAAAAACAAACAAAAAGAAAAAGTAAGTAAATAAAGGTAAAAGAGCATCTGAGTAGCGTTGGAACAAAGAGCGGAACCATTATTGAAATGGTATTTGTCAAAGATTAGATCTAATGGAAGACACATATGCGATCCAGGGTTGCCAAAAGTTCATGAACCCATCCATGTCCTGTCTCAGTGCGAATGTCAACTTTTCCATCGAGTTAATGTCTTGGATCACGTTAGTCCAATCTTCAGGTGTAGGACAGACCTTCAACATCCATTTTTTAGTTAGAGCTTTTTTGCTTGCCAATATTAAAGCATTGAATAAGTATTTTCTCCTCGTCTTTCCAGTGAGTCCGGTAGTAAACCCAAATACAAAGTTACAAAAGAAAAGGGAACTGTTATTTTGAATATTTTCCCCAATATTGTCTGTACATTGGTCCAATATTGGTGGATAACTGGGCATGACCAAAACACATGAAAATGATTTGCAGTCTTTTCACCACACAAGCGCCAACAGTTCAATCCCTTATGGGTAAATTTGTTTTGTGCAGGTGTTCTGAAAAATCTTACCAAGTTTTTCCATCCAAATTCTCTCCACTGCAGGGATGAGGTACTTTTCCATTGCTGTTTATTTAGCTTTTCCCATATTTCCAGTTGTAAAGTGAAATTCCCCTCTTTTTCCCATCTCTCTTTTATATAAGATGTGTTGTCTCCTTTTAAGTCTTGAAGACCTTGGTATATTTTAGAAATGTATCTGATCCCTGGGATCCCTTTATATGCCATTAAGAAGACCTTCAGAACACCTGACTGGGCCCTTTCCAAAACCTCCTTTTTAAGTATATTGTTTATGTGGTGTCTAAGCTGGAAGAACCTGTAAAGGTCTTGATTTATTAGGCCTTGTTTTTTCAAATCTTCAAAACTTCTTAAGATTTGCCCTTTAAAAAAATCGTAATATTTTATCAGCCCTTTCTCCTTCCACTTTTTAAATCTAGTGTCTGTTTTATTGGGGGTAAAGTCTTGATCATAGGCAATCCATTGCAGAAGTCGATAGGGCTCTTTAGTTTGATTCTCTCTGACTATCTTAAACCAAATTTTTAGCGGGGTCTCTATCCACGGGTTAGTGTTATTCAAAAGCTTAGGTAAGGCATTGTTCCCTATTATCGCCTGTAGGGGGATGTCACTTGTTATTTGGCATTCCATCTCCTTCCATTGTGCAGTGTAGACTGGGTTACATATCTCTACTAAAGTTTTAATTTGTGCGGCTTTAAAGTAATCCCTGATATTTGGCAGCGCGAGCCCACCTTTGTCTTTGTTTAGCTGTAGGGTTCTATATCTGATTCTAGGTCTCTTGCCCTGCCATATGAATCTTGAGATCCTTCTGTCCAGCTCCTGCCATGTTTTTTTGGGAGGTTCTACCGGTGTTGTTTGGAAAAGGTATAGAAGACGTGGAAGTATATTCATTTTGACTGCTTCAGTTCTTTGTGCAGTACCCAAGAATGGTATCATATTCCATCTTGCTAGGTCAGATTTTATTTTTGTCACCAGTGGATCATAGTTTAGTGATATAATTTTGTTGAGTTGTTTCGGGATATTGACCCCCAGATATTTCATAGATTCCGACTCCCAGTTAGTTTTGAGTTTGCTTAGTGAATAATGATTTGGGTCATAGTTGAATGTTAAAACTTGGGTTTTATGCATGTTTAATTTGTTACCCGATAAATCTCCATACTCTGAAAAAACTGAGGTTAGTTCTGGTAAAGAAGTGTCCGGCTGCCCTAGGTATATTAAAATGTCATCAGCAAAGAGTGCTATTTTATGTTCCTTCTGACCAAGTGTAATACCTTGAATTTTTTGATTTGTCTTATCCATTGGCTCAGAGGTTCTATGAAGATTGCAAAGAGCAGTGGAGACAGGGGGCAGCCCTGACGACATCCTCTTTCCAGTTCAAAAGATGATGATAAATTACCGTTAATCCTTATTTTAGCTGTTGGTTTTTTATATAATGCCTGTATAGTTCTAATGAAGTTGTTATGAAAATTGAATCTGGATAAGATTCTATATAGAAAAGACCAGTCAACCGAATCGAATGCTTTTTCAGCATCTAATCCCAATATGACTGCATTTAAGTTATATTTTTTTATATGATGAATTATGTGTAAAGTGCGTCGAATGTTGTCTTGTGTCTGTCTTTGTCTTATAAAACCTGTTTGGTCTAAATGAATTAGGTCTGTCAGTATATTTTCTAACCTTTTGGCAAGGATAATGGTAAAAAGCTTATAGTCCTGATTTAGTACACTGATTGGTCTGTAGTTGGAGCATTCCAGTTTATCCTTTTCAGGTTTAGGTATAACTGCAATGACCCCTTCTCTCCAGGAGGGGGGGATTTCCCCTGTGTGGAGGGACATAATTAAATGTTTTCAGGAGGAGAGGAGATAGTTGCTGTTTAAAGGTTTTGTACCACTCTGCTGTATAGCCATCAGCTCCTGGGGATTTGTTAGCTTTAAGTTTCATAATTGCTTTTTCCAATTCTTTAGGATGTATTTCTGACAGTAGTGTTTTATTTTGTGACTCCGTAAGTTGGGGAAGGTTTAATGTGTTTAGGAATGCCTCGGATGCGTTTTTATGTTTTTTGTGGGAGTATAAGTTCTTATAGTAATTCTCGAAGCTTTTAAGAATATCTTGAATTCTGAATTTTATTTCCTTTGATACTGGGTCTCTGATTTTGTAGATTGCTCTTTCTGTTTGATGTTTCCTCAATTTATAGGCTAGCAATTTTGCTGATTTACTGCCTGCTTCATAGTATTTTTGTTTCAAAAATGTAAGTTTCTTCTGGATTTCTATTGTGTAGATCTCATTTATTTGGTTTTAATTTCCTTAATCTTGAGCGAGTCAGTAGAATGAGTGTTGCCTTTGTGTTCTTTTTCTAGGTTCCTAAGTTCTGACTCTAATGTGGATAGTTTTTCTTGTCTTAGTTTCTTTTGGGTTGCCAGTTTTGCAATAATCTTTCCTCTTATTACAGCTTTGCATGCATCCCACAGTATTAAAGGGGATACTTCTCCATTATCGTTATCTTCCAAATATCTGAGAATATCTGATTCCAATTCATCTTTCAAAGGTCCTTTCAGGACATTTGAATTTAACCTCCAAGAAAATGTATTATTTGTGTATTTGTGGATATTTAAGTCCATGTAGATCAGACTGTGGTCAGAGAGATCCATCAGTTCTATTTTACATGTTTTTACTCTTCCAATGTCTCTATTAAACATAAAAAAATAGTCAATCCTTGAGTAAGATGAATGTGGAGTTGAGTAAAATGTATAGTCTTTTACACTGGGGTTGAGTTCCCTCCACACATCACAGATTCCCATTTCTTTTAGTAGCATCCGAGTCTTCCTGTTTTGGGTGTTATTTTGATGTGGAGAATTACCAGAAGCATCCCAGTATGGATTCAGTCTTAAGATTGAAGTCCCCACCACATATCACTAAACCTTGAGCTTTAGTTATCATCAGGTCGAATACATTTTTATAAAATTTCCAGTTAGCCCCTGGGGGAGCATATACATTTAGCAGGGTGATATCTTCTCCCTCTAGCCGCCCAGTTACCAAACTGTATCTCCCCTCTTTATCTTTGTGTTCTGATTTTTTTTCAAATGTAATTTTGGTTGATATCAATGTCGCTACTCCCCTCCTCCTCCCTGACTTATATGAAGATGAAGAGATCATTTTAAACCCTTGTCTACTGAGTTTATTGTGTTCCACGTCTGTTAGGTGGGTTTCTTGTAAAAATATTATTCCTGCTTTGTCTTTTTTCATTTTGCCTAGAATCTTGGATCTTTTAACTGGATTCAGGATTCCTTTTACATTATATGAAATTATTTTGGTTACACCCTGTTTCTCCATTGTGTTGTTTTGTTTAGTATAACTGTGTGGTGGCCCTCATTTGTGCTACTCAGAAACTGAAAGAACATTAAAAACAAGAAAAACATTAAGAACATAGTGTATAAAACTTTAAAACAAAAAGCTGTCAGAAGAACTTCCTGAGCTGAGGTCTTTTTAAAGACCCTGTAAGAGCCTTGATGGAGTGAAGGCCCTGAGGGAAATTCCTCAAACTCTGTTTACGTGTTGAGGGCCCTCTCTTACCCCTGTAAGTTGTCCCATGCTTTTAACGTGAGTTTCTGAACCCAATCCAAACTTGTAATGATTTTTTTTTCCTTTTATTGCCTAAACCCTGTGAAATTGTGTGCACCCTCCCACCCCCATCACATCAAACATTCACGCAAAAACAGTATTTGTTAGTATGAGGAGAACATGTGGATTATTGTCACATTTCTATTTTAACAAGTTTTTTTTATTAAAAAGACTTATTTGTTTCAAATATTATGACTGTTCCATGAAATGTTTTACCACATGCTGAATACGCATCTCCTTTAATGTTTGTTACCTTGTATGAGGGGGGTTGGATGTGCGGATTGATTCAAGAGAAGAAAAAAAAAAAAAAAAAAAAGGTCGCTATTCCAACCTGAAAACGGATAGTTTATCCGCGACGCTCTGGCGCTGGGTTTCCCGCTGCTGGTCCGTGGATTTTGAAGGTCTTTGTGTTGTCCATGTTTGCGCTTTGATCTTCTCACTCGGGTCTGCTGCGGGTTTAAATACCGTTACCGGGAGCCTTCTTTTCGCCATGTCAGCTGTTGCTTCTTCCGCCGAATTATAGAGACACGTTTCATCGCCGTAGAAGACCCTTAACTTCGCAGGAAATGGAGTCTGAAAGCGCAATTTCTTCTCTCTTAACACCTTTTTCGCGTCATTGTATTCCCTGCGCTTTTTAAGGACCTCCGGGGCGTAATCGTGTTCCACGTAGACTTTTCTCTCCTGGTGCATAAATCCTTTTTTCTGCCAGGCCAGTCTTACAACCTCTTGTTTTATTTTGAAATTGGAAAATCTTACCAACACCGAACGTGGGGGCGCTTCCGCCGCCGGCCCTAGCGGCTAATGAACGATGTGCCTTTTCTATCTTCAAGTCGGTGGTTTGTGGAATATCCAATTTCTCTCTTAGTAAGGATTCCAACGCATTCTGCCATTGAGTTAAAACCGTTTTCGGCTCCTTCTATCAGACCATGAATTCTTATGTTGTCTCCTCGTTGTCCTTCCTTCTTGTCGGTTAGCTTAGCCTCTATAGATGCTTGTCTTTTGCGTAGGTCCAGCACAGAATCTTCGAGCACTTTTATTCGTTCCTCTGTTTCCAAGATTCGGTTCTCGGCCTGGTCCACTCTGCTGTTTGTCCTTTTCAATCTTCTCTGAATTCCCGAAATTCGGCCGTAACATCTCGGCGAAATCGTCGTAGCTCCTCAAATAGTGATTTCAGGCTAACCTTTTGTTAGCTATCACCAGTTCCTCGTCTTCTGAACGGAGATCTTCCAGTTCAGATTCTCCGGCCGATACGTGTCCTGGCCTGGAGAATTTCAGTTTCTTCTGTTTTCCTTTAGACATGATGATTTTGTCTTTTGATTTTCACTCCTCCAAAAATCCGTTAAGTTTGATTTTCAAGGTGTTATCCTGGATTGGGTCTGAGAGCTTCAGTGTTAAGCTGCAGTCGCCATGGCGTCCAGACCGGAAGTCCAGTAGGCTAACATTTTAAAATGACAGGTATCAAACTACTTATGAATGAACCTTCAGCTGGGAGGAAAATTCTAAATTTAGATTTTAATAATCAACTGATCTACTGATTATTAAAACAACTGATTGACTAATCTTAATTTTAATCTGGTGCTGCTTCTGATTTGTTCAACTTTTCAGAGTAAAAACACAAGGTAAGAGGCTTTAGGTAAAAAGTTACAATTCTGCATGAGGTCACAAATTTGTCACCAAAAATGTTCAAAATAAAAAAAAAGTACCTTTATGAAAAGATGTTTAAAAATGAGGAAAAAAAAAACAAATTTAGGAGAGAACGGTAACAAGCAGATGAGAGTAAAGTTGGTACAGCAGACTACATATAGCCTGTAGTTTAGGAAATTATAAAGGTTTTTCTGAAAACATCTAACCTGCACTTATATAGCGCTTTTCTAGTCACAAAGACCACTCAAAGCGTTTTTACTAGTACTAACCCTCTATTCTAAGGGCCTATAGGAAACAGATATCTAGGGACAATTTAGAACAACCAATTAACCTAACATGCATGTCTTTGGATTGTGGGAGGAAACCGGAGCCCCCGGAGTAAATCCACGCAGCACAGGGAGAACATGCAAACTCCATACAGAAAGGTTCCAACCCCTGCCAGCCTGGGGATTCGAACCAGGAACCTTCTAGCTGTAAGGCAACAGTGCTAACCACTGCACCACCGTGTTGCCCGGTCTGAATATCTGAATATGTCATGAATCCTCGTGCACCATTACGCAGCGCATGAGGGAAGGACTGAAAAACCCACTTGCTGGAGTAGAATGTGCCATTTATTAACATAAACTACAACAAAGTAACAAGTCCAGTAACCACACAAATACAGAGGGTTGTAATGGTGAGATTAGGCCACCAGACATGCAGGAACGCCACCCGGATGCTCTACAGCCTGGCGGAGGAATTGCCTAGTGTCGCAGGGCTGCTGTCGGCACAGGGAGAAAGGCAAACATGAAACTTACGGAACTGGAGCGAGCCAGGGCTGTCAGTGCAGTCTGGGGGATGAGGGAGTAAGCAGGGTCAGCCGCTAACATCAAGGGATTAACCGAACTTGAAATGACAGACTGAACAAACACGAAGGTAATGACTGCGCATACGTGGAGAAACACGCTGCCACGTATGGAGGTGAATACCCCGACAGTCTCTTCCCACAAACGCAGCGTATTTGTAATCATGATGCAAACGAGGGAAGAGATCACCGGTGAGAGGAAACGTGGCCTGAACATAATTAAAGCCTGGTGTGCATGAGTGAGTGTCTGAGCGTGTGAATGGGAATGAATGGAGTGAGTGTGTGTATGTGTGTGAACACCCGTAATGAGAAACAGCTGATGGCACTGACAAGAGGAGGCGGCGTGCCCAAGCTGTCAGGGAGCGAAGGACCCAGACAGCTCCCTGATGCGCCTGACGGAAAATAGGGCAACAAATAACAAGTCGGAACTGGGTTTGGAAGTCCCAAACCCAGGTTCATGACAGAATAGTCCTGAAAACATTGCCAGTTTAGCTCTGGATAATGCAACCTAATTATTACATTTAAAAATGTAAACCCCAAACTATAAGCAGCTGCAGCAGTATAATTTAACCACAGACACCATTCGCCACATTACTTCTGTCTTCATCTCTTTTTAACATTAATTTAGTCTAGTATGTTATTTCACCGGGTCAGGAAGAGGGTCTAAATTAAACGGGGAAGGAGTGGGCTGACTTAAAACCATTATCATTTCGTCACTTTTATCATATTGAAAATATGCTGGCCTACCTGTCTGCAGTTCCCCCCAAACAAGATACTTCTGCAGGTAAATGAGCACTGCATCGGACCTCCTGTCTCTCTCTCTCTCTTTACATGCATTCGAAATCTCAGTTGCACAGACAAGTCCTGGGGCTGTTAACGGATTTTTTTTCTTTTGGTTGGTTGAATAAATCACGCTGGAGCAGCCAGGAATGAAAATAAACCTCTGGACTCTTCAGACGTCAACAACACCAGTTCAAGGCGAAGTAAAACTTTTCCCTGAAGCAATGTTGTTAACATGCAGAAAAAAACTAGTGCATACCTGTGCATGCCCGTGCATTCCCATAGAAACAAAGTATAAGCATGTATTTCTGCATGCCCGTAGAAAGCAGGTGTAAGCAAGCATGTCAGCACTCGTTCAGTAATGCCTGCCTTTGATCTTTGATGGCGTGATAGCGAGTCCTATGATCTTTTAGCAAGTCCTATGATCGAGAGTGATGCAGTCCAAGTACGGATAATTTTGTTGTTCAGAACTCCTTATACATAGAAACATTATAGGACATCATGTCGACATCGTAGGAAGATCATAGGCAGTCCTATGATCTTTTAGCGAGTCCTATGATCATGACAGACACATTTCATGACTTTATAGGGTGATGTGGGCAGATTATCCGCATTGCTACAGGTTTTTTTTGGGTTTTTTTTTTAAGATGGCAGCAGTCTGAAACGGCCTTAAAACTAAATTACTTCCTCACAACTAGACAGATGTTCCAAACACGGAGCGCCACTTCCTGTGCCATGTTTGTTTTGCCGTTTCTATGGTAACGCACCTTAAATATCACAATATTCATTTTTATACCGGTATCAAAATTTATACCGGTATTATCGCAAATGATATGATATGGCACACCCCTACTACCCTACAAAAGATAAAACCCAGACATCCCATAGTGCAAATAAAGACAAACGATGAAACCCAGTAATCCTATATACAGAAAAAGTAGCGCAGTAATACCCATAGTTGTGAGATCAATGCGATAGTGTAGGTGCAGATAGTAAGAGGACTGCACATGATCAGTATTGCAGTGACAGACAGCAGCAGATGTGGCATTTGTGCAGATGGTTGCAGTTAAAGTGCAGAGACATACAGCAGCAAATGTATTACTGTTGGTGTGCCAGTCTTTCTGTGCCAACAGCTGAGGTAGTTATTGTGTGGGTGAGTGCGTTACGGCCCCGGGGGGAGGAAGTGGACAGAGTTCAGGGTCCTGAGCCTGGTGGTCAAAGCTGTTTAGCAGTCTCGTGGACTGTGCCTGGAGGCTCCAGTACCTTTTCCCTGAGAGCAGGGGGCTGAAGAGGGAGTGTGAGGGGTGGGAGGTGTCACCTGCAATGTTGATGGCTCAGTGGGTGGGGCGGGGTGAGGTAGATGTCTGGGGGGGGAGGGGCACCAGTGATCTTGCTGGCTGCTTTCACTGTGTGTTGTAGTGTTTTCTGGCAGGAGGCGGTGCAGCCTCCATGCCACACCGTGATGCAGCTGGTGAGGTGCATAATGTGACATTTTGTGATCTTATCCACAAAAATGATCAGAGATGATTTAAATGTTGTCATGTGTGAGAACAGATCCACAGTCCAGCTTTGACGTGTCACTCGTCTTCTTTACTGCAGAGACGTGTTCGTGTTTGACTGCAGTGCTGCGGAGAAGAAGCCAGCCGACAGGAAGGAAGACAACAGCAGGTACCAGACAGCTGACCGTCCCGTTGTTGCAGCTGTGGTCAGAGACTGGCGCAGGTTTAACAGCTGTGGTTAACTCCTCTGTCATCAGTGACGGCGTCGCCTTGGAGGAAACAGGAAGTGACAGCATCCTCGCCTTTGCTGCATCTCGGTCTGGAAAGCTGCTGGCGCTGACCGATGACGCCAAGAGGCTGATTTTGTTCCGCTGTGAGCCGGTGTGGCGCCATGTTAGCACCAGGTACTGAAGCTTCGCCCCGCTGTCGGTGTGCAGCTCTGCAGGTGTGTTTAACCAGGCCGTGTGTGTGTGTGTGTGTGTGTAACAGGTGGGTGGTGAGGAGGTGCACCTCCCTGGTGTTCAGCCAGGCCGAGGACCAGCTGCTGGTGGCCGATAAATCCGGGGATGTTTACTCGTTCTCAGTGGCGGAGCCGCAGAGGGAGGGCGATCTGAAGATGGGTCACCTGTCCATGCTGTTAGCCGTGGTAAGAGATGCTCGGGGGGGTCGTTTAACGCTCGTCACCGCAGGAGATCCTGTTCAGTGAGTTTGAGGAGAGGAGGAGACGCTAGCATGGAGTCAGGTCTGAGGGACGGAGAATCAGTCAGAGCAACAATTAGAGGAACAATTACAGTCGATATAAAAGTCTCCACCCCCTACCCCCCCCCCCGGTTCAAATTCCAGGTTTTTGTGATGTAAAAAAATGAGACCAAGATAAATCATTTCAAAACTTTCCCCCCATTAATGTGACCTATAACCTGTACAACCCAATTGAAAAACAAACTGAAATCTTTTAAGGTCTCTTTCTTTTTCTTTTCTGAAATCTTTTAAGAAAAATAAAAAATAAAAAAAAAAATAACCTGGTTGCATAAATATACACACCCTTAAACTAATACTAGGAGTCTATCAGCATGACACATCTTGACGTGAATGAATGAATCTTTATTTTCGGATAGATTAAAAGTAAAGATTAAAAAAGAAACAGAACAATATAACAAAGGGGAGGGAAACTCCAACAAGGTCAAATCAAACAATAACTCCTCTGATTATACAGTTCAACATAATTCAACAATATTTGCCCACTCTTCTTTGCAAAAATGCTCCAAATCTGTCAGGTTGTGAGGGCATCTCCTGTGCACAGCCCTCTTCGGATCACCCCATTGATGTTTGATCAGATTCAGGTCTGGGCTGTGGCTGGGCCATTCCAAAACCTTAATCGTTGTCTGGTGAAGCCATTCTTTTGTTGATGTGGATGTGTGCTTTGGGTCAGTGTCGTGCTTCAAGTTTCCGGGTACCACAATCTCCCGGAACCTGAAGTGGTCCTCCCATATAGACACTGTCCGGAAAAAGGCCCAGCAGAGGTTGTTTTTTCTGCATCAGCTCAAGAAGTTTGATTTGCCTCAGGAGCTGCTGGCTGTCTTCTACACCGCCATCATCCACTCTGTCCTCTGCTTTTCCATCACTGTCTGGTTTGGATCTGCCACTAAACAGGACAAGACCAGACTGCAGCGGATCATTAAGTCTGCGGAGAGGATCATTGGTACCGACCTACCCTCCATTGAGAACTTATATCGGTCCATAACCAGGAAACGGGCGGGAAACATCTGTGCTGACCCATCACACCCCGGCCACAAACTGTTTGAACTTCTATCTTCTGGTCATCGTTACAGATCACTGAAGGTCAAAACCACCCGTCACAGGAACAGTTTCTTTCCTCAAGCCATCACTCTGATGAACTCCTAACATTCACCTAGTCCTACCTGTTGCTGTACTCATGACTTTTCATCCATTCTTACATTGCACATAACTCTCACACTGCTTTTTACTTCATTCACATTATATCACTGAATCTGAGTTCACACTGAAATACTGTGTGATTGTATATTTTTTCATATATTTCTGCAAAGTGTGGATAGTCTGAGTAAATAACTGCATATATTCCTGTATATATTTGCATCCTTTTATAGAAACGTGGACAGACTGTAATTTGCTGTACATACTCTGTTGTCATTGAATCCTTATTTAAATCTTATTTAAATCCTCCACCTGAACGAGAGCAAGTTTTTAGCCAAAGTCAAATTCCTTGTATGTGTTGTGCATACTTGGCCAATAAAGCTGATTCTGATTCTGAAAGATGAAGTTCCTCTTCAGCTTTCTAGCAGAAGCCTGAAGGTTTTGTGCCAACACTGACAGGTATTTGTAACTGCTGATAATTCCCTCCACCTTGGCTAAGACCCCAGTTCCAGCTGAAGATAAACAACCCCAAAGCATGATGCTGCCACCACCATGCTTCACTGTAGATATGCTGTTCTTTTGATGATGAACAGTGTTGTGTGTGCCAAATATACTTTTTGGAATTATGGCCAAAAGTTCAACCTTGGTTTCAGACCATAATGCATTTTCCCACATGCGTTGGGAGATTTCAGATGTGTTTTTGCAAATTGTAGCCAGGCTTGGATGTTTTTTTTTCATAAGACAGGGCTTTTGTCCTGCCACCCTAGACAGGAGATTGTTGTCACATGTACTAAACATCCGGTACTTGCCAGAAATTCCTGCAGTTCCTTCAGTGTTGCTGCCGGCCTCTTGGCAGCCTCCCTGACCACTTTTCTTCATGTATTTTCATCAATTTTGATGGGACATCCAGTTCTTGGTTGTGTCACTGTTGTGCCATATTTTCTCCACTTGATGTCTGTCTTCACTGTGTTCCATGGTAGATTTAATGCCTTGGAAATTCTTTTGTACCCTTCTCCTGACTGATAACCTTTGAACAATGAGATCCCTCTGACGCTTTGGAAGCTGTCTGTGGACCATGGCTTAAAGCCTACTAGAACAGCTGAACTTTATTTGGGGTTAATCAGAGGCACTTTAAATGGTGGCAGGTGTGTGCTGACTCCCATTTAACATGAGTTTGAATGTGATTGGTTAATTCTGAACACAGCCACATCCACAATTATAACAGGGTGTGCATATTTATGCAACCAGGTTATTGTAAGTTTTTTTGTTTTGTTCTCCCCTTAAAAGATTTCAGTTTGTTTTTCAATTGGGTTGTACAGGTTATAGGTCACATTAATGGTGGGAAAAAGGTTTGAAATGATTTATCTTGGTCTCATTTTTTTACATCATAAAAACCTGGTATTTGAACAGGGGGGTGGAGACTTTTTATATCCACTCTAGAGGAAGAATGAAGTCAAAGGATTAACTGTATAACTGTGTTATGTCCACTAAAATAAAACCCCTAAAATAGGTTAAAAACATAAAATGTGCAAAGCTATTTTACTTATTAAGTTAGCTAAAATACAAATCAGTGAAAAGCTATAAACAAATGAAGGAGTCAAGAGGTTTTCTGATGGAAGACTCCAGTCCGTTTGCCACAGTCAGAGCCAAACACTGACCTCTCGGGCCCTGAAGTCCCCGATACTGTGGACTCACTGTTCATAAAAAACCTCATATTCAGACACACTACCCTGCATCAGCGTAGCCATCATGTTACACACCCACAAAACAGGAACAGCCTCGACAGTGACGTTAAAACAATGGCTTTGATCTACACAAAACACAATCACAGCATGAAGTAGTTGCATCTTAAAACCACAGAATTGCATCAACGTGTATGTCCACACAGTTTGCATAATAACTCACGTTGCTGCAGCAGCAACAACGCAACACATCGTCTGAAACTGGAGACTTGGCAGAAAACAATGAGCCAAAAAACAAATACAGAACTTAAAGCAACTAAAACAGCTTAATTAAATAATGTGTGAAAGCTTGTTTACTGATATTAGCCAGCCTGAAACCAGCTGCAGTCTTCTGAATGAGGCTTTAATCTCGTTTTTTTTTTTTTAGTAGGAGGTTCAGACCAGAACTGTAGAAAGACTGTCCTGAAGTGTTTTAATGACCACATCAGTGGACGGACCAACCACATAAATACAAGGGGGCTGAAAAGTTCATAGTGGTCATATTTGACCAGATGTGGTTTATTTTTCAACCACAGGGATCCAAGCACTGCAACACTGATGGAAGAAGTGTGTGGACTGAAGGGGAGACTATGTTGGAAAAATAAACCACATTTGGTCAAATTTGATCACTATGAACTTTTCAGCCCCCCACCCCCACCCCCTGGAATGGTCATCAGCATCAAGATGAACAGCTGAAGAAAAATAATGTTGGACCAAGTACAGAGCCCTGAGGTACACCTTTATTGATAGGAATAGTTTCTTCTCAACAGTAAGCACACCACCATACCACCTGGAAGTAGGACAGCAGTGTTTGTTGACAGTGGACAGTTATCTTCATAGTTGGGGTCCCTCCTTTCCTCTGTGATCCAGTGGTTGGACCAGCTGGGCAGCTGAAATACAAATGAGGCTGAAACACACTGTTTTTTCAGACCCTGTCACCGGATGACCAGTTCATCATCACAGCTGACCGTGATGAGAAGATCAGAGTGAGCCACCTCAGATCTCCTCACAACATCCAGTCCTTCTGCCTGGGACATACACAGTAAGGGTCTCCGTCTCCATCACTGTGGTCTGAGAAAGAGTGTGAAGACACTGAAGTTCCTTTGTCCTCCTTTTCGACAGGTTCGTCAGCAGCCTGCAGATCCCACACGGACATCCGTCCTGGCTGCTCTCAGGATCAGGAGTACGCTACCTCCAAAGCCTTGTTTCCACCAAGTGGTTCAGTTTGGTTTGGTGCAGAACGTCACGCAGTCAGAACCTGTGAGGGGTTCCACGGTCACTGACCTGTGTTTTGTTGGGGTTCCAGACACAGTGGTTTTGGGCTGCCACAGCTCACATCTAGTTGGAGACACAAAGTTGTGAGAAAATACACAAATTAGTGACAGTTTTCATTTGGAATCACACTGAATTGGTACTGATGACACACAGTTGTCATAGATGATGAAGATCAGACGATTGAACCTCATTTCCACCACTGCAGGGCAGAGGTCTCTTTGCTCATAGATGGTGGCTCTTCAGGGGAAAAAAGCTCAGAAATTCAAGAAACAAGGTTGCACATGCAGGAGAAAAAATCCTAAAAAGCAGAAAATGACAACATCTGAAAACTTGTACAAAAAAAAAATCTCACAAATTCATCCATCCATCCATCTTCTTCCGCTTTTCCGGAGGTCCACGTCGCAGAGAATCTCACAAACTTGAGGAAAAAGTTTGTTTTTTGAGGAAAACATGCCCATAAATTCATAAGAATAAAAGTCACAAATTTACAGGGAAAAAGTTGTTTTATGAGAAAAATGCAATAAAGTTATGGAATAGCTGAAAATTTATGAAAAAACATTCTTGAATTTTAAGGAAAATGTTGGAAATTTGAGGGGAAAAATACCACAAAATGGCAAGAAAAAAGTATTATTAATATTACTCATATTTTCTTTGTTCAATAATAAACCTAAATGTTGCCGTTTGATGCATCGTACCAGAGTTAGCTTTAAGCTAATTTACATCTGCAGTCCCTTAGAAGGTCAAGTCCCACATTTACCAGAAAGACCGACAATTTTATTAGAAAACAGTTGCAGGTTTATGTTTAAAATGCAGCATTTTTGGACTTCCGGTCTGGACGCCATGGCGACTGCAGCTTAACACTGAAGTTCTCAGACCCAATCCAGGATAACACCTTGAAAATCAAACTTAACGGATTTTTGGAGGAGTGAAAATCAAAAGACAAAATCATCATGTCTAAAGGAAAACAGAAGAAACTGAAATTCTCCAGGCCAGGACACGTATCGGCCGGAGAATCCGAACTGGAAGATTTCCGTTCAGAAGACGAGGAACTGGTGATAGCTAACAAAAGGGTTAGCCTGAAATCACTATTTGAGGAGCTACGACGATTTCGCCGAGAAGTTACGGCCGAATTTCGGGAATTCAGAGAAGAATTGAAAAGGACAAACAGCAGAGTGGACCAGGCCGAGAACCGAATCTTGGAAACAGAGGATCGAATAAAAGTGCTCGAAGATTCTGTGCTAGACCTACGCAAAAGACAAGCAGCTATAGAGGCTAAGCTAACCGACCAAGAAGGAAAACAAAGAAGAGACAACATAAGAATTCATGGTCTGATAGAAGGAACCAAAAATGGTTTTAACTCAATGGCAGAATGCGTGGAATCCTTACTAAGAGAGAAATTGGATATTCCACAAACCACCGACTTGAAGATAGAAAAAGCACATCGTTCATTAGCCGCTAGGCCGGCGGCGGAAGCGCCCCCACGTTCGGTGTTGGTAAGATTTTCCAATTTCAAAATAAAACAAGAGGTTGTAAGACTGGCCTGGCAGAAAAAAGGATTTATGCACCAGGAGAGAAAAGTCTACGTGGAACACGATTACGCCCCGGAGGTCCTTAAAAAGCGCAGGGAATACAATGACGCGAAAAAGGTGTTAAGAGAGAAGAAATTGCGCTTTCAGACACCATTTCCTGCGAAGTTAAGGGTCTTCTACGGCGATGAAACGTGTCTCTATAATTCGGCGGAAGAAGCAACAGCTGACATGGCGAAAAGAGGGCTCCCGGTAACGGTATTTAAACCCGCAGCAGACCCGAGTGAGAAGATCAAAGCGCAAACATGGACAACACAAAGACCTTCAAAATCCACGGACCAGCAGCGGGAAACCCAGCGCCAGAGCGCCGCGGATAAACTATCCGTTTTCAGGTTGGAATAGCGACCTTTTTTTTTTTTTTTTTTTTTTTCTTTTCTCTTGAATCAATCCGCACATCCAACCCCCCTCATACAAGGTAACAAACATTAAAGGAGATGCATATTCAGCATGTGGTAAAACATTTCATGGAACAATCATATTATTTGAAACAAATAAGTCTTTGTAATAAAAAAAAAAAAACAAAAAACTTGTTAAAATAGAAATGTGACAATAATCCACATGTTCTCCTCATACTAACAAATACTGTTTTTGCGTGAATGTTTGATGTGATGGGGGTGGGAGGGTGCACACAATTTCACAGGGTTTAGGCATAAAAGGAAAAAAAAAAAATCATTACAAGTTTGGATTGGGTTCTGAAACTCACGTTAAAAGCATGGGACTACTTTCAGTGGTAAGAGAGGGCCCTCAACACGTAACAGAGTTTGAGGAATTTCCCTCAGAGCCTTCACTCCATCAAGGCTCTTACAGGGTCTTTAAAAAGACCTCAGCTCAGGAAGTTCTTATGACAGCTTTTTGTTTTAAAGTTTTTTACACTATGTTCTTAATGTTTTTCTTGTTTTTAATGTTCTTTCAGTTTCTGAGTAGCACAAAAGAGGGCCACCACACAGTTATACTAAACAAAACAACACAATGGAGAAACAGGGTGTAACCAAAATAATTTCATATAATGTAAAAGGAATCCTGAATCCAGTTAAAAGATCCAAGATTCTAGGCAAAATGAAAAAAGACAAAGCAGGAATAATACTTTTACAAGAAACCCACCTAACAGACGTGGAACACAATAAACTCAGTAGACAAGGGTTTAAAATGATCTCTTCATCTTCATATAAGTCAGGGAGGAGGAGGGGAGTAGCGACATTGATATCAACCAAAATTACATTTGAAAAAAAATCAGAACACAAAGATAAAGAAGGGAGATACAGTTTGGTAACTGGGCGGCTAGAGGGAGAAGATATCACCCTGCTGAATGTGTATGCTCCCCCAGGGGCTAACTGGAAATTTTATAAAAATGTATTCGACCTAATGATAACTAAAGCTCAAGGTTTAGTGATATGTGGTGGGGACTTCAATCTTAGACTGAATCCATACTGGGATGCTTCTGGTAATTCCCCACATCAAAATAACACCCAAAACAGGAAGACTCGGATGCTACTAAAAGAATTGGGAATCTGTGACGTGTGGAGGGAACTCAACCCCAGTGTAAAAGACTATACATTTTACTCAACTCCACATTCATCTTACTCAAGGATTGACTATTTTTTTATGTTTAATAGAGACATTGGAAGAGTAAAAACATGTAAAATAGGACTGATGGATCTCTCCGACCACAGTCCGATCTACATGGACTTAAATATCCAAAAATACACAAATAATACATTTTCTTGGAGGTTAAATTCAAATGTCCTGAAAGGACCATTGAAAGATGAATTGGAATCAGATATTCTCAGATATTTGGAAGATAACGATAATGGAGAAGTATCCCCTTTAATACTGTGGGATGCATGCAAAGCTGTAATAAGAGGAAAGATTATTGCAAAACTGGCAACCCAAAAGAAACTAAGACAAGAAAAACTATCCACATTAGAGTCAGAACTTAGGAACCTAGAAAAAGAACACAAAGGCAACACTCATTCTACTGACTCGCTCAAGATTAAGGAAATTAAAAACCAAATAAATGAGATCTACACAATAGAAATCCAGAAGAAACTTACATTTCTGAAACAAAAATACTATGAAGCAGGCAGTAAATCGGCAAAATTGCTAGCCTATAAATTGAGGAAACATCAAACAGAAAGAGCAATCTACAAAATCAGAGACCCAGTATCAAAGGAAATAAAATTCAGAATTCAGGATATTCTTAAAAACTTCGAGAATTACTATAAGAACTTATACTCCCACAAAAACATAAAAACGCATCCGAGGCATTCCTAAACACATTAAACCTTCCCCAACTTACGGAGTCACAAAATAAAACACTACTGTCAGAAATACATCCTAAAGAATTGGAAAAAGCAATTATGAAACTTAAAGCTAACAAATCCCCAGGAGCTGATGGCTATACAGCAGAGTGGTACAAAACCTTTAAACAGCAACTATCTCCTCTCCTCCTGAAAACATTTAATTATGTCCTCCACACAGGGGAAATCCCCCCCTCCTGGAGAGAAGGGGTCATTGCAGTTATACCTAAACCTGAAAAGGATAAACTAGAGTGCTCCAACTACAGACCAATCAGTGTACTAAATCAGGACTATAAGCTTTTTACCATTATCCTTGCCAAAAGGTTAGAAAATATACTGACAGACCTAATTCATTTAGACCAAACAGGTTTTATAAGACAAAGACAGACACAAGACAACATTCAACGCACTTTACACATAATTCATCATATAAAAAAATATAACTTAAATGCAGTCATATTGGGATTAGATGCTGAAAAAGCATTTGATTCGGTTGACTGGTCTTTTCTATATAGAATCTTATCCAGTTTCAATTTTCATAACAACTTCATTAGAACTATACAGGCATTATATAAAAAACCAACAGCTAAAATAAGGATTAACGGTAATTTATCATCATCTTTTGAACTGGAAAGAGGATGTCGTCAGGGCTGCCCCCTGTCTCCACTGCTCTTTGCAATCTTCATAGAACCTCTGAGCCAATGGATAAGACAAAACCAAAAAATTCAAGGTATTACACTTGGTCAGAAGGAACATAAAATAGCACTCTTTGCTGATGACATTTTAATATACCTAGGGCAGCCGAACACTTCTCTACCAGAACTAACCTCAGTTTTTTCAGAGTATGGAGATTTATCGGGGTACAAATTAAATATGCATAAAACCCAAGTTTTAACATTCAACTATGACCCAAATCATTATTCACTAAGCAAACTCAAAACTAACTGGGAGTCGGAATCTATGAAATATCTGGGGGTCAATATCCCGAAACAACTCAACAAAATTATATCACTAAACTATGATCCACTGGTGACAAAAATAAAATCTGACCTAGCAAGATGGAATATGATACCATTCTTGGGTACTGCACAAAGAATTGAAGCAGTCAAAATGAATATACTTCCACATCTTCTATACCTTTTCCAAACAATACCGGTAAAACCTCCCAAAAAAACATGGCAGGAGCTGGACAGAAGGATCTCAAGATTCATATGGCAGGGCAAGAGACCTAGAATCAGATATAGAACCCTACAGCTAAACAAAGACAAAGGTGGGCTCGCGCTGCCAAATATCAGGGACTACTTTAAAGCCGCACAAATTAAAACTTTAGTAGAGATATGTAACCCAGTCTACACTGCACAATGGAAGGAGATCGAATGCCAAATAACAAGTGACATCCCCCTACAGGCGATAATAGGGAACAATGTCTTACCTAAGCTTTTGAATAACACTAACCCGTGGATAGAGACCCCGCTAAAAATTTGGTTTAAGATAGTCAGAGAGAATCAAACTAAAGAGCCCTATCGACTTCTGCAATGGATCGCCTATGATCAGGACTTTACTCCTAATAAAACAGACACCAGATTTAAAAAGTGGAAGGAGAAAGGGCTGATAAAATATTACGATTTTTTTAAAGGGCAAATCTTAAGAAGTTTTGAAGATTTGAAAAAACAAGGCCTAATAAATCAAGACCTTTACAGGTTCTTCCAGCTTAGACACCACATAAACAATATACTTAAAAAGGAGGTTTTGGAAAGGGCCCAGTCAGGTGTTCTGAAGGTCTTCTTAATGGCATATAAAGGGATCCCAGGGATCAGATACATTTCTAAAATATACCAAGGTCTTCAAGACTTAAAAGGAGACAACACATCTTATATAAAAGAGAGATGGGAAAAAGAGGGGAATTTCACTTTACAACTGGAAATATGGGAAAAGCTAAATAAACAGCAATGGAAAAGTACCTCATCCCTGCAGTGGAGAGAATTTGGATGGAAAAACTTGGTAAGATTTTTCAGAACACCTGCACAAAACAAATTTACCCATAAGGGATTGAACTGTTGGCGCTTGTGTGGTGAAAAGACTGCAAATCATTTTCATGTGTTTTGGTCATGCCCAGTTATCCACCAATATTGGACCAATGTACAGACAATATTGGGGAAAATATTCAAAATTACAGTTCCCTTTTCTTTTGTAACTTTGTATTTGGGTTTACTATCGGACTCACTGGAAAGACGAGGAGAAAAATACTTATTCAATGTTTTAATATTGGCAAGCAAAAAAGCTCTAACTAAAAAATGGATGTTGAAGGACTGTCCTACACCTGAAGATTGGACTAACGTGATCCAAGACATTTACTTGATGGAAAAGTTGACATTCGCACTGAGACAGGACATGGATGTGTTCATGAACTTTTGGCAACCCTGGATCACATATGTGTCTTCCATTAGATCTAATCTTTGACAAATACCATTTCAATAATGGTTCCGCTCTTTGTTCCAACACTACTCAGATGCTCTTTTATCTTTATTTACTTACTTTTTCTTTTTGTTTGTTTTTTACTGGTTTGTTTGTTTTTTTTATTTGTTTTTTGTTTTTTTTTCTCTTTAATTTCACTTTTTCTTTCACTTTAAAAAAAAAAAAAAAAGGGGTGTTGTAAGAATTAATCTTCCAATGTTGTCAGATATCAGAAAATAAGGGAACATGTGATGAAAATGTAAACAATGCATTGCTGTAACGACCTGTATACCCTTTACAAAAACTTAAATAAAAAAAAAAAAAAAAAAATGCAGCATTTTTACCTGAAAGGGGTAACGATCAGATCAGACCAGACAATCTTTTGAGAAAAACAGACGATTATGCCAAAAAAATCAAAATTTGTGGAAAAAAAAGCTTATAACTTTATTGGGAAAATGCGACAAATTTACATGGAATAACTCTTCAGCTTTACTCACAGGTTTTAAATTTGCAAAGAAAAATATGTCAAATTTAACACATTTATGCCAGAAATATAACAAATATTGAGAAAAAAATTTACAGTTTGATGAGGAAAATGCCCACACAGTTTTGCAAGAAAAAAGGGAAACAAACTTTTTGCAAATAATCAAAAATTTACCAGAAAAAGTAGCAATTTTGTGAGGGAAAAACTAACAAATTTCCAGTAAAAAGCTGCAAATTTATGAGAAAAAAACATCTGAATCGACAGCTCTCTTCTGGCCTACACAAACAGTCCACAGATGTTTTACATTGTGCTTCAACATCTGGTTCCGTCCACCTCAGAGGCTGACTTCATCCATGGTCACGCTGTAGGTCAAAGGTCAACCTCACGCTGCCTTCGCCTTTCTCGCCCTTGGGTGGCATGTCGGCACTGTCGGTCACAGCCGTGTCAGCGCGGCTTCTAAAGAAATGGGTGTTCCAGGGCCGTTCACGCCTCTCATGCCCCAACCCTAACCCTGTAATTTCCCCGTTGTGGGACTAATTAAGGTTTATCTTATCTTATAATGTCTGATTCTCATTTTTTTGTCTCCAGTCAGTCGCAGCTTAGTTTCATACGCCACCAACCCCTCACAAAGTTGCCTCACATTCCTTCCACTTTCTGACTCATGGAAACTAAATTGAGAAAGGTTCTAGACGGGTTCGAGACACCGCCAATGTCTCTGGCTATTTTGAGAGAAAATTTTTCACACAAATTTATTGAACGTGGTCAAAATTCCAGCAGTATGAGACGGAGGATGGTTCCAAGGTTGTCATAGCCAGGAGCGGCACTGGGGTTAAGCTCCCAGTGCTCATAAAATGCTCCTTATGGCGTGCATCTCGAAAAGCCTCTGACAACTAAGTCCAACTCCTAGCCTGCCCGTGTGGTTTAGTCTCTAAGCCCGGCGGAACTGCTTTTACTAATAGGAGAAGGGGCGAGGGCGGATCTCTGGTGCCTTAAAACCAGATGCTTCGGGTAGATGGTGGCTCGTCAACCTGGGAAGGTAGCCCATCTAGGGGAAGGTAAACCCTGATTTCAAACCTCTGCTGCCTTGCGGCATACCCGGTCACGGGAAAGGCTTCGGGAGTCAACCCTGAGGAAAAATCCGGAGTCGGAGCCCCTAAGGCAGTTCTATGTTGTGCTCAACATCGTTCTGGCAGCTCCTGCAACGGCGCTGGTGCCAAACTGTAGCAGCCCTGCTGTTCCTTTGGATTCATCAGTGACGTGGAGAGGGGGGACATGCTGCATGGGCAACATCTTGTCCTCCATATCTTCCTGCCCAGGCTTGAATCCTACCAATGCCCAACGCTGGAAGGTAGAACACCGGATCACTGGAGAGGACACTCCAGCTTCGCCTTTGGCGTAGACAAAACACGGGGAATGACAGTTACCGGTTATAAGCCACTGCTCAATTGGCGTAGAGCGTGGCGCCAGGGGTTGTTCCCGACGGTGGGAGGGATCATCAGATCTCACTGGACAGCTACCGCCCGCCTCAAGCTGGGCAGCCCCCAGCCAATAAGGTGTTGTCCCGCCACAGCTTGCTTTCCTCATTGGGTGCATGGGGATAAGGAGAAATCCAAACAGCAGGCTGAGAACCTTCGCACCAGGCAAGACAATAAAACAAAAGAGACCAACTCTAAAACTGGGAACTTGGAACGTCCGCACTATGATGACAGGACTCGCTGCTAACCTAAAGGACATCAACGACACCAGGAAGACTGCCATCATCAATAATGAGCTGAAGAGACTGGGAGTGGATATCGCCACTCTCCAGGAAACACGGTTAGCTGATGCAGGCACACTGAGAGAGAAGGACTACACGTTCTACTGGCAGGGAAAGGGCAGTGACGAACACAGGGAACACGGAGTGGGCTTCGCAGTGAAGAACACTTTGCTGAAGATGGTGGAACCGGGCAGCACTGGCTCTGCACGACTCCTCACCCTCCGCCTGAACACCACTGAAGGCCCAGTCACCCTCGTCAGTGTGTATGCCCCAACACAGACAGCCACACCAGAGGCAAAAGACGAGTTCTACGAGAATCTCGCAACAACTGTCAGGATCATCCCCAACTCTGAACAACTCATTCTCCTTGGAGACTTCAATGCCAGAGTGGGTGCTGACCACGACTCCTGGCCCTCCTGTCTTGGACCTTTTGGCGTGGGCAGAATGAACGACAACGGACAGCGGCTGCTCGAGTTCTGCACATATCACGATCTGTGCATCACAAACTCGTTCTTCAAGACCAAGCCCCAACACAAGGTTTCCTGGCAACATCCGCGCTCAAAGCACTGGCACCAGCTAGACTTGATCCTGACCAGGCGCACCTCACTGAAGAACGTGCTAATCACCCGTTCGTTCCAGAGTGCAGATTGCGACACAGACCATTCATTGGTGTGTTGCAAGGTCAAGCTGCAGCTGAAGAAATTCCATCGTGCTAGACAACCTGGAAAGGCACGGATTGACACCAGCAAGATGGCCCAACCAGAACTTGTTGAGCAGTTTGCCTCCACCTTTGAGAAGGAACTTGGTGTACCACAAGGAGGAGAATCTGCAAAGCAGAAGTGGGAAGAGCTGCGAAACACCATCTACCGCACAGCCTTGGCTACCTTTGGGAGGAAGACCTCGAAGTCACAGGACTGGTTTGATGCCAAGTTGACCAAGATGACCCCCGTCATTGAAGCCAAGCGCTCAGCACTTGCTGAGTACAAGAAGTACCCAAACGAGAAGAATCTCCAGATTCTCAGGGCTGCGAGAAGCAAAGTTCAGCAGACTGCTCGGCGCTGTGCCAACGAGTACTGGACTCAGCTCAGCCAAGACATTCAAACCGCTGCCATAACAGGGAACATCCGTGGTATGTACGATGGCATCAAGAAAGCACTTGGTCCGGCTCAGAGCAAGACGGCCCCCCTCAAATCTTCCACTGGGGAGATGATCACAGAGAAGAACAAGCAGATGGAGAGATGGGTGGAACACTACTCCGACCTCTACTCTAGACAGAACACCGTGACACCGTCAGCCCTTGATGCCATCGACTGCCTGCCATCCATGGACGAACTTGACGCCGAGCCAACCATCGACGAACTCAGTAAGGCCATTGATAGCTTGGCCGCTGGCAAGGCACCCGGCAACGACGGCATACCCCCTGACCTGATCAAGCACTGCAAGACCGCCCTACTGCTGCCATTGCATGACGTCCTCTGCCAGTGCTGGAAGGAAGGTGCCGTAGCACAGGACATGAGGGACGCCAAGATCATCACCCTCTACAAAAACAAAGGGGAGAGAAGCGACTGCAACAACTACAGGGGCATTTCCCTCCTCAGCGTTGTTGGCAAAGTCTACGCACGAGTTGTTCTCGTTCTTCTACAGAAGCTTGCCGAACGTGTCTACCCCGAGTCTCAGTGTGGCTTCCGCGCTGAGCGATCGACGGTAGACATGATATTCTCCATCCGCCAACTCCAGGAGAAATGCAGAGAACAGAACATGCCTCTGTACGTCGCCTTCATCGACCTCACCAAAGCGTTCGATCTGGTCAGCAGAGAGGGCCTTTTCAAGATCCTGCCAAAGATAGGATGCTCACCAAAGTTGCAAAGCCTCATCGAATCATTTCACACCAACATGCAGGGGATAGTGCAGCACGATGGCAACGTCTCAGAGCCATTCAACATACGCAGCGGAGTGAAACAGGGCTGTGTACTTGCGCCAACCCTCTTTGGGATTTTCTTTGCTATGCTCCTGAGGCATGCCTTCAGCACAGCAACAGAAGGAATCTACCTGCACACAAGATCTGACGACAGGCTTTTCAACCTCGCCCGCCTGAAAGCCAGAACCAAAGTACGCGAGGCTCTAATCAGAGACATGCTGTTCGCAGACGACGCTGCAGTCGCAACCCACACACAGCAGGAGCTTCAGACCCTGATGGACCGCTTCTCCCAGGCATGCAAGGACTTCGGGCTTACCATCAGCCTGAAGAAGACTAACCTCTTGGCGCAAGGCACGGAAGCACCACCAACCATCACCATTGATGACTACAAGCTGGAGGTCGTGAATCAGTTCACGTACCTGGGGTCCACGATCAGCAACAATCTCTCCCTTGATACAGAGATCAACAAGAGGATTGGAAAATCAGCCTTCACACTCGCTCGCCTCACACACGAGTGTGGGAGAATCCCAAACTCTCTGTCAAGACGAAGATGGCAGTGTACAACGCCTGCGTCATCAGCACACTGCTCTATGGGAGTGAGACGTGGACAACATACGCCCGGCAGGAAAAGAGACTGAACTCCTTCCACTTGCGCTGCATTCGCCACATCCTGGCAGGACAAGGTGCCCAACACAGAAGTTCTGTCCCGCGCCGGCCTTCCCTCCATGTTCACTCTACTCAGGCAGCGCAGGCTCCGCTGGCTAGGCCACGTTCACCGTATGGAGGATGGCAGAATCCCCAAAGACGTCCTCTATGGAGAACTGGCAACTGGCAGGAGAGACGTTGGCCGCCCACAGCTGCGCTTTAGAGATGTCTGCAAGAGAGACATGAAGGCCCTGGATATCAACACAGAGCGCTGGGAGGACCTTGCAACGGACCGCTCCAAATGGAGAGGCACCCTGACCAGACAGCTCAAGGCGGGTGAAGAGAGACTGACTGCTGCAGCAGATGAAAAAAGGACCCGCAGGAAGAACCGCCACAGACCCAGCAGCACGGAGACCACCCACAAGTGTGACCTGTGTGACAGGGACTGTCATTCGCGCATCGGCCTGTTCAGCCACAGGCGGTGCTGTTCCAGCAGAGTAGACGTTTAGGATTCTCTTCCATGGTCATCATAGACCGACGGAGGCCGACGATGAGATGGAGGAAATTGAGAACCCCCACCAACGTTTGGAGACATTTTGGAACCTCGAGGTCAAGCGTCCCAGTGTGATACGGGCTTAAACAGTGATGTCAGACTCGCTGCAGTTGATTGGTGGACAGAATCATCAGTTTCCACACAACAGTGGGAATGAAATTGGGAAATTGTAAAAACACATGCTGGACATCTTCCATTGTTTCGCTCTTTACTGAGGCTTTTTCCCTTCGTTTATTTTGTTCATTGGTGGGCTGCACGTGTGTGATGTCACAGTATTTACATAGCCAGCTCTGCTGTCGATGGTGGAAACATATTCCCAGATCAGGGTTTACTGTTCCAAACCATACCCTGGTGAGCTGAACCAGACTGTACCGCTCAGTGTAAACAAGGCTGAACACCAGGTGGTGTTTTAGTCCTTCTTTGTTTTGCAAAGTTGTTTTGTTCAACCATAGCTGTGATGGAATGACATCAAACTGACCGGTAGCAGGTGAGTGTGAGTGTAACATGATGTCTCTGTCAGGACGGGACGTTGAGGCTGTGGGAGTACGAGTCCGGTCAGAGCCTGCAGAGCTGGGACCTCGGACAGCTCGGAGAGACAGCCCAGTCCGAGGCAGCTGAACATGAGGTAACCATGGTGATTAGTTAAAGCTTTATTCTCCTTTCAGACTGTATTACAGACATTAACCTAAAGTCTAAAACACCCCTATACAGACACAGGTTCTGTCACCTGAGTTTGTTCAGCAGAGATGTACAGACGTGGACAAAATTGTTGGCACCCCTCTGTTAATGAAAGAAAAACCCACAATGGTCACAGAAATAACTTGAATCTGACAGAAGTGGTAATAAATAAAAATTCTATGAAAATTAACCAATGAAAATCAGACAATGCTTTTGAATCGTGGTTCAACAGAATTATTTTAAAAAACAAACTCATGAAACAGGCCTGGACAAAAATGATGGTACCCCTAGAAAAGATTGAAAATAATGTAGGGACATGTTCAACCAAGATGTGTCCTCTAATTAACATCACAGGTGTCTACAAACTTGTAATCAGTCAGTCGGCCTATTTAAAGGGTGACAAGTAGTCACTGTGCTGTTTGGTGACATGGTGTGTACCACACTAAACATGGACCAGAGGAAGCAAAGGAGAGAGTTTTCTCAGGAGATTAGAAAGAAAATTATAGACGAGCATGTTAAAGGTAAAGGCTATAAGACCATCTCCAAGCAGCTTGATGTTCCTGTGACTACAGTTGCACATATTATTCAGAAATTTAAGATCCACGGGACTGTAGCCAACCTCCCTGGACGTGGCCGCAGGAGGAGACGGATAATACGATTGGTAACAAAAGAGCCCAGAACAACCTCTAAACACATTCATGGTGAACTCCAAGGTCAAGGTACATCAGTGCCAGATTGCACCATCCGTCATTGTTTGAGCCAAAGTGGACTTCGTGGGAGACGACCAAGGAGGACACCACTGTTGTAAACAGATCATAAAAAAAGCCAGACTGGAATTTGCCAAACCGCATATTGACAAGCCACAAAGCTTCTGGGAGAATGTCCTATGGACAGACGAGACAAAACTGCAACCTTTTGGCAAGACACATCAGCTCTATGTTCACAGATGCAAAAATGAAGCATACCAAGAAAAGAACACTGTCCCTACTGTGAAACATGGAGGAGGATCTGTTATGTTCAGGGGCTGCTTTGCTGCATCTGGCACAGGGTGTCTTGAATCTGTGCAGGGTACAATGAAATCTCAAGACTATCAAGGTATTCTAGAGAGAAATGTGCTGCCCAGTGTCAGACAGCTTGGTCTCAGTCGCAGGTCATGGGTCTTGCATCAGGATAATGACCCAAAACACACAGCTAAAAACACCCAAGAATGGCTAAGAGCCAAACATTGGACTTTTCTAAAGTGGCCTTCTATGAGCCCTGATCTAAATCCTATTGAACATCTGTGGAAGGAGCTGAAACATGGCGTCTGGAGAAGGCACCCTTCAAACCTGAGACAACTGGAGCAGTGTGCTCATGAGGAGTGGGCCAAAATACCTGCTGAGAAGTGCAGAAGTCTCATTGACAGTTACAGAAATCGCTTGATTGCAGTGATTGGCTCAAAAGGTTGTGCAACAAAATATTAAGTTAAGGGTACCATCATTTTTATCCAGGCCTGTTTCATGAGTTTGTTTTTTAAATAATTCTGTTGAACCACAATTCAAAAGTACTGTCTGATTTCATTGGTTAATTTTCATAGAATTTTTATTTATTACAACTTTTGTCAGATTCAAGTTATTTCTGTGACTATTGTGGGTTCTTCTTTCATTAAGAGAGGGGTACCAACAATTTTGTCCGCATCTAAAGCTCTAAAAAGCTGTGATACATCCCAACACTCAGGACTCAGAGTTGTGTCATACTCTCTTCCTGCTCACCTTTAATCTTACAAGACATATTACAATCGTTGCAAGTTTATTCCTGTTAGCAGGTACCAGGCAGAAAAAAACAGAAAGTTAGGATTCTGAGCAGCCTTCTGTCCACATTAATCTCCACGTGTTTGTCTTCTTGTCCACACTGAAATCAAGGATCATCTCCTGTTTTCAGTGTTTGTGAACAAAACTAGCATGACACCAACTAACAAATTTATCTACGTAGTTATACGCAATGGCTCATTTCATCTTTTGTTTCATGAGAAAATTTACCACTGAAAACATCAGATGAGTTTAACCTGCACTCATTAGTGTATAAAAGTAAATAAAGCTGGGCATAAAACACGTCCTTGTGGAGCCCCAGGTTTTGTGTTAATAGTAGATGACACTGCAGCATCAGTCGGTGAGAAACAACTCCACCCACCTGATGATTGTATAGTTCACATTTAACTTTGTCAGCAATTCCATTAAAATATGCAGTCTCATAGTGCTGAAGGCTGATGAAAAATCCATAAACATGTACATACCTACGTTTTGGTTGATCCAAATGACGAATTCTGTGCAGCTGATATAAAAGAGCATTCAAACTCCCAAAGGATGCATCACATTTATATTTACGGACGTTCCAGAAGATTTTAGCCCAAACCTATTACTCTTCTGGTCATTTCACTACGGATGAATCCCAAAACCCTGGAACGTGTAGCTTAGGGTGCACCATAGCTAGAAGTACAGTCGTCATTCTGGATATCCAGGGACAGTCCTACAGTGGAGGAAAAAAGCTGATCTACAGCCTTCATGACAATGCGGAGTATTGCCACAGCGGTGGCGCAGTGGTTAGCACTGCGGCAGCACAGCAACTCACCCTTGGCCATGGGATCCCTGGTTCGATCCCAGCCCCTGACCAACAGTGATCTGTGTGGAGTTTGCATGTTCTCCCCGTATCTGCGTGGGTTTACTCTGGGATTTCTCCGGTTTCCTCCCACAGGCCAAAAACACGCAGGTTAGGTTAATTGGAGACTCTAAAGTGGCCCTAGGTGTGAATGTGTGTGTGAATGGTGAAGGGATAGCGCCGTACCGTGGCTGCTTCATCCATACAGGTGGATGCCCTCAATTTCCCCTCTGGGGATCAATAAAGTATACAAAATCAAAAAAAAAAAAAATCAAATCAAAAATATTGATACAGGACAGCCTGTCCTGGACTCTTTGAGACTGAACTTCTGTTAACAGTCTGGTGATGAGTGGTGGGCTGTGGGTTCTTATTTACGTGCTTTCTGTATTTGGTCTTATTTTGTTACCCATCAGTAACTAGTTCAATGCACTGTTTTATTTCCCAGAACCCAACAGTGTGCCGTATCAGCAGCTCCCCCGATGGTCACCACGTGGCAGTGCAGTGTGAGGGGTGAGTGTGTTTCTCCAGGTGTCGCCTGACATTAAATCGGGTTTTTAGTGACTGACCACATTTATATCTGGTATTTGTTATGTCCATAACACGAGCTTCAATAAACAGGCCAGAGGTGCAGTAGAACGTAACTTTATTTAAGGAACTCACACTAACACAGGCGCCCCGCATAGGCAGATGGTCTGGTCGAAAAGAGACGGTCTCTTCCGCCTCAGCCCTTTATACCTCAGAGTGACAGTGGAACCGGAAAGGCAGAGCCGTCACCCCCAGTACACCCAGCACCGTATAACATATTTAATATTTTGATCTTTTGATCCGTCTTTTGATCCGTCTTTTTTTTTCACCCCACTTATATCACGGACACACAGATCGTCCTAAATGTCTCCTGAGCCGGTGGACGGAGCCACTGTTTATAGCAGGATACGATACAGCAGAGAACAGCTGCTAGCATTCAACCGCCACCCGGTCCCATTGGAAAAACTCGACATACCGAGAGAACTGAGGCGAAAACGCCGCGGCTGCCGGGCTGGAGTAAGGCGGAGGACAAAAAATATAAGGTACAGACCCTCCCTTCCATCTGTTGTCATGGGAAATGTACGGTCGATACTGAGAAAGTTAGATGAGCTAGCGGCTATCTCCCGTTATGATAGCACATACCGGGAGTGCTCTCTCCTTTTGTTTACTGAGACGTGGCTAACTGAACTAGCAGCAGATGCTAACATTGAGCTGGAGGGTTTTCACATGATACGAGCTGACCGAACACCAGACAGTGGCAAGGCTAGGGGCGGTGGAGTGATAATGTATGTTAACAACAACTGGTGCAGACCGGGACATATCACTGTTAAACAACGACACTGCAGCAAAGACATTGAGTTGCTAGCTGTTAGCATGAGGCCTACATATCTCCCGAGAGAACACTCACACGTGATCTGCATTGTTGTTTATGCAAATCCGACGGCGAACGCTGGGACAGCACGTGACGTCATCCATTCAGTAACCAGCAGGCTGCAGACAGAACACCCAGATGCTCTTCTCCTCATCTCAGGCGATTTCAACCATGTTTCACTGTCTCCCATTCTACCCACGTTCACCCAGTATGTCACATGCCACACTAGAGACAATAAAACACTGGATTTATTCTACGCAAACACTAAGGAGGCGTACACCTCATCACAACTCCCCCCACTCGGGAGATCGGATCACAACTTGGTTCATCTCCGGCCGGTGTACAAACCCCTAGTGCACAGATAACCTCCGGCCATGCACACTGTGGAGTTATGGTCTGAGGAGACAATGGACACCCTAAAGGGCTGTTTTGAAGCCACCGCCTGGAAGCAGCTCTGCGATCCACATGGTGAGGACATCGATGGCCTCATTCACACCTTCACGGGCTACCTCAGCTTCTGTGTGGACAAATCCGTTCCCACCAAGACCATACGGCGTCACTCAAACAACAAACCCTGGATCAACCCTGAGATAAAAACACTTCTGAGAGAGAAGAAGAGGATCTTCAGGTCAGGGAACAGGGGGATGCTGAAGTCCGTACAGAGGGAGCTGAGGAGAAAGATCAGAGAAGGCAAGGACAGCTTCAGGAAGAAGATGGAGGACAAGCTGCAACAGAGCGACATCAGCGGGGTCTGGAGAAACCTCAAAACCATCTCTGGGCTCCAGAATACCTCCCCCCAGGCCACAGGGGGCAGGGAGTGGGCGAACAACCTGAATCTGTTTTTCAATAGATTTGACCAACCGCCCTCCCCCCTGACTGCACAACAACCACTGCTGCCTCTAAAGAAATCAAGTCCTGCTGCCCACTCCCCACTCCACCAACACCCCCCCACTCCCAACACACAGCCCCCCATCCTGACCCTGACCAGGACCCAGGTGAGGACGGAGCTGAGGAAGATCAAGGCGAGGAAGGCGCCGGGACCGGACGGCATCAGCGCAAAGCTCCTCAAGTCCTGTGCAGACCAGCTGTGTGGGATTGTGACGTATATCTTCAACATGAGCCTGAAACTGGGGAGGGTACCACAGCTGTGGAAAACATCTTGTGTGGTACCTGTACCAAAAACTTCCCACCCCAAAGACCTGAACAGCTACAGACCGGTGGCCTTGACGTCCCACTTGATGAAGACCCTGGAGAGACTGCTCCTTGCTCACCTCCGCCCCCTGGTGGAACCAGCGATGGATCCACTCCAGTTCGCCTACCAGCATGGCATTGGGGTGGAGGATGCGGTGATCTTCCTCCTTCACCGTTCTCTGTCCCACCTGGAGAAGCCCGGGAATATGGTGAGGATCATGTTCTTTGACTTCTCCAGTGCTTTCAACACCATCCAACCGATGATCCTGAAGGACAAGCTGCTGCGCGCAGGGGTGGACCAGCACCTGTCGTCATGGATCCTGGACTACCTCACGAACCGGCCTCAGTTTGTGAGAACCCAGGACTGTGTGTCCGACACGATCATCAGTAGCACGGGGGCCCCCCAGGGAACGGTGCTGGCTCCCTTCCTGTTCACTCTTTATACTGCGGACTTCTCACACAACACAACACACTGCCATCTACAGAAGTTCTCTGATGACTCTGCGATCGTTGGTCTCATCTCCAGCGGAGATGAAGCTGAGTACAGAGGGCTTATCCAGGACTTTGTGGACTGGTGCCATCGGAACTGCCTCCAGATCAACGCGAGGAAAACTAAGGAGCTGGTGGTGGACTGCCGCAGGCATGGGCAGCCCCTCACAGTACCAGTAAATATACAGGGAACAGACATCGAGATGGTGACATCCTATAAGTACCTGGGTATTCATCTGAACAATAAACTAGACTGGTCACACAATACTGATGCACTCTACAAGAAGGGACAGCGCAGGCTGTTCCTGCTGAGGAGACTCAGGTCTTTTGGTGTACAAGGGGCGCTGCTGAAGTCATTCTATGACACGGTGGTGGCATCAGCCATCACTTTTGGAGTGGTCTGCTGGGGCAGTGGCATTACTGCAGCCGATAGGAAGAGACTGAACAAACTGATTAAGAAAGCTAGCTCTGTCCTGGGGCAGCGCCTTGATCCGATGGAGGAGATAGGAGAGAGAAGGACGGTGGCTAAACTGTCATCTCTGCTGGAGTCCGAGTTCCACCCTATGCAGGACATACTGAATGCACTGAGGAGCTCATTTAGCAGCAGACTACATCATCCCAGGTGCACAACCGAGAGGTTTCGTAGGTCCTTCCTACCAACGGCTGTCAGACTGTACAACCTAAGCAGGGCTGCTCGCAGAGATAGCAAAAAGACGTAACAAACTAATAGTTTTTTGAATGCAAAAGATGCAATAGACTTACACAATGGTCCCCTCCGGCATACAACTAGGAACTTACCGGTTGCTATGGAGGGTGAGAATATGTATGGGCACATAATCATACCATGTAGGATAACTAAGTAGACGGTTATGCTGTTTCATTCCATCTAGCAACAATGCTCCGTACTGTGGGTGTTTATATATTTACATATTTATTCCATCCAGCTACAATGCTCTGCACTGTGTGTTCATATATTCATATATTTATTCCATCCAGCTACAATGCTCTGCACTGTGTGTCTGTGTGTGTGTGTATATATATATATTTTATAGTAATACGTACATATGTATATTAGCTGCTCTTGCTTGCTTGTTTTTTTTTTTTTTTTTTTTTTTTTTTTTTTTTTTTCTTGCCTTCTGATTGTTGCTCTGAGTGTTGCTATCCCTGTGCTGTTGCAATCCTGGAATTTCCCCGTTGTGGGACTAATAAAGGCTTATCTTATCTTATCTTATCTTATATACTACCCCCCCCCCCCGATTAGGCCCTCCCAAAATTATAACCCGACTCACACTCTAGCAATAACAGAAAATATGGGCCTATCTATGCGCACAACACAACTAAACTAGAAGGGATCAGGTAGACTGCTGACCCACCTCTACATGACTAGGCGAATTATTCTGCTGCCTTCAGTACCATAAAGTCCATAAAAACAAAACAGTCGGGTTCCTAATAACTAACATAATCCCAGAACCAATATATGCACAACCAAATTCCATTTCGCACAACAACAGTCAATATGTACTTTCACATCCCATTATGTTTGACGCACTGGCAGTCACCACAAATTAGACGTTGGACATCATTGCCAACTTGTACCTCGCCATCAACTCCAGCAAACCTACGATGGCTAACCTGTTTCCTCGATAGCCAAAGTGTGACGTCGTCAGTCCTCTCACACAGTAATGCGGGAACAAACTCCTCACAATGGGCCAGTTCAACACAGATGCTGCTGCTCCCGTGTTTACCAACAACGGCACTTCTATGCCGTCCAGCATTATGTTGCAGTAGATCCGCCCATCTGTCTTGGGGAGACGGCGTGAACAACCGTAGGAGTCATGGCGGGGGAACCCACTTCACGTCGGTGGTCCCCTCGCTCAAAATTTTTGCTGGCCCTGGGGAAATGGTGTAGGAGTCCACACTTGCCACAGCGTTTGCCCTTCGCCGGACACTCTCTTGCCTTATACCGGTGCCTGGTGGACCCACAGCCATAACACTTTGCCGCACCCGGGGCGGACCTAATTTTTTAGAGCTGCAGCGTATTCCTTTTCATCCACACTGCCTTTGCTATCCGGGTCCACAGCCAGCGCCATCGATCGTGGTTCGGTATGCCCCAACGTGGTTCTCTCACCGAGGTCCTTGGATAGTTTTTCCGCTGCTTCAAACTGCTGTGCTACCTTGACTGCCGTGGCTAACGTCAGTTCACCAGAGTATGTTAGGAGCCTTGACCGTGCCGCAGAACAAAGTGTGTGCTCCGCCAATTGATCACGGACCATTTCTTCCTCTGAAGCTCCAAACTGGCACTCCCCCACCACCTGACGCAGGTCTGTGACATATCGCTGCACCAACTCTCCAGTCCGCTGGTGGCGCTGCTGAAACTGAATCCTCCGGACTGTGACGTTTTCCGGAGCGCAAAAATAGCATGCCATTAGCCCGACCACATTGTCAAAACTATTACTCTCTCTCAATGTGCTGAAAATACGTTGTCCCTCCATGTTGGCATTATGGACTAAAATAGTTCTCGCACAGTTTCTCCAATTCACCGAGGTTCAGGACCACCAAGTAGTTCTGGAAGGCCGCATACCACCTCGCCTAGTGAACAGGTGGTTCGCCTGGGACCTCCAAAAACGGTCGATACTAGAAACATTTTTTTCCATACTTTTATCCTCGTTGCCAAATGTTATGTCCATAACACGAGCTTCAACAAACAGGCCAGAGGTGCAGTAGAACGTAACTTTATTTAATCAACTCACACTAATACAGGCGTGCCGCATAGGCAGATGGTCTGGTCGAAAAGAGACAGCGTCTCTTCCGCCTCGGCCCTTTATACCCCAGAGTGACGGCGGAACCAGAAAGGCGGAGCCGTCACCCCCAGTACACCCAGGGTACACCCAGTATCGTATAACATATATAATATACTACATTATTAACTCGTGACTGGAGATCCTGACTGCTGTCTGATCATGTTCTGTCCAGAGGTCCACTCAGAGTGTTTTCAGCAGAAAGGTCTGGATGAATTGATTAATGGATGTAAATTATAGCTGCAAGCAGCCATAAACAGGCCCTCACACCCGCCCCTGCTGCCCTCCGGTCCTAGCGTACGGCCCCAATATATTCCGACTCTATCCATGATATTATAGTGACGTTAGCATTTTCCATTGTTTTAATGGAAAACCACATTTATTATAATGGGGGGAAAAGTCTTGGTATTCAAATTCAAGCAAAGCTAATTATGTAGCTTCTAGAGTTGGATTAGTATCAGTCCTGAAACACTGGTCCATCCATCCATCTTCTACCGCTTTTCCGGAGGTCCGGGTCACGGAGGCAGCAGTTCAAGCAGAACAGATGCTTGAACTGCTGAACTGCTTGAAACACTGGTGCAAATCATAAATTGTGTGCCTGAGTTATACCTGCCCCGTGTTTCATGGTGAGATGTCAAGCATTGCCTTGTTGCCGTGGCAACACCCTTCAGCCTTTGCCACAGATGTGAATAACTTTTAATGGCACACGCCTACAGATGATCCCCAGTCAAAATGAGGTCAGTCAGACGACCTCGCTAGGACCAGTTTGTTAAAATCATCAAAATTGCTGCTGTCACCACTTTCAGTCAAGATGGCCGACTTCCTGTGGGGCGTGGACCATGACCCCAGTGATGTTTTCTGCACGCCTTCATGTCATACACATTTGTGCCAGTTTTCATCTTCCTACACAGAAGTTAATTTTCAGACCTTCCATTAACCCTGTTCTCTCTGAGACTGTGTCACTGACCCAACACGATCATGGAGAACCTGACCAGAGAGTCACACGCTGATCTACAGTCAGTTATTATTCAGAAGGCGTGAACATGAGATCGTCTCCACACTGTCGGACTCTCTGATCTGGCAGGAAGCTGTTTGTCCTGTCCGCTGGGCTGTGTGGTGTCATGAATCAGTCCGTTTACGTGAAACAAGTGTCTGATGCTGATCTCCTGTGTGTCTGCAGCTCGTCCACGCTTCACTTCTTCACTCTACATCAGGACGACGCAGAGAAGCTGCGTCCACACAGCACACTGGCTCTGCCCCACCGTCTCCTGGACGTGAGTTTTGACCCGGTGGGACGTCTGTGGGTGCTCACGGACTCCAGTGAGACGCCGCTGCAGAGCTACACGCTCACACCGAGCTCCTCCTGGCAGGTACGGTCAGCTGCGTTCACACGCCTGAGGGGAGGAGTCGACCTCTGGGTGTGACGGTGAAATTGAAGATGGTGGGGTTGTTTTAAATTCAAAGTGAGGTCTCGTCCACTAACACTAATTTACTATCAACTAACTCTGTGACAATCTGTTTTAGTAACACTGGACAATTATGGATGTTGATGATTAATTGACTTTCGATTAATTGTCGATAAGAATTTACTCAACTAAATTAAATTAGTTGTCAATTAATTGATAGCTCAGCAGTCCTTTTCAATGGGAGCCTATTCTATGAAATTCAAGATTGAAAGGCTTTATTATCATGTGCACGGTTAAGAAATGCAACATTTCCTGAGCAATGAAATTCTTACTCTGCTGTCCGAACGAATGCCAAGGTAATAGGTACACATCAATACTAATCAAAGCTGCAAGCAGCTGTAAGCGGACCCTCGACCCCCACGCAACCATGGACCCTGGCGCCCGTCGTACCGAGCTGGCTCAGAAAATTTCCCATCGTCGTGGCACCCAGCTTCCTGTTGGTTGTAGACCAACACTTCTATAGAGTTTTTTGCATGTCTTGACATGGTAAACATCTCACCCGATTTTCATCTTTCTACGCCAAAGTAAGCGTGTGCCACTACCCACTGACTTCACATGTTAGGTGGCGCTGTAGAGCCATTTTTGTAGGGTCATTCATATTTCCTCCAAAATATAAAATTTTTTGCCAGTCTTGAGGTCCCTGCAAAAAATGGTGAGTTTTCGTGCACGTTGACTACCCCAAAAATGAGATCTTAGATGGAGAAGAAGGAAAAAAAAATTAAAGCTGCAAGCAGCTGTAAGCGGACCCTCACCCTCCGTGCAACCGTGGACCCCGACGCCCATCGTACCAAGGTGGAAACCCCCAAAATTGCAGAAAGACCCCAGCAATCAGTAGATCCCCTGTGAGCAGCACTTGGCGACGGTGGAGAGGAAAAACTCCCTTTTAACAGGAGGAAACCTCCAGCAGAACCAGACTCAGGGAGGGGCAGCCATCTGCTGCGACTGGCTGGGGGATGAGAGGATAGAAAAGATGAAAAGAACAGACATGTAGAGAGCAAACAGCACGATGGGGACTCAATCTATGGGAGAGAACAAACAGATGTTAATGACCAGCAAAAATATTTCATTGAGAGTGAAGAAAGGAGTGAAACCCAGTGCATTATTGGAGGTCCCCTGGCTGTCTAAACCTATTAGCAGCATAAGTAAGGGAGGGTTCAGAGACACATGATCCCTCCCTAATTATAGGCTATATCAAAAAGGAAGGTTTTAACCCTATTCTTAGAAACAGAGATCGAGTCTGACTTCCGAATCCAGATTGGCAGCTGGTTCCACAGGAGAGGAGCTTGATAACTGAAGGCTCTGCCTCCCATTGTACTTTTGGAAATTCTAGGTATTACAAGTAATCCTGCATTTTGAGCATTTTCAAGGACATGTGCCTCAAGATATGCCTGACACAAACATAGTCACATTGTACAAGAACAAAGGGGATCACAGTGACTGTAATAACTATCGTGGAATTGCTTTGCTCAGCATTGTTGGCAAAGTCTTCTCCTTTGTCACTCTGTCCCACCTGCAGAGTCTTGCTTCGCGAGTCTATCCTGAGTTACAATGTGGTTTCAAAGCCGAAAAGTCCACTGTGGACCGCGCTGGCCTACCCAGTATGGCCATATTTCTCAGCCAAAGGCATCTTTGATGGCTTGGCCATGTCCACCGAATGGAGCTAAACTTCCTGCCCAGAGAAAGGGGCGGAACAACAGCCATCAGCCTTCATCTGCACCAACTTGCAACATTGCCACTCAAGAAAGGAAGGCACTGTGCCAATCCTTGACAAGACGCGCTTCACCATTGCCTCGAGGATGCCAAGAAGGGGACGATATGAGGGCATTAAATGGATCACATCCGTAGTTGCTGTATTCATTGATAACATACTCCTCTCGTGTAAAATTGCTTAATTAACATAATTTTTGCAGTAGGTATCACATAGGTGAGAAAGAGCTGCATCGGGTTAATCACAATAATGTGACTGATCACACTATGCAGTTAAAGTGTGATTAATCGCACTAAAACACTTATTAGTGTGATGTGATTCAGAAGAAGAGTTTTGTGCTGTCTTTAATGGAACTTTGTTGCAGTAGTTTAGATCTTATTTATCTGATAGGTTCCAATTTGTTCATGTCAATAATGAGTTTTCTTCCAACTCAAAGTTCAGTCACAGAGTTCCACAGGGATCTATGCTAGTCTTTATTCTTTTTAGTTTATATATGCTTCCGCTAGGCAACATTACTAGAAAGCACTGTATACATTTTCATTGTTATGCAGATGACACAATTATACCTGTCAATGAAGCCAGATGATAGTAATCCATTAGTCAAATTAGAAGCCTGTCTTAAGGAAATCAAAGCTTGGATGACTTGTAATTTCCTGCTATTAAATTCAGATAAGACTGAAGTCATTCTTGTTCGTCCAAAAAACTTTAGAAATTCCTTTCCAAATCAAACTCTTAGTTTGGATGCAGTTACTCTTTCTCTTAATAGCTCTGTGAGGAACCTTGGAGTTATTTTTGATCAAGATCTGTTTTTCAACTCACATCTTAAATTTGTTTCTAAGACTGCCTTCTATCATTTGCGTAATATTGCCAAGATTAGGAGCATCTTGTCTCAGAGTGATGCTGAGAAACTGATCCACGCTTTTGTTAGCTTGAGATTAGATTATTGTAACTCTTTATCAGGTTGTCCTAAAACATCTTTAAAAAGTCTTTAGCTGATCCAAAATGCGGCAGCAAGAGTTTTAGCAGGTACTAGAAAGAGAGATCATATCTCTCCGGTTCTGTCCTCCCTTCATTGGCTTCCCATAGAGTTTAGAACTAAGTTTAAAATCCTTCTTCTCACTTTCAATGCTCTAAACAATCAGGCCTCTTTTTATTTAAAAGATCTGATACTACCGTATCATCCTAACAGAGCACTACACTCCCAAAATGCAGGATTACTTGTAATACTTAGAATCTCCAAAAGTACAATGGGAGGCAGAGCCTTCAGTTATCAAGCTCCTCTCCTGTGGAATCAGCTGCCAATCTGGATTCGGGAGTCAGACTTGATCTCTGTTTTTAAGAATAGGGCTAAAACCTACCTTTTTGATATAGCCTACAATTAGGGAGGGATCATGTGTTTCTGAACCCTCCCTTAGTTATGCTGCTAATAGGTTTAGACAGCCGGGGGACCTCCAGTAATGCACTGGGCCTCACTCCTTTCCTCACTCTCTATGAAATATTTTTTTTTGCTGGTCATTAACATTTGTTTGTTCTTTCCCATAGATTGAGTCCCCATTGTGCTGTTTGCTCTCTACATGTCTGTTCTTTTCTTCTTCTCTATCCCCTCACCCCCCAGCCAGTCACAGCAGATGACTGCCCCTCCCTGAGCCTGGTTCTGCTGGAGGTTTCTTCCTGTTAAAAGGGAGTTTTTCCTCTCCACCATTGCCAAATGCTTGCTCACAGGGGATCTACTGATTGCTGGGGTCTTTCTGCAACTGTGGGGGTTCCCCCTACAGTTGATAGTGCTATGAGATGACTGTTGTTGTGAAATGGCGCTATATAAATAAAGTTGAATTGAATCTAAATGTGATTAATCACCATTAAAAGTGACACCACTAGTTTTAATGGGATTTAAGGAGGGATGTCCCAAATGTTCAATTATCCTCACATTCCTTGGTTACATTGGTGTCCAGTTTTCAAATTTAGTATTCTAAATGAAACAGTCATTGTCGCCAACGACAGACTGCTATGATGATGATGATGATTTGGGTATTTGCTTTTCTCTCCTCAGTGCTTGATTTTAATAAAGGCGAATAACAAATTTACCTTATTGTCATGGTGTGCTGTTGAAGCAGGACCCACACATGAGACTGACAGTTTGCAGGATTTATTTCATCCAAAATAAAGACGCAGCTCATGAGCTGGAAACACTAAATAATACCGAACTCGGCAAGGCAGGATTAGACACGACAGGAGCATACAGGATGGTACTAGACTGGAAGCACCGTAACGTGCAGAACACTGACAAGGATGCCACACCTGATGAAGACTGACGCTGGCATTTATAGACAAACAAGTAATCAACATAACACAGAACAGGTGGTTACAATCTGGGCAGGGAGGAGGCTGCGCAGGCAATGACAGACAGGGGGACACATGAAACCTGCACAGGGAAACGGGGGAGACGAGACCATGACCATCATAATAATGATGGTAATACTAAACTGAGAACCGAGCATGGAAACAAATCCTACAGAACCCAAATGCAGACATAATAATAAATCGTCGTCGGCCTCCGTCGGTCTATGATGACCATGGAAGAGAATCCTAAACGTCTACTCTGCTGGAACAGCACTGCCTGTGGCTGAACAGGCCGATGCACACCGGTGTTCTACCTTCCAGCGTTGGTAGGATTCAAGCCTGGGCAGGAAGATATGAAGGACAAGATGTTACCCATGCAGCATGTCCCCCCTCTCCACGTCACTGATGAATCCAAAGGAACAGCAAGGCTGCTATAGTTTGGCACCAGCGCCGTCGCAGGAGCTGCCAGAACGATGTTGAGCACAACAGAGAACTGCCTTAGGGGCTCTGACTCCGGATTTTTCCTCAGGGTTGACTCCCGAAGCCTTTCCCGTGACCGGGTGTGCCACAAGGCAGCGGAGGTTTGAAATCAGGGTTTACCTTCCCCTAGATGGGCTACCTTCCCAGGTTGACGAGCCACCATCTACCCGAAGCATCTGGTTTTAAGGCGCCAGAGATCCGCCCTCGCCCCTTCTATTAGTAAAAGCAGTTCCGCTGGGTTTAGAGACTAAACCACACGGGCAGGCTAGGAGTTGGACTTAGTTGTCAGAGGCTTTTCGAGACGCATGCCGTAAGGAGCATTTTATGAGCACTGGGAGCTTAACCCCAGTGCCGCTCCTGGCTATGACAACCTTGGAACCTAATAATAATAAATAAGACCAACTCACCCTGAGTTGGTATTTTGGGTTTGTTTGTTTTTTTCTGTACTACTTATTTAATAATAAATAAGTAGTACAGAAAAACCCAAAATACCAACTCAGGGTGAGGACATGAGCCCAGTCCACGCCTTCACACAGATGAAAAAAACCTGCACATTTATCAGGAAAATGTCATAAATTCATGAAGCAGCAACGTGGCGATAATGCTCCAAAATTTACCAAAGAAGGTCGAAATCTACATCAATAATATTGCAAATACTTGTAAGAAAAAACTCAAATATACAGGAAAAGTGCAAAGTTATCATAAATATATGATATAAATAACTTTGTGAGAATCTGCAAATTTATGCAAATCCCAGGGAAAAAATTGTATATTTACAAGAAAAGGGGGTCTGAAGTTTAAAAGAGAAGCTGCAAGAAAGTCACGGCTGCATGAAAAGGTTCCATATTTATAGGAAAAGTCACATTTGTGAAAAACAACGCTGCTGATGCCGTCTGAAGACGACAAAGTCACAAATCTACAAGAAAAAATGTGCGTATTTATCACACAAAGTTTAATTGAAGAAAAGTCCCTAATTTCTTCGAAAAAATCACACATGTATGAGAGTAAAGTCTCAAATGAACAAGAACAAACCCTAAATTAGTACTAAACACAAATTATGAGGGAAAGTTGACTTAACTGGGATAAAATCTTTCAAATTTCCAAGGAAAACTCAGTAAATTTAGACTCAAAGTGCCGTCCGTTCAGGAGAAAAAGCTCGGCCTGTCCACGCTAAAGTCACACGTCAGGAGCTTCTGAACGATCCTGGGCGAACTCCTCTGACGGATATGTGAGTGATAATATAGAAGGATAAGCGACGTTTACTTGTGGACACTTTGACGCTGCTCTGCCTCCGAAATTCGAGACTTTTTAACGGAAAATGTGGACAGTTTTATGGGAATTTGGAGAGTTCTCGTAAATGAACCACTTTTCCTGATGATTAATTTTATTCATTCTTGAGTTTTTAAGAAAACTTTGAGACTTCATGAAAATTGAAACTTGGTGACATTTTTGCATTTGTGTTTTTTCCTCAGTAATTGTCCATCATCTTTCATTGATTTTTTTTTTCTTGAATGTTTCTTGAATTAATTCATATGAGCTCCATTTCGTGATTTTCTGACCTTTGTCTCAACAGTTTACTCGTTTTCTTTTTCTTAATGTGTTCAAGCTTTTAAATAACTTCCTGTTTACATCCTCAGTGACTGTAATTGTACAGATGTGAATTTTTCCTCATAAATGTGCAACTTTTGCCAAGAATTTGTAACTTTTATGTTTTAAATTCAAGCTTGTTTTTCTTTTTGCATTTTTTTCTGATGAATTTACTCCATATTTTACATAAATGGACAGTCGTCCCTTTAAATGTATGTTGTAAATTTGAAGTTTTTATGGTATATCTGTTTGTAATGTTATTCTTTGTAATTGTGTAGCTTTTCCTCAAACTTTTGCACCTTTGGAAAATTTTGAGACTTGAAAATTATGACAAAATATTTATGTAAAATAGATAAAGTTTCTTTCATTCTTTCTTCAGAAGCACAGGGATTCACTTGTTGAGGGCACAAGTGGGATCATTCTGTCCTCTGTCAGCCCCTGGTTTTGATGGTTGAATGTTGCTACTAAACAAATTGGACCAGAAATGCCCGCACTGGTTTTTTGTCCCAGTCCAGGCCTGCTGAGACAGCTAGTAGCAGACGCTTTTCTATAGTGGCTGCATTGTCAGTCAACCACTGTTTGAATTTGAGAGAAAGAAGCTGTTGTTGTGGCATCAGCAGAATATTAACTCCAAGCTGTCACTGTTTTCATGTATCATCACGTACCATTTTCACTAACGAAGCTAGCAGATGGAGGAAAGATGATAACTCTAACAAAATAATGTGTGTGTGGGGGGGGGGGGGAGCTCACTGGGTGCTCAGCACCCCTAAAGCTCTGATCCTAGAACTGCCCCTGTCCACACATAATTCCTGTCCTCATGCAAACACACACACAGTTGAATGGACATAAGAAGCAGGTTAAACCAGCAGGTGGTGCTATAGCTCCGGCCCTGCCACATTCTGATGCCTCTTTTAGGCTGTGAATCTTTTAGAAGTCACATGATTCCTTTTTTTTGGGGGGGGGGAGGTGTAACAATTCAATTCAGAATCAATTTTCGATTTTAAACTATTTTCCATTCCCATCTGGCTCTCAGTTCAGGACAGAAACCCACTAATGTCAGGAAAAAAAAGTCCACTGCACTGCAAAAAATGCTGCAGTCAGCTTGAAAGCAGAGTCCAGTGTGTTGATGTTTTTGGGGGGTTATAGTTTTAAAATTTACATCAACTGATTTGCAATAAAATACCGTTAAGTGAAAAAAGTAGGCTTAGCTTAGAAACTGCTTTTTATTTCTTGAAAACTTGTGAGTTTCAACAATGAAATTGTTGACAAGTGGAATAAATGTTGAACATGTTCCTTTACAGCGTCACAGCTGCTAACCGCTTTTCCACAGTGTGGAGGTTTAGTCGCCCTCCAGCGTTCTAGAATATAGGCTGTTCATTTAAAAACTAAAGTCACTTCTACCACGGATACTGTGAACATCCATTTAAACAGCAGAGCTGCCTGACTGTATGCAGTCAGAGCACAGTTACCTCTACAGGAACTCAATGCAGTGAACACATTCACTCAGAACTGAATCAACTGATGCAGAAGATCAGCAGCATTCATTTTAAACCTGCACAAATATAAACTGAAGTATGGAAATTCTTCAGAGACTAAAGAACAAATGGAAGTTATCAAACAAACTAAAGTGCTGTTCCAAGATTTCATGATCTTTTTGCCCGTTCAGAATTTTCTGGAGTTTGTTGAAGTGCTGCAGTGTGGCTGTTGAGCAGGAGGACCAACACCTTTCTCCACGTCTTTAACCCTGACTGATCATCTGGTCCTGGGCCTTCGTCTGCTGAAGCTTCTCCAGTCAAAGCTAAAGGAAATGCAATCATTGAAAACTAGCGCAAACTTCCATCCAGTCTCAATTTCATCAACTGGAACTATTTCTGTTTTTTTCATCCATTAAAGCTAGAAATTAAACGAAAATGGCCATTTATGCATTTTACTTTTGACACCTAATTTGAGTCCAGATTTGTTGTGATTTTATTTTTATAGTTTTATTTTAGTCTCTTCATTATCAGTCATTTTTGTCTACTTTCAGTCAATAACAAGATTTGGTTTTTAGTCAATGAAAAGACCACTGCTTCCATCGCGGTCAAAAAATGTTAGAAAAAAACCCTCAGCTGCAGCTGTCAGGGTTGCTAGGCAGCAGGGTAGGGCGTGGTCATGCCAACGTCATCCAAAGACTGGACCATGAACTTTTTTTACCGTCTGTGAACTAAACTCTCATTTTTAGATTCTTTTCCACTGGTCCTTGTAAATGTGTGGCCACCGTGGGCCGTCTACAAGGCTACAGGACCTGAACCTGTGTCTGATCAGCCCAGTGCTGCTCAGCCAAGTCTGCACCGTCAGCTAGGGCAGCCATTTTGTGGAGTGACATAACGAACGTGGGGGCGTAACTTCATGAGGGAGCGTAACTAGTTGAAGGACTGCTGACGGAGTCTGCGAGCTGCAGACGGACCTGTCTGGAGTTTCTTGCTGCTCCATTTTTACTTTATACTGTTTCATCCGACAGTTAGCCAGTAAGCTACTCCGCATGGTTCTCCCACGTCCACAGTGTCGATGTGTAATTGCGTATCACAAAGCGGCAATACGTGTCACGTGATGGGACCCAGGCGCCACCACAAAAAAATATAATAATTATGATAATGATAATAAATTGATTCTTAATTTTTGTGAATCGATTCTGGATTGTGTAAAATGAGAATCTAGATTCTTACATGAATCAATTTTTTTTTTTCCAACCCCCTATTCTTCTTCACTACGGTGGGTGTGTCGGTGTGTGTTTATGTAAAAAGTCCTGTTAACAAAGGGAGCAGCAGCATGACAGTTACCATGCAAACAAAGGAGATAACGGCACGCCGTAGTCACGTCGAACCACAGCCATGGCGTAGTCTGAGATGGCAAATACCAGAACCTACAAGACTCTAGTCCACACACAGACGTCACTGCTGGAGTCGCTGGAAAATATCACCCAGAAGGAGTCTCAAAGAGTTCTTTAAGTGACTACACCGCATTCCAAATTATTATGCAAATGATATTTGTCTCTGATTTTCCTAAATAGTCAATGCAAATAACAGTCAGTATAATTTTCACATCATCAACAGTTAGAGCATAATTCAAATTTTATTGAACAAACCTCCCAATGATAACCATTTTTTTGCCAAAATAAAAAAAAACCCTCAAAATTCACTGTTCCAAATTATTACACACAACAGAGTTTCAAAACATTTTATTGGTTGTAAAGAACTGAAAATGGTCATTTGTTGAATCTGCAGCATTAGGAGGTCATATTTACTGAAATCAAAAGCTATTTCAATCAAAAACATCTTAGGCCAAGTTACAGGTTAACATAGGACCCCTTCTTTGATATAACCTTCATGATTCTTGCATCCATTGAACTTGTGAGTTTTTTGAAAGTTTCTGCTTGAATTTCTTTGCAAGATGTCAGAATAGCCTCCCACCGCTGCTGTTTTGATGTGAACTACCTCCCACCCTTATAGATCTTTTGCTTGACGATGCTCCATAGGTTCTCAGTAGGGTTGAGGTCAGGGGAAGACGGGGGCCAAACCATGGGTTTCGCTCCTATTATACCCATAGCAGCCAATGACACAGAGGTATTCTTTGCAGCATGAGATGGTGCATTGTCATGCATGAAGATAGTTTTGCTACGGAAGGCACGGTTCTTCTTTTTGTACCATGGAAGAAAGTGGTCAGTCAGAAACTCTATATACTTTGCCGAGGTCATTTTCACACCTTCAGGGACCCTAAAGGGGCATACCAGCTCTCTCCCCATGATTCTGGCCCAAAACATGACTCCGCCACATCCTTGCTGACGTTGCAGCCTTGATGGGACATGGTGGCCATCCACTACTCCATCCATCTGAACCATCCAGGGTTGCATGCCACTCATCAGTAAACAAGACTGTTTGAAAATTAGTCTTCATGTATTTCTTAGCCCACTGCAATCATTTCTGCTTGTGAGCATTTGTTAGGGGTAGCAGAATAGTAGGTTTATGCCTAGCTCCAAGCATCTGGAGGATCCTACACCTTGAAATTCATGGGACTCCAGAGGCACCAACAGCTTCAAATACCTGTTTGCTGCTTTGTAATGGCATTTTAGCAGTTGCTCTCTTAATCCGATGAATTTGTCTGGCAGAAACCTTCCTCATTATGCCTTTATCTGCACAAACCCATCTGTACTCTAAATCAGCCACAAATTTCTTCACAGTACGATGATCACTATTAAGTTTTAGTGAAATATGTTTTCATACCTTGTCCAAGGCATTGCACTATTTGACACTTTTCAGCAGCAGAGAGATCCTTTTTCTTTCCCATATTGCTTGAAACCTGTGGCATGCTTAATAATGTGGAACATCCTTCTTAAGTAGTTTTCCTTTAATTGGGCTCACCTGGCAAACTAATTATGGCAGGTGTCTGAGATTGATATCAGTGATGCAAAGAGACGTCAAACAGGTTCATTTTGTCTTCTATCAATTATTTATCCTTTTTTTTTTTTAAAAAAAAAAAAAGAAAAAAAAAAAAAAAAAAGGATAAATAAGTGATGCAAAGAGGCCTGAGACAATACCATCCATGAGTTTAATTGAAAAACAAAAAAAATTGAATGTTTATCACACTAAAATTGTATTTGCATAATAAGTTGGAACGTGGTGTATATTTTGTTACCCATGTATATGTGGACAGAACCTAAATTGTTGAAGTTTTTGCTAGAGATCCATCAAGGTGTGCATTTGAGAAAGTGAGTGTTGGCATGAAGAAGAATTCTGATGCTCCTCGTGCTACAGAACCATCTCTGGTTTTGTTGACATTAGTGTAGAAATAACTCATGACAGAGCTCATGTTCACTGATGACGCCGCTGTTTTCGCTGATGCTAAGGATACAGATGTTCTGTCTGACATCGCCCTTCTGCTCAGTCAGATCAGTGGGGACAAGACGGAAGTTCTCACAACTGACCTCAAGGGTTTCAGATCAAACGGGTTCAAGAGTTCAAACATCTCAGTTCACTTGTAACTGAAAAAAAGGTAGCATCAAGAGCTTCGATGTTCATGTACCTCCATCCAACATTTCCTATGGACCAAGATCCATCTCTTCCACATGCTTATCCTCCCTATCCTTCTCTATGGCTCTGAGACCTGGACCACCATCAGAGGGGACCTGAACAAGCTTGAGGGTATTCAAACATGGTGTTTCAGTTTTCCCTGAACCGTTCTGTCATCATGTCATGGATGACGTGGGGTGTGTGGTTCTGCTCCTGTTCCTTGTCTCCTCTGATGATAAACATGACTGATTCTGTTCTGCTGCTGCTGTCTTTCCTCTTCCTGATGACCTCTCTGTGTGCTCTGTGGTTCCTTCTAGTGTGACGCTGATGATGCTGAACTCATCAGAGTGACTGAAGCCTTGAGGCCACACTGGGACACGCTGGATGGTGAGCTCCACACACATACACACAGTCCTTATTTAAATAGAAACACGGATAGTTGTGTGAATCTGTACAGTTTCCACACAGATTCCTTTACAGTGGTGAGTTCCAACCTGATTGGTTAAAAACCTGCCTAGAAAGAACAGCCAGACTTTGAATGTCTCCACCTACCATTTGGATGACTGCTGTACCTGTGTCATCCTCTCACCACAGCTTCCACCAGGACCAGCAGACGTTTCGAGCACCTTCACAAGGTAACCTTCGATAACGTGACAGTGTACCTGCAGAAGAAGCAGCAGAGGCTGGAGGAGCAGCAGCTGAAGAGGAGCAAACCCCAGAAGACCGACGGAAACAAAAGGGCCAAGACAGACCGGCCCAAGACTGTGCTACAGACTCTTTAATCAGTGGACCTGAGATTTACCACATGGAGCTAGGATGGATTTTTGTTTGGTTCATATTTCATTTGATTTTCACGATTGTTAAACACCATGCCCCTGTAGATCACAATTCTTTATACTAAGGTTAAAAAAAAGTGGTCGGACTTTGACCCACATAGAAAAGCAAGTAGCTGTCCTGATTTGGTTTTATCACAGTTCTACATGGGCATGAGCCAATAAAGCATCTACCATACCACTTTAACTTTATTAGTACACACTGGTGTACTTGACAGGGAAATAAACTTGACAGTCATCAGCATAAAAAGGTTTCTGAAAAATAGCATCAAGTGGGAGAGGGTACAAAGAAAAAGGAAGAGGTCCAAGAATGGAGCCTTGTGGTACCCTCCCCAAGGAGAGATCAGCACAGGTGGAGGTAAAATCATCAATTCTGACACAAAAACTCCCATCAGAAAGGTAGGACCTAAACTGGTGAAGAGCTGAGGCTGTGATGTCCACCCACTGCTCCAGGCAGGAGATGAGGTCATGGTTGTCTGTTTATAAAGGTACGAGTGGTACATTTGCTTAAAAAATATGATTAAAATCCTTATTAAAAGAGCAGACTCAGTGCTGTGGTTTGACTAAATTTTACTTGTCGTATATATAGTGAACACTACCTTGTCAGGTGGCTCTGCATCCAGGTTGTGCTCAAGATCAATGGTCAGAAGATCGGAGCAGTCCTAGGATAATGCCATCATCCCAGGACCTGTTTTTCTTTTAAAATTTTCTTGCCTGCCTCAGGAACTACAGATGGGAATTAGTGAGAACGCTATAATCTGGTACAGAGCATCTTTACCCTGTGTTTAATGTTTTTTTCTGTACATGGTCCCTGACAAATAAACCAGTAAACTATAACTATCAGGCTGGAATGGCCTACTCCATTACGTAGATTATCTGCTTAAATCTGCCATTGGCTGCAGTGACATAACTGTAAAAATGTTTGTAATTTATATAAAGGAGACATGAGGAACCTCATGGTCTGTGCTGTCATGAGCTGTTCAGAGTTACCATCATCTGACAGGTCAGTAGACGAAACATCCCAGTGTTTGTGAGCTCTAAACTAATGATGCTAGTAAAGTGTTGGCATCAGGGAAATCAGTAACTACCCCATGCCAGCCAAATGTTTGTGTTTAAAAATCTTTGTATATTATATATAAAGTTCTACATCTGACGTTTTTCAAAAACCTTATAGCTCCATTATCTTCCCAACAGAGCACTGTGCTCTCAGAATGAAGGATTACTTGTAGGAGTTTCTAAAAGTACAGTGGGAGGTAGAGCTGTCAGTCATCAGGCTCCTCTCCTGTAGAAGCAGCAGCTAGACTGGGTTCAGGAGGCAGACGTTCCCTCTGGCTTTTCTGAATAAGGTGATTGCTATTATGGTCTTACAAGCGTAGACAGCTGAGACGAGCTCACTTTACCTTTCTCCACATAAGATTTTGCTGTTCTTTATGGCTCTTCTTTGAATCCACAGGATATGATTTTAAAGTCTGACTTTAAGAAAATGTGGACACTAAATTTCTGATTTTCATAAGCGATCAATTATAACCATTAAAATGAAAGGCTTGGAATATTTCTCTATACTTGTAACAGATATAAAATATATCAGTTTGCTTTTGGAACCCAATTATGAAAGAATGAAGATTTATCACTATACTTGTTTTGTATACATGTCTATATTCATATAGTCAGTGGGCTCCGCTGTAGAATCAGCAATGGACCTAATATGATTTGTGTTTGGACTGTGGTAGGAACTGGGCTGGCCTGGGAGGAAATCCACAAAGAAAGGCTCCTGACAATTCCAACGCAGACATTTAGATTTTTAGCTGTAAGGTAACAATGAAAAGGGAACGATAAGGTTAAATAGCAAGTAGTTTACAGTAGATCATGATGTAAATATGATGCGTACAATTATGACACACATAGCTGGACAGGAGATGGGGGGGGGGGGGTCTTGGCATCAGTCCAGTATACCTCTCCTGTTGTCAAGAAAATGTGTGAGAGGAAATGCTTGTGGCACAGTTACAGGTGTGCTGGTTGATCAAGCAGCTATTCCTTTTTTTTTTTTCTTTTTTTTTTCGGGGGGGGGGTAAAGGTTAAACGTCAGCTGTGAAAGAACAAAGTCAGTATATAATGTGGGGAAATCCTCAGTCACATCTGTTGTACACTGGTGTGAGGACAGGATGTCAGGTACAGAGGAACGGCCGTGTTTGTTGTTTAAGATTTTATTTTGTAGCAAAGGAAAGTCACTATAAATCTGTACAATGGTTAAAAAAAGAAAAAAGTTCCGGGACGTGTCTAAACATAGTTGTGCTGTACAAGCTCCCTGATAAAAGGCTCTGTGCCGCTGGTCTGGTCCGTCGGTAGTCTGTGACACTGTCTCAACACGCTCCATCCACTTCCTGTGACAGACTGGAATCGAGCCGTTTGTTTTCGTGGCTCCAGGGCTCTTCATCAGGCTGGAGTGAGGCCAAGTCCAGCAGAGATGCCCGTTTACCCACACTGGTGCTCCACTCACTGGTGCTGAAACACACACGGGTCTGATCTGAAGCTGGACCACATGGTGACGGCACCTACCGTTCCAAATGCCTCACTTCTTCCCTCCTATGGTCAGGTTCTCGCTTTTCGTCCTCTGCACCTGAGGGGATCATCTCTGATCATCAGTCATGTCAGCAGGGGAGGACAAAGCAAGTTCAGTTACACAAGCTTGGAGAAGTCCTTTAACCTTAGTGACGGCTTCGTCGATCTGTTTCAGTTCCTCGTATCGATCTCTCGACTCTTTGAGGGGCTGCACCATTGTCTCCTCAATCTGTGGAAACAGCTGGAACACAGAAGCACGACGTCAGCGTTCTGTCTGCAACAGCTTCAACTACTTGGACTGTAGTTGTTCGTAAGCATGCCTTGTTTTTTCTAATAACATTTAAGCCAAACATCATTCCTAAAAAGTCTCTTCATCAGCCTTGCATGTTTTCTTCTGGTGGTTTCTCTCATTCCCCAGTCAGACAGTCGCATTCATGTAAATTATATGTTATAGATGTAAATATTGTTCTTTCCTCATATATGCAGCATTACAGTTGTTTAATATCTGGTCATTTTTTCATTCTACAAAGCTTCACAGATGTCTTTTGGTTCTTTCATTAAAGTGCTAAACTGAGTCAGACGTGTGGTTGCTGTGTCCAGGTTTCAGAATCACTCCGTGCTAAGAACTGATTACATGATTACTGAGCTGTGATTATTAATTGTTGACAGTTCTTAAGTTTAACTGAAGATTCCCCTGCTCTATAACCAGAGGTGGCGCCCTGAATACTTGAAACAAGCTAATCTAATAAACTGATTAATAATTGTAATCATATAATTATAGCATTATTAATGCAGTGACTGTTTCAACACAACTGTCTTCTTCAGAGGACAAAGACTGTCTTGATGTGTTTTGTTTTTTAAGATTATGCTAGATAGTTTTTTTTTGTGTGTGGTTTTTAACCTTTTAATATATGTTCATGGCTCACATAGATGAACAAAACTGCTTAGTTAACCTTTCAAAGAAACAAGTCGGCTTCCTGGGAGGACGTATCCCAGCTAGCATCTAAAGCTACGTTCCCATCCACAGTGTACTTCAAACTGTCGTCCCTGCTCCATTCTCAGGGATAATCGGTAAGTTACCTGCCCTTCACAAAATTTCTCCATTTGAAACCCCCAGTAACATCCGCTCCGCCTCCGTCAGTTACCACGGTAACCATGAACATGTACTGATACTGTAGTGGATAATTTATATTTCTTAAATAAAATATTAATACAAATATATTTTTATTACAGTCAGTCAATATAAACAATAACCAACATCAGTTTAGCTTGTGAATAACGTTGGCAACAATAGTTTGTTTTACTCATATTTGAGGCGCAATGGCTTATGGGTAATCTTGTCAACTTCCGGTGAAGTGATGTTCCGTTGTTCACTTCTTCCCTGTACAGTTCTCAGTTCCCTTTGAACTGAAGACCATTCAGTCCCTTCAATTTGGAATCTAGGTTAATATGGCGGATACTCTGTGCAGTCTGTTATGTTGTTATGAGGACATATTGTGTGACACGGTTGGTGGCTCCACCTTTCTGGTTCCGCTGCCACCTGGGGTAGAAAGGTGCGTTCACGTCAAACGCCAACAGGCAAATTTTTCGTGCAGTACGATTACATTATAACTCACGGTAAACACGCCAACAGACATGAATCATGAGATGCAGACAGGCGAAGTTGTCTTTAAAACTTCTGCAGCTGTATTCAACCTGCTGTGGAAATTCCCAAAATAACGTCATGCTTAGGTTTACATTATCCAACCAGGGGCTCACCTGAAAACGTCTCAAGCCTCCAAAACTTCACAGATGATGGGTGTTTACATTGCTAGCTTGCTAGGATGTCCGTAGCCGGAAACCATGGATAAATAACTCCAAAATCCCGATTCACCTAAAAAGTTCCCAGTCTTCCTGTCTCCCGGTGAGCTGAGTTTCATTTTCTAACTAGTTTACTCTGCAATGGTTGGTTAACCAAAACGCAATTTTTTTTTTTTTGCAAACCCCTCTGATCGGGCAAAAAATTCGATAAACTGGAAAAAATATGTGCCCCCCCACCCCTCATTTTTGTGGGTGGGGTCAAACGTACAAGGTCTATGGAGACTGGAGACCATAAACTTTGCCGTAGACACATCAAATTTGGGTGAGGTGTGAATCACCTCAAGACATGCAAAAAACATCTGATGCTAGCGGACGCGAACGTGCGACTACACAAATTCGCGCATACTCCCATCTTCCCATTCACTTTGTATAGATTTGCGCCGCCCATTCACGTTTGGTGTGAACACACCTTTAGAGGGCTGTGCGGAAAAGGGACAATCTATTTGACCTCACCTCTGTCTGACGGTAGCGCCTGTACTGTATTCATAAGTCTGTGGAGAAAGGAGGCAGGCAAGGAAACGAGCTGGACAACACAGAAACTTTATTCCATACCCCCTGGTGACACCTCCTCTTTCAGTTTATTGTTCCCCCCTTACCCAGTTGCCTTCTTCTCTGGGCAGAGAAGTCCCACATCATGCCCCCACAAGTCAATAATAAAGTTGCGTTTGTGGCACACATATTTTGGATGCTTTGACTGCATATGTATAGCACAGTGATTGAGATGCTTAAGACTGCATATGTATTTTGTAACCTCACGTCTTAGAAGGAACAATAAGGCTGGACCTCCTGGGGATAACAGTAGGAGGTGGAGGTACCTTTAGAAATGACTCTGAAAGGACTTCCTGACCTCCTGGGGTCAGGTGGAGGAAGAAGAGGCCTGGGGGAGAGGTATTGTCGATGGGGGGTTTAATGACAATGTGATTCTGCACTTTGATGTCCCAGGTATAAAAGTGGGGGATTGGAGTAGTTCGTCCTCTTTCCTGTTTGAGAGATTGTTGGAGATGTGAGATGATGAATAAACCATCCATCCATCCATCCATCCATCTTCTACCGCTTTTCCGGAGGTCCGGGTCGCGGAGGCAGCAGTTCAAGCAGAGAAGCCCAGACTTCCCTCTCCCCAGCCACCTGCTCCAGCTCTTCAGAGGGGATACCAAGGCGTTCCCAGACTAGCTGGGAGACATAGTCTCTCCACCGAGTCCTGGGTCTGCCCCGGGGTCTCCTCCCAGTGGGACGTGCCTGAAACACCTCAAGTGGGAGACGTCCAGGAGGCATCCTAATCAGATGCCCATACCACCTCAACTGACTCCTTTCAATGTGGAGGAGCAGCGGTTCTACTCTGAGCCTCTCCCGGATGACTGAGCTCCTCACCCTATCTCTGAGGGTGAGTCCAGCAATCCTACGGAGAAAGCTCATTTCTGCCGCTTGTATCCGCGATCTCGTTCTTTCGGTCATTACCCAAAGCTCGTGACCATAGGTGAGAGTAGGAACGTAGATTGACTGGTAAATCGACAGCTTTGCCTTAGAACTAAGCTCCCTCTTCACCACAACAGACCGGTACAACGTCCGCATCACTGCAGATGCTGCTCCAATCCGTCTGTCGATCTCTCGCTCCATTTTCCCCTCACTCGTGAACAAGACCCCAAGATACTTAAACTCCTCCACTTGGGGCAGGAGCCTGTCCCCAACCCGGAGAGGACAATCCACCTTTTTCCGGCTGAGGACCATGGACTCGGACTTGGAGGTGCTGATTCTCATCCCAGCCGCTTCACACTCAGCGGCAAACCGTCCCAGCAAGAGCTGTAGGTCATTGCTGGATGAAGCCAACAGGACAACATCATCTGCAAACAACAGAGATGAGATCCTGTGGTCACCAAGTATGACACCCTCCATTCCCTGGCTGCGCCTAGAAATCCTGTCCATAAAAATTATGAACAGGACCGGTGACAAAGGGCAGCCCTGGCGGAGTCCAACTCTCACTGGGAATGACTCCGACCGAGTGTTGGCAATACGAACTAAACTCTCACAACGGTCGTACAGAGACCGAATAGCTCGTAACAACAAGCCCGATACCCCATACTCCCGAAGCACCCCCCACAAAAATCCACGAGGGACGCGGTCAAATGCCTTCTCCAAGTCCACAAAACACATGTAAACTGGTTGGGCAAACTCCCACGAACCCTCAAGAATTCTCGAGAGGGTAAAGAGCTGGTCCGATGTGCCACGGCCAGGACGAAAACCACATTGCTCCTCCTGAATCCGAGGTTCGACCAACGGCCGGACTCTCCTCTCCAGTACCTTGGCATAGACCTTCCCAGGGAGGCTGAGGAGTGTGATCCCTCTAAAGTTGGAGCACACCCTCCGGTCCCCTTTTTTGAAGAGAGGAACCACCACCCCGGTTTGCCATGCCAAAGGCACTGCCCCCGACCTCCACGCAATGTTGCAGAGGCGTGTCAACCATGACAGCCCAACAACATCCAGGGCCTTGAGGTACTCGGGGCGAATCTCGTCCACCCCCGGGGCCCGGCCACCAAGGAGATTTTTAACCACCTTGGCGACCTCAGCCCCTGTGATAGGCGAGTCAGGGCGCCGTCTGCGCCGATCTCCACCAAGTTTCTGCACCCTGACTCGCCACTCCAGCGGCCCACCCACGCACGGAACCCCCGCGCACGCACCGGGGAGTTACGAGGACGGCACATCACGCACGGGACAAGTAACGGCTCCAGAGACCGCCATCGTCCTCCGCCGCTGCTCACAGAACCTTCAGGGCTGCTCGTTCACCTGAAGCAAGCACGCAGCTCGCCACTCGCCACCCGAATTGAGAAATAATTTCAGCCTCTTCATTTCACGCTCTCCACATTGGTGACCTGGCGGGACTTCCGTGCGCAGGCCCAGGAGGCGCAGCGGATCCTCAACTCCAGCGAGGAGCACATGGCCACCGCAGCAGCGGCAGATCTCGGCGCGGCAACCGGGAGCAGCGGGGGGCCAGAGGCGACGGAGGCGATCCCACCAACAATGGCGGCAGCAAAGTCCCGACGCAGCGGAGGAGACGACTTCTGCTTTTACCATCGTCGTTTCGCAGAGAGGGCGTGCAAGTGTGTACCGCCGTGCCAATTCAAGAGCTTGGGAAACGCCAGGACCGGGAGTCGCTAGCAGCGGCAGCCCTCGGCAAACAGAACAAGCTGCTCTACCGGACGGATGCACGCTCTGGGAGGCACTTCCTTGTGGACACGGGTGCCCAAGTGAGTTTCATCACCCCAACCTACGCTGACCGGCTGGCAGGCCCCCGTGGTGACGGAGCAACAGCGGCAAACGGCTCGAGCATTAAGACCTTCGGTGAAAGGACTCTGCTTCTGTCCTTGCACGGCCGCACATATGAATGGACTTTTATTATAGCGGCAGTGAGTTTCAACATGTTAGGTGCTGATTTTCTGTGCTCACATGGGTTGTTAGTTGATCTTTCCAATAGACGCCTAGTTAATGCACTCTCCTTTTACTCCATTCCTTGTGCAGCTCGAGTGTCCCCGCCACCAGCACAGACCAACGTCGCCACAGCAGGCGGTAAGTTTCACACACTCCTCACTCAGTTTCCAGCACTCACAGTTCCCACTTTTTCGGCAACAGTTGCGAAACACGGGGTGGAGCACTTTATCACTACCACTGGCCCCCCCGTCTTTGCGAAAGCTCGGCACTTGGATGCAGCTAAACTGTCCATAGCGAGCGAGGAGTTCGCCAACCTGGAAAGGTTGGGCATCATCCGGCGTTCAAAGAGCCCATGGGCCTCCCCACTGCATATGGTCCCTAAGGCTGACGGCTCGTGGAGACCTTGCGGTGATTTCCGCAGGTTAAACAACGCCACAGCGCATGACCACTACCCAATCCCACATATTCAGGATTTTTCGGTACATCTGGCGGGGGCGCGCATTTTTTCTAAAATAGACTTGGTCCGCGGTTATCATCAAGTCCCAGTGCGCGCTGAGGATATCCCCAAAACAGCGGTGATAACTCCGTTCGGACTTTTTGAGTTTTTACGCATGCCATTTGGGCTTAAAGGCGCCGCGCAAACCTTCCAGCGCATGATGGATGCGGTGTTGCGCGATCTCCCTTTTGTGTTCGTCTACCTGGACGACATTTTGGTAGCCAGCGCGTCCGAAGTAGAACATGAAAAACACCTCACGGAAGTTTTCAGGAGGTTGGGAGAGCACGGGTTAATAATCAACCCAGCTAAGTGCCAGTTCGGGGTGGCGCAGATCGACTTTTTGGGGCACCGCGTCTCCCCAGAGGGGGCAGTTCCGCTACCGGACAAAGTGCGCGCAGTGGCAGATTTTCCCCAGCCACAAACGGTCAAAGCACTACAGGAGTTTTTGGGAATGGTGAATTTTTATAACCGTTTCCTCCCCCATGCAGCGCAGCTCATGCAACCATTATATGCCACGCTTAAAAAGCAAAAACCCTCCAATGCAATCGAGTGGTCCCTGGAGCAGGAGCGCGCATTCGCGGAGGTAAAAAAAAGCCCTTGCAGACGCTGCATTGTTGGCTCATCCAGACCCAACGGCTCACATAGCGCTCACCACTGATGCGTCAGATTTGGTCATGGGGCGGTAGTGGAGCAGCACGTTGCCGGGGTTTGGCAGCCGCTGGCCTTTTTCAGCAGGACCTTGCGCGAGGCCGAGCGAAAATGCAGCGCGTTTGACAGGGAGCTGTTAGCGCTCCACTTAGCCATTCGCCACTTCCAATTCTGGCTAGAAGGTTGGTGTTTCACCGCGTTTGTCAACCACAAACCGCTCACTTTTGCGATGGCTAAAATTTCGGAACCATGGTCAGGCCGGCAGCAGAGGCAGCTGGCCGCAATTTCGGAGTTTACTACTGATATTCAACACGTAGCGGGTAAACTCAATGTAGTGGCAGACTGCCTCTCTCGCGCGATAACCGCACCAGTCCGCGCAGAGGTAGATTATACTGCCGCAGAGCAAAATAACAGCGCAGAAGCGCACGCGGCCCCAGTTCACGTGGGGATAGACTATGCAGCCATGGCAGCGGATCAGGGTAGCGATGCGGACGTGTGGGCGCTCCAGTCTGGACCAACAGGGTTAAGGCTGGAGAACAGGAGGCTGCAAAATGGTATGCCCCCCCTAGTCTGCGATGTCTCTACTGGACGACCGCGTCCAGTAGTGCCGGCCGCATGGCACCGCCGCGTTTTTGACTCGATTCACTCCCTGGCGCACCCAGGGGTGCGCGTGTCTGTGAAAATGGTAGCAGAGAAGTTTGTTTGGGCGGGCCTGCGCAAGCACGTGAAAGAGTGGGCACGAGCCTGCATGGCTTGCCAGCGGGCCAAAATACACAAGCACACAAAAGCCCCCTTAGAGCCGTTTCACATCCCGGCCAAGAGGTTTGATCATGTGCATGTCGACCTCGTAGGCCCCCTACCGTCGTCGCAGGGGTACACACATCTTTTGACAATGGTGGACCAAACCACGCGTTGGCTGGAAGTGGTCCCACTGGCATCAACCACAGCTGCAGAGGTGGCCCGCGCATTTTTAACGGCTTGGATAGCGCGTTTCGGGGTTCCGTCGGATATTACGACCGACGGGACCTCAATTTGTGTCTGAGCTTTGGTCAGCGATGGCCCACAGCTTAGGTGTGACAATTCACCGCACTACCGCTTACCACCCCCAGGCTAATGGTTTAAGCGAGCGTTTTCATAGATCATTGAAGGCAGCCCTCAGAGCGTCGCTTACGGATGCAAATTGGGTAAACAGACTACCATGGGTTTTATTAGGGTTGCGTTCTGCACCTAAAGAGGACTTAAAAGCCTCCCCAGCGGAGTTGGTTTTTGCGCAACCTCTCCGGCTGCCAGGAGAGTTTCTGCCAGATAATCCGGCGCCAGAGCGTCCCCCTGCTCAGTGGTCACTGAACGACACGGGAGCGGACATGCTTCCAGGCCCCGTTCACCACACTTTTCCGCGTGTTTTTGTGCCCAAATCTTTAAAAAATGCCGAGTTTGTTTTTGTCAGGCACGACGCTCAGCGCCCAACCCTGCGTCCACCTTACGATGGCCCATATAGAGTGCTGGAAACAGGTGATAAGCATTTTGTGCTAGATTTGGGGGACAGGAGGGAAACAATTAGTATAGACAGACTAAAGCCTGCTTTTGTGATGGCCGACGAGACTGTGCAAGTGGCGAGGGCTCCTCGACGCGTCAGACCCCCCAGGGAGCATGCCCCAGAGCTCCCGCAGGGATCAACTAACAGTTCTCATCCTCAGATAGCAGATTCACTTCAAGATGGCACCGCAGGAGCTGCAAAGCCCGCCTACAGCAAGTTTGGAAGGCGGTTGAAGCCCAGACAGCATATGGACTGATGTCGTGGTTTTATCATGTTGTGTGGACTATGTTGTACTGTTTCATCTTCGACGTTTGGGGGGGGTTATGTGGCACACATATTTTGGATGCTTTGACTGCATATGTATAGCACAGTGATTGAGATGCTTAAGACTGCATATGTATTTTGTAACCTCACGTCTTAGAAGGAACAATAAGTCTGGACCTCCTGGGGATAACAGTAGGAGGTGGAGGTACCTTTAGAAATGACTCTGAAAGGACTTCCTGACCTCCTGGGGTCAGGTGGAGGAAGAAGAGGCCTGGGGGAGAGGTATTGTCGATGGGGGGTTTAATGACAATGTGATTCTGTACTTTGATGTCCCAAGTATAAAAGTGGGGGATTGGAGTAGTTCACCCTCTTTCCTGTTTGAGAGATTGTTGGAGATGTGAGATGATGAATAAACCCGAATTGAGAAATAAATTCAGCCTCTTCATTTCACGCTCTCCACAGCGTTCAGTTTTGATTTATTTTTTTTTTTTTTTTGATTTTGTATACTTTATTGATCCCCAGAGGGGAAATTGAGGGCATCCACCTGGATGGATGAAGCAGCCACGGTACGGCGCTATCCCTTAACCATTCACACACACATTCACACCTAGGGCCACTTTAGAGTCTCCAATTAACCTAACCTGCATGTTTTTGGCCTGTGGGAGGAAACCGGAGAAATCCCGGGGTAAACCCACACAGACACGGGGAGAACATGCAAACTCCACACAGATCACTGTTGGTCAGGGGCTGGGATCGAACTAGGGATCCCATGGCCAAGGGTGAGTTGCTGTGCTGCCGCAGTGCTAACCACTGCATCACCGCACCGCCCAACCCAGGATCGAACCCAAGATCCCCCGGCTGCACAGCAACTCACCCTTGGCCGGCAAAGCTCATTTATTAATCTACAATCCCAGCCCCCGACCAACAGTGATCTGTGTAGAGTTTGCATGTTCTCCCCGTGTCTGCGTGGGTTTACTCCGGGATTTCTCCGGTTTCCTCCCACATGCAAGTTAGGTTAATTGGCATCAAACTGGGGATTCTAAATTGTCCTTAGGTCTGACTGTGAGAGTGAATGGTTGTCTGTCTCTCTGTGTTGGCCCTGTGATGGACTGGCGATCTGTCCAGGGTGGACCCTGCCTCTCGCCCAAAGATGCTGGGATAAGCTCCAGCCCCCCTGCAACCCAAAAAGGATTAAGTGGAAGAAGATGGATGGATGGATGAATCTCCCATGGCAAAGGTGGTTCTACCGGGGGGCCCTGCAGTGCCCCCCCTCCTCCCCCAGAGAACATGGCCCTGGAGGTGCCAGACCACAGGGACAAAGGCCGATCTTCATAGTATAGAGGCCCTGATCCCACACTGCATCCGCTGGCTCCTGTGCAGCCTCGTCACCCGGAGCAGCCACCTGAACATACCATAGCCGGTTTGCGTGTCAAACCAAGCTATCCGTCAGCCAAAAGCAGCTTTGCCGCAATCTTCAGCAGCGCTCGTTGCTTTGCTGGCTGCGGTCCATTCAGTCGCCATCCTGGTCTCTCGCTGGTGCAAACCTGAACCCAGACCATGATTGGAGCAGGGCCGTACTTGATTTTATGTGTTGCCATTGTGCTCCCAGTGGCCCTGCGTGCTCATTCGGCTTGGTACCTCCGTCATTCTTCGGCAGTTCAGCAGTCACCGCATTCGCATCGGATCCTTCACCTGTTGTTTCCATTGCCTGTTGAGGCTCATCACGGACACTGAAGTAGTCTGGTTCCCCCTCTGGATGGCTGTCCTCCCGAGAGCGTGAAACGTGCACTTTGGTGTTGGTGCCGTCCGTAAGTACCTCATTCCACACCACGACGGCATCCTCCAGGACCGGTGACCTCCAACTGCTGCACCCGGACCACTCGAGCCCAGCGCAGTCCCTAATGGCGAAGCCCAGTCCATAGAAAAGGTCACAACCCATAATGTTGTCACCGTGCGCTACCACCTGGACCGTGAAGTCGTGCATGGCTTTGGATTTGTAGCAAGCAGTCAGTTCCACTGTCCTGACGTTGCACAGTCTGTGACTATTGTACCCGTACAGCGGCATTGGGTTCTTTCTGATTCTGTGGTGGAGGAAAAACTTTTTCACAGTGGCCCAGTTTAGCATCGCCCGCACCGCCGCTGTGTCGAGCAGGAGTGATATAGCTACACCATCCAATTCCACCATACAATAGGAATAACCATTGGCATTGTGACTCACCAAGTGGATGGTCGTTGTTGGCGGGTGGGCTGGCTCACTTGGCGGGCCCCACGGTGCTGCCAACCAGCATGCCCTAGTGAAATGGTCCAGGCATCCACACCTGTTACACTGTTTTCCTCTTGCTGGGCAAACTCGTGCTCTGTCCCGGTGCGTTGGGGACCCACAACCCCCGTAGACGGGGCCTCTCGGAGTAGACCTTCGGCTCACTGCATACGCCTCATACTCCTCTGTCATGTACTTGTCATTCTCCATGTCCACCATGTTAGCTAGCATTGACTGTTGGGGTAGCCTCTGTGTCTGGTGCTCATTTAGCTCCTTGGCTAACTTCTCTGCTGCTTCTAGCTCAACTGCTTTAGTTAGTGTCAGGTCATTTGGTGCCGTTAGCAACCTAGCTCATAGTACAGCATTACACATGTGTTTGGCTAACTGGTCTCGTACCATTTCATCCTCCAGCGGCCCAAAACAGCACATGCTAGCTAGTTGTCTGAGGTCAGCAATGAACTGCTGAATTGGCTCACCGACTCTGTTGTCTCTGGCGAAAGTGAATCTGTCGTACCATCAAGCTGTCCGGTTCAGTAAAAATGGTTAGCTATTAGCTCCACAACCTCCTCATACGGGTCCGTCACGGCCAGTGTGCGGAGAATCCTCTGGCTCTCCGTGCCCAGATTGTGAACAAGCAGCGCTCGCATCCTCACTTTATCCAACATTCCCAGGTCCAATGCTGTAACATACACCTCTAACGCCTCCAGCTAACGTGGCCATACTGACAGTTCTCCTGGGAGCTCAAAGAAAGGCCGCAGTGGTATTACACATGCCTCCATGGTTAATCCTCAGTCACCAAATGTTATGTCCACAAACCTGGCATTAAAGAGACGCAACGAGGGTGCTGCACTGGAACTAGCTTTACTGCAGAACTATGTATACGGCATCACATACACTACACAATAACGAGTCACCTGGGCAAGAGAGCCCTGTAATGGCAGGCTCTCCCATATATGGGCTGGCATGATGACAGCACCAGCCGGCTGCATCATCACTGCCGCTCCCTGCTGTTAACTCCTTCATTACAGCCATGCTTTTGTATTTTGTTATGTATCGGTCTTGATAGCTAGCTTGATTGCTTTCACTGGCCAGGATAGCCCAGGAGATCAGTTCACAGGTGTTACATACCAGCACTCAGCCATATATCTTTCTCAGATGATATTTTACCTTACTTTACTGCAGTTAATTCTACACCAGCTGGGACGGCTCTTTAAGTTACCCTTCTGGCATATTTCCCTTCGAAGCGCCTGAAGAACATACCCAAACTAAATTCAAAGCTGTTCTTCAACCCTTTGCAGTTGCGTCATGGGGTTGGTCACATTCAAAAGATAACACTCTAAATTGTTTGTCGAAGCAGTCAGAATCCCTCTAAGTGCTTCAGCTACTGAGTATGGAACAAAAGGACTGAAGAAGAAAGAGGCACCAGGGGGTCTCAGAAGTACAGGAAAGGACTATCCGCCCCCCAGGGAGTTGGGACAGGCAGGTGTCGAGAGAAGGAGAGAGGGGGTTATTATATTAATGTGCCATGCATGTCTTTGTGCGCTGAAAGTCTTGTGTTTGGACTCCCTGGGTATCACTGTGCAGAAATAAAGGTTATAAAAAGGAGGCGCAGAGAGACCCAGACAGAGTATTTCCTGTACTTGATGTTGGAAGAAAAATAAAGTTCATGTGTCGTTCAGCTCGCTGCCTCATCTTCTTTTTTCTTCCACAGTTTAAACATACTAAATTTGAAAAAAATAAAGTTCACCTGGGTGTTTTTTGTTGGGCTTTTTTTTAGATACAAATGCCTGAAAATGACATACCCGTCCCCCATGATTCTTCAGCTGATGACTCGTCACTTCATCCAGGTCAAGTAATTAATAATTTCTTCAATGTTCAGTGTCAATTTTAGCCGTTTTTCAAAAAAGGTGAGTGACGTTGCAGCTCTGCTGCCCTCTGGATTCATGGACTGGTTTAAGCTAGTGTGACGTAAGCAGGGTTCACACAAAGAAAATGGAGCAGATGGTTGTGATCAACGGGATTTATTTTTCACACACTCTGAGCACAGGCAGGAGGGGAGGTCATTCTCCCAGACCTCCGTTTAAATCACGGTTACACACAACGTTTTCAACTGGCAAAGCATGCTGGGAAATCCCTGCCCCCCTTAACATGGCCCCAACGTTACACTGCCCCCCCCCCCCCGGACTGGTTTCTGTCCCCAGAAAAATTAAAGTCCAATTTAAAAGTCCAATACAAACTCATCCAGGTGTCGGGGCGGTCTTCGGCGCCGGCGGCCAACACGTACAGGCCCCCTAGTGTCCATCTGGGTCTCGGTCGGGGTATCGGGCCGGGATGGAAGCTCCGGTTTGTCCACCAGCGGTGCAGATGGCCGATACGGGGCGAGACGGTCACGATGAAGGACCACAACCCGGTCCCTTTTTCTAAGCCTCACCCTGTACACCACATCTGACAGTCTCTCCAGGACCACGCATGGCCCCGACCACTGGCTCGCCAGCTTCGGTGATCGTCCTCTCTTCCTCTCAGGGCAGAAAACCCAGACTCGATCTCCCGGTGCAAAGTCCCTCCCCTGGCAGCGGGAGTCATACGCTCGCTTCTGCCGGCCCCCTGCCGCCGCCAGGGCCTCTCGAGCCAGCTCATGCACCGTGTGGAGACGTTCTTTCAAACAAAAAAAATAATCCAATCCGGGTTTTCCCTCCACCTCCGGCTCAGGGGGGCAACCGAATACCAAATCCACCGGTGTGCGCAGCTCGCGTCCAAACATGAGCGCTGCAGGGGTGCACCGGGTAGATTCCTGAGCTGCCGTCCGGTACGCCCACAAAACAAAAGGCAGGTGCAGGTCCCAGTCTCGCTGTCGCTGGTCCACTAGGACAGCGAGCTGGGTGGTGAAGGTCCGGTTGAATCGTTCGACCAGGCCGTCGCTCTGTGGATGCAGTGGGGCGGTCCGGGTCTTCCGGATGCCCAGCCGTTTGCAGACCTCTCCGAAGACCTCCGCCTCGAAGTTCCGACCCTGATTGCTGTGCAGCTCCTCCGGTGCGCCAAACCGACAGAACATTTCATCCACCAGCTTTGATGCCGTCGTAGCGGCGCTCTGGTCCAGGACCGCGTACGCCTCTGGCCACTTAGTGAAATAATCCATCGCGACCAGCACGTAGCGGTTCCCCCGGTCCGTGGTCGGGAAAAGGCCCAGGATGTCCACTCCCACTTGCTCCATCGGTGCTCCCACCCGATACTGCTGCAGGGGAGCGTGGGATCGCTGAGTTGGTCCCTTCTGAGCTGTGCATGTGTCGCAGCGATGAACATGGAGCTCCACGTCCTGATGACAACCGGGCCAGTAGAACCGGGCCCGAAGGCGCTGCAGCGTCTTTGTCACTCCGAAGTGGCCCGCTCCTACCGCCCCATGAACCAGCAGGAGTACTTTGGGCCGGAGTCGACGAGGAACCAGCAGCTGCCAGACGTGCCGCTGCCCAGCTGGAGTCTGCCACTGTCTATACACCACGCCCTCGTAGCAGCGGAGGTTGGCCCACTGGGAGTGCAGGGCCTTAGTCTCTGGATCCAGCGGTGACACAACCTCCCAGGCGGGCCGCTGTCCTGCGTCCAGCCACTGCCGAACCCGCGAAATGACCGGGTCTCTGTCCTGCTCGCTCTGCAGCTGCTGCGTGCCAAGAACCTCTGTGACGTCATCGCTGGGGAGAGCTGCCTGATCATCTGAGGGGGGGCTGTGCGTCGCTGCGTGATTCCTGCTCGCAGCGGCTCGGAGAGCGGCAGCCCGTGGGGCGGTTTGGTCCCGATCTTCAGCCCGTTGGCAGTGACAACACTCCTCTGTCGCGCAGGGGCGCCGAGACAGCGCGTCAGCGTTGGCATGGAGGCGGCCTGCCCGATGCACAATCTGGAAATTCTAATCCTGCAGTGCCTCCAGCCATCTCACCAACTGTCCATCCGGTTCTTTGAAGTTAAACAACCAGGTCAGGGAAGCGTGGTCCGTCCTGAGCTGGAACCTCCCCCCGTACACATACGGGCGGAAATGACGCAGTCCTTGGATGACAGCCAGCAGCTCTCTGCGAGTCACACAGTAATTCCTCTCGGCTCTGCTGAGAGTGCGGTTGAACAAAGCGACTGCCTGCTCTCCCTGCTCTCCCTCCTGGGATAGCACTGCCCCGATGCCCTGGTTGCTGGCGTCCGTGTCCACGATGAAAGGGCGGTTCGGGTCAGGATACTGCAGGACGGGGGCTCCGATGAGCGCTGCGCGAAGCTGGGAGAAAGCAGCAGCACAGCTGTCACTCCACTGAAACGTGCGTCCTTTCTGCATCAGCTGATGCAGTGGGCTGGCGATGGTGGCGAAGTCTTTCACAAACCTCCTATAATAGGAGGCCAATCCAAGAAAACTCCTCAGTTCTCCAACGTTCCGGGGCACTGGCCAGTCTCTCACTGTTGCCACTTTTTCCAGGTCAGTGGCGACCCCCCGCTGCGCTGACGACGTGGCCCAAAAAGGTGGTCTCCCGCCGGAACAGGTGGCATTTCTTAGGGTGTAACCATAGCCCCGCCTGCTGGATGGCTCCCAGCACCTCTCGGAGATTTGACAGGGCGCTGTCAAAATCAGCTGCATGCACCAGTAGGTCATCCAGGTAAACAACGCAGCGACTCCGGGGCACGTGAGCCAGCACTCGCTCCATCAAGCGCTCAAAGGTGGCCGGAGCGTTGCAGAGTCCAAACGGCATCACTTTAAACTGGTACAGTCCCTGCCCGATGGAGAAGGCTGTTTTTTGGCGGGCCTCAGGTGACAGCTCTACCTGCCAATAGCCGCTGCGTAGATCCAGTGAGCTGAAACAGCTGGAGCCGGCGATGTGGTCCAGTGCGTCATCGATGCGGGGCAGGGGGTAGGAATCTTTCCTGGTGGCGTCGTTCAGGCGTCGGTAATCCACACAGAACCGCCTCCTTCTTCTTGACCAGCACCACAGGCGCCGCCCAGGGGCTGCTGGAGGGCTCAATGACATCTGCCTCCAGCATTTCTCGTACTTTTTGTTCTGCTGCTGCCCGCCTTGAAAAGGGCAGCCGGCGTGGGCGGAGTCGAATCGGCCTGGCCTCACCGGTGTCGATCTCGTGCTGCACCAACCCGGTCCGGCCGCATTCCTCATCCTTCGCGGCGAAAACACCCACGTAATAGTCCAATAGCTCCCGCAGATGGCGTCTCTGTTCCGGGTCCAGCCCGCTGCAGCTCCGCTGAAATAATTCCTCCACCACCTGCTGCGTCTCTGCTGACACGTTGACCCCTCCCCTTGCTGTCCCTGTGTGTGCTCGTGCTCCCTCTGTCCGCGCTGGTGACGTCATCGTGTCCAGTCCTCGCGGTGGCCTGCCTGGTCCGGTCTGTCTTGGCGATCCCTCGATTGCGCGTGCCCCCGTGTCCCTTCCCTGGGTTCTGCTGTGGAGCGTGATGGTCCGGTTTCCCAGCTGGAGGGAAGGTCCGGCAGTGTCGATCTTGGCACGCCAGGCTGTGAGCAGGTCTAGTCCAATAATACAGGGGTCTTGGATGTCAGCCAGCCAGAACGGGTGTCTTATGTTCTGACCGGCCACCCCCACCACCAGCACTCTCCGCCCCTTCAGTCGGGCGCGCTCACCGGTAGCTGTGGTGACGCAGCGCTCGGTGGGTTCCCACCCCCGCGGAGCCGTCTTGCTTGTGCCCGGCAGCACACCGGGTCGAACCAAGGAGATTGTACAGCCGGTGTCAATCAGGTCCCGGATCGACGTCTTCCCCAAGCTGCACTGTAGATAGATCCCTGGAGAGTGTCCAACTCGGCCCACGCGCGGTGCCGGCTCCTCGGGGGAAACATCTGCTGGAGGTGGCCTGTCCCCGTTCACGCCACCTCGCTCTAGTTTAACGCCGGCAAGGGGCCGGTTTGTCGTGGGGTGGGTGCTGTGCGTTGCTGCTTCAGCGGTGCGATTTATTAGCGGCTCTGCCCGCTCTGCTTCTGCCACTGCAGTCCTCCAGTCGCTCGCGGCATGGAGCCGTACGTGGCTCTGGAGCTGGGCCGGGCGGAGACCTTGGATGAAACTCCGGAGGGCGAGCTTCTCTACTGCCTCCGGCGCGAAATCTGGGTAGCTGCGCCGGGTTAACAGCCATATGTCTGCAGCATAGGCTCCTAGTTTTTCCTGGTGGTTCCGGCGGCGGCAGGTCAGTTGTTCTTGGGCGTGCTCAGCATCCGCTATTCTCCCAAATCGTCTCTGGAGCGCCCCTTGTAGTGCTGGCCAGCTGTGGTGCTCCTCGGGCTGGAGATCAGAGAGCGTGCAGAGGGCTTTCCCTTCCAAGGCCAGCGCAACCTGTACGGCGGTTTCCTCTGGTGACCAGCCGTTCAGCGCCGCAGTCAGCTCGACCTGTGTCAGGTAGTCATCCAATGTGGCTTCGCCGTTGAAACGGGGAATCTTGGCCCGCTGTCGAACAGGTGGGGTGGTTGTTTCCTGATCGATCGCCACCCTTGATCGCCGTGGGGTCGCCAGCCCGTGCTGTCCTGAGAAGGGTGGAATGTTTGCTCTGCTCTGTCTTGAAAAAGACAGGAGGCGGGGTGCGCTGGCCCCGTCAGGTCCGCCGCTTCGTTCGTCCCGGCTCCGGGCTCCCAGTGGTGGTGTCTCGGTCCCATCGTCCATCATCAGCTGAGCAATGGCCTGCTCCAGCTGCTGGATCTCCATTCTGATCCTAGCTTCCATTTGCTCCATCCCATTTCTGACACCAGTGTGACGTAAGCAGGGTTCACACAAAGAAAATGGAGCAGATGGTTGTGATCAAAGGGATTTATTTTTCACACACTCTGAGCACAGGCAGGAGGGGAGGTCATTCTCCCAGACCTCCGTTTAAATCACGGTTACACACACATAACGTTTTCAACTGGCAAAGCATGCTGGGAAATCCCTGCCCCCCTTAACATGGCCCCAACGTTACACTAGCTTTACACACGAGCTTTAAAGGGGGGAAGTGCGCTGAATCCCCCCTTGTAAGGTATCCCTGAATTCAGAAATGAATTGGTTACCCAACAATTGGCTTGTCGTGTTCCCGTTAGCCATGAGGCTGGACCTTCACGCTAGCTTTATCACTCATTGGGTTTCTACAGCCTTCAATCACCAAATGGAGGGTCTGTTGGGTCAAATGAGCTGTCAATCAAATCTAGAGAGCCACCTCATTCTTGGGCTTCTGTTTCCGGGTCGATCTCATTAAAGTGTAGTTTTTTAGCCACAATACAGCTGGTATGTGCTGCTAACTTTAAAGCAAATGCTCCGATTTTATGGGCAGTTTTCCCCATTGTCATCAAAACAGATAATGAATCTTACTCAAATGGATCTATTGGACCTTTTGCAAAACAGATGGACTATATTTGTTGAACTATCCATTCAAGAACAGCAACGAAGCTTCTTGGGTGAGTCAGTGCTATGTTGCTATGCTATGCTAGCTTGTTTAAAGTACTATTTAAATCCAGTGTTATGATTTTGTCTGAAATCTGTTTCAATAACCAAATAGATGAAATTGTAAGCTTTCAAATGATGTAAGGCATGACCAGCTACTCTGAACATGTTTACCACAATTCACTGTGCCACCGCAGAGACATTAAAAGACATTTAGACGTCCTGTTCACAGGACCCGGAACGTTAAGAGGTTAAGTAGCATCGGTTAGCTGCCGTTAGCAGAGTTAAATTCACTGTTTCTGTGCTTCTTTCACCCCAGGGGCCAGCCATATACTATAGTATACTCCTGTCCACAGTAGCACTTTATTTTTTCACATTTTTACCTTCAAAAATTTTTACATTTGTTAAGTCAGGCTGTGTTGCCAGTGTGAGTGAAGTTAAAGTTAGCCAGTGGCTAACTAGCTAACTTTAGCCTCACTATGGCTGCATCAACAACTGATGGAATGATGAAAGAATGAAGGAAAGGTGAAGTACGATCGTTTTGAGAAAGACTGCTTAAGCTGGGTTAAAATGATGCTGTGACATTTAAACCCTGAGGTATTTGGACCAAAACATTTCACAGATATTTTTAATGAAGACCTCTGGAAACCGTGTCATCATGGTGGAAACAAACCCATCTAGGATCTGGATTTTCTCCTGGACTCAGTTCATACACAGTTTGGACTCTGCTGTGCACACGTACCTTGGTCACGGTCTCAAACATGGGGATGAGGACAAACTTGATGAAGCCAATCTGAGCCGTTGGCTTGGTGACCTTTTCTCTGTCCATGAATGGAGCCACAGGAAGCCCCTCGGCCTTCTCCCTGTCGCTCTGGATGGCACACGGGACGAGATTCAGTGTTAGCCAGAGGAACCGTTGGAAATGTTTTTTTCTTGTAAATTTGCATTTTTTCCAGTAACATTTTTAACTTTTCTGTCAGATTGTAACGTTGTTCTGAAAAACTTGCAATGTTTTTCCTGTAAATTCATATCATTGCACCTTTAATCTTGTAAATTTGTACCTAATTTACATTTACATGTTTGTACCTTGGTAAGTAGCCCCTCACTAAAAAATCACTTATCGACCATCAGTCAGTCCAGCTTGACTGTGAAGAAGTGCTACCAACACTAACGTACCTCGTCTTTACTGCAGTCTACTTCTAGATAAAAAGGTGCCTGCACAGGACTGACCTGCATGAAGTACTCTCTGAGCAGACAGTCGACCCAGGGCTCGGACACCTCCATGGGTCGCACCTCGTTGGAGACGTCGCAGCACTTGATGAGCACCATCTTCAGCTGCCGAGTCAGCAGAAACACAAACCATTTAAACAAGGGGAACACAGCAGCTGTGATGGAACTAGATGTAACAAACTCTGGAATGTTCTGCTTCTGTGCTCGTGACGTCACATTTGTCTCACGTTCCAGTTCTAGGGTAAGAAGAGCTGCATGTGAGCGGAGGCGTCCTTACACAGGTCATGTGCTCCTCGTCCGTGTAGTCAAAGTTGTCCACCTTCTGCTTGAAAGACTCCAGGATCTCTCCGTGACGCGCCATGTCTGTGGCCAGGATCAGCGTGATGGTCCCCTGACAGACGGGGACAATGTCGGTCAGTCACACACGCACCACCTGACCAAAGAAAGCTCACACACTGACACCCAGAGAAGGAGTTAAGAGGGAACTTCTGCAGCACCTTTGCATGAAAAAGGAACCTGTGCAGGACAGAATCTCAGGTTTGTCCCACAGACTTAGGAACCTGTAAGGAACATCACATTTCCTCTTCATAAAGAAGCATCCCAACATGTAGAAAAAAGTTTCAAATCTACAAGAAAAAAGTTGCAAAATTATGAGAAAAAAGTTTCAAATCTACAAGAAAAAAGTTGCAAAATTATGAGAAAAGTTTAAAATCTACAAGAAAAAAGTTTAAAATCTACGAGAAAAAAAGTTGCAAAATTATAAGAAAAAAGCTTTAAATCTACAAGAAAAAAGTTGCAAAATTATGAGAAAAAAGTTTAAAATCTACAAGAAAAAAGTTACAAAATTATGAGAAAAAAGTTTAAAACCTACAGGAAAAAAGTTTAAAATCTATGAGAAAAAAGTTGCAAAATTATGAGAAAAAAGTTTCAAATCTACAAGAAAAAAGTTACAAAATTATGAGAAAAAAGTTTAAAATCTACAAGAAAAAAGTTACAAAATTATGAGAAAAAAGTTTCAAATCTACAAGAAAAAAGTTGCAAAATTATGAGAAGTTTAAAATCTACAAGAAAAAAGTTTAAAATCTACGAGAAAAAAAGTTGCAAAATTATAAGAAAAAAGCTTTAAATCTACAAGAAAAAAGTTGCAAAATTATGAGGAAAAAAGTTTCAAATCTACAAGAAAAAAGTTGCAAAATTATGAGAAAAAAAGTTTCAAATCTACAAGAAAAAAGTTGCAAAATTATGAGAAAAAAAGTTGCAAAGCTACAAGAAAAAGTTTTAAAATCTACAAGAAAAAAGTTACAAAATTATGAGAAAAAAGTTTAAAACCTACAGGAAAAAAGTTTAAAATCTATGAGAAAAAAGTTGCAAAATTATGAGAAAAAAGTTTCAAATCTACAAGAAAAAAGTTACAAAATTATGAGAAAAAAGTTTCAAATCTACAAGAAAAAAGTTGCAAAATTATGAGAAGTTTAAAATCTACAAGAAAAAAGTTTAAAATCTACGAGAAAAAAAGTTGCAAAATTATAAGAAAAAAGCTTTAAATCTACAAGAAAAAAGTTGCAAAATTATGAGAGCAAAGTTTAAAATCTACAAGAAAAAAGTTTCAAATCTACAAGAAAAAAGTTGCAAAATTATGAGAAAAAAAGTTTCAAATCTACAAGAAAAAAGTTGCAAAATTATGAGAAAAAAAGTTGCAAAGCTACAAGAAAAAGTTTTAAAATCTACAAGAAAAAAGTTGCAAAATTATGAGGAAAAAAGTTTCAAATCTCCAAGAAAAAAGTTGCAAAATTATGAGAAAAAAAGTTGCAAAGCTACAAGAAAAAGTTTTAAAATCTACAAGAAAAAAGTTGCAAAATTATGAGGAAAAAAGTTTCAAATCTACAAGAAAAAAGTTGCAAAATTATGAGAAAAAAAGTTTCAAATCTACAAGAAAAAAGTTGCAAAATTATGAGAAAAAAAGTTGCAAAGCTACAAGAAAAAGTTTTAAAATCTACAAGAAAAAAGTTGCAAAATTATGAGAAAAAAAGTTTCAAATCTACAAGAAAAAAGTTGCAAAATTATGAGAAAAAAAGTTGCAAAGCTACAAGAAAAAGTTTTAAAATCTACAAGAAAAAAGTTGCAAAATTATGAGAAAAAAAGTTTCAAATCTACAAGAAAAAAGTTGCAAAATTATGAGAAAAAAAGTTGCAAAGCTACAAGAAAAAGTTTTAAAATCTACAAGAAAAAAGTTGCAAAATTATGAGAAAAAAGTCTAAAATCTCCAAGAAAGGCTTCCATAATGTAAGAAGACTATTTAATATTATCTATTCTAATAAAGAAGCACCGGACACAGCTCTCCTATCACCGGACGCCGAAAAGGCCTTTGATAGAGTTGAATGGCCCTTTCTTTTTGAAGTCCTACAAAGGTTTGGACTTGGAAATAATTTCATAAAATGGGTTCAGATAATATACAATAATGCTACAGCAGAAATCCTAACAAACAGCAATATCTCAAAATCAATAAAGATCAATAGAGGATGTCGACAAGGCTGTCCACTTTCACCTTTACTGTTTACTATGGCAATTGAACCTTTAGCGATGGCAGTATGTTTACATTCACAAATATATGGAATTAAAGTAGGACCAACAGAACATAAAATCTCCCTGTATGCCGATGACATAATTTTGTTTATGTTGAATCTTAAAAAATCAATTCCGACCTTGTTGAATTTAATAAAGAATTTTGGGGAAATATCAGGATATAAAATAAATAAAACTAAATCTTCAATATTAATGCTAAATGAGACCCAGAGAAATTACCCAGCTCCTGAGGTAAATCAATTCAATGTTGTAAATCAGTTTAAATATTTAGGAATTCAAATTGTGCCTAAGCTAGAATCAGTCGCCAGTGCCAACTATGAAGCCTTAATGATAGATATTAATGAGTTAATTCAGAGATGGATGTCACTATCAATGTCGATGATAGGAAGAATCAATATACTTAAAAGTAATATCTTACCTAAAATACTTTATTTATTTCAATACATTCCTTTGCCACCACCTTCAGATCTATTCTCAAGAATTAAATAAAAGTTAGTGGAGTTTATATGGAACAACAGGAGGGCTAGATTACGTCTGTCTTTATTATATTTACCATTTGATCGTGGAGGTCTGAAATGTCCAAATTTTATGTTGTATTATTGGTCGGCACAACTGAGGTCTATGACATATTATTTTTCATCAAATGATCTCCCTCACTGGACTGAAATGGAATCATACAATTTACCTTTACCTCTTCCCATATTCATATACTCAGATTCGGCAAAAAAATTACAAAAACAAGTTAAAAATCCATTTGTAAAGCATATGATCAAAATATGGTGTGAAACTAAAAAATATTTAAAAGAACCACACTTATTGTCACAATTTAGTCCAATATGGGGTAATCAATGTTTTAAACCAGGGAGAGCGGACGCTGTATTTAAAGTATGGAATTTAAAAAGGATTCAAAAGATTCAAGACTTATATCTGTCATGTTCAGATAACATAATGTCTTTTGAAGAGCTGAGGATCAAATTTAATCTTAATAGAACACATTTTTTTTAAATATCTTCAGCTTAGGAACTTTATTCGATCAAATCAAAATAAAGCTCTCACTCGACCTATTTATTCATCCTTGGAAAAAATGATGATGAAAGATAGTAAAAGAAAGGGTATTATTTCAGAGTTTTATAACTCATTGACACTATCTTCAAGTGAAAACTCACAGAAAAGATTGAATTATTGGAAAGAAGATCTGCAAACTGAAATTTCAGAGGAACAATGGGAATTGGCTTGTACAGAAGCTCAAACCAAATCAATAAATGTACGTCTTAAATTGATACATTTTAAATGGTTAATGCGGATGTATGTTACACCGGTGGAGTTAAATAGATATAACAAAAACATACCAGATACATGCACAAAATGTATGGAAAGTAAAGGAACCCTATTTCATTGTATATGGGAATGTAGAAAAATTAGAATGTTTTGGGAAGAGGTGAGGGTAACAAATGAAAAAATAATTTCAAAACAAATCATATTGAATCCTAAACTGTTTTTGTTGGGTCTGCATCCAGAAAAGCATAACTTTAATAAAAGTGAAAGAGCATTCATAGACCTCAGTTTGCTTAACGCCAAAAAATGTATTGCACTATTATGGAAAAAGACTCATAGACCAGATGTGACTCAGTGGTTAAGACAGATGTTAACAAACCTTCCATTAGAAAGAATAACATATATACTGAAATCAAAGGAAATTGTGTTTGAGAATATATGGAGACCTTTTATTGATTATGTAAAGAATTTAAACATAACTTTTGAAGGTGAATGATGTGTGTGGACCTTGTAAATTCCAAACTGGTGAATGTATAATATGTATACTTATGTAATGGATTGTCTAGACTAAAGAGAGGAGCATTGTTGAAGACCTGTTCTTGTTAGTGGTTGTTGGTGGGTTTTTGTTTTTTTTTTAGGATTTTTTTTTATTACTTTAGTGTTAGTGTCTGATTGTTTGTGTTATGTTTGTAAAAAAAAAAAGGTTCAATAAAAATATTGTGGAAAAAAAAAATACAAGAAAAAAGTTTAAAATATACAAGAAAAAAAATGCAAAATTATGAGAAAAAAGTTGCAAATCTACAAGAAAAAAAGTTGCAAAATTGTGAGAAAAAAGTTTCAAATCTACAAGAAAAAAGTTCAAATCTACAAGAAAAAAGTTGTAAAATTACGAGAATAAAGTTCCAAATCTACAAGAAAAAAAGTTGCAAAATTGTGAGAAAAAAGTTTCAAATCTACAAGAAAAAAGTTCAAATCTACAAGAAAAAAGTTGTAAAATTACGAGAATAAAGTTCCAAATCTACAAGAAAAAAATTTAAAATCTAAAAGAAAAAGGTTTAAAATCAACAAGAAAAAGGTTTAAAATCTACAAGAAAAAAGTTTAAAATCTACAAGAAAAAAGCTGCAAATCTACAAGAAAAAACTTGCAAAATTATGAGAAAGTTTCAAAATTATGAGAAAAAAGTTTAAAATCTACAGAAAAAAGTTTAAAATCTACAAGAAAAAAGTTGCAAAATTATGAGAAAAAAGTTTTTAATCTACAAGAAAAAAGTTTCAAATCTACAAAAAAAAAGTTGCAAAATTATGAGAAAAAAGTTTCAAATCTACAGAAAAAGTTTAAAATATACGAGAAAAAAGTTGCAAAATTATGAGACAAAAGTTGCAAATCTACAAGAAAAAAGTTGCAAAATTGCAAAATTTTGAGAAAAAAGTTTAAAATCTACAAGAAAAAAGTTTAAAATCTACGAGAAAAAAGTTGCAAAATTTTGAGAAAAAAGTTTCAAATCTGCAAGAAAAAAGTTGCAAAATTATGAGAAGAATGTTTAAAATCTACAAGAAAAAAGTTTAAAATCTACAACAAAAAAGTTGCAAAATTATGAGAATAAAGTTTCAAATCTACAAGAAAAAAGTTTCAAATCAACAAGAAAAAATTTTAAAACCTACAAGAAAAAAAAACTGCAAAATTATGAGGGAAAAAAAGTTCCAAATCTACATGAAAAAAGTTGCAAAATTATGAAAAAAAGTTTCAAATCTACAAGAAATCGTCACCTTATCGTGGTGGGGGGGGTTGGGTGCCCCAGTGATCCCAGGAGCTACTGTATGTTGTCCGGGGCAATTTGCCTCTGGTAGCGTCACCCATGACAAACTGGTCCTGGGTGAAGGGCCAGACTAAGAAAGATCCAACAGACTCTCATAATGAATGCTAGAACAAGGATTCAGTGTACCCTGCCCGGTATGGGGTTACCAGGGCCCCACCCTGGAGACAGGCCTGGGGGAGGAGCTCGACGGCTAGCGTCTGGTGGCTGGGTTTCCACCCTTGGGACCCGGCCGGGCTCAGCCGGAAGGAGTTGCATGGGTCCACCCTCCAGTGGCCTCACCACCTGCAGGAGGGACCATGGGGGTCCGGTGCTATGTGGATCTGGATCAGGTGGCGGTCAAAGGCGGAGACCTTGGCGGTCTGATTCCAGGCTTCCTAAACTGGCTTTTGGGATGTGGAATGTCACCTCTCTGGTGGGGAAGGAGCCTGAGCTGGTGCATGAGGTTGAGAAATACCGGCTAGATATAGTCGGCCTCACCTCAACACACAGCTCCGGCTCCGGAACCAGTCTCCTGGAGAGGGGCTGGAGCTTGGTCTACTCTGAAGTCGCCCCGGGCGAGAGGCGACAAGCAGGGGTGGGTATTCTTGTATCCCCCCACCTTGCGGCCTCTATATTGGAGTTTTCCACGGTGGACGAAAGGGTTATTTCCCTGTGCCTTTGGGTTGTGAAATGGGTCCTGACCTGATCTGATAGAATAATTATAGTAGGGGACTTTAATATACATGTGGATGTAGATAGTGACTGCCTTAATGTGGCTTTTAATTCAATATTAGACTCGATTGGGTTTTCTCAGAAAGTAGGAAATTCTACTCATTACCTCCACCATACATTGGACCTTGTTCTGACATATGGCATAGAAATAGAAAATCTTGTAGTGTCTCCTCATAACCCTGTACTGTCAGACCATTGTCTGTTAACCTTTGATTTTACTATTTCTGACTATTTGGCTCCTAAAGAAAAATATTATCACAGTAGATGCCTCTCAGATGATGCTGTTTCCAAATTTATGCAGATTGTTTCCTCTATGCCATGTGTCAACACAACGGAAATAAGCTATAGACAGCTTGCTCCTTCTGTAATTGATAACATGGTGGATAGTGTTTCAGCTTCTCTGCATCAGGCTCTAGACTTGGTGGCCCCCTTAAAAAAGAAAAAGTCTAATCAGAGATTTTTAACTCCTTGGTTCAACACAGAAACTCGTAGCTTAAAACAGAAGACTCGTCAATTAGAAAGAAAATGGCGCTCTACTAATTTAGATGAAATCTATTTAGCTTGGAGAAATCATCTTTTAATTTATAAAAAATCTCTTAGAAAAGCTAGAACGAGTTATTACTCTGCATTAATAGAAGAGAACAAGAATAATCCCAGGTTTCTTTTCAGTACTGTAGCCAGGTTGACAAAGAGTCAGGACTCTGTCAATCCTAGCATCCCCTTAGAGCTTACTAGTCAGGACTTTATGAACTTTTTCAATAATAAAATTTCATCCATCAGAGATAAAATCAATCAGATTCTTCCCACAGTTAACTTAAATACTGTAACTACTACAACTCCTTCTATTGATGTCTGTCTTGATGAGTTTACTCCAATCGACCTTTGTGAGTTAGACAAAATAGTTTCCTCATCCAAACCTTCAACTTGTCTGTTAGACCCTATTCCTACCAGGTTATTTAAAGAAGTCTTCCCACTTATTGGTAGCTTTATTCTTCATATAATCAATTCTTCATTAACTTTAGGCCATGTACCGCAGGCTTTTAAAACGGCTGTAATTAAACCCTTACTCAAAAAGCCAACGCTAGATCCAGGAGCTTTAGCTAACTATAGACCAATCTCTAATCTCCCTTTCATTTCAAAAATCTTAGAAAGAGTTGTTGCTATGCAATTATTTGACCACCTGCAGGGAAATGGTTTATTTGAGGAGTTTCAATCTGGGTTTAGAATCCATCATAGCACTGAAACAGCCTTAGCGAAGGTCACTAACGACCTCCTCATTGCATCTGATAATGGACTAGTTTCTGTACTTGTCCTTTTAGATCTTAGTGCAGCTTTTGATACTATTGATCATAATATTCTACTTGATAGATTAGAACACTATGTTGGACTTAATGGAACTTCGTTGCAGTGGTTTAGATCTTATTTATCTGATAGGTTCCAGTTTGTTCATGTAAATGATGAGTTTTCTCTCAGCTCAAAGCTTAGTCATGGAGTTCCACAGGGATCTGTGCTTGGCCCTACTCTTTTTAGTTTATATATGCTTCCGTTAGGCAACATTATTAGAAAGCACTTTATACATTTTCACTGTTATGCAGATGACACACAATTATACTTGTCAATGAAGCCAGATGATACTAATCAATTAGCCAAGTTAGAAGCCTGTCTTAAGGAAATCAAAGTTTGGATGACTTGTAATTTCCTGCTATTAAATTCAGATAAGACTGAAGTCATTCTTGTTGGTCCAAAAAACCTTAGAAATTCCTTTCCAAATCAAACTTTCAGTTTGGATGCAGTTACTCTTTCTCTTAACAGCTCTGTGAGGAACCTTGGAGTTATTTTTGATCAGGATTTGTCCTTCAATTCACATATTAAATTTGTTTCTAAGACTGCCTTCTATCATTTGCGTAATATTGCCAAGATTAGGAGCATCTTGTCTCAGAGTGATGCTGAGAAGCTGATCCACGCTTTTGTTAGCTCGAGATTAGATTATTGTAATTCTTTATTATCAGGTTGTCCTAAAACATCTTTAAAAAGTCTTCAGCTGATCCAAAATGCTGCAGCAAGAGTTTTAACAGGTACTAGAAAGAGAGATCATATCTCTCCGGTTCTGGCCTCCCTTCATTGGCTTCCCATAGAGTTTAGAATTAAGTTTAAAATCCTTCTTCTTACTTACAAAGCTCTAAACAATCAGGCTCCTTTTTATTTAAAAGATCTGATACTACCGTATCATCCTAACAGAGCACTACGCTCCCAAAATGCAGGTTTACTTGTAATACCTAGAATCTCCAAAAGTACAATGGGAGGCAGAGCCTTCAGTTATCAAGCTCCTCTCCTGTGGAATCAGCTGCCAATCTGGATTCGGGAGTCAGACTCGATCTCTGTTTTTAAGAATAGGGCTAAAACCTACCTTTTTGATATAGCCTACAATTAGGGAGGGATCATGTGTTTCTGAACCCTCCCTTAGTTATGCTGCTAATAGGTTTAGTCAGCCGGGGGACCTCCAGTAATGCACTGGGCCTCACTCCTTTCCTCACTCTCTATGAAATATTTTTTTTTTGCTGGTCATTAACATTTGTTTGTTCTCTCCCATAGATTGAGTCCCCATCGTGCTGTTTGCTCTCTACATGTCTGTTCTTTTCTTCTTCTCTATCCCCTCACCCCCCAGCCAGTCGCAGCAGATGACTGCCCCTCCCTGAGCCTGGTTCTGCTGGAGGTTTCTTCCTGTTAAAAGGGAGTTTTTCCTCTCCACCGTCGCCAAGTGCTTGCTCACAGGGGATCGCCTGATTGCTGGGGTCTTTCTGCAACTGTGGGGGTCCTCCCTACAGTTGATAGTGCTATGAGATGACTGTTGTTGTGAAATGGCGCTATATAAATAAAGTTGAATTGAATTGAATCATTTGTTCCTATTCACCAAATGATGGTTCAGAGTACCCACCCTTTTTGGAGTCTCTTGACTGAGGTGCTGGAGAGTGCTCCTCTTGGAGATGCCATTGTCCTACTGGGGGATTTGAATGCGCACATGGGCAATGACAGTGAAACCTGGAAGGGGGTGATTGGGAGGAATGGCCTGCCCGATCTGAACCCGAGTGGTGTTCAGTTATTGGACTTCTCTGCTAACCACAGTTTGTCCATAACAAACACCATGTTCAAGCATAAGGGTGCCCATATGTGCACCTGGCACCAGGACACCCTAGGTCGCAGATCGATGATCAATTTTGTTATCGTGTCATTAGACCTGCGACCATATGTCTTCAGAGATGAGAATCCTCCTCGGATCCGAGGAATTCCTCGGATTTGATCATGTCTAGGGTCATTCTCGTGAATCGTCTAAATTCGAGGAGAAAATTTTAGGGGGGGGGGGGGGGGGGGGTCTGGCGGCGAGTCGTATTTTCGATCGGATGTGAAAATCCACCGCGCAGAACGCGCTACCCAGCGAGATCAGTAATGTAATGTAACAAGGCCACTGATAGGCTGATACTTATTGAAGCAACCAATCGGCAATGTTGTTAGATTTCCTATGTCATATCCGGATAACACGCGGAGCGAAATGCAAGTGGCGGATGGTTCAATCAGTTCAATCAACTGAGTTTTCCCGATTTCGTCAAAATGGTGAACCTAAAACTCACGAAAGACAACAAAGCAAGAATTTTAGAAATCGACAAAGGGATAAAGAACAAGTTTTGTTGGGAATGACTTGAAAAAACTGTGTCAATGACTGTAAAGATCGGTAAAAATACCGAAGTTGTGGTTGAAAAAATGGCCGACTTCATAGCGAAATGCGAAGTACCAGGGAAAGCCCAGTGTGTTTATTGCAACGATTTCTTGAGTTATGGATCTCGTGGTTGTGTTGCCTTAGTTGAGCACTGTTCAAAACAGAAACATCTCAAAATTGTGGCTACAATGAGATCGAACTAGTCACTCGGTGCTGCGTTCAAAACGATCGATGGACATGGTCAAACTCAGATGCCAGTCAATCAAAGTTCATCACAGTCGCCCCCGATTACAGCAATTAGTGATCGGAAGACGCATTCCGAGGTAAGATTTTTTTTTTCTCGTTTAAGTAATGTACTTGAGAATTTTCGCGTAATGAATTTGTTATGAAATAGCATGTGTAAGTTGTGATGGCATGCCATCACAACTTACTGCATCACAGCATTACACAATGCTGTTCTTCAACCCTTTGCAGCATCTTCATGGGGTTGGTCTCATTTAAAAGAAAATACTCTGAATTTTTTGGCAAAACAGTCATAATTTCTCTAAGTGCTCCTGCCACTGAGTAACAGGAAAGTTCACCTGGGTGTTTTTTTAGATACAGATGCTTGCAAATAACATACAGCTGTCAGATACTCGCTGGAAAACAACAGAAATGTAGAACCAAGTGTTTTCAAGCTCAGGTCAAAATTTTGTAAAAATGCCACAAAAAATGAATATATTACACAGCTTTTTTCTGAGGTTGTAACAAGGCTGTGTCTGTACTGGAAGGCCGGAAATACAGCTTTTTTTTTTTTTCAGTGCACACTGAGACGCAGAGACGTGACTGCCCGCTGAATTCACAAGAGTTCAAGGGGTTAAAATATACTAATATGCAACTTTTTTATATTCCTAGTAACACTAACAAATGCACACGTTAATAAATCAAAATGTTTGCAGAATGTCAGTATATTTTAATAAATGGGTGATGGACTTGGTGATGGAATTTTGTTAATATTTATAATTTATTTTACTTGGTTAAATTATTTTGTCTGTTCTAGAACTATGTAAATGTAATTCTGTGTCAGTTCTAAACATATTAGATAGTAGTAAAATATAATTTAGTATTATTACATCAACATACTACTCAGATATCATAAATTTAATACATATGTACTGTGTTTCACTTTATTTTGTGGTTGAAAAAATGGCCGACTTCATAGCGAAATGCAAAGTACCAGGGAAAGTGACACTGAATCAAAACAGTATTGAACATGATTACACATGTGATGCAGCAGCAGATTAAAAAGAGAAACTATAAATGCATTTGTACTTACTTCTAACTTTAAATATAAGACCACATTTGAGCATTCTAAAACACCAGATTTTGTTAGCTTCTGGGGGGCAACGCCCCCCAGACCCCACACCAAGGCTCCGCCTTGGATCCAGCTTGGGGGCCTGCATCCCCCAAGACCCCCAGCTGTTTCCTCTTTTTTTCCAAAACCCCATTCTCATCCCTGTGTCTTGGACATTCAGGTAAAGAGAGGTGCAGAGCTGCCAACTGATCACCACCTGGTGGTGAGTTAGATCCGATGGCAGGGGAGGATGCATTCAGACCTGGTAGATCCCAAACGCATAGTGAGGGTGTGCTGGGAACGTCTGGCTGAGGCCCCTGTCCAGGAGGTCTTCAGCCCCCACCTCCGGAAGAACTTCAACCACATTCCGAGGGAGTCTTGAGACATGGAGTCTGAATGGGCCATGTTCTTTTTTTTTTTTTTTTTTTTTTTTTTTTTCTCTCGGCGCCACACGAGTCGGCTGCCTTTTGCAACAGCGGCTCGATTCCGAGTCTTTTTCCCTTCCTCTCTCTTCTGATCCGTCTTTTTTTTTTTCACCCCACTTATATCACGGACACACAGATCGTCCTAAATGTCTCCTGAGCCGGTGGACGGAGCCACTGTCTATAGCAGGATACGATACAGCAGAGAACAGCTGCTAGCATTCAACCGCCACCCGGTCCCATTGGAAAAACTCGACATACCGAGTGAACTGAGGCGAAAACGCCGCGGCTGCCGGGCTGGAGTAAGGCGGAGGACAAAAAATATAAGGTACAGACCCTCCCTTCCATCTGTTGTCATGGGAAATGTACGGTCGATACTGGGAAAGTTAGATGAGCTAGCGGCTATCTCCCGTTATGATAGCACATACCGGGAGTGCTCTCTCCTTTTGTTTACTGAGACGTGGCTAACTGAACTAGCAGCAGATGCTAACATTGAGCTGGAGGGTTTTCACATGATACGAGCTGACCGAACACCAGACAGTGGCAAGGCTAGGGGCGGTGGAGTGATCATGTATGTTAACAACAACTGGTGCAGACCGGGACATATCACTGTTAAACAACGACACTGCAGCAAAGACATTGAGTTGCTAGCTGTTAGCATGAGGCCTACATATCTCCCGAGAGAACACTCACACGTGATCTGCATTGTTGTTTATGCAAATCCGACGGCGAACGCTGGGACAGCACGTGACGTCATCCATTCAGTAACCAGCAGGCTGCAGACAGAACACCCAGATGCTCTTCTCCTCATCTCAGGCGATTTCAACCATGTTTCACTGTCTCCCATTCTACCCACGTTCACCCAGTATGTCACATGCCACACTAGAGACAATAAAACACTGGATTTATTCTACGCAAACACTAAGGAGGCGTACACCTCATCACAACTACCCCCACTCGGGAGATCGGATCACAACTTGGTTCATCTCCGGCCGGTGTACAAACCCCTAGTGCACAGACAACCTCCGGCCATGCACACTGTGGAGTTATGGTCTGAGGAGACAATGGACACCCTAAAGGGCTGTTTTGAAGCCACCGCCTGGAAGCAGCTCTGCGATCCACATGGTGAGGACATCGATGGCCTCATTCACACCTTCACGGGCTACCTCAGCTTCTGTGTGGACAAATCCGTTCCCACCAAGACCATACGGCGTCACTCAAACAACAAACCCTGGATCAACCCTGAGATAAAAACACTTCTGAGAGAGAAGAAGAGGATCTTCAGGTCGGGGAACAGGGAGATGCTGAAGTCCGTACAGAGGGAGCTGAGGAGAAAGATCAGAGAAGGCAAGGACAGCTTCAGGAAGAAGATGGAGGACAAGCTGCAACAGAGCGACATCAGCGGGGTCTGGAGAAACCTCAAAACCATCTCGGGGCTCCAGAATACCTCCCCCCAGGCCACAGGGGGCAGGGAGTGGGCGAACAACCTGAATCTGTTTTTCAATAGATTTGACCAACCGCCCTCCCCCCTGACGGCACAACAACCACTGCTGCCTCTAAAGAAATCAAGTCCTGCTGCCCACTCCCCACTCTACCAACACCCCCCCACTCCCAACACACAGCCCCCCATCCTGACCCTGACCAGGACCCAGGTGAGGACGGAGCTGAGGAAGATCAAGGCGAGGAAGGCGCCGGGACCGGACGGCATCAGCGCAAAGCTCCTCAAGTCCTGTGCAGACCAGCTGTGTGGGATTGTGACGTATATCTTCAACATGAGCCTGAAACTGGGGAGGGTACCACAGCTGTGGAAAACATCTTGTGTGGTACCTGTACCAAAAACTTCCCACCCCAAAGACCTGAACAGCTACAGACCGGTGGCCTTGACGTCCCACTTGATGAAGACCCTGGAGAGACTGCTCCTTGCTCACCTCCGCCCCCTGGTGGAACCAGCGATGGATCCACTCCAGTTCGCCTACCAGCATGGCATTGGGGTGGAGGATGCGGTGATCTTCCTCCTTCACCGTTCTCTGTCCCACCTGGAGAAGCCCGGGAATATGGTGAGGATCATGTTCTTTGACTTCTCCAGTGCTTTCAACACCATCCAACCGATGATCCTGAAGGACAAGCTGCTGCGCGCAGGGGTGGACCAGCACCTGTCATCATGGATCCTGGACTACCTCACGAACCGGCCTCAGTTTGTGAGAACCCGGGACTGTGTGTCCGACACGATCATCAGTAGCACGGGGGCCCCCCAGGGAACGGTGCTGGCTCCCTTCCTGTTCACTCTTTATACTGCGGACTTCTCACACAACACAACACACTGCCATCTACAGAAGTTCTCTGATGACTCTGCGATCGTTGGCCTCATCTCCAATGGAGATGAAGCTGAGTACAGAGGGCTTATCCAGGACTTCGTGGACTGGTGCCATCGGAACTGCCTCCAGATCAACGCGAGGAAAACTAAGGAGCTGGTGGTGGACTGCCGCAGGCATGGGCAGCCCCTCACAGTACCAGTAAATATACAGGGAACAGACATCGAGATGGTGACATCCTATAAGTACCTGGGTATTCATCTGAACAATAAACTAGACTGGTCACACAATACTGATGCACTCTACAAGAAGGGACAGCGCAGGCTGTTCCTGCTGAGGAGACTCAGGTCTTTTGGTGTACAAGGGGCGCTGCTGAAGTCATTCTATGACACGGTGGTGGCATCAGCCATCACTTTTGGAGTGGTCTGCTGGGGCAGTGGCATTACTGCAGCCGATAGGAAGAGACTGAACAAACTGATTAAGAAAGCTAGCTCTGTCCTGGGGCAGCGCCTTGATCCGATGGAGGAGATAGGAGAGAGAAGGACGGTGGCTAAACTGTCATCTCTGCTGGAGTCCGAGTTCCACCCTATGCAGGACATACTGAATGCACTGAGGAGCTCATTTAGCAGCAGACTACATCATCCCAGGTGCACAACCGAGAGGTTTCGTAGGTCCTTCCTACCAACGGCTGTCAGACTGTACAACCTAAGCAGGGCTGCTCGCAGAGATAGCAAAAAGACGTAACAAACTAATAGTTTTTTGAATGCAAAAGATGCAATAGACTTACACAATGGTCCCCTCCGGCATACAACTAGGAACATACCGGTCGCTATGGAGGGTGAGAATATGTATGGGCACATAATCATACCATGTAGGATAACTAAGTAGACGGTTATGCTGTTTCATTCCATCTAGCAACAATGCTCTGCACTGTGTGTGTTTATATATTTGCATATTTATTCCATCTAGCTACAATGCTCCGTACTGTGGGTGTTTATATATTTATATATCTACATATTATTCCATCTAGCTACATTGCTCCGCACTGTGTGTGTTTATATACTTGCATATTTATTCCACCTAGCTGCAATGCTCCGTACTGTGGGTGTTTATATATTTACATATTTATTCCATCTAGCTACAATGCTCTGCACTGTGTGTTCATATATTCATATATTTATTCCATCCAGCTACAATGCTCTGCACTGTGTGTCTGTGTGTGTGTGTATATATATATATTTTATAGTAATACGTACATATGTTTATTAGCTGCTCTTGCTTGCTTGTTTTTTTTTTCTTGCCTTCTGATTGTTGCTCTGAGTGTTGCTATCCCTGTGCTGTTGCAATCCTGGAATTTCCCCGTTGTGGGACTAATAAAGGCTTATCTTATCTTATCTTATCTTCTCCACCTCCATTGTTGAAGCAGCTGCCCAGAGCTGCGGCCGCAAGGTGGTCGGTGCATCTCGTGGTGGCAACCCCCGGACCAAGTGGTGGACATCAGTGGTGAGGGGGGCCATTAAGCTGAAGAAGGAGTCCTATCAAGCTTGGTTGGCTTGTGGGACTCCCGAAGCAGCTGAGGTGTACCTGCAGGCCAAGCGGAGTGCAGCTCAGGTGGTTGCTGAAGCAAAAACTCGGGTATGGGAGGAGTTCAGTGAGGCCATGGAACAAGACTTTCAGTTGGCCTCGAAGAGATTCTGGCAAACTGTCCGGCGGCTCAGGAGGGCAGGGCTTGTGGATGAGGGGGACGACTCGCCTATCACAGGGGCTGATGTTGCCAAGGTGGTTAAAAATCTCTTTGGTGGCAGGGCCCCGGGGGTGGACAAGATTCACCCGGAGTACCTCAAGGCCCTGGATGTTGTAGGGCTGTCATGGTTGACACACCTCTGCAACATTACGTGGAGGTTGAGGACAGTGCTTTTGGCATGGCAAACTGGGGTGGTGGTTAATCTCTTCAAAAAAGGGGACCGGAGGGTGTGCTCCAACTTTAGAGGGATCACACTCCTCAGCCTCCCTGGGAAGGTCTATGCCAAGGTACTGGAGAGGAGAGTCTGGCCCTTGGTCAAACCTCGGATTCAGGAGGAGTAATGTGGTTTTCGACCTGGCTGTGGCACATCGGACCAGCTCTTTACCCTCTCAGGAATCCTCTCAAGAATCCTCAAAAAAACGTTCCACTGACGAGACAAAATGGCTGACAGCCGTTTCATAAACATGATTTTTTTTTAACATTAAGAGAATTGCATGAAATCTGATGGTTAGCTGAACATTCTTGTTGTGATTGTGATTTCAGGATTTAAACCCATAACTATGTGTCAAAGAGAAGCTGGACAAGTTGATGGGCCTAGAAAATCAAAATGCATCGATATTTTTGGCTAATTTTAACAACTTTTCATCATCAGCGTCTGTGTAGATGATCTGCTTCATTTCAGCCAGTTTGGATGACTGGCCTAGGAGGAGTTCATCTGGAGCTCACGTGCACATTTTTAGAAATCCAGTGCAGAAAACTTCCATTTTAGAGCATAAGACCAGTGCAGAAAAGTTGTGGGAGGTTTCAGTGAAAAGAATGAAAGAGATTTTAGTGTCGGCCCAGCCGTTCTCATGATATTAGCACAAACGTAAAGCTGTGTATTTCAGCCCCAACAATGTATGCAGGGTCTGGATTTTTGGTCTCTGAGAACACTGGTTTTTGATCACACTGGGAAATGTTTAAGTTTCCACGGATTACCGTTTTTGCACCCCATCCACTTTTAGTAGATGATAATAATCAATCTTACTTACTTACATACTTACATACTTACTTACTTACTTACTTACAAAGCTTTAAACAATCAGGCTCCTTTTTATTTAAAAGATCTGATACTACCGTATCATCCTAACAGAGCACTACGCTCCCAAAATGCAGGATTACTTGTAATACCTAGAATCTCCAAAAGTACAATGGGAGGCAGAGCCTTCAGTTATCAAGCTCCTCTCCTGTGGAATCAGCTGCCAATCTGGATTCGGGAGTCAGACTCGATCTCTGTTTTTAAGAATAGGGCTAAAACCTACCTTTCTGATATAGCCTACAATTAGGGAGGGATCATGTGTTTCTGAACCCTCCCTTAGTTATGCTGCTAATAGGTTTAGTCAGCCGGGGGACCTCCAGTAATGCACTGGGCCTCACTCCTTTCCTCACTCTCTATGAAATATTTTTTTTTTTTTTTTGCTGGTCATTAACATTTGTTTGTTTTCTCCCATAGATTGAGTCCCCATCGTGCTGTTTGCTCTCTACATGTCTGTTCTTTTCTTCTTCTCTATCCCCTCACCCCCCAGCCAGTTGCAGCAGATGACTGCCCCTCCCTGAGCCTGGTTCTGCTGGAGGTTTCTTCCTGTTAAAAGGGAGTTTTTCCTCTCCACCGTCGCCAAGTGCTTGCTCACAGGGGATCGCCTGATTGCTGGGGTCTTTCTGCAACTGTGGGGGTTCCCCCTACAGTTGATAGTGCTATGAGATGACTGTTGTTGTGAAATGGCGCTATATAAATAAAGTTGAATTGAATTGAATTGAATTGAATTGAATCTCTAAATGCGGCATTTCTCTAGTCTGTTTGTGTGTCTTCCTCTCATGTCTCCCCAACCGTTCATCGGACTGACCTCAGATTTTATAAGTGCTTTGCTGAGGTTACCAGAAAAATTGGCCACATCGATGGCTGAAATGCAAAACCTCCTGTCTGCAGGATTTTCTGATCTGCAGATTTCACTTTGGATGATGAGAACAAGGGAGGCTGCTCATATCTGTCTGCAAGAGGGTTCCGCCCTTTATTGTGACAGAAAATTATTCTGATGAAAAAACAGCACAGCATTCTGCAAGAAAACAAAAAGGTTTTTAGTTTTCCCAAAAAAGTGCATTTTTCAGATAGGAGGTTTTGCGTTTCGGCCATCGATATGTGGTGTACGGGTGGGGGGTGGGGGGTCCTTCCCAGGGAGCCAAGCCCAGCCTGCACAATTAACGGGACGGAGTCTCAGCTGCCGCTTCACCCGTGTGCCACCGCTGTCCTTTGTGGCACCGCAGGTTCAACATGGCGCTCCTCCTGGTGCACGGCTATCTAAAAATTAAAAGTTAATAATAACCCCACTGTGATTGTGGAGCGGAATGGCCAGATCAATTACATATCATATGTAGACACATGTGCACACTTCGACTAAATGATGACTGTGACAAAAATGCCCCAATAATGAAGTGAATCATTTTTTATTTACTGACAAATGGGCAACACTGATGCAGCTCATTCTGCTGAGTACGATACTGTTGGTGTTTTGTACTCATAATATTGCTAAAATATAACAGGATGCACTAGAATGGGTCTCAAATATTTGTAAACGTGTCCTGTTATAGTACTGCGTGAGTTTATTGACGATAGACTATAAACGACACATATAAACTAAAACTATTATAATGCTGACTGATAGCCGTTTCAGACAGGAAGACTTGCTTTCTACGGGCATGCACTGGTCGTAATAATAAGAAAAAGAAGAACAACAGCAACAACAATGGGTTTCCCAAAGCACAGCTGCTTGGAACCCTAATTAACGGGAAAAATGCTAAATTACAAGAAAAAAAATTGCAAATTTTTGAGAAAAAGCCACAAATTTATGAGGAAAAAAGCTGAAAATTTACATTACAGAAGTTGAACATTTACAAGGAAAAAAAATGCAAATCTACAACAAAAAAGTCCCTTTTTGTTGCATTTCTGATTTTCCTGGTGGAAGGAGTAGAGGTATTAAAGCTGGATCAGTTTAAATACCTGGGGTCACTCATCCAAACCAATGGAAATTGCACAAGCGAGGTGAAGCAGAGAGTGCGAGTGATCTGGGTGATCTGATCTCCATCATCAGTTGTAGAGAAAGTGACTCAAACAAACCCACACTGACTCAGTCAGAGCTTACTCAGCCGTACCTGTCTGATCTGTTTGAAGGCTTCGGGGTCAAAGCTGGAGAAGATGTTGCAGTCGGGCTGAGAGAAGATCTGGAAGGCCACGGCACAGTGATGGTTCTCCAGAGGAGAGATGTCATTGTAGCGAACCGCCAGCTCCGTCCTAGCATTGATCTGGTATCTGAGAGATGAAGGACAACAAAGCCGTCTTGTTTAATGAGGCCACTCAGAGAATCAGACGTGATGTGTTGCTGCTTTGGTCTTACGTGTTGTTGAAACCGGGGTGATCGAGGTCGTGGCACACGGCAGCTGTCATCAGGATCAAGATGTCCAGCTGAGCGAACTTCTCCTGTAAACGAACACGCACATGAATTGATGTGTTAAGTATAAGAGTGTGCATGCACAACACAACACTGGTTTTAATGTTACAGTTGTCATGGAAACAGGTGGGTTCAGACATTGAACTTGTGAACCAGGACCCACTTTGCCAGTCTATTCAACAGTCTATTGTCTAAGGTGCAGAGCACATTTATGGGCGTGTCCAAGTCCATTTTGCTATCACGGCAGCAGGAAAGCGTTCTCTGCAGCGGGTGAAAAGTGCCAAGAGGCTGGTCTGTTTTGGGTAATCCAATCTGCCCATCCCTTTAATATACAGAGGCGCAACACTGAAGGTGAACCGTGATCATGATGGCTTATTTAACATTGGTTTTGTGCTTTCCAAAGCGGCATGCACTTGAGCGAAAAGGCACACCAAGCCAGGCATTAATCACAGCTGACGCCCAGTTAGTTATTTCATGGAGGATGATGGGGAAGAGGAGATGATTGAACGATTGGGCTGAACAATCAAGGTTAATTTAATAGGCCATGTGTATGTGAAGAGTGTTCAGGAGGTAAAGAGGGAGTCAGACAGAATCATGAGTTTGAAGCTAGAAGTCAAAGGTGTGATGTTGAATGTTGTCAGTGCGTATGCCCCACAAGTCGGATGTCAGGTAGAAGAGAAACAGGAATTCTGGAGTAAGTTGGATGGAGTGGTAGAGAGTGTTCCCAGGGGGAGAGAGTGGTGATTGGAGCAGACTTTAATGGACATGTAGGTGAAGGGAACAGAAGTCATGAGGAGGTCCTGGGTAGATATGGTCTTAAGGAGAGAAATGTGGAAGGACAGATGGTTGTGGATTTTGCTAAAAGGATGGAAATGGCCGTGGTGAACACATACTTTAAGAAGAGAGAGGAACTTAGGGTGACTTACAAGAGTGGAGGAAGGTGCACACAGGTGGACTACATCTTATACAGATGGAGAAAGAGATAGGAAACTGCAAGGTGGTGGCAGGGGAGAATGTTGCTTGACAGCATCGGATGGTAGTCTGTAGGATGACTTTAGAGAGCAAGAGGAGGAAGAGAGTGAAGGCGGAGCCAAAGATTAAGTGGAGGAAGTTACAGAAGGAAGAAGGTCGCACAGAGTTCAGGAAGGAGGTGATACAGGCTCTGGGTGGTAGGGAAGAATTACCAGATGACTGGGAAAGTACAGCAAAATTATTGAGGGAAACGGGGAGAAAGGTCTGTGGTGTATCCAGTGGACAGAGGAAGGAAGACAAGGAGACTTGGTGGTGGAATGAGGAGGTACAGGAAAGTATCCAAAGGAAGAAGTTAGCAAAGAAAATGTGGGATAGTCGAGGAGATGAAGAAAGTAGACAGGAGTATTCAGAATCTAGGCACATGGCAAAGAGAGAGGTGGCAAAGGCAAAGGAAAAGGCATATAGTGAGTTGTATGAGAGGCTGGACACTAAGGAAGGAGAAAAAGACTTGTATCGATTGGCTAGACAGAGAGATGGAGCTGGAAAGGATGTACAGCAGGTTAGGCTGATTAAGGACAGAAATGGTAATGTACTAAGAAATGATGAGAGTGTGTTGACAAGGTGGAAGGAGAACTCTGAAAAGCTGATGAATAAAGAAAACGAGGGAGAGAGGAGGATGGATGAAGGAAAGATGGTGAACAAGGAAGTCCCAAGGATGAGCAAGGCAGATGTGAGGGCAGCTTTGAAGAGGATGAAGAATGGAAAGGTGGTTGGTCCAGATGACATACCTGAGGAGATATGGAGATGTTTAGGAGAGATGGCAGTGGACTTTTTAACCAGACTGTTTAACACAATCTTGGAGAGTGAGAGGATGCCTGAGGAGTGGAGAAGAAGTGTTTTGGTACCAATTTTCAAGAACAAAGGTGATGCTCAGAGCTGTAGTTACTACAGAGGCATAAAGTTGAGCAGCCACACTATGAAGATGTGGTAAAGTGTTGTTGAAGCCAGGTTAAGAGGAGAGGTGACAATCAGTGAGCAGCAGTACGGTTTCATGGCAAGAAAGAGTTCAACAGATACAATGTTTGCTCTAAGAGTGTTGATGGAGAAGTATAGAGAAGGTCAGAAGGAGTTGCACTCTGTCTTTGTGGATCTAGAGAAAGCAGATGATAGGCTGCCAAGAGAGGAAGGGTGGTACTGTATGAGCAAGTCAGGAGTGGCAGAGAAGTATGTGAGGGTGATGCAGGACATGTATGAGGACAGCAAGACGGTAGTGAGGTATGCTGTAGGAGTGACAGATGGGTTCAAGGTGGGGGTGGGGTTACATTAGGGATTGGCTCTGAGCCCCTTCTTGTTTGCCATGGTGATGGACAGGCTGACTGACGAGGTCAGGCAGGAGTTTCCGTGGACCATGATGTTTGCAGAGGACACTGTGATCTGCAGTGAGAGTAGGGAGCAGGTGGAAGAGAACCTGGAGAGGTGGAGGTATGCTCTGGAGAGAAAAGGAATGAAAGTCAGTAGAAGCAGGACAGAATACAGGAGTGTGAATGAGAGGGAGGCAGGTGTAACAATGAAGATGGAAGGAGTAGCTGTAGTGAAAGTACATGGATTTAAATACCTGTGGTCAAACATCCAAAGCAATGGAAAATGCACACGAGAAGTGAAGGGAGTGCAGGCAGGGTTGAGTGGATGGAGATGAGTGTCTGGGGTGATTTGTGACAGAAGGATTGCAGCAAGAGTGAAAGGGAAGATTTACAAGACGGTGGTGAGACCTGCTGTGATGCATTGTTTGGAGACGGTGGCACTGACAAAAAGACGGGGTGGAGCTGGAGATGGTAGAGTTGAAGATGCTAAGATTTTCATTGGGAGTGACTAGGAGGGACAAGATTAGAAATGAGTATATCAGAGGGACAGCTCAGGTTGAGCAGTTTGGAGACAAAGTAAGAGAGTGAAGGCTGAGGTGGTTTGGACATGAGCAGAGGAGGGATAGTGGAGATACTGGACAAAGGATGTTGAAGATCTTATCCTACACTTTATTACATGTATAGTTTATTTCTCTTATCTTATCATGTTTAATGTTGCAGCATTGTACCGAGACAAATTCCTAGTTTGTGTACTACATGAACAATGGCAATAAACCTGATTCTGATTCTGATTCTGAAGATGGAGCTGCCAGGCAGGAGGAGAAGAGGAAGACCACAGAGAAGATTGATGGATGTAGTGAAGGAGGACATGGAGAGGGTAGGTGTAACAGAGGAAGATGAAGGGAGAGGAGAGATGGAGGCAGATGATCTGCTGTGGAGACCCCTGAAGGAAGCAGCCGGAAGAAGAACGTAGCGTGCATGGATGCAACATGCAGACATGAATGGGTTTGAAACTTCAGGAAAAGAGGACGATCCACTGGATCATTTCGTAAACCCATGCACCGTTTTTTTTTTCTCCATTCAGTGAAAAGCTCTGTCTGCTGTGTATTCAGTTTGTATTTAACTGTCCTCAGAATAGCACATTAAGCAGAAAAACAATGGCTTCATGTGTGTTTTTCATTAAGGAGATATAATGTGATGTGATATGATGACAGACATGATAGATTACTATGTGGACACAATACTTTGTCACAGAATGGAGGCTTGTAGTTTAAAATCTTTGGACTGACAACACCCCACCACCCCTCCTCTGTGCACTGTAGCCACACAGTCCCTGTTCAGGCATTCATTCAGTCAGTCAGTCATTCATTCTCCTAAAAAATTAATGCATTAATGCCTAACCTATATGCTAAACTAAACCTGCAAGTCCATCATTAAAATGACAATGTGAATGAAATAAAAACTATTAAGAGCATGTGTGGTGTCTGGGACGTGTGGATGTGCATGCAGGTGGCGTCACCACATGACGGACTGGCCGCATGTTATTCCAAACAAACCAGTATGATATTATAATTTAATTATACAGTATAAAGTGCATGCTGTATTTCCTGATGAGCTCCTGTCAGTGCAAGCTGCTTGATTTCATAACAGGCCACTGAAAAAGCATTAGCAAGAGCACTTCTGACAACCACTGCCACACCTCTCTTAAACGAGTCTCCTCCTCGCAGTGTAAAGCAGGTGCACAGTCTCCAGGTAGTTGGTGTGAAAAACAAAGTGACAAATCCACCAGTGCAAAACAGGAAGCGTGGCACAAAAGCTCGTTGTAGCTTGTTGTAATGGAGCCCTGTATGTGTAATAGCTGTGAGCTCCACCCAAACCAGTCCATGATCAGGCTGGTCTTAATTGGCTCTTAACTCACGTTTCATTCATGCATTGTAATTGCCAAGTACTGCCTGTAGGTGGCACCTCCTTCCTTTTATAATTCAGTTTAATTCAGCTCGATTCATATACTGTAAATCTAAATCAATAAATCTACCTACAGTCTCAGAGGATGACACCCTGACAATCAGGAGAACCCTTTAGAGATCTAAAGATGGGGACAGAGTACTGGGTTTGGGAATACTGGACGTGTTTGAAGTGGGTGAGCAGGTTTCGCTAACACTGGCACCGCAGATGAAGTTGGCAAAGGAATGGTTGCATCAATGTGACGACTCGGTGCTCATAAGAGAGGCAGATCACCTGCAGGCTGCAGAGGCAGATCATGCTGTACATCATCTGGGCGACGCAGAAGCAGTGGCGGAAGTTGTGGAAAGGGATGTTCCTGTAGTTGTCATGGACACACAACTACACCAGGAGAGGAGGGAGGAGAAGCAGTCACAGGGCCGTTTAAAAAGCTCATTAACAGCAGCAGCATTCTGCTGACGAGGACTCACCAGCCATCTTCTGAGCGTGATGGGGTTGATGTTGAAGTCTTTAACCAGGCCCAGGTCATGGTACATATGTTCCAGACAGGTCAACATCTGCAGGAGAAGCACCACAGTCATGACAGACCGACAGAGGAACATCTGGAACAATTAGAGCATCATCACAATCTTCATTTATTTTATTTCATTTCAGCCTGAGCTGTCCTCTGATGAGACTCTTACCGTCGTCAACTCTGACACCTCCAGCTCTGCCTCCATCTTTTTGTCAGTGTCACCATCTCAAAACTATACATCATAGCTGGTCTCACTACTGTCTTGTAAATCTTCCCTTTCATTCTAGCTGCTATCCTTCTGACACTCGTCTCCACCCACTCCACCCTGCCTGCACTCTCTTCTTCACCTCTCTTGTGCATTTTCCATTGCTTTGAATGGTTGACCCCAGGTATTTAAACTCATCTACTTTCACTACCTCTACTCCTTCATCTTCACCGTTACACCTGCCTCCCTCCCTCTGTCTTGCTTCTACTGACTTTCATTCCTCTTCTCTCCAGAGCATACCTCCACCTCTCCAGATTCTCTTCCACCTGCTCCCTACCCTCACTACAGATCACAATGTCATCTGCAAACATCATGGTCCACAGAGTCTCCTGCTTTTATATATTCTGCTTTCATAAAACATTACAGTAGGCATGAAGTAAACAGTTTAAAATGTGTTTAATTTATGGTTCATAATCAGGTATCTCACATCAGAACTTCTTCTAAATTAACTTCATCTATACACTCGGTACAAAGTCCAGCAGCTTTCAGCTTATCTGTGCTGTTGGCACAACATTGCTGAAATGAGGACGATCACCGCTACGAAAGATCTCATCTGGGGATCACGTTTCCTTTAGTTTGGTGTAAGTTTTATTTTGGTAGTGTCTTCCTGTTGGTCCTTGGTTGTGATCCTCAGCTTATGTTTTGTATTATGTAACCTCATTAGTTTGAGTCTTTGCTTGATTCTTGACTGCCTGGTTGGTTATCTTTAGTTTTCTGTACCTCTTACTTTATACTCCTCTAGTTTCTTTTTCATCCCCCGTGCTGCTTTTGTTTTCTGTTATAAATAAATCCTCCTCATGACGGGAAGTTGTCTGTGATTCCGTGCCTGACCCCAAACGTAACACGTATGTCATGCTATGTAGTACGTCTGACTGAACCTTTGGTGGTAATGGTGTATTTTGGGTAATCTAATTTCCAAGTTTTAACAAACACTGCGTGTTGGATGTTGAATGGAATCTGTCAGGATGATTGTCCAGCTTTATTAGAATATAAATACACTCAGTAATAAAGCTCTAGAACATTTACTGTCGTGATCATGATGTGATTTATCAGCACTAGTAACCAGCAGGTGATGTGATTTTTTTAATCGGGGGGATGGTGGTGTTTCTGGTGGATATTCACAAATCTGATATAAGGTACAAGCGGATGAATGAAAATTAGGTTTAAATTTGAAAGAACAGAGGTGCAATGGATCAGCGTTCTCGTCGCGCCCTCCGCCAGTACCCGGGCTCGCCTGGGGAAGCTAATGATCCTACCAGCAGACTAAATTCGAAGAGACGACGCCTCTGTGCCAAGTCAAAGAAGAATCCTAGTCACAGTCCTAAAGCCGAAAGCAAACAGCCCCAAGAGCACTTTGTGGTAGGATCGGCCCTTCGCATATTACAACTAAACGTTGAAGGCCTATCTGCAGCCAAGCGAAGCCTTATCGAAGTCCTCACCTTCCAACATTCGATTGACGTAATCTGCCTCCAAGAGACTCATATTGGCACAGAGGAAGCTGGCCGCTTCACCATCAAAGGCTTTGACCTCCTGTGCTATGTTCTACATGCTAAACATGGACGTGCCACCTATGTGCGTTCTGACATAGTTGAAGCAAATCACCTGATAACAACACATTTCTCAGACACCATAATCATTGGTGGCTTCCATATTGTCAATGTGTACAAGCCCCCTAATGCCAACTGGGATCTGCAGGTCTTACCCACCCTACCCCACCCTGCCATCTATGTGGGGGACTTTAACAGCCATCACCCTGACTGGGGGTACCCAGCAGTGGACAGTGATGGGAAGGCACTTTCAGACTGGGCATCCAGAAATGACCTCGCTTTGATATACGACCCCAAACAAAGAGGAACCTTCCACTCTGCTAGGTGGAAGAAGGACTATTCTCCTGACCTGTGTTGGGTCAGCTCTTTGAATGGGGAGCCATATCCTACACAGATCCTCATTCTTGATGATTTTCCACACAGCCAACACCGGCCCCTGCTTGTACACATTGGCCTACAACTTCCAGTCATATACAGCCCAAGGAAGATGCGCTGGAACTTCCGCAAAGCCAACTGGAAGAAATTCAGTGAAACTCTGGACCGGAGCGTTGTTACCATCCCACTCCACACCATCACTGTAGATGAAGCATACAACCGCTTCTGCAGCGCAATCTTCAAGGCTGCCCATACTGCAATCCCACGAGGCTACCGACCCCTCTATGTCCCATGTTTGGACGGAGAAAGTGCTGCCCTCCTACAATCCTATCAAACATCAGGGGACCCAGAGATAGCAGACCATCTCATTGAATCGCTAAATACAGCTCGGCGAAAGAAATGGGAGGAGACAGTTGCTGACCGGAGCTTTACCCACTCTAGCAGGAAATGTTGGAGCCTCATCCGTCGCCTAGGAGCTGCACAGAAGCCCCCTAGCCAAAGCCGAGCATCCGTCACACCCAACCAAGTTGCATCCCACCTACTGACTATCGCCAAAGCACCCCAAGACAAAGACACCAAAAGAGCAGTTACAACTGAGCTAAAAAAACACCAAAAAATGCCTGTAGAGGAAACGAACCCTGAACCCTTCGAGGCTGCTGAACTGGAGAAAGTCCTACAGAGCCTGAAATGTGGAAAGGCAGCAGGATACGATAACATCTTCCCAGAATTCATGAAAAATCTTGGCCCCCGAGCCCTAACCTGGTTGACACAATTCTACACAAGGATCACACAAACAAACTCGATCCCAAAGAAATGGCGGACAGCAAAGGTCATTGCCATCCCAAAACCTGGCAAAGACCACAAATTACCAGCAAGCTACCGCCCAATCTCCCTACTCAGCGTTCCTTACAAAATCATGGAGCGCCTAATTCTGCAACGCATTTCCCCAGAGGTAGAGGATATTCTAAGTGTGGATCAAGCAGGTTTCCGCAAGGACCGCAGTACAGGAGAACAAGTACTGGCCCTAACCACCTTCATCGAAAATGGCTTCGAGAGCAGACTGAAGACAGGGGCTGTGTTTCTCGACCTTACAGCCGCCTATGATACGGTCTGGCACAAAGGCCTCCTCCTGAAACTTATAAAGGCGATCCCTGCTTGGGCAACAGCAATTATAAAAACCCTGCTGACCAACCGAAGGTTCAGAGTCCACCTCAGTCAGAAGACAAGTGCATGGAGAATGCAGAAAAACGGACTCCCACAAGGCTCAGTTCTAGCTCCAACTCTGTTCAACCTCTACATAAACGACCTGCCTACTACAAAATCCCGCAAATTCACCTATGCAGACGACATCTGTTTGGCATTCCAAGCACCAGACTTTGAACCACTGGAACGGGTGCTCACGGAAGATCTTGCCAAACTGGACCAGTTCTGCAAAATCTGGCGTCTAAAACCAAGCCCAGCAAAAACCGTCTCCAGTGTATTCCATCTCCACAATGCAAAAGCTGCCAGAGAACTAAACATCCACCTGAGCGGACTCAAGCTTAAGCATGCCCCAAATCCAACTTATCTTGGAGTGACCCTTGATAGGACCTTATCCTTCAAGGAACATCTAAAGGGGACGGCTGCTAAGGTGAAGGTACGAAACAACCTGCTCTGCAAGCTCGCTGGTGCAAAATGGGGGGCGGCAGTCTCCACCCTGCGCACCTCAGCACTGGCCCTTTCATACTCTGTAGCAGAATATTGTGCCCCTGTCTGGTCCAGGTCATCTTACACACACCATGTAGACACCCAGCTCAACACAACCATGAGAACTATAACTGGAACAATCCGCTCAACACCACTCCCCTGGCTCTCTGTACTGTCAAACATAGCCCCTCCACACATCCGGCGAGCAGCATTAACTCAAAGGATGCTCCAAAAAGTTAAAGATTCTCCTCACTTACCAATCCATGCAGATATCTACACTCCACCCACTGCCCGACTTTCATCCAGACGGCCGATTTGGAAAAACCCTCCCCCAGCTGACTTTACCATCCAGACAGCTTGGCAAGAGGAATGGGAGACCAAGGAGGTCCCAAACAAACAGCTGGTGATAAACCCCAACCAACAGGTCCCGGGCACCAACCTCCCAAGGAGACAGTGGTCTACACTCAATCGCTTCAGGACTGGACATGGCCCCTGCTTGGCCAGCCTTTACAGATGGGGCAGTAGCCCTAGCCCTCTGTGCGCATGTGGAGAGGAGCAAACAATGGAACACATCATAGAGGCTTGCCCGCTCCAAAGACTGGAAGGAGGATTACACACCCTCCATACAGCAAACCAGGAGGCAACTGCTTGGCTTTAGGACTTTGCATTCGCTAAATAAATAAATAAATGAAAATTAGGTTTAAATTTGAAAGAACAGAGGTGCAAAAATCTGATCAAAAAAGATGTTAATTTAACAGGTTCAAGTCATAAATTTACTGCAGGTAAGTCTCAAATATATGAAAAAAAAAAATCACAGATTAACATGGTGGGGAAAAATTTAAGAAGAGAGAGGTTGCAGTGTTATGAAACTTGGGGGGAGGAGGGGGGGGGGATTTATGAAACTTCAGGAAAAAGTCACAAATTAAGAAGATGGAGAAAAAGTAACAAATTTGCAAAACTGGCAAGAACAGTTTGGTTAAAATAAAACCTTGACAGCCTGTAGCAAATGTAACTCATTATCCTTGGACTCTTTATGGGGCTGGTGGGGGGGGGGGGTTAACAAAGGGGATGATTTGGGGCCAGTTTGCTAAAAAGGGGAACGACCCCCCCCCCATCCCCCTCCAATCACCTACTGGCAGTAACACTTATCAACCTGTCAATGAAGGAGGTCAAAGGTCTCACCTCGTTTGGCTCCCACTGCCAGGCATCAAATGCGGGCAACCTAAGAGCTTCTACTGTCTCCTTAGACAGATGGTACTGCACACACGCACGCACGCACACACACACACACACAGCAGCAGGAGGGAAGGGAAGGGGGCAGAGGGACAGAGAGGGTGAGACGGTTCAGTGAGTGGGTCCTCTTACCTCGTTCTCCTCCCAGAGCCAGACATCAAAGGTGGCTTTTTTGAGGGCGTCTATGGTCTGTTGCGACAGCTTGTACTGCAGGCAACAGAGCTCTGTTTAGCCTGGGGGGGGGGGGGGCACCTACTCTATCAACACATGTGTAATGCTGGTGCCTTTAAGCTGATTTTTCATATGTAACACATCAGTGGTCCCCAACCACCGGACCATGGACCCACCTGGTACCGGCCCACAGAGGAATGATAGAACTTCTGCAACTGTGTTCTACCTGCTGTGGAAATTCCCAAAATCTCAAGGCTGATTACTAGCTAGCGCTACCCAAACTCTTGGATGCGCAAATGCCCAAATTTGCATGTTTTCCGCATGTTTACATTAACTTCACATGTACATGTATGGCGCATTCACATTTGGTCTGAATGCACCTTAAGAGGGTCGGCCCACTTGGCAAGCTAACTAGGACAGCTTTTGACTCCGTTACATATTCCCCCTCCAGATTTTGACATCATCTCAAAGTCAGAGGTGCATTTAAGCTTTAAGGGTGTCCGCCTGTTGGTGGGGACCAAGCACCACTTGTGGGGCCCATACACTGGTGGTATCTGGAGAACAGGACCAATACGCCACTATCAAGTCCAGCCAACGCCAACTGTGACCACAGAAACAGGTGGTGAAGCACATCTGCTGACGTCCAAACGCGGGTTTGAATCGACAACCCTCCACACAAGAGTCGCCAAGAGGGTCAACTCTACTTGTGTCACCAAGAAGTAGGGTGCCAGACTCATAAGATGGGGACCTGTGGTGCAGGGTGAAGCTAGAGGAAACTCTGGTGGAGACCCGTAGCGGTCCTGATGTGCAAATCAGTCATTCACCCTGGGTATGGGGTGAAAGCCTAATTCAGATGGACTTCACTGCCATTCCCACTGGTCACACTAGCTAGCCAAAATGACTAAAACCAGTCATCATTAAGAGTTTCTTCAGAAATAGTTTTGACATGTTTCTAACATCATTGTGGGTTTTGGAAGAGCCTGAGTTTGGGCCGTCCATCTAGCAGCTACTGTGTGGTCACCTATCTTTGCTTTCAGAGGAGTCTGAGCGTTACTTCCTGACCACAGGGGACCTGCAGAATGCAAGGGAGTGGATCTGTGGCTCTTTTGCAGGAATGCCAAGTGGGTCACAAAAGCCCTTGCAGGAGTGGAATCAGCTACGACTGTAGGTGACAGTGGACTTAGAAGTCCTCATTGCCAATGTTTTGCATTGAAACGAGGACTGCCATGGAAGCACTGAACACCCTGCTTCTATTTCCGGCTTCCGGTCTTTGTCAGGCAAGACTTTTGGCACTGGTGTTGGTCAGGGCGAGGTGTCGGAGTGGACTGAATGTGGGGAGCACACTTCAGGTGTTGCTCTCTCCTGTCACCACTGGATGGAGGGTTCTTGTAGTGAGGTGGGCTCAGGGCTCCCACTGAAGGCGAGTTGTTTTTTTTTTGAGTGTACACTTTGTTTTTGTGCTGATGTATTCTGTTCATTTTACCACCCCACAGGTCGGTGAAGAGAACTTTTACGTGTAACCGGACTGTGACGGTTGGGGACCACTACACAGTATGAAGGACACATGAGCACATTCTTAACTCACACTGAGGATTTACTGTGTGAGCTGATGACTCTGGGAATACACTGACATGACAAAACTTTCCTGATCTTCTCAGATCTAACTCTGGTGTGTTTTCAGTTAAAGCTTCTGTACATCAGGACGTAATAGATACAAAAACCCTGCTGGGTACATTCTGCACTTGTTATGGAGCTGTAACTCTAGATCCACAGGTGGTCGGATCACCATACTGTGTACACCATGCTGTGGTGGAGGTGTTACTAGCAGAACTACAGAGAACAGTGATGGTTCTGAGGCAGAACAAATTACCTTGGGGTAGGACGGCACGTCTCTGCGAGGAGTCAGCTTCTTGTTGTCTTCCAGGAAATTACTGAAACAGATTTTAAAAAGGCTTTAATGCTGGAAAGACTATATTGTATTAGGTAGAGGCTTTTTATCTTCGCTAAAAACGCGGGTAACATTTTCTATGAAAGTCTGTTAAAACTCCACCCTGGACAAGGTCAGTGACCTAGGAGAAGAAATTATTTTCATGGAGTCATAAACCCCCAGATCTCCTGACCTTCACCTCAACCTGGATGCAGATTTAATGATTAAAGGCCTTAATTTTCAACAAACAAATTTAAGGCTTTTTAAGGACCTGTGGACAGCCCCGCTATCTGCTGATGGAACACTTTTGCTCCAAAGGAACAGAGCCTGGTTTACCTTTATTACGGTCTATAGGTGCCCAGTTTATGTTGAAATACACCTAAAAACTCAACAAACAGGAAGCATACGACTTAACTATGATTTTTATTCCCTGTCATTACTGCCAATAGAAACACTGCTCTGCATCTAACAGTCTGCAGTAACGGGAAACACTTCACATACTTGTACAGCTAATGAGTGAACAGACTTGATGTTGTTGCTGCTGTCACCTTTTGTTTTTGGACGTCATCTCCTCACGGAGCTTCTTGATGTCATTGCGACATTTTTCAATCTCCACCACCTTCATTCCCTCCACTGCAGACGGACACATCACAATCAGATGATTAACAGGAATGTCAGTTTTACTTACAAACATTTTTCAAGTGTATCAAGACTGGTTCTAGCCTACTAGTCTGGCATATTTAGTTTGGAACCTACGGTGAAGCTTTATTTAGGCTGGAAATCAAAACATTTCGCATTCTCAAGGCAGAGATTGTTATTAGGCTGTGCTGTCTGTTGAGAAGGGGTTGTTTGAGACTTGACTGTGTCTTGAATGTCTTGAATTGAGCACATGTTGCTCTAAAATCTCAAAGTAGTTCTGTCATCAGTATAAAATACATTTGCCAAAGGCACTAACACACCCCCACATCATGACAGACCCTCCTGACTTTTGGACTTGCTGTTGGTTACCATCTTGGTGGATGACTGTTCCAAGTTCATGTTTCTACTGAGGAACAGTCTATCCTAGATACCTCAAAGCCCAAACCTGATCAAACGGGTACCAGAGCTCAAAAATCTCAGTTGGCTGGTGACTGAAAAGAAGGTAGCATTGACAGCAGAGATCCACTGCAGAATCGGATCTGCCACTTCGACTTTCACGTCTCTCCAATGGTGCATCTAGAAGAAGCCCAACATCTCCTTCAGGACCAAGATCTATTTCTTCCACACACTGGTTCTGCCTATCCTTTATGGCTCTGAGACCTGGACCATCATCAAAGGGGACGTGAACAAGCTCTGGTTTTTTGAATGTGGTGTCTCCTTCACATCCTTGGAGTTTTCTCCTCGATCATTTTACCAATGACACCATCCATGAATGATGCCGGCAGCAGCTGACCGTAAAAGAACAAGTCCAGAAATGCAGGCTGCAGTGGTTCGGCCACATCTGCAGGACAAGCACTGACCGACTCTTGTGGCGACAATCACCCATGCACTGGAGAATCCAGTTAGCTGCACCGAAAAAGACATGGGCCAAACAAATGAGAACGCCTATAACCTTGGTGTCAATCAATAACGATTGACATGGACCGTAAAGCATGGGAGAGAATAGTCAACGGCCTCATCAGCCTGCGGCAGCCACAGCAGCATACTGGTCATGAGAACAATCTCCCCCCCAGGTGCCAGCTACGACCCAAGAAGAAGAGAAGCCCAGAGAAGATGGTGGTGCTAAGTTACCATCAGGGTTTACAGTTTTAAGTGAAGCGTGTGTTTGTGAGTCTGCATTGCTGTGTTTGGCAAAGTAATCCATGTGGTTATGTCAGCTGCACTACAGAGGCCAGATGCCTTTAAAGCCCTTTGATTGGCCAGCTAACAATGTTGTAGATGAATTAGTAATAATCCATTCATGTTAAGTTTTCTAAGGAAGAAACTGGCTCAGGTCATGTTGTCATATGATAAAACAAACATCATGAAGTCCAGTTCCATGTCTCAACTCACTTTTGCCCCGATTTGGTATTACTGTGTCTGGATCTTGCTGGGCAGCATAGACGAACAGAGCTGAGTGTTCCATTCGTTCCAGTGAAACACCGGAACAGCAGGGGTGAGGGGAGGAGCAGGAGGTTAATAACAGATGCTGCAGCTGAAGGAGGGTTTCAGCAGCGAGCCGGCCTAAAGTCCACCAGCAGGAACATGATGAGTCCACCTGCGCAGACAGCAGCCGGACCCTCACGTCTTCCTGTGGCCCTGCGTCCTCCTCTCTTTCCTCCTTCCCTCTCCTCCGACAGAAAAGGCTACCTCTGACAGCTCTCCAGCTTTCATTAGAATAGGTGACCATGGCGACCAAAGTGAAGAGAGGATGGAGAACTGTGTGGGCGCCAAGTGGTTGCCGTAGAGACCAGGTATCCAAGCATTTGACATGTTTTTGTTCAGTGGCTGTGTGTCATCTGTGAAATGACAACTACAGGAAACTGCTTTTCATGGAGAACCTGCTCCTGCATGTCTTCTGTTAGAAGTCGCATGCCGGGTAATTCTGAATTTAGAATGTGAAGACAAAAAACATTCTTCTCGTTATCTTCACAACGTCAGGAAGATCTCACCGACTAATCAAATTATGTGGCATCCTTCTGGGAAGAGTTTATTGGACACACTTCACTGTCATTTTCTATGTAGTGCATGGGGGTGACAGGTTGATATAATAGTGCATAAATATCTCAGCCAGCCGCAACTATGTTCTTCATGTGTTGTATTTTTATGAGGGCTCCCCTAAAGCGTGACTTTGGCACCCTGGAGTGATCCATACCACCATTCTGTCAAGGCAAATCGAGCCTGTAGAGAGGACTGCTGGGTTAAGGACTCTATGATGTGTGTTGAAACTCAGTACAGCATAAAGAAATGCTTACATTGTTCTTTGTCTGTTGTATTTGTTTTAGTGGTGTCACTTTTAATCACGATTAATCACATTTAGATGACGGGGCAGCTCGCCTCTTCTCAGTCATATCACACTAAGAAGTGTTTTAGTGTGTTTAATCACGCTTTAAATGCACAGTGCGATTAGTCCCATTATTGTGATTAACTCAACCAAGCTCTCTCTCGCCTATGTGTTACCCATGGCAAAAATCATGATTAATCGTGATTAAACAATTAACTCGCCTATTGTGATTAATCTCAATTAAAGTGACACCACTAATTTGTTTAAAATCTTGCTGTGTGTTCAAGGGTATTACTTATGACATGTAATTTGGCTAAAATCATTTTCAATGTACTATTATTTAAAAAAAAATATGTGTCATCAGAGTAGCCAGGATGGAGAGATAGGGAGGAGTGAAGGAAGCCAGTGAGCTAGGAATGAAGGGGAGCTAGTCCTAGGCTGTCTGGTCCCAGGCTGGACTGGAGTTCAGGAGACCTCTGGGAGATTAACAGTTTCACCCCCGAAGGATAGATCAGTCGAGCTGTGGGGTCTACTACTCTTGGAAAAGAAAATCAGTCATGAAGAAGAAGTAATCAAAATACTAGGAAAGATGAAAACAAGACAGCCTGAGCTAAAGTTCATGATTCCAGCATTGAAGGTAAGTCCATTCTGCAGGACCAGAGTGGTTTTACCCCTAGAAGTCCAAATGAAGTTGTTGTGTCAACTCCCCAGATGCTGAATCAATTTCATCCTGGAGGTTTACTGCAACACTCCCTGTTTGTAAGGACAGGGAATTGGGCCTGGGAGCCAACCCTACACAACATGACCTGCTGCTGAATTTCTGTTGAGCAGCCATCGAGAGCCTCCTGGCCTACTGCTGTACAGTGTGGTTTAGAAGCTGCACCACAGAGGACAGGAAGGACCTGCAGTGGGTGGTGAGAGCGGCAGAGAAGATTATTGGCACCACACTACTCCCTGTCAAAGACACTTATTCTGGCAGACTTCAAAAGAAGGCCAGGAGCAGCTCCATGGACCCTACTCACCCCGGACGTTTACTGTTTTCCTCCCTCCCCTCTGGAAAAAGATACCAGACAATTAAAGCAAAACCAACCAGACTGAAACACAGCTTCTTTCCTCAGGCTGTGAAAAGTATCACCCCACCTCCATCCCATTCCCCCAGGATTGATGCATCCCCTCCCCTTCTTCAACAACCTCCCCCTCCCCTCCACAATTGTCTTAGAACGATTTCTGTCTGCATCATTCTGTTTTAATGTTTCTATTTTATTTATACTGCTGCTACTGGAGAACTGTTGAACTGCATTTCACTGTTGATATTTTACATAGTGACAATAAAGAACTATCTATCTATCTATCTATCTATCTATCTATCTATCTATCTATCTATCTATCTATCTACATGGCCCTATGTAGACCTGTAAACCTACATGGCCCTGTGTGAAAAAGTGATTGCCCAATAAACCTAATAACTGGTTGGGCCACCCTTAGCAGCAACAACTGCAATCAAGTGTTTGTGATAACTGGCAATGAGTCTTTTACAGCGCTGTGGAGGAACTTTGGTCCACTCATCTTTGCAGAATTGTTGTAATTCAGCCACATTGGAGGGTTTTCCAGCATGAACCGCCTTTTTTAAGGTCATGCCACAGCATCTCAATGGGACTTTGACTAGGACACTCCAAATTCTTCATTTTGTTTTTCTTAAGCCATTCAGAGGTGGACTTGCTGGTGTGTTTTGGATCATTGTCCTGCTGCAGAACCCAAGTGCGCTTCGGCTTGAGGTCACAAACAGATGGCCGGACATTCTCCTTCAGAATTTTTTGGTAGACAGCAGAATTCATGGTTCCATTTACCACAGCAAGTCTTCCAGGTCCTGAAGCAGCAAAGCAGCCCCAGACATCACACTACCACCACCATATTTTACTGTTGGTATGATGTTCCATCCATCCATCCATCTTCTTCCACTTAATCCTTTTTTTGGGTCGCAGGGGTGGGGGTGGGGGGCTGGAGCCTATGCCAGCATCTTTGGGCGAGAGGCAGGGTACACCCTGGACAGATCGCCAGTCCATCGCAGGGCCAACACAGAGAGACAGACAACCATTCACTCTCACATCCATACCAAAGGACAATTTAGAATCCCCAGTTTAATGCCAATGAACCTAACTTGCATGTTTTTGGCATGTGGGAGGAAACCGGAGAAATCCCAGAATAAACCCACACAGACACGGGGAGAACATGCAAACTCAGGATCCCGTGGCTAAGGGTGAGTTGCTGTGCTGCCGCAGTGCTAACCACTTCACTACCGCACTGCCCTGGTATGATGTTCCTTTTCTGAAATGCTGCGTTACTTTTACGCCAGATATAATGGGACACACACCTTCCAAAAAGTTCAACTTTTGTCTTGTCAGTCCACAGAGTATTTTCCCAAAACTCTTGGGGATCATCAAGATGTTTTCTGGCAAAACTGAGACAAGCCTTTGTTCTTTTTGCTCAGCAGTGGTTTTTGTCTTGGAACTCTGCCATGCAGGCCATTTTTGCCCAGTCTCTTTCTTATGGTGGAATCATGAACACTGACCTTAACTGAGGCAAGTGAGGCCTGCAGTTCTTTGGATGTTGTTGTGGGGTTTTTTGTGACCTCTTGGATGAGTCATCGCTGCGCTGTTGGGGTAATTTTGGTCAGCCAGCCACTCCAGGAAAGGTTCATCACTGTTCCATGGTTTTGCCATTTGTGGATAATGGCTGTCACTGTGGTTCGCTGGAGTCCCAAAGCTTTAGAAATGGCTAGAAAATTGAAGTCAGCTTTCAAAAGATGTGATAAACCACAGTTAATTTTTGCTTTAACAGGGGGGCAATCACTTTTTCACACAAGGCCATGTAAGTTTGGATTTTTTTTATCCTTAATAATAAACACCTTCAATTAAAAACTGCATTTTGTGTTTACTTGTGTTTTCTTTTTTTTTCTTTTTTTTTTTTGTTACTTATTTGTACCCATAGGTAGATTTGGTTTTTTGGTTGGTTCTTTGTCTAATATTTAAATTTGTTTGATGATTGGAAACATTTAAGTCTAACAAACATACAAAAAATGAGAAATCAGGAAGGGGGCAAACACTTTTTCACACCACTGTATGTATGTATGTATGTATGTATCTATCTATCTATCTATCTATCGGTCTGTCTGTCTGTCTATCTTCTGATTATGTGTTGAATCAAGTACATTTCTGTCCTGCAATTAAAATTGTGTTTTTCCACTGTGGTTTTTCTAAGTTTTGGGTGCATACCACCTTGATAGTACTTCCGGCGCCACACGAGTCGGTTGCCTTTTTGCAACAGTGGCTCAATTCTGAGTTTTTCTTCCTCTTTCTTATTTACTATCTGGCTTCTCTTGCTAAACTTTCTGATTCGACGATACCTTATCCATCACGGACACACAGATTGCCCCAAATGTCTTCCGAGCTGGCGGACGGAGCCATTGTTTATAGCAGGAGATGGTACAACAGGGACCAGCTGTTAGCACTTAACCGGCCCACGGTGCTGACGCAAAAGCTCGACATACCGGGAGAAATCAGACGGAAATGGCGTGGATGTCGAGCTGAAGTAAGACAGCGGGCGAGGAATATAAGGTACAGACCCGTCCTCTCACCCGTTATTATGGGGAACGTTCGATCGCTACTCAATAAGACAGATGAGCTAGCAGTTATGGCTCGTTACCAGAGCGTCTTCAGAGAGATTAGCATGATGTTGTTTACTGAGATGTGGCTAACAGAAGTAGCAACAGATGTTAACATCGAACTGGAGGGTTTCCACGCAATACGGGCGGACCGGACACCAGACGGTGGGAAGGCAAGGGGCGGAGGAGTGATAATGTATGTCAATAACAGCTGGTGTAAACCAGGACATATCACTGTTAAAGAGCAACACTGCAGCCAAGACACTGAGTTGCTAGCTGTTATCATGAGACCTGTTTATTTCCTGAGGGAATACTCACACATGATCTGCATTGTTATTTATGCAAATCCGTCGGCGAACGCTGGGACAGTATGTGACGCCATCCACTCAGTAACTGGCAGCCTTCTGACAGAACATCCAGATGCTCTTCTCCTCATCTCCGGTGATTTTAACCATATTTCATTGTCCTCCATTCTGCCCACGTTCACCCAGTATGTCACGTGGCACACCAGAGACAATAAAACACTGGATTTATTCTATGCGAATACTAAGGAGGTGTACACCTCATCACCACTCCCCCCACTAGGGAGATCAGATCACAACTTGGTTCATCTCCTGCCGGTGTACAAACCCCTAGTACACAGACAACCTCCGGTCATGCGCACAGTGAAGATATGGTCTGAGGAGGCAATGGACGCTCTAAAGGACTGTTTTGAAATCATTGCCTGGGAGCAGCTCTGCGATCCACATGGTGAGGACATCGACGGCCTCACTCACACCATCACGGACTACATCAACTTCTGTGTGGACAACACTGTACCCACCAAGATCATACGGTATTGCTCGAACAACAAACCCTGAATCAACCCTGAGATAAAATCACTACTGAGAGAAAAGAAAAGGATCTTCAGGTCGGGGAACAAGGAGATGCTGAAGTCCATACAGAGGGAGCTAAGGAAGAAGATCAGAGAGGGTAAGGACAGCTTCAGGAAGAAGATGGAGGACAAGCTGCAACAGAGCGACACCGGCGAGGTCTTCAGAAGCCTCAAAACCATCTCTGGGCTCCAGAATACCTCCTCCCAGGTCATGGGGTGGGGGGGGAGTGGGTGAACAATCTGAACCTGTTTTTAACAGGTTTGACCAACCGCCCTCCCCCCGCCTGCACAACAACCACTGCTGCCTCTACAGTCATCAAGACCTGCTGTTCACCCCCCCTCCACCAACACCCCCCCACTCCCAGCACACAGTCCCCCAACCTGACCCTCACTAAGACCCAGGTGAGAGCGGAGCTGAGGAAGATCAAGGTGAGGAAGGCCTCAGGCCCGGACTGCATCAGCGCGAAGCTCCTCAAGTCCTGTGCAGACCAGCTGTGTGGGATTGTGGAGCACATCTTCAACCTGAGCCTGAAGGTGGAGAGGGTACCACAGCTGTGGAAAACATCTTGTGTGGTACCCGTACCAAAGACTTCCCATCCCAGAGACCTGAACAGCTACAGATCAGTGGCCCTGACTTCTCACCTGATAAAGACCCTGGAGAGACTGCTCCTTGCTCACCTCCGCCCCCTGGTGGGACCAGCAATGGATCCACTCCAGTTCGCCTACCAGCATGGCATCGGGGCGGGGGGTGCAGTGATCTTCCTCCAACACCGTTCCCTGTTCCACCTGGAGAAGCCTGGGAACACGGTAAGGATCATGTTCTTTGACTTCTCCACTGCTTTCAACACCATCCAACCGGTGATCCTGAGGGACAAGCTGCTGTGCGAAGGGGTGGACCAGCACCTGTCATCATGGATCCTGGACTACCTCACGAACCGGCCACAGTTTGTGAGAACCCAGGATTGTGTGTCCGACACAATCATCGGCAGCACGGGGTTTTGTCTCCCTTCCTGTTCACCCTTTATACTGCGGACTTCTCACACAACACAACACACTGCCATCTACAGAAGTTCTCTGACAACTCTGCGATCGTTGGCCTCATCTCCAACGGAGATGAAGTTGAGTACAGAGGACTTATCCAGGAATTCGTGGACTGGTGCCATCGGAACTGCCTCCAGATCAATGCAAGGAAAACTAAGGAGCTGGTGGTGGACTGCCGCAGGCAAGGACAACCCCTCACAGCACCAGTAAACATCCAGGGAACAGACATTGAGATGGTGACATCCTACAAGTACTTGGGTGTTCATTTGAACAATAAACTAGACTGGTCACACAATACCGACACACTCTACAAGAAGGGACAGCGCAGGCTGTTCCTACTGAGGAAGCTCAGGTCTTTTGGTGTACAAGGGGTGCTGCTGAAGACATTCTACGACACGGTGGTGGCATCAGCCATCACTTTTAGAGTGGTCTGCTGGGGCAGTGGCATCACAGCAGCCGATAGGAAGAGACTGAACAAACTGATCAAGAAAGCTAGCTCTGTCCTGGGGTAACGCCTTGACCCAGTGGAGGAGATAGGAGAGAGAAGGATGGTGGCTAAGCTGTCATCTCTGCTGGAGTCCGAGTCCCACCCTATGCAGGACATACTGAACACACTGAGGAGCTCATTTAGCAGCAGACTACATTATCCTAGGTGCATGACCGAGAGGTTTTGAAGGTCCTTCCTACCTACGGCTGTCAGACTGTAGAACCTAAGCAGGGCTGCTCACAGAGATACATAGCAAAAATGTGATGACCTAATAGTATTGAATGCAAAAGACGCAACAGACTTACACAAATGGTCCCTTCCGGTATACAACTAGGACAATATCAGTCGCTTTGGAGGGTGACAATATGTATGGGTACATATTCATACTATGTGGGCAACTAAATAGACGGTTATGCTGTTTATTCCATCTAGCTACAATGCTCCGCACTGTGTATATATATTTATATATTTATGTGTACATATGTATATTCGCTGCTCTTATTTTCCTATCTTCTAAATTATTGCTCTGAGTGTTGCTATCCCTGTGCTGTTGCAATCCTGGAATTTCCCCATTGCGGGACTAATAAAGGCTTATCTTATCTTATAGAAAATGTGGTGCAGTGTTGGAGCCTGAACAAGGCAATTAAATCTTCATCTAGCGTTGTACGAAAAGCAACAGGTCAGTAGGAGAATTTACTGTTCCCAGAGCTGGCCGATAAGCTGTTTATGTGGAGGGTTTCAGATTGAGCAGGGCAGGCACCTGGATGATTAGTAGCTAGAGCGTATTGTAACATCGGGGCTATGTTGAGGGGGGCAGGGATTTCCCCAGCATGCTTTGCAACAGAGGACGTTATTGTGTGTGTGTATTAAATGTGCTATTACTAAGTTATTATACTGCTGGGTCATTATAACTGTGTTATAATGACTCAGTAGTGTTTATAGGCAGGATTAGGGCAGATGTATCATGTGTGTGTAACCATGATTGAAACGGAGGTCTGGGAGAATGACCTCCCCTCCTGTCTGTGCTCAGAGTGTGGTTTTGGGGTTGGGTGTGTGAATAAAGCCTGTCCATCACAACTATCTGCTCCTTTTCTTTGTGTGAACCTTGCATACGTCACAGTATTCTCCTTGACAGCAGTGGAGGCAGAAGCGTCAGGTTTAAAACGCTGTGAAAATGCATATCTGTGGATGGGAACTTTAAATGAGTGGCTCTCATGCTCCAACTGACCATTTGCTGTGACGTCACATTCTTTTGTTTACGCCGCCATATTGGACGGCAAAAGCGAGTGGACGGCACATTCAGCAGCTGTTCAGCGGTGTACCAGATCTCGATATATTTACCTGATTTCAACCTACATCTTTGTTTTATGTTGGCATTGAATTAGACTATGGTGTTTCACTGCTGTGCCTTTGGCTGTACAAATCGCCAGAAAAAGGGATCCAACTTGAAGTTTTACCGGTTCCCAGCTGACAAAGACAGGCGCAGGAGGTGGGTGGCCCGTTGCCTTACTCGCGGCTATGCAATCAACATTTTATATCGGGTATGTCTGATGTATCAGTGTCTATAGATGTAATGTTATATCATTGTAAACACTGGTAAATGGTAAAGCATGAGTCTGAATGACTCCATGTTTTAATCCTGTACTCCTGGTTATAAATCAGGTTATCGGGTACATAAACACGTGGAATAAACACGTGGGCAGGGCCCGGCAGCGTGCCTGTGTTTGCGCTACGCTGCAAAGCTGAGACGAGGAGCTGCCTGGAGCGGGATTATCTGGTAGAAATTCCCCGGGCAGCCGTAGTGGTTGCATAAAAACCAGCTCTGCCGGGGAAGCTTCTAGATCCTCTTTCGGCGTGGAGCGCAACCCCAGTAAAACCCACGGCAGCCTGTCTACCCAATTTGCATCCGTCAATGAAGCCCTGAGTGCTGCTTTCAGTGATCTATGACAACGCTCGCATAACCCATTGGCCTGTGGGTTGTACGCGGTTGTGCAGTGAATTGTAACACCCAGGCTGCGGGCCACCGCGGACCAGAGTTCGGAAACAAATTGAGGGCCCAAAACATGCCACCCACTTGTCTACTTATCTAGAAGTTGCGCAACATCGGACAAAACCGGCACATGTGACTGAGCGGACGCCATGCTGAAACGCACTCACACAGCGCCTGAGTTGCCGTCCAATATGGCGGTATCAACAAAAATCCCGTGATGCGGGACGTCACTTGCAAAACGTCACTAACAGTTGTGTGGCTACAGCCACGGTGGAAGAGTGACGAAGGACATGTGTGGGTACTTCTGTGACCACCTTGGTGCCTGAGGGAGAGGGGCGTGATTAGCACAGAGCTGAACGCTGATGAAACTCCCGTCTGTACAGAGGGGAAAATATCTCATCTGACAATCCAGATATGGTCACGCAGCAGCTGAGGGCTGAAATGTATGCCATGTCTTTTTAAGATGACACTGGTTAAAGAGCTTTTAGATGCTGGACACATGAACTCACAAAAAGGATGTGATATTCCTACAAGGTTCAGGCATTTTGCCCCATCTCCTCTATTGAATTAAGCAGCGCTGAGTCTGAACTCCCTCCTGACCTGCTGATCAGTTTCATCCTGCAGGAAAGATGCCTCCAGTGGAGCTAACGGAGTCACCATGGTGACCAGTGCAAGCTCAGGTCGAGCTGTCATGGTAACTGACAGGGGCTTTTATGAAGTACGGCGTTACATGGAGAGGCACGTGCAGATGGAGGGTGATGTGTCTGCGCCAATCAGGACAGAGGAACGCCAACGCGCACACACACGTGTAGCTGCTGCAGAACAGGCAGGTCGCCACACGTGTGCCCTGTCAGAAGCAGACGGGAGGACGGGACAGCGGAGTCACTGGTCAGACGCGTGTTAGGGCAGTGCTCGTCTGCACGTCTGCTGCGCACGCAGATGCAAGTCCAGAGTATCACCTTACACGATTAAAAAAATGACTCGCAAGCACCAATTCTAAGCACAAGTGTTGAAAAGTCTCATGCATTTTAAACTTTTTTCTCATAAATTTTCAACTTTTTTCTTGTAAATCTCCAACTTCTTCCTGTAAACTTTCAAGTTTTTTCAGACATATTTGCAACTTTTTTCCAATGAAGCTGCAGCTTTTTGCAGTAAATTTTCTACCTTTTTCCCTTTGAATTTTCTACTTGTTTTTGGCTGCTTGTCCACCAAACGCACTGGTGTGGACTGGGACTCCTGCTTTCCGTGTCGTCATGTTTCACATGCAGAGCTGCTAGAAAACGTTTCCTGTCCATTGTTATTTAGAGACTGATATTAAAACATCAGTAGAAAGTCTGACCAGAGGAAAAGCGGAAGTGCTGAGCTGAGAGTGACAAGCTGTTGCTGGGATACGGGGCACAGAGTTTTTTCCCAGACACCGTGCACAAACGCTGAAAAAAAAAAAAAAAAATGCTCAGGGCGGTCGGGCGACAAAAAACGCATTTGGTGGACGCGCAGCCTAAATGATAAAAAAGCAGCAGTTCAACGTTAATGACCCGACAATGAAGTGAGACAGACACGGACGTTAAACAATCACAGACGCAGCACGGCTGGGAGAACGATGAAGGGCTGAACGGAGCGCACGTGAGGGACAGCGGCTGTGGGCACGGAACCATGAGGAGCTGACGACACCGCACACAGAGCCAGGAGCACACAGGGGCGGCACCGGAGACCGAGACAAACCACAATCAGGAAGAACCACAAGGACAACAAGGTCAGAGCGCCAAAGCCCAGGTCACAACAGCATTTGAAACTTTTTCCCTGAAAGTTGCACCTTTTTGCTGTCAATTTTCAACTTTTTTCCTGTAAATTTGCACCTTTTTGCTGTGAATTTTCCACTTTATTCTCCTGCATTCTCTTGCTCTCTTGCAACTTTCTTCTGTAAATGTTCTCATATTGTTGCAGCTTTTCCCTGTAAATTTACAGCCTTCGTCTGGATGCTGGTTAAATGTTTACTCTACATAACTAAACTGTAATTTGAATTTTTATTTTTGCAAATTTGTAACCAATTGACATTTATGCCTTTGCACCTGCTGCTAAAAATAACAATAGCCTACTGCTCATCGGGGACTGCACGGTCTGCTCGGATACTGCAGAAACCCTTCACATGACTGTTGTTGAAAAGTGAATACAGCACAGCGGTATAAAAAGCTGGAATCAAGAGTACTAGCAAGTGCCAAACGATCACTGATTAAATGTTCCAGGGGTAATTAGCGAAGAATGAGCCTGTGGAGAACAGCGAGGACCCTGGTATAAAGAACAGCAGAACCAAGCACGTTTATTGATCCTGTTTTATAACCCACTTTGATCTGCAGCCGCCGCGAGACGAGCTGCTGGAACAGCATGAACCGCCTCGGCTCAAGCAGCTTCCTGCTCACGCTCAATAAAACATCCGAACTGATGATAAGAGGTGAAAGGGCACTGGTGCACGGCCGCGCTCTGGATGTTGTGTAAGACTGAAGACATGCATGTTCTGGTCAACCTCAGGGCTGAGCAATGAGCCCATTTTACATCATCTGATTACTTTCTTTGGACTAGCCTGTACATTTACAACTTTTTTTCTCATAAATCTGGGACTTTCTTCTAAAAAATTTGGGACTTTCTTCTAAAAAAGGCAAAAGTCTCAAAAAATTGTGACTTTTTTTCCTCATAATTTTTTTTTTTCCTGTAAATTTTCAGCCTTTTTTTTGTCATAAATTTGCAACTTTTTCCTTATATATTTGCAACTTTTTTCATAAATTTACCATTTTTCCCAGTAAATTTGAAACTTTTTTCTTATAAATTTACCACGTTTTTACTGTAAATTTACAGCTTTTTTCTCATAGATTTGCAACTTTTTCCAGAAGAAAAAATGTAACATTTTGGGGCTTTTCTGTAAATTTTCAACCTTTTGCCTCATAAATTTGCAACTTTTTACTCATAGATTTGCATGTTTCTCCTGTAAATTTTCAATTTTTTTTCTTTATAAATTTGCAACTGTTTTCTCATAAATATACGATTTTTCACTGTAAATTTGAAACATTTTTCTCTTAGATTTGCAACTTTTTCCTAATGAAAAAATGTGGATGCCGGTTAAATTTTTATTATGTGTAATTAAATTGTAATCTGTGAGTTTTATAATGTTTAAATTGGCACCTTCTATCAAATCTTTGCACCTTTATTTTTCAAAATTTGTACCTAATTTACATTTATACATTTGTACCTCATGCTAAATTGGTGACTTCCACCATCCCCCTTGTTAAAAAAATAATAAATAGGCCTGTTAATGTAACAAAACTAATTAATTGCACATTGTTCTGTAATTAACTGCAGTTAATCATTAAAGTTGCATAAAAGAATCAGTGAAACAGAAGTTTACTTCAGCAAGTTTTAACTGCATTTTCATTGCCTGATTCCCTCATACCTGAGACTCTCATACTCAACACAAATCCTGCTAAAGCAACAGAAAGCACCTGATAATCATGAAGGGTCGTTGTAAAGACAGACTCAATTTCTCTGCAAAACTTCCATTTTTAATATTCCTGTCACATTTCCTGTTTAATTTTGAAATATTCAAAGAGAAAGTCAATGCTTCTTCTTAACGTACAGTAACTTTCCTAGTTATGTCAACCGTTAGAAGAACAAACAGATCAGTTCTTGATTGAGTTCCAGATCTCCTTCCAGTGTAGTGTGGTGTAAATTTAAATGCTGAAAAACAAGACCTACGCTTGTTTTAAGCTGAGCCAGCAGCTGAAGCATAAAACTGCAGACACCACCTCAGGGTGACCTGATAGCGTCAGTTTTTTGGACCACATTAATCTACAAAGTTAACATGTTAATTATCTCAGTATTAGTTTGGACTATGCCCTGTAAATACAGTAACCTTCAGCTCTAAGCCCCTCCCCCTTCCCGTCTATCTCTGACATGAACTCATGTAATGAAACCTTCAGCTTACCTATTCATGGCCTCATAAACTTGAGAGGAAAAGTTCAGACAGCGTCCGCTGATTATTACCATAACTTAACCTCTACTGTAGACAGTTTAAACAGGGAACTCTCCTGGAGCTTTGACCGTCTAATGTGTGAAACTAGCAGATAATATTTCAAACACGCACGACAACGTCTGATGAATCTCCTGTTCAACCCATTTACCTGTGTCATCTAATGTAAACCTGCTGCAGTCACAGATGACATTTAGGGGTCCAGGTGCACCATGGACCCACACCACTGGACCCACACTGTAAGACATCCACTGGTCTGAGGACTGGTCTGTAACAGAGACCAGTTCTCTGTTTTCCTTAGGGGGATAAATCCGGTGATCATTGCTCTCAGGTCTAACATCAAGTTTGTGGGTTTTTTCCTTCTAAATTTTCAACTTTTTTCCCTGTAATTTTTCATTATTTTTTCTCAGGAATTTTCTTTTTTTTTTCTCAAGAATTTGCAATTTTTCCTGTAAATTCTCAGCTTTTTTCTCATTGATTTACTACTTTTTCTTCAAAAATCTTTGACTTTTTTCTCATAAATTTGCAAATTTGGCCTAAAAAATTGTGACATTTTTCTCATAAATGTGCAATTTTTTCCTGTAAATTTTCAACGTTTTTCTCATTGATTTGCAACTTTTTACTCAAATAATTGTGATTTTTTTTCCTCCTAAAATAGCAATTTTTTTCTTGTAAATTTGCAACTTTTGAGAAAATTTTTTGAGCACAGGGGGATCAGTTTAGTGTGGTGTAAATATAAACACTGAAAAACAATACTACTCTTGTTTTAAGCTGGGCCAGCTGCTGAGCTGATTGAAAGCACCAAGGTGCTGATGCCTTGGTGCCAGAGCCTTGGCGGACGTATGCATTCTGGGATCATCACCAAAATGTTATGGGTTCCTCTCCAGCCCAAGGATCACCTCTGGTAAAAATTTCATCCAAATCCATCCAGTAGTTTTGGAGTACACACATGCACAGTGAAAACAAGCTGCAGTTCACATGCCTGTACTGTGGGCGGCAGCCGAGAGCCACCAAGCTGATTTGAACAACTGCAATCCAAACACAAAAGAAGAGCACGGTGGCAGATGCTTTAAATGGTGGAGGCGAAGGAGGAATGTGAATACGATGACAATCACGATGAACAGGAGCTTTTGCTGTTTAGTGGCAGAGGAAGAAAACAGATGGGCAAAAAGACGGACATTTGTTCACCCAGCACTGGCGGATTGCTCAGGACTTCCCTCTGGCAGAAGTTTCTGGGCTCATGCACAGCTCACTGCGACCAGTGGTGGGCGAGGAACGTTGGGACTTGTAGTTTTTAGCAAGTTTTTAACGAGTTTTACCACGTCCTTCCTCTGCAAAACTAAACAGCAAAACCAGTGTGAAAACAATCGATGTGATGAATAAATGGCGTAGTTGCTGAATACGTGTTTTTTTCCTGTAACCGCTATTTTATAAAGTTCATCTGCTGTGTTGTGCTGTAGAAAAGTCACCCTGCTGCCTCTAGTGGCCCGGCATAGTTATTACAATACCCTTTATCCTGGCTCCATTGACGATAAAGGGGAGTTAAATTTGTGTTTATTTTGAAAACAAAGTCTTATCTTTCTGGCAAATTAAAAGTCAAGAAAATATGGCGACACAGTGACACAAGCCTTTAGTCCCACTGAATTCTGACGGGGCGAGCTGAAACAGAGAGGCGGACAGACACAACCAGCCACACAGACGCACTGAGTGACTAGCGTATGAGCAGCTGATCACCCTCGAGTGGACATGTCTGCGCGGCGGTAAAAACACTCACACTCCACTCTTTTTTCCAACATGGCGAGACGACTGGTGACCTCTGTCTTCAGCTCGCTGATCTTCAGTACCCTGTGGACAGACGGACAGACGGGGGTCAGCAGTATAAACCTTTTATCTTCTATAGGAGGACACAACACAGTCAGTCGGTGTACGTACAAACGTATAAATGTTAATTAGGTACAAATTTGCAAGAGTAAAGGTGTGAAGATGTGATAAAAGATGACAATTTAAAAAGTGGCAAATTACAAATTTAATTACACAGAATAAAAATTTAACCAGTATCCAAATTTACAGGAAAAAAAAATTGCAAATTTAGGAGAAAAAAATTGCAAATTTATAGGAGAAAAGATGAAATTGTACAGAGCAAAAGCCACAGATTTAACAGAAGAAAAGTGACAAATTTTTCAGAAAAAGGAAGCAAATTTATGAGAAAAGGTTGGACATTTTTGAGGCTGAAGCTGTGGGTGGTGTGGTCGACCGGAACAAGTTCTATAAGAGCTTTGCCCTTTAATTTTTGATTTTTGATTTTTTTGATTTCGTATACTTCATTGATCCCCAGAGGGGAAATTGAGGGCGTCCACCTGGATGGATGAAGCAGCCACGATACGGCGCTATCCCTTCACCATTCACACACACATTCACACCTAGGGCCACTTTAGAGTCTCCAGTTAACCTAACCTGCATGTTTTTGGCCTGTGGGAGGAAACCAGAGAAATCCCGGAGTAAACCCACGCAGACACGGGGAGAACATGCAAACTCCACACAGATCACTGTTGGTCAGGGCTGGGATCGAACCAGGAATCCCATGGCCAAGGGTGAGTTGCTGTGCTGCTGCAGTGCTAACCACTGCGCCACCACACCACCCTTTTTTTCTAAGCAATGATATTTTTTTTGATTATTCAATTGATTAATTGATTTAATTGATTGATTATTCTAACACGTCTGAGCAATGAAGCCGAGCCTGCAGAGGACGGCCGTCCCCCAGCATGAGAGACAGTCTGACATGCCGCAAAGAAGCTCCAATGAAAAGCCTGAACAGCTGATCGGCAAACTCATGACAACACGACTTTAAATCACTTTTCTGCACCACATGGGACAAAAAAATCGCCCTTAACGAGTGACTGTGGCAAAGTTTGAGCATTTCAAACAGAAGGAACAGAGACAAAGCAAACAGCTGACAGGAGTGGCGACGGACCTGAAGCTACAGTACTGGTGAGATCCATGTGTGTGAGGTCTGTGCATGTGAGATCCGTGCATGTGAGATCCGTGCATGAGAGACCTGTGCATGTGAGATCTGCGCGTTGAATGAGAGCTACAGTGAACGGAGTTCAACACTCATGTGCTTACCTTGAAAACTGCTCAGCCACTTGCGTCAGAACGTTCTGATAGAGTTCCTCATTATCTGAAGAGAGAGCAGTCATGAAGCCGTGCTACGTACTGGCACACACACACACACACACACACGTACACGCACACACGCACGCACGCCCACCCATGGTAAACAAAGTGAACCCACTCATCCAAAGGACATCACTGTAAACAGCTGCTACAGGTGCGATCATCAACAGCTGGATAATGACACACCCACGCTCTGATTCACACACACACACACACACACACACACACACACACACACACACACACACACACACACACACACACACACAAGGTTACTACACGTCAGCCAATCACAGGTCCAACCGTGCCAACACAAACAGAATGAGTCCCATTCCCTCAGGTCTCACCGTCGATGAACATCAGAGGCTCTGAAGAGAATGGGAACTGGCTGACAGCCTGATGAGTTAACGAGACACCTCCGTGTCCTCTTCCCACACACTGGGAACAGGCAGAGCACAAACGGAGCTCTGCCATTGGCTGAACGCTCCAGTGTTGTGGGCAAAGTTCAAAGCCACGGGACAATAAACTAGCAAGTATGAGAAATAGTAAAAAATGAATAAACTCGTGGTTTATTACGAGGACACAGGTCTGTACGGACAACAATCAGGGCCGTTAAAAACTTCCGCTGTGATTGATGAAGCTGGTTTAGCTGCAGTAACTCAGACACACGACACATTTCAGATTCCAGGTGGTTTTATGCGCATTACTGGTTTCGAACTAAACGCTTCATTATTACTGAAAGTTAAACAAACCATCCAGGTCAGAAACATCCTTCTACAGTCTGTATCTGTAGCACCAGAGTTTCTAATGAAGCTATAAGTCTGGTGACCCTAGCTTCCTTTGTTGTTGAGAAATAGTTTATATGATATGTTGATGTTGACCTTTGACCTTTTGACCACAAACCCATAATCAGGTCAGGGTGTAAGCTGTCCAAGATTTGTCTTAGAGGCAACTATGGTATTGATTTGAAAAGACTACATCATTTCTTTCAGTAGTTTTCACATTTATAAGGATTTAGGTAAAAACTGATCTCTGACCTTCACCTCAAGGTCTGTAATTCCTGCAAAAATCATCCAATCATAGTCAAACTTCAACATGCGCATCATCAGTGTATATCATACCCTGGTACCAAGCTTCAAAACAATCGGAACAAAACTAGGGGGAGTTAATTTCACAAAAGTTGGACAGATGGACGGATGGCCACATAACAGAATCCGCTGGTTGAAGATCAAAGGGGGTGAGATCAAGTCTAGAACAAGACCAGACCAGGCAGAGCCTAAGTCTACACCAAGGCCACTGTGTATGTAGGCCTTGGTCTTGACCTCTTATCTTGGTCTTTTTGTCTGGTCTTGTCTTGGTCTTGCGAGACTCTGGTCTTGATGAGTTCTTGACTACAACATGCTAAGTTGACTGGCGCCTAGCGGCTGCCCCGGCCTTGGATGCGCTCTGCAGAGCGTGCCCAAATGCCAAGTCACGTTTCGTTACCTTGTATTCATACATGTGTAATGACAATAAAGTTGAATCTCATCTCATCTCAAGTTCAACACCTGTTTCAGTTAACTGTTCTAGCTGTGTGTGGTCATGTACGTGTACAATGAGGAACTCACCGGTAAGCTGTTTCCCACGCATAGGCACTACTCGGTACGGTGACCTTCAAGACAGAACACAGACACTGGTTAGTTCTCAGAGCAGAGGTGGTGTGAAGCTGAACTCGCTGCACTCTTCTCCTTCTTCTTCTTGTTTTCTACGGCCAAACACTGATCCACATCCTGATACACAAACACAACGCAACACTATTTCTACTGGGAGCACAGCCAGGTCAGATGATGTTTGTCAAACAAAGCGTTTCAGATCTTGAACTGAGATAAGATAACACACACACACACCTAATAAAGATAGACAGACACGTTCCTCGTTTTAAACTAGTGCAGCACCAGAGTTGAGTCTCTCTAATCTGCTGATGAAATGACTGCAGAGCAGACCCAGGTAACTTCTAGACTCCACGTGGCCAGGGAACATATTCCATTTGACCCTTCGAACTAGAGACACTACCCAGGTCATGGAGGAATTTCCAGTGTTATTTGGTCACTGTGAAGGAGTCTAAGAGAATTTAGGGATCTGAGCTTTTCATCAGGCTTGATTTCTTTATCTTGAGTCATTTCCTGGTTAATTTACTAGACTCTTTGGTCCCCCTCTTGCTGTAACTTTAATTTTTGGACAGATGGTGTGCCTTGGGCAATATTTCCTGTTAGTCCTTTGTTATGATTCCCAGTTTAGTTTTAGGTTTAGTTTCTTAGTCGTGTTTTATTCCTGGTTTGATGTTTTTCCTGTGCCTCCCTCCTAGTCAGGCTTTAGCTCTGGTTTTGTCTTTTAGGTTCTGCTCCCTATTGTCTTTTCAGCTTTACTGGTTGTCCTTGGTCTGACTATGCTCCTCTCTGCTTCTTTCCCTCATTATCAATCAGTCAATCAAAACTTTATTTAGACAGCACTTTTCATACAAAAATTTGTAGCACAAAGTGTTTTACAAATTAAAAATATAACACAATTACACCCCCTTCCCACCCCACCTCTTCACACACACACACACACACTCACACTCATCATACCTCTAAGCCACTGAAGTGGTGACTTAGAGGTAGAGCATCCGCTCCACAACCGGGAGGTCGGGGTTCAAGTCCCGGCCGGGTCATGCCAAAGACCATACAAAAGTGGAACTTCCTGCCGTCCAGCTTGGTGCTCAGCAAAAATGGAACGGAGAAGAGAAGTGTGGGTGGCAGTGGCTCAGGAAGTAGAGTGGGTCGTCTAACAACCAGAAGGTTGGCGGTTCGAATCCCGCTCTCCCCAGCCATCCTGCCGTTGTGTCCCTGGGCAAGACACTTTACCCACCTTGCCTCCAGAGTCCATGACACTGGGTATGAATGTGCATAAATGTTTGGTAATGACTGGAGGGGCCGTTGGCATGGATTGGCAGCCATGTTTCCGTCAGTCTGCCCCAGGGCAGCTGTGGCTACACAAGTAGCTTACCACTGGTGGGTCGGGCCAGCGCCTGTGTATGGCAGCTCTGCTGCCATCAGTGTGTGAATGGGTGGGTAGCAGGATCTGTAAAGCGCTTTGGTCATCTAGAGATGAGAAAAAGTGCTATATAAGTGAACACCATTTACCATCATCAATGTCTGTGGAGTGAATGAATAATGTATCCACTGCAGAGTGTTGATGAAAGGCACTATATAAATCTGATGCATTATTATTTATTATTACTGTTAACATTATTCTCCTCACCTGTGTTTGTTCCCTTCTATTGAACACCCCCCTGATTTTCTGCTTCCCCTTAAATTCTGTCTTATCCTTCTCCTCCCTGTTGCCTCGTTGATGTTGCTCCTGTGTGTCCTCCATTCCGGTTCGTTCATATTCAGTCTTCCACCTCTTCCCGTTCTTTATTTTTCATGGTTGCCTTGTTTTCCCAACCCTGGTGAGTTGCCATAGTAACTCAGTTTAGTTAACTTCCTGGCTTGTACCTCAGCTTTTTATAGATTTTTTATGAATAAATCCCCACTCCCACCTGAGTTCTGCCTGGGTTTGGGTCCTCTCCTTGCATGTTCCAGCAAAAACCAGAACATGGTCTCATGTTCTCTCCAAGTGGATTCTATGAGAGTGAGCTGACCTGGCCCTGCTGCTGCAGAGCAACCCCAAACCCAGCCCAGCCCCCGACCAACAGTGAGCTGTGTGGAGTTTGCATGTTCTCCCCGTGTTGCGTGGGTTTACTCCGGGATTTCTCCGGTTTCCTCCCGCATACCAAAAACATGTAGGTTTAGGGCGCTCGCGCACGCAGCGACCAGCAGCCGGTGGCTTGTCACCAGACTGCAAACCAAATCTACCTACGGGTACAAATAAGTAACAAAAAAAAACAAAAAAACCCCAAAAAAACCCATGACATTTCCACCTCCATGTTTCACAGTAGATATGAGGGTCTTTTGTTGATGCTGTCTCTGCTTTGGGCTAAATATGTTCTCTGTACTGTGTCCTAAATTTTTCAGTTTTACATTGATGGGTAAAAAGTAGATTGTTCCACAAGACCTGAAGTATGTAGTACGAGAGTAACTTCAGGGTTAACCCTCGGTTTTCTGTAATACGAAGGTTCGCTTCTTTCCAGGGTCGATCACCATGGTGACCTATGATGCTCCAGGGCAGGTTGAGATCCAGATAAGAGCTCAGTGGCCATATAAGCACCACCTCCCCAGACAATTAAATACTTTAGAAAATAACATTCACCTGCCCTGGTGTTGGAGGAAACATTCTGTTCCTCTCCAATTAATGGAAGACCCAGGTCCTGATCTAAAGTAAGCTCCTCTGCTGGGCTCAGGTCCTGGGATGGAGTCCCCTGTCTGCAGCACAGACTGTACAGTATACGGAGGATGGGGGTGGCTGAAAAGTTCATAGGCTGAAAAGTTCATAGTGGTCAAATTTGACCAAATGTGTTTTATTTTTCAACATAGTCTCCCCTTGGGCCCACACACTTCTTCCACCAGTGTTGTAGAGCTTGGATCCCCGTGGTTGATAAATAAACCAGATTTGGTCAAATTTGACCACTATGAACTTTTCAGCCTATGAACTTTTCAACCCCCCACCCCCACCCCCGTAAGCCTGTACACAATATTCCTACCTCAAAATTCAAGATTCCTTTATGTGATATTTTAATGTTCCACATAAAAAAACAAAAACTAAACTGTGTTCCAAACATCTTCAGGCAGTAGTTCAGTGCTGGATAAAACTATAAAATAATGGGCTAATAAATAAGTGCACTAATAAATAAGCTAAAAGGTGTGAAAAAGCTAGGCTATAAAAGAGAGCAGCTTAACAGCTTTCTTAAAAGGAAAGGCAATATTTAAAGACTTACTACTCTGAATTTTATTTATGTATCAGTTGTGTCACAATTAATCGTGCCGGGCAAGTTAATCGTTAAATTGTGATTAGTTGCACTGGCTGAGTTTATAGTTTAATAGCGATTAATCGTGATTTTGCCATAGGCAGCATATAGGCGAGAGAGCACTGTGTCGAGTTAATCACGTTGAGATAATGCTATTAATCGCACTATGCAGTTAAAGTGTAATTAAATGCACTAAAACACTTATTAGTGTGATTCAGAAGACGCGAGCTGTCCTGTCATCTAAATGTGATTGATGATGATTAAAAGTGACACCACTAACATGTATATACTGGACTGGTGGCCTAGTTGGTAGAGCATCCGCCCCGCAACCAGGAGACCGGGGTTCAAACCCCGGCCGGGTCATACCAAAGACCAGGTAAAAATGGTACTTTCTGCCTTCTAGCTTGGTGCTCAACGTAATAGAACGGGGAAGGTAAAGTTGCACACAGAGCTACCAGTGGACTGACCCCCTACTGTAGCTTTCACTAGTCAAAGTAGCTGTGTGGCCTAGGGTCACAGAAACGGAGACAGGCGCCGCCCCGTACACCACATGGTGTCCCACATGCTGTGGAAGGAAATTAACAACTAACTAATATGTATATATCCCAGCCCTTTGGGGGGGCAAACTTGGGGGGTAAGGGCCCGATACCCAATCAACGAATAAATCAACTTAGTACTCTGGTGTTCTGTTAGTAAACATATCAGTGTTTGCACTACCTCTCTGTGTTGTGTGGCATGGTGGGGTCGATGGACACCATGGCTCCAGATGAATCCAGTAGAGACAGATTAGTGCTTCTGGGTGGAGAAAACAAGAAGAATTTACAGGAAAGGTAGCAGAGAAGCAGATGATTAATTACTGAATTCATGTTAGTGGTGCACACATATGAGGGCTGTTCATCATAGATCTCCCCTCACTCATTCTCCATGGACTGGAGCCAAACTTGTCTTTCTCTTCATAGGTACTACCAAGGGTCACACACTTCTCCCATCACTTTATGCAGCTGTGGAGACCTCACCTGTAGAAGTCTGCAGGTTGAGTCAGAAATAAACGTTTCATCTTGGAAGTGCTGTTCTTCAAAAATGACTGTGGTGGCACTGTGTGGGGGTTCCCCACCCAGAGTCAGGAGCCGGGGGTGGGGGGGTGGGGTGGGGGGAACAAAGGACTGAAGGAGGAAGTGACACCAGGGGGGTCTCAGACAAAGCAGAAAGGACTATAAGCATCCCAGTGAGTTCAGGAGGTGTGAGAGGAAGAGAGGGGAATTATGATGTTAATGTGCCACGCATGTCTTTATGCACTGACAGTATTGTATTCGACTGCCTGGGTCTCATGGGGGAGAAGCAAAGGTTATAAAAAGGCCAGAGATCCAGTTTGAAATGTTCTGGACTTGATGTTGGAAGAGGAATAAAGTTCATGTGTCGACCAGCTCGCTGCCTCATCTGCTTCCTTCTTCCACAACTTCATGGTTGGAAAGAGGTGGAAGTCAGATGATGCAAGGTAAGTCCTTGTAATTGTGGTAACCTTTGCCAGGAAATCCATCACCAATACTCCATGCTGGTCACAAAAGACTGTGAGCATGACCTTGTCTACCTAGGATTGGTCACGTATCTTCTTCAAAGGTAGTGAGTCATAATGGTTCCATTGCTTCTACTGGGCTTATCACAAGATGCTTCAGGTAGGACACGTTGGTAACAAAAACTTTTTATGGCATGTCCTTATTTTCCACTCATGGGAGGTCGAACTACTTTCTAACAGTTTAGATTTCAACTCGTTCCTTGAAATTTCATGCTTTGAGCAACTGATTTTTCTGTTGTGTTGTATTATACTGTGTACTGAAAAAAGTGTTGGTGGCTTCAATACTCCGCCACTACAGGTGTGTGTCAGTGCATGTGTGTTACCTCGGCACACCAATGACTGTACAGAACAGGTCCTTAATGTCACAGGGGCTGCAGAACCTACTGAACACCACCTGAGAGAAAACAGACACATGGGCATACACATTTACATTTAGGGTTTGCTGGGAATCAGATGAAAAGTGGGAGATGTACAATGGATTTCACTGTCCTTTACATACATCATATGAGACTAACAGACATTAGTGTAATCTGCTAATAGATAAAGATGACCCAATACTGGTGACAGGTCATGGCTGGTGTTGGTATTGTATCAGCCTCATGTGCAAATTTGTGCCAAGATGCCACTACAATGGTAAATTTTCTCCAATATCTTCCAAAGTAAACAGGGAAACGTGTTTCTAAATTCAATTCCATTCAATTCAACTTTATTTCTATAGTGCCATTTCACAACAACAGTCATCTCATAGCACTATCAACTGTAGGGGGAACCCCCACAATTGCAGAAAGATCCCAGCAATCAGGCGATCCCCTATGAGCAAGTGCTTGGCGATGGTGGAGAGGAAAAACTCCCTTTTAACAGGAAGAAACCTCCAGCAGAACCAGGCTCAGGGAGGGGCAGTCATCTGCTGCGACTGGCTGGGGGGTGAGGGGATAGAGAAGAAGAAAAGAACAGACATGTAGAAAGCAAACAGCACGATGGGGATTCAATCTATGGGAGAGAACAAACAAATGTTAATGACCAGCAAAAAAAAAAAAAAAAAAAAAAAAAATTCATTGAGAGTGAAGAAAGGAGTGAGGCCCAGTGCATTATTGGAGGTCCCCTGGCTGTCTAAACCTATTAGCAGCAAAACTAAGGGAGGGTTCAGAAACACACAATCCCTCCCTAATTGTAGGCTATATCAAAAAGGAAGGTTTTAACCCTTTTCGTAAAAACAGAGATCAAGTCTGACTCCCGAATCCAGACTGGCAGCTGGTTCCAGGAGAGGAGCTTGATAACTGAAGGCTCTGCCTCCCATTGTACATTTGGAGGTTCTACATATTACAAGTAATCCTGCATTTCAGGAGCGAAGTGCTCTGTTAGGATAATAGGGAAGTATCAGACCTTTTAAATAAAAAGGGACCTGATTGTTTAGAGCTTTGAAAGTAAGAAGAAGGATTTTAAACTTTTATTCTAAACTCTATGGGAAGCCAGTGAAGGCAGGCCAGAACCGGAGAGATGATCTCTCTTTCTAGTACCTGTTAAAACTCTTGCTGCAGCAGTTTGGATCAGCTGAAGACTTTTTAAAGATGTTTTAGGACAGCCTGATAATAAAGAATTACAATAATCTAATCTAGAGCCACCGGAGTGGTGGCTCAGTTGGTAGAGCACCCGCCCCACACCCGGGAGGCAGGGGTTCAAATCCCGGCCGGGTCATGCCAAAGACCATATAAAAGTGGAACTTCCTGCCATCCAGCTTGGTGCTCAGCAACAATGGTATGGAGGAGGAAAATCTGTGGCGGTGCCTTGCTTGGCAGCAGCCCTCTGATTCTGCACTTGGGGTGTGTGTGATTGACACGGTAGATAGGTAAAGCACAATCTTGTTCTACTGTACATGATTGGTTGTACAGTTGAATGACAATAAGGGTGATTTAATTTAATTTAAAAAGCATAGATCAGTTTCTCAGCATCACTCTGAGACAAGATGCTCCTAATCTTGGCAATATTACGCAAATGATAGAAGGCAGTCTTAGAAACAAATTTAATATGTGAATTGAAAAACAGATCTTGATCAAGAATAACTCCAAGGTTCCTCACAGAACTATTCAGAGAGAGAGTAACCACATCCAAACTAAGAGTTTTATTTGGAAAGGTATTTCTAAGGCTTTATGGAGCAACAAGAATGACTTCAGTCTTATCTGAATTTAATAGCAGAAAATTACAAGTCATCCAAGCTTTGATTTCCTGAAGACAGGCATCTACTTTGGCTAATTTATTACTATCATCTGGCTTCGTTGACAGGTATAAATGTGTGTCATCTGCATAACAATGAAAATGTATACAGTGTTTTCTAATAATGTTGCCTAACAGAAGCATATATAAACTACAAAGAGTTGGGCCTCATACAGATCCCTGCGAAACTCCATGACTGAACTTTGAGTTGGAAGAAAACTCATTACTGACATGAACAAACTGGAACCTATCAGATAAATAAGATCTAAACCACTGCAATGAAGTTCCATTAAGTCCAACATAGTGTTCTAATCTATCAAGTAGAATATTATGATCAATAGTATCAAAAGCTGCACTAAGGTCTAAAAGGATAAGTACAGAAACAAGTCCATAATCAGATGTGATAAGGAGGTCATTAGTGACCTTCACTAAGGCTGTTTCAGTACTATGATGGATTCAAAACCCAGATTGAAACTCTTCAAATAAACAATTTCCCTGCAAGTGGTCAAATAATTGCGTAGCAACAACTCTTTCTAAGATTTTTGAAATGAAAGGGAGATTAGAGATTGGTCTATAGTTAGCTAAAACTCCTGCATCCAGCGTTGGCTTTTTGAGTAAGGGTTTAATTACAGCCGTTTTAAAAGCCTGCGGTGCATGGCCTAATGTTAATGAAGAATTGATTATATGAAGAATAAAGCTACCAATAAGTGGGAAGACTTCTTTAAATAACCTGGTAGGAATAGGGTCTAAAAGACAAGTTGAAGGTTTGGATGAGGAAATTATTTTATCTAACTCTAAAAGGTCAATTGGAGTAAACTTATCCAAATAGGTATCAGCCGAAGGAGTTGTAGCAGTTACTGTATTTAAGTCAACGGTGGGAAGAATCTGACTGATTTTATCTCTGATAAATGAAATTTTATTATTGAAAAAGTTCATAAAGTCCTGACTAGTAAGCTCTAAGGGAATGCTAGGATTGACAGAGTCCTGACTCTTTGTCAGCCTGGCTACAGTACTGAAAAGAAACCAGGGATTATTCTTGTTCTCTTCTATTAATACAGAATAATAACTTGTTCTAGCTTTTCTAAGAGATTTTTTATAAATTAAAAGATGATTTCTCAAAGCTAAATAGATTTTTTTCATGTAATTTAGTAGAGCGCCATTTTCTTTCTAATTGACGAGTCTTCCGTTTTAAGCTACGAGTTTCTGTGTTGAACCAAGGAGTTAAAAATCTCTGATTAGACTTTTTCTTTTTTAAAGGGGCCACCATGTCTAGAGTCTAATGCAGAGAAGCTGTAACACTATCTACCATGCTATCAATTACAGAAGGAGCAAGCTGTCTATAGCTTATTTCCGTTGTGTTGACACATGGCATACAGGAAACAATCTGCTTAAATTTGGTAACATCACCTGAGAGGCATCTACTGTAGTAATATTTTTCTTTAGGAGCCAAATAGTCAGAAATAGTAATTTTTTTTTGTATACTTTATTGATCCCCGGAGGGGAAATTGAGGGTATCCACCTGGATGGATGAAGCAGCCACGGTACGGTAAAATCAAAGGTTAACAGACAATGGTCTGACAGTACAGGGTTATGAGGAGACATTACCAGATTTTCTATTTCTATGCCATATGTCAGAACAAGGTCCAACGTATGGTGGAGATAATGGGTAGAATTTCCTACTTTCTGAGAAAACCCCATTGAGTCTAATATTGAATTAAATGCCATATTAAGGCAATCACTATCTACATCTACATGTACGTATATTAAAGTCCCCTACTATAATTATTCTATCTGATTTCAGCACTAAATAAGTTAAGAATTCGGCAAATTCGGATAAAAACTCTGAGTAGGTTGATGGAGGATGATAAACTATGGCAAATAAAATTGGGTTTAGCCTAAAATTGCTAAAGTGCCCAATACTGAGGACCAGGCCCTCGAAGGAATTGTAACGTGGTTTTTTTGCTTTACATTAACTAGTGATTTGGAATGGTAAATTGATGCTACTCCTCCTCCACGACCAGAACTTCTGGGATTTTGAGTTGATTCATTTAAACCAACATAATCCTCTTGTCCTAACCAAGTCTCTGTAAGGGATATTAAATCAATCTGATGATCAATTAACAGATCATGGACTAGAAGAGACTTGGGAGTTAGAGACCTAATATTTAAAAAAAACCCGCATTTAATTTTTAAATTATGAGGAGCAACAGAGGCCAAATCATTAAATTTAGAGGCTTCATGTAAAATTTGAGTTTTACCAACTTTTTATTTAATCACTTTGGGATGCTTATATATTATATTTTTATTTGCTTTGGAGGGAGCAGACTATGGCTGTGTAGTTGTGCATGCACATGTTGGCCATAGGCATATGTGATTTAGCTAGTTGTACATGTATATGTTGGACACATGCATGTGTGATTTAGCCTCACGATGAAGGAGCCGCAGAGTCTCAAGACCCCTGCGAGGCAGAGCCGCAGAGTCTGGACCCCCTGCGGAGGACAGCGAGAGAAGACATAGGTGTGGACAGAAGACTTCCTGACCTCTGAGGCTCGAGAGGAGAGAGGGGGGAGTAATGTAAATAAAAGGTTGATGAATGTGAATAAAGGGATTATGATGGAGATGTGTGACTTCCCCTGAGAGGGAGATCCCTTGATGTGAGAATGTATAAAGGTGAGGACTTTGGTGTGTTTCCTCCTCTTTGTTCGCTGCTCAAGAATGAGAGCAGTATGTGGGAATGATTGCTTGAAATAAACTGGAATTAAATGCAATTCGGTTTCGTTATTCAAGGCTCCCCACATTGGTGACTGACGACGTTGAGAATGACCGGAGAAAGTCTCTGGGTCCCGGACTCACAGAGTTCAGAGCTGGCGAGCGCAGTGGCCGTCAAGCTGCCTGATTTCTGGCAGGATAACCCACGGTCGTGGTTCCTGCAAGCGGAGTCGCAGTTCGCGCTCGCAGGAGTAACGGTGGATGACACTAAGTTCCACCATGTCGTCGCTAAACTGGATAACAGCACAGCTCGGTGTGTGCAGAGTTTGGTGGAGCAGCCACCCGTGACCGGCAGGTACGACAAGCTGAAATCCACCCTCATTAAGTTTTTCACCCCCTCGGCCGAAGTGAGGGCGAGGAGGATCCTGTCTTTGCTAGACCAAGGAGGACACAGGCCGAGCGCCCTGATGGAGGAGATGATACAGCTGAGAGGGTTGGACAATGAAGATTTCCTTTTCCAGTTCATCTTCCTCTCCAACCTCCCGACGCATGCGAGAAGCACGCTGGCCGGCAAGAAGTGTCACACCCTGGAGGAGTTCCGGGAGCTGGCCCAGGAAGCAGATGGGATTCTGGACGCCTGCGGCGGGCAAGCAACCACGGCAGCGACCCAAGGCAGCGGGGAGCCAGAGGCGGCAGACCCAGACTGGCCGACGACGGCGGCAGCACGGCCGCGACGAGGTGGAGCCAATGGTCCAGTGGCAGAGGCGCGGCCCCGACACAGCGGAGGAGAGGATCTCTGCTTTTACCATCGGAGGTTCGCTGAGAGGGCACGCAGGTGTGTGCCACCCTGCAACTTCAGGAGTTCGGGAAACGGCAAGACCGGGGGTCGCTAGCAGCTTCGACTCTCGGAGAAGGCAACAAGCTGCTCTACATCACGGATGCGCGCTCCGGACGAGAGTTCCTCATAGACACCGGAGCCCAAGTGAGCTTCATCACCCCAACATACGCGGACCGGGTGGCTGGACCCCGCAGTAGCGGAGCTACGGCGGCAAATGGCTCGAGCATCAGCACCTACGGGAAAAGGACCTTGCCTTTATGCTTACATGGCCACACATATGAATGGACTTTTGTAATAGCGGCGGTGAGTTTCAACATGTTGGGCGCGGATTTTTTGTGTTCACACAATCTGTTAGTTGATCTTGCTAATAGACGGCTGGTAAATGCACTCTCTTTTTACTCTCTCCCCTGTTCAGCTCGTGTGTCCCCGCCACCAGTACAGACCCACGTCGCTACAGCAGGTGGTAAGTTTCACACACTCCTCACCCAATTTCCAGCGCTCACTGTGCCCACTTTTTCAGCGACAGTCGCGAAGCACGGGGTGAAACACTTTATACCTACATCTGGTCCTCCCGTGTTTGCAAAAGCTTGGCGCTTGGATGCAGTTAAGCTCGCCATTGCACGCGAGGAGTTCGCCAGCCTAGAGAGGCTGGGCATCGTTTGTAGGTCAAAAAGCCCGTGGGCTTCGCCGCTGCACATGGTACCGAAAGCCGATGGCTCCTGGAGACCGTGCGGTGATTACCGCAGGCTAAACAATGCTACGGCGCACGATCGTTATCCCATCCCGCACATTCAGGATTTTTCGGTGCACCTGGCGGGGGCGCACATTTTTTCAAAGATTGATCTGGTTCGCGGCTATCACCAAGTCCCAGTCCAACCGGAGGACATCCCTAAAACAGCGGTAATAACCCCGTTCGGACTTTTCGAATTTTTACGCATGCCGTTTGGTCTCAAAGGGGCGGCACAAACGTTTCAGCAGATGATGGATGCCGTGTTACGCGATCTCCCTTTCGTGTTTGTGTACCTCGATGACATTTTGGTCGCGAGTACTTCAGAGGACGAACACGAAACGCACCTCACAGCAGTTTTTAGGAGGCTGGGAGAGCACGGCTTAATAGTTAACCCAACCAAGTGCCAGTTCGGCGTCGAGCGGATCGATTTTTTGGGTCACCGCGTCTCCCCAGAGGGAGCGGTTCCGTTACCAGATAAAGTACGCACGGTAGCGGATTTTCCCTGGCCACAAACGGTCAAATCACTACAGGAATTCTTGGGGATGGTGAATTTTTATAACCGATTCCTGCCCCACGCAGCTCAAATCATGTAACCGTTATATGCCGCGCTCAAAAAGCAAAAACCAACCTAGGCGGTCGAATGGTCCCCGGAGCGGGAGCGCGCGTTCACAAAAGTTAAAAAAGCCTTGGCTGACGCTGCGCTCCTGGCCCACCCAGACCCGGCAGCACGTATCGCGCTGACGACAGACGTTTCAGATTTAGCCATAGGGGCCGTTATTGAGCAACAGGTCGCCGGAGTTTGGCAGCCTTTGGCTTTCTTTAGCAAATCCTTAAGCGCGGCTGAGCGAAAATACAGCACGTTCGACAGAGAACTGTTGGCGCTGCATTTGGCTATTCGTCATTTCCAGTTCTGGCTGGAAGGACGGTGCTTCACCGCTTATGTGGACCACAAGCCGCTCACATACACCATGGCCAAAATTTCAGACCCGTGGTCAGGCAGGCAGCAGAGGCAGCTGGCCGCGATCTCGGAATTTACCACTGACATTAGGCACGTTGCGGGCAAATTCAATGTAGTAGCAGATTGTCTCTCGCGCGCGTTCACGACTCCACCACGCGCAGAGGCAGAACGGGCCACCGTGACCGCGCCGCAGGAGAGCGGCACGGTGGCGTGCGCAGCCCCGGTGCACGTGAGTATAGATTACGCAGCCATGGCAGTGGACCAGGGGGCGGACGCAGACGTGCGCGCGCTCCAGTCTGGACCAACAGGGTTAAGGCTGGAGAGCAAGTGTTTACAAACCGGTATCCCCCCCTGATCTGCGACGTGTCGACGGGGCGCCCACGTCCGGTGGTTCCGGCCACGTGGCGCCGCCGTGTTTTGGACTCGGTCCACTCAATGGCGCACCCGGGGGTGCGCGCGTCGGTGAAAATGGTGGCGGAAAAGTTTGTTTGGCCGTGTCTACGCAAGCACATGAAGGAATGGGCAAAAACCTGCATTTCCTGTCAACGGGCCAAAATTCACAAGCACACAAGAGCCCCGTTAGAACCGTTTCGCATTCCAGCCAGAAGGTTCGACCATGTACACGTCGACCTTGTGGGCCCCCTACCGGCATCACAGGGGTTCACACATCTTTTGACAATGGTGGACCGAACCACACATTGGCCGGAAGTGGTCCCGCTTGCGAAGACCACGGCCGCGGAGGTGGCTCGCGTTTTTTTAACGGCTTGGGTGGCGTGCTTCGGGGTTCCGTTGGACATTACGTCCGATAGAGGACCTCAATTCATCTCTGAGCTGTGGTCAGCGATGGCCAACGGCTTAGGAGCCAAAATTCACCGCACTACGGCTTACCACCCTCAGGCTAATGGTTTATGCGAGCGTTTTCATAGGTCTTTGAAGGCAGCACTCAGAGCGTCGCTCACGGATACAGATTGGGTAAATAAACTGCCATGGGTTTTATTAGGGTTGCGTTCTGCGCCCAAAGAGGACTTAGACGCCTCCCCAGCGGAGCTGGTATTCGCGCAAACTCTTAGGCTGCCAGGCGAGTTTTTACCAGAGCACCCGGAGCCACCACCTCTCTCTGCTCTGGGGCCGTTAGTTGGCACGGGAGCAGACACGCTTCCGGGTCCGGTTCATCACGCTTTTCCACGAGTTTTCATCCCCAAGGCTTTGAAAAATGCCGATTTCGTTTTTGTCAGGCGCGAAGCCCTAAAAGCAACGCTCAAACCTCCTTACGAAGGGCCATTTCGAGTGCTGGAGGCAGGTGATAAGAATTTGTGCTAGATTTTGGAGACAGAAAAGAGACAGTCAGTATTGACAGACTAAAACCTGCTTTTGTCATGAAGGACGGGTCTGTGCCGGTCGCAGTGCCGCCTCGACGAGGCAGGCCGCCGCAAGGGGAACATAATCACTCTCTCCCTCAGTCAACAGAGCCGGAGCAGAAAGGCGCCGCAGGCAAGGCGGGGCCAACTCACAGCAGATTCGGCAGACGGTTGAAGCCCAGGCGGCGCACAGACTGAATGTTGGTGTTGATTATTCAGTAGTCAGTAATGTGTTATTGAATTTTAGGGAATAGTCCTTTCTTCATCGTTTGGGGGGGGGGGGTTATATGGCTGTGTAGTTGTGCATGCACATGTTGGACATAGGCATATGTGATTTAGCTAGTTGTACATGTATATGTTGGACACATGCATGTGTGATTTAGCCTCACGATGAAGGAGCCGCAGAGTCTCAAGACCCCTGCGAGGCAGAGCCGCAGAGTCTGGACCCCCTGCGGAGGACAGCGAGAGAAGACATAGGTGTGGACAGAAGACTTCCTGGCCTCTGAGGCTAGAGAGGAGAGAGGGGGGAGTAATGTAAATAAAAGGTTGATGAATGTGAATAATGGGATTATGATGGAGATGTGTGACCTCCCCTGCGAGGGAGATCCCTTGATGTGAGAATGTATAAAGGTGAGGACTTTGGTGTGTTTCCTCCTCTTTGTTCGCTGCTCAAGAATGAGAGCAGTATGTGGGAATGATTGCTTGAAATAAACTGGAATTAAATGCAATTTGGTTTCGTTATTCAAGGCTCCCCACACAGACAATGATTCTCTGATGGGGAAGACAGGGGCTAAATTGAGGGGTGGCGGATGAAGAGGAGCTGCAGAGAGGCGTGTAAGACTGTGACTCTGCTTCCTGGTCCCAACTCTGAGTTGTCAGGGTTTTGGAAATTTGGCTAAAAAAGATGCCAGATTGTTAGATAAATGAGACGCACCATCCAAAGTGGGATGGACACCGTCTCGTCTAATAAGACCAGGTTTTCCCCAAAATGAGCTCCAACTGTCAATGTAGCCCACGTTGTTTGCAGGACACCACACAGACAGCCAGCGGTTGAAGGATGACAAGCAGCTGAACATGTTATCACTGGTCAGATTGGGGAGGGGCCCAGAGAATACTACAGAGGCAGACATTGTTTTGGCAAAGTCACACACCGATTCCACATTAGTTTTTGTGACTTCTGACTGCCGGAGTCGGATGTCGTTAATGCCGGCGTGGATAACAGTTGTGGAGTATTTACAGTTACTTTTAGCCAGCATTTTCAATTTGACTCAATGTCGCCTGCTCTGGCCCCAGGAATGCATTTGACTATGGCCGCTGGAGTCTCTAGGTTCACGTTTCTGACTACAGAGTCGCCAATGATCAGAGTTTTTTCCTCAGCGGGTGAGTCGCTGAGTGGGGAAAAGCGATTAGAAACGTGAACAGGTTGGCGGTGTACCAAGGGCCTACGGCTATGCTTCCTTCTCACCGTCACCCACTTGTTCTCTCCTCGCTGCTCAGGAGAGGTCGGAGCCGGGGTACTGCTAGCAGGCCACCCTATGCTAGGGTGCTCCGCTGCAGCTAAGGGGCGTCCATCATTATTAACTGGCGCTGACGGTGTTTCAATGCAGCGGAGCTGGGATTCCAAATCAGACAACCTCGCCTCGAGCGCCTCAAAAAGACAACATTTATTACATTTACCATTATCACTAAAAGAGGCAGAGGTGTAGCTAAATATCTGACAGAGAGAGCACACCAGAGGAGAAGAGGAAGGAGAGCTAGTAGCCATAGCTAGTGGCTAACCTCCGTGTGTCCGCTGTGTTGATGGTGAAAGCTGGTCCGACCGATGGTGGGGATGGGCCAGCCCTCCCTCTGATTGTCGGGTTTGATGCTTCAAAACGTGCAAAGAAGTTGTTGAGCCTGTCTGGAAGCGAAGCGTCGTCATCATCGACCCCCTGCCTAGATTTATAGCCCGTCAGTGTCCGAATTCCCTGCCACATCTGCTTGGTGTTCCTAGTGTTACAGAGGTGTCCCTGGATTTTCTCCGCATAGGCGCGCTTCGCCGTCTTAATTCCCTTTGAGAGCGCAGACCTGGCTGAGCAGAGGGTGATCCTGTCATTCGCTCTGAAGGCTGCATCTCTGGCTGTAAGCAGCGAGCGCACCTCTGCGGTCATCCAGGGCTTATGGTTTCCCCACATAGTGATGGTCTTCACTGTAGTGACATCCTCTGTGCACTTCGCGATGTAGCTGGTGACCGTTTCAGCATACTCCTCCACATCAGTCTTGTCTTCCTGGGAGGCTGCTATTTTGAAGACCTTCCAGTCTGTGTGCAGAAAACAGTCTTTCAGTGCAGAGGTTGCACTCTCTGGCCAAATCCTGATTTGTTTCACTACTGGCCTGCTGCACTTCAATAAGGGTTTTTAGGCAGGCACCAGCATCACGGATATGTGGTCAGAAAGGCCGAGGTGGGGGCGGGGTATTGCCTTATAAGCATCTGTGTCTGTGTACACTAAGTCCAACATATTCTCTCCTCTGGTCTTAAAGTCTACACATTGTTTAAACTTGGGGGACACAGTCTTTAAGCTGGTGTGGTTAAAATCCCCCGCAACCACTACAAAACTGTCCGGATGTGAAGTTTGGATTTCGCTAATTCCATCGTGTAGTTCCCCGAGTGCCTTCTTAGCATTAGCTTTAGCGTTAGTGCTCAGCGCTATGTAAACAGCCGCGACAAACACGTTGCTGAATTCCCTTGGCAGATAAAATGGCCGACAATTTACAATAAGGAACTCCGCCAACGGAGAGCAGTGTTTAGATACTAATGTGGCGTTAATGCACCAGTTCTTGTTAACATAGATGCATGCCCCCCCCCCCCACAGCTCTTACAGGAGCTCGCCGTTTCTCTGTCTGCCCAGAACAATGTCGTACCTTCTAGTTGAACGGCCTCATCAGGGATGTTGTCGTGGAGCCACATCTCCGTGAACGCAAGCACACAGCAGTCCCTCCACTCTCTCCGGGTTTCTCTCAGCAGCCGCACCTTGTCCAGCTTGTTGTCGAGGGAGCGGACGTTAGAGAGAATGAGCGACAGTACCGCTGGTCTGGAGGGGTTAACCTTTACCCTAGTTGTATATGACACCTGTCAAGTTACAGGGTCGGGGATATAACGTCGCCTGGACGCACACAGGGGCGCCCGGTGGCCAAATTTGAAACCAGTGTTGGGGACTACTAAATCAAAGCAGTCTCCCAAAGACCTGGATGGTCCTAAGGTGAAATTTATGACTGATAATTATGGTCCTGACAGTGTTGAGTTTTTGGGAAAATGGATCTGCAAAAGTGGATTTCCTTTGGGGGGGAGTTCATTTTCTGTTGAAGTGATGACTGCTTTGAAGGACAATATTAATGTTGAAAATCAGAAAGTTCAGATATGTAAGAAACAGAGCAAGAAAGACAGAGAAAAAAATGATGCAGTTACAGTCAGAGAAGGGCACGGCCGAAATGTAGTTAGCTGAAGCTAAGAAGCAAAGGGATAAGCAAGAAGCAGGTAGACAAAAGAATGAACAAAGAAAGAAAGACAGGGAACACCATGCATAACAGCAATGTTTACATTCTGCTGGGGACCCCTTTCCCCCTCCCTACGAACGCGACGGACTGGCACCCCCTACTCTCCATCCTACTGACCGTTTCACGGCGGTGTTGTATCCAGCTCTGTCTGGGTCCGGGCCCAATACCTTTATGCCAGAGGATGATAGTCCTCCCTGAGGGTACAAGAAAGATCCTCGGGGATGAGGAAGAAACAGAACCCCCCCCCCCCCACCACCACCACCCTATGAAGTGTCATGAAGTACAAGGGAAAAACAGAAGTAGAGCAACTGTGGCAGGCCTCCTTTCATGGGACCCCGTCGGGGCCAACCAGGAGGGACCTACCCAAAACCGAATAGACAAGTGATGCCACTCTGCCGATGGCGGAAGTAATGGGCCCGGTGGATCCCCAGGTTGTATTCAGGCCATGGGCGCCTGAAGACATACCCAACTTTGCAGCAACACTTCCCCAGCTGGAAAACGATCTGATGTATTTCTGCAAACAGCTGCTGGCATTTTGCCAAATGTCAACGGCAAGAATAAAGATTACAAAGGGGCACTTGAACACTTGATGAGAGCAATCGTTCGCGATCATGCAAAATGTTGTGACTTGGGCAAGGTGTCGAATTGCAAACAGAAAGACAATGAGACCCCGGGGGACTACTTCCATAGACTGAGAAAAGTTTTTAGCGGAGCAACCGCCATTCCTTCCCCCGAGGACTACATGAAAGACACAGGAGCATTTGAACATGTGGTTTATGGCGGGCCTTCTCCCCAGCCTGGCTGCAGATGTGAAACAGGCGTGCATAGGATGGAAAACCCAGACATCACAGGAAATACTGCGCCACACAGAACACCATCACAGAAAAGCCGAGAGTGCCACAAAGAAGAAGACCAAGGCTAAAGAGGATAACTTGGAGAAAGCACTCCTGACCATGGCCAAATGGGTCCCAAACTCACCCCCACCTGGGGATACGGCTGGCCCAAACCAATGTCACTATTGTGGGGAAGAAGGCCATTGAGTGAAAGAATGCCCACAGCTCTCCAGCTGTAACTACTGTAAACAAGGTGGACATTGGGCAAAGGACTGCCCAGTGAAGCCCAGGAATACCTTCCGCAGCAGAGGAAGGGGCAGAGGCAATTTTCAGCGTGGAGGATGCTGGACCTGGCAGCAGCTCACCACACCACAGCCACATTCACAAGCACAAGACCAGGAGCTGATACAACAGCAGCAACAGTGACGCCAGGCAGATAAGACTGGTACATGTGGGCCCCTCTCACTTTCACCCCCAGCAGACGCCATACATGAGTTTGCTGATAAACAACCCACTGCAGCCACACATACACGCACATACCATCACACTGATGTTCATGCTACCTTAGCCAAGTATTCAACCTCTGACTTTAGGGATCTGCCTATATTGCCAGTAAAAATTTCAGGGAAGCTAATAGATTTTATGGTAGGTTCTGGGACAGCTAACTCAGTTTTATCATCATCATCAGGCCTAAAGCCCCCTCTCACTTCCTGCTCACTCACATCACAAATGGCAAGTGGAGGTTTCACACATGCGTTTTTCACTGAGCCACTGTCAGGTGTAGTGGATGGATGTGATTTCACTCACAAGTTCCTTTTTTCACCACAATGTCCCTTTAATCTGTTAGGTAGAGACCTAATGTGCAGTTTGTCTCTCTCAGTTACCTGCACACTGCACGGGACAAAGATAGAGACCCCCGATTTGATTTTTGCAAAAACTCCAACATCACTGTACGTTTATGAGTGGACATTGTTAGATGAAAAACAGAGCTCTGACCTTGTTGAATTAGGGAGAGCCTTATCTCCAAATTACACTGTTTCCATGCCTCAGCACAGAACACATTGTAAATCACATCTCTCACAGGGGCCTGACACTTTATGAGAGCAAGTGGTTACAAATTACACCCACTCCATTACAAAGCTCCCACATCATTTGGAATGCTGATTTCAGCTTCTTGTTGATTAACCTTGCACCTGTTATGAACAGTGTGTTTTCAGTTCCCGGCAGCCACCCGCACATTTCACTTACAAAAACCCCATCCTCAGCATGGTGTGACATGTGTCCATGAGCTCTGGCTCTGCGTTTCATGCTGATCATTGGGAATCGTCAAGGCCACTCTCTCATTTAGGTCTGAATGCTATTTCGTTCTCACCATCTCTGCAGATGTTTCATGCAGAATACGCAGTCTCACTCCCTTGCGAGCAATTCATACAGACGTTAGATGAGAACAGGCAGTACAGATGGGTTTGCCCTGTCACTCAACCCATTCAGCTGGAGGACCCTGATTCCATACTTTCGTGTGTTCCACCATCCCTGTGTGATGTTGGGCTAATAAGAAACTGCCCTCCTGCGGTAATTACTCCCAAGTCTGATTTCAGACCTAAATGCTTGCAGTACCCACTCAGACCTGAAGCATATGACAGTATCACCCCAGTTTTTGAGTCTCTGCTGAAAGAAGGAATTGTTGTCTCTGCTTCTGATTCACCAGTGTGCACCCCAATTTTTCCTGTAAAAAAGATCAGAGACAAGGGTCAACCTGCTGAATGGCGGTTTGTTCAGGATCTCCAGGCAGTGAATGCTGCAGTTGTTCAGCGCACACATGTGGTTCCTAATCCTCACACTATTTTGAGCCAAATTCCACCAAACTCCACCTGCTTTACAGTAGTGGACTTGTCCAATGCATTTTTTCAGTGTCCCAGTCTATAAAGACTCACAGTTTTGGTTCACATTTCAATTCAATGGGGCGCTCTACGCTTTCACTAGATTAGCCCAAGGCTAATGTGAAAGCCCAGCCATTTACAATGCAGCCATCAAAGATTCTCTGAGTTCTCTTCATCTGACAGAAGGTTCTGTTTTGATTCAATATATTGATGACCTCTTGTTATGTGTGCCAAACAAACCACAATGCCAATCTGACTCACTGAAGTTTTTGTGTCACCTGGCTGCAGAAGGCCACAAAGCTTCCAAACTCAAACTGCGATTCTGTAAACCAGTGGTCACATTCCTGGGCCACCAAATCTCTGTTCAGGTCAAATCTCTCTCTCCTAAACGTGTGGATGCAATTTGCCACATGGACAAACCAAAAACCCAAAAGGAGCTCCTTTCTTTTCTTGGCATGGCCTCCTATTGCCGCTCTTTCATTCCTGATTTTTCATGCACTGAAAGACCAATGTGTGACATCATTCCATCAAAGGGTCCCTCACACTTTCCACTCGAGTTGATACCTGCTGCTAATGATTCCTTTGATAACATGATGAAGGCTCTCCTATCTCCTCCCACTCTCTCTCTCCCTGACCCCTTGAAACCTTTTGTTCAGTATGTTGATGAAAAGTCCGGATGCATGACCTCTGTTCTTCTGCAGCCTCATGGAGACAAACTTCGGCCTGTTGCATACTACTCATACAAACTTGACTCTGTTGCTACAGGCCTTCCACTGTGCCTCCATGCTGTGGCTGTGGCAGAAAGAGCCGTGGAAGCATCACGTGACATAGTCTTGTACTCTCCTCTCACTCTGCATGTTCCTCATGTAGTTGCTGTCCTCCTAATTGAGCAAAGGTCTTCCCATCTCTCCCATGCTAGGTGGCTCAGATATCACTCCACCCTCCTTGAGTCACTAAACCTCACCGTCAAATGCTGTGCTCAGTCAGTGAACCTGGCTTCACATCTTTCCACCCCTTCCTGTGAGGAGGATGGTGACTGTCATCATGATTGTCTTTCACTGGTTCAACTAGTTATGAGTCCTAGAGTGGATCTTTTGGACACTCCGCTGACTAATCCTGACCTCGTTCTTTATGTTGACGGTCCTGCTTCTATTGATCCATCTGTGGGCCATAATAAGGTTGGTTGGGCAGTCTGTGATGATCACTGCACATTGCTGTCTGGCTCTGCTATCCCATCTTTCCACCCAGGCTGCTGAACTTGCTGCATTGGTGGAGGCATGCACATATGCCTCTGGTAAATCTGTCACCATTTACACTGACTCTCGTTATGCTTTTGGTGCTGCTCACACTTCATCCTTAGACTTGATCTCAAAAGAAAATGCTCATGCAGATGCTGCCGCAAAGGCTGCAGCTCTGTCACTGACTGCTTTTTGTTTACCTTCTACCCCCCTCCTCTCAGTGTCCCCTCCCTTCACCTATTGATTCCCTTCTGTCCATGCAGTCTTTTTCCTCTACACAGGAATACCAAAAGTGGATAAAGAAAGGATTCTACAAAGACCAGGCTGGTGTGTGGAGAGGCCCAAATGCCCTCCCCTGCCTCCCAGGTCACTTTTTCCATCATTTTTCTAAGATGACACATGGAAGAGATCCATCCATCCATCCATCCATCTTCTACCGCTTTTCCGGAGGTCCGGGTCGCGGAGGCAGCAGTTCAAGCAGAGAAGCCCAGACTTCCCTCTCCCCAGCCACCTGCTCCAGCTCTTCAGAGGGGATACCAAGGCGTTCCCAGACTAGCTGGGAGACATAGTCTCTCCACCGAGTCCTGGGTCTGCCCCGGGGTCTCCTCCCAGTGGGACGTGCCTGAAACACCTCAAGTGGGAGGCGTCCAGGAGGCATCCTAATCAGATGCCCATACCACCTCAACTGACTCCTTTCAATGTGGAGGAGCAGCGGTTCTACTCTGAGCCTCTCCCGGATGACTGAGCTCCTCACCCTATCTCTGAGGGTGAGTCCAGCAATCCTACGGAGAAAGCTCATTTCAGCCGCTTGTATCCGCGATCTCGTTCTTTCGGTCATTACCCAAAGCTCGTGACCATAGGTGAGAGTAGGAACGTAGATTGACTGGTAAATCGACAGCTTTGCCTTAGAACTAAGCTCCCTCTTCACCACAACAGACCGGTACAACGTCCGCATCACTGCAGATGCTGCTCCAATCCGTCTGTCGATCTCTCGCTCCATTTTCCCCTCACTCGTGAACAAGACCCCAAGATACTTAAACTCCTCCACTTGGGGCAGGAGCCTGTCCCCAACCCGGAGAGGACAATCCACCTTTTTCCGGCTGAGGACCATGGACTCGGACTTGGAGGTGCTGATTCTCATCCCAGCCGCTTCACACTCAGCGGCAAACCGTCCCAGCAAGAGCTGTAGGTCATTGCTGGATGAAGCCAACAGGACAACATCATCTGCAAACAACAGAGATGAGATCCTGTGGTCACCAAGCATGACACCCTCCATTCCCTGGCTGCGCCTAGAAATCCTGTCCATAAAAATTATGAACAGGACCGGTGACAAAGGGCAGCCCTGGCGGAGTCCAACTCTCACTGGGAATGACTCCGACCGAGTGTTGGCAATGCGAACTAAACTCTCACAACGGTCGTACAGAGACCGAATAGCTCGTAACAACAAGCCCGATACCCCATACTCCCGAAGCACCCCCCACAAAAATCCACGAGGGACGCGGTCAAATGCCTTCTCCAAGTCCACAAAACACATGTAAACTGGTTGGGCAAACTCCCACGAACCCTCAAGAATTCTCGAGAGGGTAAAGAGCTGGTCCGATGTGCCACGGCCAGGACGAAAACCACATTGCTCCTCCTGAATCCGAGGTTCGACCAACGGCCGGACTCTCCTCTCCAGTACCTTGGCATAGACCTTCCCAGGGAGGCTGAGGAGTGTGATCCCTCTAAAGTTGGAGCACACCCTCCGGTCCCCTTTTTTGAAGAGAGGAACCACCACCCCGGTTTGCCATGCCAAAGGCACTGCCCCCGACCTCCACGCAATGTTGCAGAGGCGTGTCAACCATGACAACCCAACAACATCCAGGGCCTTGAGGTACTCGGGGCGAATCTCGTCCACCCCCGGGGCCCGGCCACCAAGGAGATTTTTAACCACCTTGGCGACCTCAGCCCCTGTGATAGGCGAGTCATCCCCCTCGTCCCCAAACCCTGCTTCCTCTGTGGAAGGCGTATCAGTGGGATTGAGGAGATCCTCGAAGTATTCCTTCCACCGCCCGACGATATCCCCAGTTGAAGTCAACAGTGTCCCATCCGCACCATACACAGTGTGGACGGGGAGCTGCTTTCCCCTCCTGAGCCGCCGAACAGTTTGCCAGAATCTCTTTGAAGCCGACCGAAAGTCTTGTTCCATGGCCTCACCGAACTCCTCCCATACCCGGGTTTTTGCTTCAGCAACCACCCGAGCTGCACTCCGCTTGGCCTGCCGGTACACCTCAGCTGCTTCGGGAGTCCCACAAGCCAACCAAGCTTGATAGGACTCCTTCTTCAGCTTAATGGCCCCCCTCACCACTGGTGTCCACCACTTGGTTCGGGGGTTGCCACCACGAGATGCACCGACCACCTTGCGGCCGCAGCTCTGGGCTGCCGCTTCAACAACAGAGGTGGAGAACATGGCCCATTCAGACTCCATGTCTCCAGACTCCCTCGGAATGTGGTTGAAGTTCTTCCGGAGGTGGGAGTTGAAGACCTCCCGGACAGGGGCCTCAGCCAGACGCTCCCAGCACACCCTCACTATACGTTTGGGTCTACCAGGTCTGAATGGCTTCCTCCCCTGCCATCGGATCCAACTCACCACCAGGTGGTGATCAGTTGACAGCTCTGCACCTCTCTTTACTCGGGTGTCCAAGACATACGGTCGCAGGTCTGATGATACGATAACAAAATCGATCATCGACCTGCGGCCTAGGGTGTCCTGGTGCCAGGTGCACATATGGACACCCTTATGCTTGAACATGGTGTTCGTTATGGCCAAACTGTGGTTGGCACAGAAGTCCAATAACTGAACACCACTCGGGTTCAGATCGGGCAGGCCGTTCCTCCCAATCACCCCCCTCCAGGTTTCACTGTCGTTGCCCACGTGCGCATTGAAGTCCCCCAGTAGGACAATGGAGTCTCCAGGAGGAGCACCCTCCAGCACCCCAGTCACAGACTCCAAAAAGGGTGGGTACTCTGAAACATCATTTGGTGCATAGGCACAAATGATGGTCAGGACCCGTTTCCCAACCCGAAGGCGCAGGGAAGCAACCCTTTCGTCCACCGGGGAAAACTCCAATATAGAGGCAGCAAGGTGGGGCGATACAAGAATACCTACCCCTGCTCGTCGCCTCTCGCCCGGGGCAACTCCAGAAAAGGCCAAGCTCCAGCCCCTCTCCAGGAGACTGGTTCCGGAACCGGAGCTGTGTGTTGAGGTGAGGCCGACTATATCTAGCCGGTATCGCTCAATCTCGTACACCAGCTCAGGCTCCTTCCCCACCAGAGAGGTGACATTCCACGTACCAAAAGCCAGTTTAGAAAGCTTGGGATCAGTCCGCCAAGGTCTCCGCCTTTGACTGCCACCTAATCCACATAGCACCGGACTTCCATGATCCCTCCTGCAGGTGGTGAACCTACTGGAGGGCGGACCCATGTAACTCCTTCGGGCTGAGCCCGGCCGGGTCCCATGGGTGGAAACCCGGCCACCAGACGCTAGCCTTCGAGCCCCTCCCCCAGGCCTGGCTCCAGGGTGGGGCCCCGGTAACCCCATACCGGGCGGGGTACACTGAATCCTTGATATACAATTTATCATGAGAGTCTGTTGGATCGTTCTTCGTCTGGCCCTTCACCCAGGACCAGTTTGTCTTGGGAGACCCTATCAGAGGCAAATTGCCCCGGACAACATAGCTCCTGGGATCACTGGGGCACGCAAACCCCCCCACCACGATAAGGTGACGATCCATGAGGGGGATGGAAGAGAAGAGATCATGTGTCAAAAAAGGGAATGATACAACCACTTCATGCTAACTGGTTTACCACTGGTTTCACTGTTTATGCTGACAATTTTTGCAAAAAATGTCTAATCTGTGCCACTAACAATGCTCACAGACTCTCCAAACAGATTCCAGCTGCTCATCCACCTCACACAGGTCCTTTCCAGCACCTGATGATGGATTTCATCAAACTCTCACCAGCAGAAGGTAAAAAGTACTGTTTGGTAATGGTTGACATGTGGTCCAAATGGGAAGAAGCCTTCCCAGCTAAACACGCCACTAGCACAGTTGTAGCTAGGGCACTGTTGTCAGAAATCATTCCCAGATAGGGAATACCTGGGATAATCTCCAGTGATAATGGTAGACATTTTGTTAATGAAGATCTAACTGATTTGAGCCTTACACTGGGTTTTGACTTGAGAAAGCATTGTGCCTACTACCCACAGTAAGTTGGCACTGTCGAGCATGAAAATGGCACTCTAAAGAATGAACTGGCGAAACTTGAAGATGAAACGGGCCTGCACTGGACTAAGTGCATCCCATTACTACTCATTTACATGCGCACGCAAGTTAGAAAGAGGCACATGTCTCCATTTGAAATCCTGTTTGCTCGTCCCTCAACTTTAGGTTTCTCCATGGAAAAGAGACCTGCACTCCCACTAGCCACATCACATTTTGAAAATGCCATGTTAGCCTATTGCTCTGCTCTGTCCTGCCAATTGCAAAACATCTCTCAATAGGTGAAAGCTGCGCTGCCCAAACCTGCTGAGGGTGTTCTCCACGACATAAGGCCTGGCGATTGGGTGATGATCAAAAGCTTCAAAAGAAAGAACTGGCATAGCAAACGGTGGTTGGGCCCCGACCAAGTCCTGCTGACAACATTCACGGCTGTGAAGATCACAGAAAGGGCAATGTGGATCCAAGCAACACACTGCAGGAAGGTCCCAGCAGTCAAGCCAGAAGAATCCAGACCAGAAAAGGACAAGAAGCAGAAGTAAGTGATTAGCCACAATCACCACCCTATATTTTAGACTAGGATGAGAAGTAGCCGAGACATGTGAAGACAGAAGATTGCATAACACTGCACCTAACAGCCATCATAAACACCCTGAGTGTACACTGAATGTTGCTCAGCAGAAACATACAGCACACATGCACACTTATACTGATATGACGGACAATTCAGACTCACAGTAGCGTCAGGCTGCTGTAAAGGAACGCCACCGAAGACGTCAGCGGTGCCATCAGTTTTGGACCAAAACGGAAACAGTGTGGGTGTGCTTTCTTATCACTTTCCCGCTTAGGGTAATCATATATCTATTGATGCACTGTTCCACCGGACCAATCAATCTTTTCTGGACAAGACGCGAGGAAAGCCACCTGGAGCATAACTTTGACAACTATTCCAGTGACACATATGCCAACAATGTATGGTATCAGGTGATGCGTTTGTCAGTTAGAAAAGCAAATGTGACTGGGTCTTGTTACAGCCGTGGACAAAATTGTTGGTAGCCCTCTGTTAATGAAAGAAAAACCCACAATGGTCACAGAAATAACTTCAATCTGACAAAAGTGGTAATAAATAAAAATTCTATGAAAATTAACCAATGAAAATCAGACAATGCTTTTGAATTGTGGTTCAACAGAATTATTTTAAAAAACAAACTCATGAAACAGGCCTGGACAAAAATGATGGTACCCTGAGAAAAGATTGAAAATAATGTGACCATAGGGACATGTTCAACCAAGATGTGTCCTCTAATTAACATCACAGGTGTCTACAAACTTGTAATCAGTCAGTCGGCCTATTTAAAGGGTGACAAGTAGTCACTGTGCTGTTTGGTGACATGGTGTGTACCACACTAAACATGGACCAGAGGAAGCAAAGGAGAGAGCTGTCTCAGGAGATTAGAAAGAAAATTATAGACAAGCATGTTAAAAGGTAAAGGCTATAAGACCATCTCCAAGCAGCTTGATGTTCCCGTGACTACAGTTGCACATATTATTCAGAAATTTAAGATCCACAGGACTGTAGCCAACCTTCCTGGACGTGGCCGCAGGAGGAAACAGATATTACGAATGGTAACAAAAGAGCCCAGAACAACCTCTAAACACATTCATGGTGAACTCCAAGGTCAAGGTACATCAGTGTCAGATTGCACCATCCGTCGTTGTTTGAGCCAAAGTGGACTTCATGGGAGACGACCAAGGAAGACACCACTGTTGAAAACAAATCATAAAAAAGCCAAACTGCAATTTGCCAAACTGCATGTTGACAAGCCACAAAGCTTCTGGGAGAATGTCCTATGGACAGACGATACAAAATTGGAACTTTTTGCCAAGGCACATCAGCTCTATGTTCACAGACACAAAAATGAAGCATACCAAGAAAAGAACACTGTCCCTACTGTGAACCATGGAGGAGGTTCTATTGTGTTCTGGGGCTGCTTTGCTGCATCTGGCACAGGGTGTCTTGAATCTGTGCAGGGTACAATGAAATCTCAAAACTATCAAGGTATTCTAGAGAGAAATGTGCTGCCCAGTGTCAGACAGCTTGGTCTCAGTCGCAGGTCATGGGTCTTGCAACAGGATAATGACCCAAAACACACAGCTGAAAACACCCAAGAATGGCTAAGAGCGAAACATTGGACTATTCTAAAGTGGCCTTCTATGAGCCCTGATCTAAATCCTATTGAACATCTGTGGAAGGAGCTGAAACATGCCATCTGGAGAAGGCACCCTTCAAACCTGAGACAACTGGAGCAGTTTGCTCATGAGGAGTGGGCCAAAATACCTGCTGAGAGGTGTAGAAGTCTCATTGACAGTTACAGAAATCGTTTGATTGCAGTGATTGCTTCAAAAGGTTGTGCAACAAAATATTAAGTTAAGGGTACCATCATTTTTGTCCAGGCCTGTTTCATGAGTTTGTTTTTTAAAATAATTCTGTTGAACCACAATTCAAAAGCATTGTCTGATTTTCACTGGTTAATTTTCATAGAATTTTTATTTATTACCACTTTTGTCAGATGGTACTCACTCTGTGCCTATGATTACTTGTCCTCTAAACAGATCAGAAATGATGGGAGCATTGTTAGCGCAGACTGCAATTGAACAGGTGCACCACAATGACACTGAATGTGATAAGGGGTTTACTGTTGAACTTGTGGGGAAAACAACAGAATATCGTAAGTGGTTAAATGTCAGTGTAACAGATTTTGCTTTCCGCCAAGTCAGGGTTCACAATGTAACCTGCATAAACAAGAAGGCTCAGAAGTCTGTATTCACTGTCAACCCCACACTTTTTACAGCCCCAGTATGCTTTCACCTTTAGTGTAATCACAATGGGTCTACATATTTGGGCACTACACAACGGTGTGAGACCACCCTTAATGCCACCTGTGGTTTTCATGTGACTGGTACCCCATGTTTAAATACACTGAGGGTGCCATTTTTCACAACTCCAAACCTCACTTTACCCAGGGCTACATGTGAACGTCAGAATAAAAGCCAGTGTTGCGGCTGTTGCTTGATTCCAATTATCCGCAAAATGATGTTGAAAATGTTTGCTATTAACATGATGCATTACACAGCTCTCCCCACAGCTGAACAAGCTTCAGACACCATCCAGCAGAAAATGTTGAATCACACTGCCTTAGATATGTCACACCTCCCTTTCCCTGATGGCTATGATAATGCTAACATGTAAATATAAATGTTTGCCATTAATATGCTACACCACTCCTCCCTAACCATATCTGACCCTGACCCACAGCCCAACTCCCCTCTTTCCATTTATTTGGCTTGCTTATAATCACAGTGTCTGTGTTCGTAGAAAACAGCCTCTTGTGTTCTCTTACACATAACCAATTTTCACATGTTCATGTTTATGATGCTCTTGTTAAAATTGTATAATGGGGTACAACAGCGGATGTTTTACATTGATATTCTTGTACAGCGGGGTAAAAAAGTATTTAGTCAGCCACCAATTGTACAACTTCTCCCACTTAAAAGATGAGCGAGGTCTCCAATTTTCATCATAGGTATACCTCAACTATGAGAGACAAAATAAGAAAAAAAAAATCCAGAAAATCACATTGAAGGATTTTTAATGAATTAATTGGTAAATTCCTTGGTAAAATAAGTATTTGGTCAATAACAAAAGTTCATCTCAATACTTTGTTATATACCCTTTGTTGGCAATGACAGAGGTCAAACGTTTTCTGTAAGTTTTCACAAGGTTTTCACACACTGTTGCTGGTATTTTGGCCCATTCCTCCATGCAGATCTCCTCTAGAGCAGTGATGTTTTGGGGCTGTCGCTGGGCAACACAGACTTTAAACTCCCTCCAAAGATTTTCTATGGGGTTGAGATCTGGAGACTGGCAAGACCACTCCAGGACCTTGAAATGCTTCTCATGAAGCCACTCCTTTGTTGCCCGGGCGGTGTGTTTGGGATCATTGTCATGCTGAAAGACCCAGCCACGTTTCATCTTCAATGCCCTTGCTGGTGGGAGGAGGTTTTCACTCAAAATCTCACGATACATGGCCTCATTCATTCTTTCCTTTACATGGATCAGTCGTCCTGGTCCCTTTGCAGAAAAACAGCCCCAAAGTATGATGTTTCCACCCCCATGCTTCACAGTAGGTATGGTGTTCTTTCTCCCCCAAACACGACAAGTCGAGTTTTTACCAAAAAGTTCTATTTTAGTTTCATCTGACCATATGACATTCTCCCAATCCTCTTCTGGATCATCCAAATGCTCTCTAGCAAACTTCAGATGGGCCTGGACACGTACTGGCTTAAGCAGGGGGACACGTCTGGCACTGCAGGATTTGAGTCCCTGGCGGCGTAGTGTGTTTCTGATGGTGGCCTTTGTTACTTTGGTCCCAGCTCTCTGCAGGTCATTCACTAGGTTTTCCCATGTAGTTCTGGGATTTTTGCTCACTGTTCTCGTGATAATTTTGACCCCACGGGGTGAGATCTTGCGTGGAGCCCCAGATGGAGGGAGATTATCAGTGGTCTTGTATGTCTTCCATTTTCTAATAATTGCTCCCACAGTTGATTTCTTCACACCAAGCTGCTTACCTATTGCAGATTCAGTCTTCCCAGCCTGGTGCAGGACTACAATTTTGTTTCTGGTGTCCTTTGACAGCTCTTTGGTCTTGGCCATCTCATCTTTTAAGTGGGAGAACTTGCACAATTGGTGGCTGACTAAATACTTTTTTGCCCCACTGTATATGTGTGATCATATATGATCAGAAGAGGGGAAATAAAATGGAAATGTACTGATATTACTGTTGGTGTGCTGCTTTATTCTGTTTCTATGCCAGAAATTCTGATATGTCACTAAATGATGTTTAGCAGGCTTTATTAGGGTGTGATTTGAAGAAGCTGAAACACTGTCTTCCTTCTTTGTGCAGCATGAAGAGTGTTGGTATGTCAAGGTTACACGCTATCTGATGTGTTACTAAGTAAGGCAATGTGGTGAGCGTCCTGCTCAGGTTATAAAAAATCTGCTCCCCATTTCTGTGCAGAGCAGTGCTGACTGACTTCCCGTCTGATTCACTCCTCTCCTGCATGCAGAAAATAAAGGCTTTCCAACTTTTGCAGATCTTTGATGTTAAATATTTCAGAACCCGGGGACAAGGTAAATAAATTTCCATAACACAAGACCGGAGAAAGAACACACCACAGCATGGAACCATAATTTAACTTTAACTTAACCTTAGCAGTAAAGAGCAATAGAAAGAATGCACCACAGCATGGAACCATAACTTAACTTTAACTTAACTTTAGCAGTAAAGAGCAATAAAACAAGACTGGAGAAAGAATGCACCACAGCATGGAACCATAACTTAACTTTAACTTAACCTTAGCAGTAAAGAGCAATAAGACAAGACCGGAGAAAGAACACACCACAGCATGGAACCATAATTTAACTTTAACTTAACCTTAGCAGTAAAGAGCAATAGAAAGAATGCACCACAGCATGGAACCATAACTTAATTTTAACTTAACTTTAGCAGTAAAGAGCAATAAAACAAGACTGGAGAAAGAACGTACCACTGCATGGAACCATAATTTACCTTCAGCTTAACTTTAGCAGTAAAGGTGGCCGACATCTCGGCCGATGTGTAGAGTGATGATACAGAGTAAAGTGATGATATAGAGTGAAGTACGAGGAGACAAAGAAGAGTCATGTCTGAAGATAGAGTTGAGGTTCGATTGGACACAGCAATGATGATAGAAGGACTACAGCTCCTGACCATATAAAGTGAAGTACGTGGCGTTAATGCACCTGTCAGCTGGTTGCCAACTGCCAATCAAATCTAAAAGAAGAAGAAGAAGAAGAGCAATAAAACAAGACTGGAGAAAGAACGCACCACAGCATGGAACCATAACTTAACTTTAACTTAACCTTAGCAGTAAAGAGCAATAGAAAGAATGCACCACAGCATGGAACCATAACTTAACTTTAACTTAACTTTAGCAGTGAAGAACAATAAAACAAACCCCATACAGATACCTGTAAAAACAATGGTGACTCTCTGACTGATGAAGAACAGTTTTATTTTGGATCATTTCCACTTTTTATCCACAAATCATTTGAGCTGAATGCACTTAATTTTTAATGTTCCCCTCCACACTCACCACTACAATAGATTCCTGCTGTCCTTTTTAAAATGCCCGGAGTGATTTCAATAACAAATCACGCTTTATGGTAATTGCACTGAATGTCGCCCAGGATGGTGACCCCGCAGCATAAACAGCCACGTTCCCCAATCATGCAAATGAACAAGAAGCAATATTTAAATAAGAACAGCCAGAATAAGGGTGATGGACAACAAGAGCAGAAAAATAGACAGAACAGTGACTGTGGGGAACAAAGGCAGCAAAAACAGACCTCAGCCATCTGAATATGCATTGATTTGTTATTCAAAACAGCTGTGGTTGAGCTGCATCTGAACTTGACTTTAAATGAAGACACAAAACCTGGAAACAAACACTGGACACTGGAGAAGTTTAGATTTCCATCTGCCACTACAGAATTCTCTTGTTACTGCGGTGCTGGAGATGGATGCAGGGATCAGGTCTAATCTACCGAAGCTTTAAAGGCCCAGGAGGAGACACATTCACAAAGCAGGAGAAAACTAGCCTCCTACAACCACACACTAGGCAGACTGGTGGTTTATGGATTCACCCACCATGGAGGCTGTCTGTGACTGCTCCAGAGAAAGCCACCTGGATTTCCTGTCAAAGGGTACCACAATTACCAGGGCCTACTATGCTTGACTGCTGCAGAAATTGCAGAGGGTCACCAAAACTGAAAGGCAGGGAAACCATTTATCCTGTGAACATGATCAAAATGAGTCCAACAGTCAGAGTGTGCAGGTGTGCACGGCTTGTAAAACACTAGACCAGCCAATCATTGAGTTCAGTTTGAAAGCAGTGATTGGCTGATATTTTCAAAGTGCTGTGACTACCTCACAAAATCGATACGATTCAACAAACACATCAGTAAATCATCGTAAATTCTGACCAACAGAGTATCAGACAGAATTAATATAAATTCTTCTTTCCTACTGGTTAGACCAGGCACGGGAAAGCTATGGCCCACGGGCCATATAAGGCCCTTTGGGCTTTTTAATCTGGCCCCCCAAACACTGATATATAATTGCTCAAATTTCTGTTGAGACCACATTCATTTTGCCTTATTCCTGCAGTATTCAGTTTTCAGTTGATCTCACTAGATGGCGCACTCCTTTGCTGGAGTCCGGTCTAGCACATAGAACTGCAGATGATGGTTATGCACATGCATTAAACGTTTGGTTGAGTAGTAGACGCTAATGAAGCCTGCAGGCAGTTGACAGCTGGCCTTGCCATAGATTGATGCATGATAGATGTGAAAAGTATAAAGCCAGCTTAACAGTGAGTGGACCAAAGAAAAGAAAAGCTGACAGTGCCAAGTGTTTGATAAGAACTGAACAGCTCATTCGCCACTTTTCCACCAAACATAATAATTACACCAACAACCAATCAACGCAAGGATGAGCAGCTACTCCTCAGAAGTTGGCAGTCAATTTACAGACTCAGCAAAATATTTTTTCTTCAACAAGCTACAACTCAAGAGTCAAGCACCAAGGCAAGTTATTTGCTGACATTCAGATTAGCAAAAATCCATAAGCTTTTCCCTGAAGGGGAGGACTTGTATGGCAGGGTGTCTGGTGTCATTGAGAGGGTGAAGTTACCTTGGAGTAAACTTGCCAGGGTCACCAGGGATGGATCACCAAACTTAACAGGGAGAAATGTTGTACTGCTGAAAAGAATCCGTGATAAGGTGAAAGAGGAAAACCCTGAGCTGGATGACACTTTCCTACACTCAACTCAACTCAGATTTAATCTTCATATAAAGAAAATTTCAAAAACAGTAAAAAAAATCTGAATTGCTTTAAATTAATTAGATATTACATACCTTACGAAGCAGCTGTACTGTATATGCATTCTATGGTTTTTTCTCATATATCATACTGTTTGACAGTCTGGGCTCAAGCAGCCCCTTCCACAATAAGACATATAGGTTCATTATATAATCAAACCCTAAAAATCTTGGACAAAAAGCCCATTAGGTGGCATCACTGTAATGTTTTAAAAAAATACAACCTATTGAGTTTTGAGAGTTTCATTGACCTCTGTTTTCTGAAATTAACGTTCAAATGTCTCCATAAATCAGCACCCGAGCCACTTGCTGGTTTCGTCCAAAGACAGGACAGCAGCAGAGCCACCAGGAGTTCTGTTAACAATAACTGTAAAATATTCCACCGCAGAACCACATTTGGACAAACAGCTTTCTCTATAAAGGGCAGTCACATCTGGAACACAATGCCAAATGAAATTAAAATAATAACGGACTTTAAAACATTCACTAAAAAGGTTAAAAACTGGCTGAAAAATAAACAAGAATGTACTCATGTATGAATTGATTGTCTACAAGGTGAGAGTGAATGAAGGGAAGGAATAAATGTGTTTGTTTATAGTGAGTGACGAAGGGAGGGAGGCCTGAAATAGGCAAATGTGTGTCAGGTTGTTATATTTGTGTATTTATAATATTTATGTATGTGGTATGTATGTATGTATGTATGTATGTATGTATGTCAGGTTGTAATATTTGTGTATTTATAATATTTATAATACTTATAATTGTGTATTTATAGTATTTATAATATTTATAATTGTATATTTATAATCTTTTTGCATTGATGTATGTGGTTATTGTGTATTTTCTTTATTTTTTCTTTTCTTTTCTTTACTTGATTCTCTTTTCTAAAGCCCATCCAGGGACAAGAGTTGCAAATTAGCTAATAGCTATACACTCCATGTACAACACATCAGATTGATTGTCATTGATTAATTGTCTATGTTTATTGCACTGTCCCTGTCAAATAAACTAATCTATCTATCTATCTAACTGCATAATTTATCAGGAAGCCCTATGTAAGTCTGTGTTGAAGCTTGATCATGTTGTGAAACCATTTGTAAAGCGGGTTAACGTCATCCAAGCCAGAGGCCTTCAGCATTGTCAGTTTATTAAGTTCCTTGAAGAAACTGATGCTGATCACCAGGACTTGCTTTTCCACTTTGATGTCTGCTGGTTAAGTTTGGGGGAAATATGTGAACAAGTGTTGGAACTAAAAGGGGAAATGAGCTCATTTTTGGAGTTAATTGGGAAAGCCAAGGATTTTCCTGAGCTGAGTTGACTCCAATTGGCTTTGTGATTTTGCTTTTGCTGTGGACATACTGGCACACATGAATGAGCTGAGCATAAAGCTGCAAGGGAAGATCAGTTTGTGCACGACACGTACATGAATGTTCATGTACGTGAATCCAGCTGCCAATCTGGATAAAGGAGTCAGACTCGATCTGTGTTTTTAAGAATAGGGTTAAAACCTTCCTTTCAATTCAATTCAATTCAACTTTATTTATATAGTGCCATTTCACAACAACAGTCATCTCATAGCACTTTCAACTGTAGGGGGAAACGGGGGGGGGCTATATCAAAAAGGGGACTTTTTGATATAGCCTATAATTCAGGAGGGATCATGTGCCTCTGAACCCTCCCTTAGTTATGCTGCTAATTGTCAGGTCAGGCATTGGCTTGCTTGCTACTGGATAACCATGAAAACCGGAACTAACTGTCTCATGGGTCGGGCTGTTGGCGACTCAACCGGCATCCCCACCCTTTCAAGGGCTTGGAGGGTGAAACTGGGCATCCAGGCAGAACTAAAAACAATATTTGCCACAGGTCTGTGATGGACCACTCCCAGTTACACAGGGTGAGACTGGACATCCTGGCAGATAAACACATCTGTCGCAAGGTCTGTGGTGGACTGTGCCAGTTGGTGTATCACTACACAAAGAGCAGAGACAAACAAACCTATCATCTGGTCAGTCACTGCAACAGATACTGGAGTCAGTTTGTCCTGGCTTGTCCTTGCCACTGATAATGCCTTTATCTGCCAAGAATGTGCTGCTAGTCCAGCAAAAGCTAGCAGTACTCAAATACTTTGCAAGCAGTTTCATGAACTGGTCAATCAGAAAGCAACTCATACCGGCTCGGACGTCGCCCGGGCTTACACGGTCCACGCTGATCTGTTCACATTCTGACAGGCAGCGAAAAGTAAGCTAGGAGCAGGAAGACAAAAGAAGAGGAAAACAGCAATCTTGTGTGTAGCAGAATGGAATATATGCACTCTGTTGGACAGAACAACATCACAGTGCCCAGAAAGACAGACCACGCTTGTGGCCCTGGAAATGAACAGGTACAATGTAGACATAGCTGCACTTAGTGAAACAAGATTGCCTGGATATGACAGCTTGGAAGACCATGGGTACATCTTCTTTCGGAGTGGGAGATCAACTCAAGAAAGGAGAGAAGCAGGAGTGGACTTTGCAGTTAGAAAGGAGATAGCAGCAATGCTTGATGAGGAACCAGTGCCAATCAACGACAGGATAATGACTATGAGACTCCCACTACAGCGGAAGATGTATGCCACACTCATCAGTGTATATGCCCCAACAATGACCAACACAGAGGAGGTGAAGGAAGAGTTCTACAGTGATTTACGTGAGACTATCAGGCGTGTACCGACTGATGACAGGCTGATACTCATTGGAGAGTTTAATGCCAGAGTTGGTTCGGACACCAAGAAATGGAAAGGAGTGCTAGGCAGTCATGGAGTAGGCAAGTGCAATGCTAATGGTGAACTTCTACTTGCACTATGTTCAGAATACAACCTTGTGATAACCAACACTCTATTTAAGCACAAGGACACACACAAGAAGACATGGATGCACCCAAGATCCAAGCACTGGCACTTATTAGACTACATCATAGTCAGGCAGAGAGACAGAAGGGATGTATTGGACACCAGAGCAATGAGAGGTGCGGACTGTGGCACTGATCATGTTATGCTGAGACAAAAACAGCACTGCAGGACGGGTACAAAGCCACCATGGAAGCTAAACACTAGTGCACTGAAAGGTCAAAAGAAGCAGGAAGAACTTACACAGGAAATGGATGAAAACTTTAAAGACTAGGACAGCAACAACTCAGAGAATGACATAGAAGAGAAATGGGCAACACTGAAGGATACAGTGTATCAGACTGCGAATGATGTATTACGCTACCCTGAGAGGAAACATCAAGATTGGTTTGATGAGCATGATGAACACGTGAAGAAACTACTAGAAGGGAGGAATACAGCTAGGCAGGAAAACCTACAGTGTAACACAAGGTTGAAGAAGAAATACTCAAAGGCTCAGAGTGAGCTACAGAAGTACACCAGAGAGATGAAGTCCAACTGGTGGGATGAAAAAGCGGACAAACTTCAAACTGGGGAGGGTACCACAGCTGTGGAAAACATCTTGTGTGGTACCTGTACCAAAAACTTCCCACCCCAAAGACCTGAACAGCTACAGACCGGTGGCCTTGACGTCCCACTTGATGAAGACCCTGGAGAGACTGCTCCTTGCTCACCTCCGCCCCCTGGTGGAACCAGCGATGGATCCACTCCAGTTCGCCTACCAGCATGGCATTGGGGTGGAGGATGCGGTGATCTTCCTCCTTCACCGTTCTCTGTCCCACCTGGAGAAGCCCGGGAATATGGTGAGGATCATGTTCTTTGACTTCTCCAGTGCTTTCAACACCATCCAACCGATGATCCTGAAGGACAAGCTGCTGCGAGCAGGGGTGGACCAGCACCTGTCATCATGGATCCTGGACTACCTCACGAACCGGCCTCAGTTTGTGAGAACCCGGGACTGTGTGTCCGACACGATCATCAGTAGCACGGGGGCCCCCCAGGGAACGGTGCTGGCTCCCTTCCTGTTCACTCTTTATACTGCAGACTTCTCACACAACACAACACACTGCCATCTACAGAAGTTCTCTGATGACTCTGCGATCGTTGGCCTCATCTCCAACGGAGATGAAGCTGAGTACAGAGGGCTTATCCAGGACTTTGTGGACTGGTGCCATCGGAACTGCCTCCAGATCAACGCGAGGAAAACTAAGGAGCTGGTGGTGGACTGCCGCAGGCATGGGCAGCCCCTCACAGCACCAGTAAATATACAGGGAACAGACATCGAGATGGTGACATCCTATAAGTACCTGGGTGTTCATCTGAACAATAAACTAGACTGGTCACACAATACTGACGCACTCTACAAGAAGGGACAGCGCAGGCTGTTCCTGCTGAGGAGACTCAGGTCTTTTGGTGTACAAGGGGCGCTGCTGAAGTCATTCTATGACACGGTGGTGGCATCAGCCATCACTTTTGGAGTGGTCTGCTGGGGCAGTGGCATTACTGCAGCCGATAGGAAGAGACTGAACAAACTGATTAAGAAAGCTAGCTCTGTCCTGGGGCAGCGCCTTGATCCAATGGAGGAGATAGGAGAGAGAAGGACGGTGGCTAAACTGTCATCTCTGCTGGAGTCCGAGTTCCACCCTATGCAGGACATACTGGATGCACTGAGGAGCTCATTTAGCAGCAGACTACATCATCCCAGGTGCACAACCGAGAGGTTTCGTAGGTCCTTCCTACCAACAGCTGTCAGACTGTACAACCTAAGCAGGGCTGCTCGCAGAGACAGCAAAAAGATGTAACAAACTAATAGTTTTTTGAATGCAAAAGATGCAATAGACTTACACAATGGTCCCCTCCGGCATACAACTAGGAACATACCGGTCGCTATGGAGGGTGAGAATATGTATGGGCACATAATCATACCATGTAGGATAACTAAGTAGACGGTTATGCTGTTTCATCCCATCTAGCAACAATGCTCTGCACTGTGTGTGTTTATATATTTACATATTTATTCCATCTAGCTACAATGCTCCGCACTGTGTTTTTATATATCTACATATTATTCCATCTAGCTACATTGCTCCGCACTGTGTGTGTTTATATACTTGCATATTTATTCCACCTAGCTGCAATGCTCCGTACTGTGGGTGTTTATATATTTACATATTTATTCCATCTAGCTACAATGCTCTGCACTGTGTGTTCATATACTCATATATTTATTCCATCCAGCTACAATGCTCTGCACTGTGTGTCTGTGTGTGTGTGTGTATATATTTATTTTATAGTAATATGTACATATGTATATTAGCCGCTCTTGCTTGCTTGTTTTTTTCTTGCCTTCTGATTGTTGCTCTGAGTGTTGCTATCCCTGTGCTGTTGCAATCCTGGAATTTCCCCGTTGTGGGACTAATAAAGGCTTATCTTATCTTATCTTATCTTAAACTGCAGCAGACAGGAAGGACATGAAAACATTCTTCACAGGTTTGAGAGAAATCTATGGCCCTAAACCAAGAGGACTGATCCAACTAAAGGCTATGGATGGTGAAAAAGTTTTGCAGGAGAAAGACAAGATCCTGGACAGATTTGCAGACCACTTTGACCAACTACTAAACAACCCTGGAGATCTCATTGAAGAGGCTAAAGAAGCTCTAGTCCAGCAACCAGCTGTATCAAGTCTGGATGAACCACCAAATTTTGATGAACTAACGGCAGCTATAAGGACAACACAGGAGGGTAAAGCTCCAGGAAGGGATGGAATTCCAGCAGAAGTGTGGAAATTTGGTGGTGTTCAGCTGACCAACTTCCTGCACAAGCTCTTCCAAGAGACATGGGATGCCCAGAAAGTACCTCAAGACTAGAAGGATGCAAGTATTGTGCCTTTGTTCAAGAAAGGTGACAGGAAGGATTGTGGAAATTATCAAGGTATATCACTGCTAGCCACTGTTGGTAAGATTCTCTCACGTGTACTACTTAACAGACTCAGTGAACACATCTCGCAGAATGTACTACCAGAAACCCAGTGCAGCTTTAGAAGTGGAAGAAGCACAATGGACATGATTTTCTGCTTGAAACAGGTTCAAGAAAAGTGTATCGAACAGAGCATGCCGCTTTATGTAGTCTTCATAGACTTCAGTAAAGCCTTCAATACTGTTTCGTGACAAGAACTTTGGCAGGTACTCAAGAAATATGGTTGTACAGAGAGGTTTGTCAGCCTGATCAAGGCACTCCATACAGGTATGCAAGCAAACGTGGCAATGAGTGGTTCAGTATCTAAAGACTTTTCAGTAAGCAACAGGGTGAAACAAGGGTGTGTGCTGGCACCTACACTCTTCTCGCTATATCTGGCAGCCATGCTTGAGGTGGCCTTCAAAGACATTTCAGAAGGAGTATACAGTCAAACAAGGAAAGAAGTAAACTTGTTCAATGTGGCACAGTTTAAAGCCAAGAGTAAGACATCGATAAAGGTAGTAAGAGAAATGCTCTTTGCCAATGACAGTGCTCTAGCTGCACACAGCGTGGAAGATATGCAATCTTTAGTGGAGAAATTTTCAAGAGCAGCTAGCCAATTCAGCCTCCAAATCAACATCAAGAAGACAGAGTGCCTTTATCAACCACCAAAGTTCCAATTATCAACATCACTACCAGAAGAGATCAGCATTGGTACAGAGCCACTAGTCAAGTGCAAGACTTTCAAGTACCTAGGGAGTACTGTTTCAGAGAATGCTAGGCTGGAGGATGAACTCTCTCTCAGAATGGGAAGAGCGAGCACTGTGTCTGGAAACTTGAGGGAGAGACTGTGGAAAAATTGACGTGTCTATCCGTGTGAAATGCAAAGTGTACAGAGCGACAGTACTGGCTACTCTATTGTATGGTGCTGAAACTTGGACTGTCTACAGAGTGCAGGTGAAGAAACTCTACGCATACATGATGAGACACCTTCGAGCCATAATGAACATCTCATGGAAAGTCAAGATAACCAACATAGAAGTGTTGAAACGAGCTGGTCTACCATCAATGGAGGACATGCTAGTACAGATGAACCTCAGATGGCTCAGACATGTTGAGAGGATGGACCACCAGCGTCTCCCTCGGCAGTTACTCTACTCACAGTTATGCAAGGGCAAACGCAATCAGGGTAGACCAAGGCTCAGATTTAAAGACACTGTAAAAAGCAACTTGAAGAAATTGGACATAGGCAGGAGGTCCTGGCAGCGGAAGGCTAAGGACAGAGCTGTGTGGAGGAATCTGATCAGACCTAAATGAAACAGTCATTGTCGCCCACGACAGACTGCTATGATGATGATGGTCTTGGCACACACACACACACACACACAGACAAACAGACACAGAGATTTCTTGAATTATATATAGAGTGATGAGTGTATAATAATATCAGCCAATAGTCAATATATGATGTTGAATAGACCCCACTAACTGCTCCTTACCAAGCTGACACGTATAACAGGTTCATGATACAATCAACATTTTTTTTTTTTGAGTAATGATGCCATGGCAGTGATACAACATAGTCCGGTAGGTGGCAGTAATGCACCTGTAAGCTGGTTGCCAACCGCCAATCAAATCTAGAAGAAGAAGAAGAACATTTACATCTATGAATGTAACAGCACATACTAATCGTGCAGTAGTCATGTTTTACATAAAGATTGTTTTTCAAATTATCAGCTTTGATGTATAGCTGCTCAGTCTAATAATTTGGTGTACAGTGAAAAAGGTTACAGTTGTTTATTGCTGTTGCAGATTAAGATAATAATGTAAAACTTTATTTATCACCATGGAAATTGGGGTTAAAAATAGTTTATGTTCTAATAATAGAATAAACAGGTTTTAATAAACAAATAATAACAATAAACAGGTTTATTTTCTTACTAGCTAATGCTACTGCACAGCATTAACCACGGGATTTCTTGAGTACTTGAAGTAGTTGTAATTATGAATGTAGAAATTTATGTCAGATTTTTGACTATCCAAGTAATAAACCATATTTTTTCACCCTCTGTGAGGACTTCCTCCATCATTAGGTGAATCAGCACAGATGGGTGTTTGGACAATGTCATCATGATACAGCAGAGAAGAGCTCCACCAAACAGTGATGGAGAGAGGGTCAACAGCTTCTGAAGCCCTCACTGATGTGATGGACCAGTAGGGGTTTAGGGCAGAGAATCAATATCTGACCTGTAGGTGAGTATGATGTAAAGTTTTACATGTAAAAAGTCACAAAAAGGACTATTAATATGACTGTGTTCTCATAGATCAGCATTTAAAAACCACATTCTGATTATGTCAGCAGAAGCTTGTCCTCCATCCCACCTGTGTATGAGGCCTGGACTCCATTAGCAGCTCAGGACAACAACCACCAGAGGGACAATCCAGTGAGGAAGACAGTTGGCAGCACATGTAATGGTCTGCTCTGGCTGCTCATCCTCCTCAGCTGCGCACACACCTGTTCCTCATCACGGCCTGGGCTATTTAAACCACGCTGCCCTGGGATCCGTGTGGAATCGTCTGTCTTACTCCATGAGTAAGACATGGAGTAAGACATGTCCTACTCCATGACACATGGAGTAAGACACATGAACTTCTCAAGGACAGTCCATGTGCCTTTATCTGCAAGCGAAGAGACAGACTCCGGACTTGTTTATAAGTCATATGACTATAACATCTATCTACTGCCTGGAGGCGCCCTCTGCTGTTCACTAGCAACTGTCACACCTACACTACACAAATGCACACAACATTACACGAACTGATACATATATACTGACTCATACATACACTGCCTCTCTTAACTCTTGTTTGTGTGATCTATAGTGTCTGCTCTACTCGAGAGTAACCACCGTCTCGAACACGGCCCTTGAGAACACCCCTCTACTGTCAGTCATGGATGAGCTTGACGCTCCACCCACCATCGAGGAGCTCAGCAAGGCGATAGACTCTATCTCAAACGGCAAGGCTCCGGGCAGTGACAACATCCCCCCTGAAATCGTCAAAACCGCAAAGGAGAGCTCGCTCTTGAAACACCTCCATGAGCTCCTGTTGCAGTGCTGGGAGGAAGGGGCTGTGCCCCAAGATATGCGTGATGTCAAAATCATCACTCTTTACAAGAACAAGGGGGAGCGGAGCGATTGTAACAACTATCGCGGTATCTCACTCCTAAGCATAGTTGGCAAAGCCTTTGCCCGTGTCGTCCTCAACAGACTACAACTACTTGCCGAACGTGTGTATCCAGAGGCGCAGTGTGGATTCAGAGCAACCAGGTCAACCATAGATATGGTCTTCTCTATGAGGCAGCTGCAAGAAAAGTGTCGGGAGCAGAGACAACCCCTCTTTTTGGCCTTTATTGATCTGACCAAGGCTTTTGACTTGGTCAGCAGGGATGGACTGTTTGCCCTCCTCCAACGATTTGGATGTCCCCCCAAGCTTTTGAGCATGATCAAGTCATTCCACCAGGACATGAACGGCATTGTCCAGTTTGATAGATTATCCTCAGACCCTTTCCCGATCAAGAACGGTGTGAAGCAGGGTTGTGTTCTGGCTCCTACCCTATTTGGCATCTTTTTCTCCCTGCTTCTGTGCTACGCCTTCCGGGGCTCTGAAGACGGTGTCTTTCTCCACACCAGGAGCAACGGAGGCCTCTTCAACATGGCACGCCTCAGATCAAAGACCAAGGTGCGAAGTGTTCTAATCAGGGAGCTGCTCTTTGCTGATGATGCTGGTCTTGTTGCCCACACCGTGGAAGCGCTCCAGCGTCTCATCAACTGCTTTGCTCGTGCCTGCTCTGAGTTTGGCCTCACCATCAGCCTTAAAAAGACCGAGGTCATGGGCCAGGATGTCAGCAGTGCTCCCAATATCAATATCAGCGACCACACACTTGCGGTGGTGGACAAGTTCACCTACCTCGGGTCGATCATCTCCAGCAATCTCTCCCTAGACGCCGAACTGAACGCCCGTATCGGCAAGGCATCGACGGTGATGGCCCGTCTGGCGAAGCGAGTCTGGGACAACTCTATGCTAACTATCAACACCAAGATAAGAGTCTACATGGCCTGTGTACTGAGTACTCTCCTATACGGCAGTGAAGCTTGGACCCTCTACTCCTGCCAGGAACGCCGACTGAACGCCTTCCACCAGCGCTGCCTTCGCAGACTACTGCACATCACTTGGCAGGACCGTGTCTCCAACATCGACGTCCTGACCAGAGCAGATGTGCCCAGTATGTTTGCCATCCTGACAAAGAGACGCTTGCGATGGCTTGGCCATGTCAACCGAATGGAGGATGGCCGCATCCCCAAAGACTTACTGTATGGGGAGCTGGCTACTGGAACTAGATCAAAGGGACGCCCAACTCTCAGATTCAAGGATGTTTGCAAGCGTGACCTCAAGGCTGGAGGCTTTAACCCCTCCGACCTGGAGTCAGCCGCCTCCGTCCGCTCCAACTGGCGGACCATCACCCAGGATGTCATCCGAACAGCAGAGGAAAGAAGAGACACTCGCTGGGGGGAGAAGAGACTCCGCAGACAGAGGAGACTGTCGAGACCCCCACTACACTGTGAAGAATTCATCTGCAACGGCTGCGGCAGGACCTGCAGATCCCGTATCGGCCTCTACAGCCACGCCCGATGGTGCAGCTCCCTGAATGATGACCCAAGGCACAAAACCCCCCCATGATCTTTCGAGATCGATGGAGCCAATGATGATGATGATGATAGTGTCTGCTAATTGTGCATAGAGGGTTTTTTTCTGTGTAGTCAAAATTTGGCTCATTTGAGCTTTATATGAGCTTATACGAGCGTTATTCTGATTAACTATGTTTTTTCTCTCTCCTATTGTGTTTTCCTCCCCCTCCCTTCCCCTCTTTACCTCAACTGTATGACAGGCGCCTTGCATGGTGCCGTGTCATTGGATGCGCCTAACGTGCGCGTCCAATGTCAAGTCAAATTCCTCATATGTTTACTTGTAAATATACTTGGCAATAAAGCTGATTCTGATTCTGATTCTGATTCTGATGAGACCAACGCACGCCTTCTTCATGATTCCAGAGTTCCTAGCCTCAGCCTGCCTTCATCCCTGCTTACAATCTTCTGCTCGCCAGTGTCTGGAAGAAAACCTCCACAATGCAAGTAAGCCTTCGCTCATTCTCCCTAATCCACTCTCAGTCCCCTGTGCACAGGTGGAGCTCCATGGTGGCGGACCTCTCTCCTCCCTGGCAGAGGACCGAGCTTCACACCCTCACCAGACATGGTTCCACCACCTACACACAGCAACCAGATCTGTGGACACTGTCCTCCTGGCCGTAGCCGCCAAGCTGAACCTGAGCGTCACTACATCTCTGCAAACAGTAAGCCCAGGATTAATCTGTACATTGCCACCTGTATTGCTACTAACTGTCCTGCCTTTGTTTGTCCTTGGGGTTGCCACGTCATACGGCATTCTGCTCTCCCCCAGCTGCAGCAAGAGCACACATCCACGCACTCACATTCACAATTTGTTGTTAATAAATATAATTGAATCTACTTTGGTGTCCGAGTCTGCTCACTGGGTCAACAACCATGTCAGTACGACTCCGCCAAAATGACCCAGCTGACAGCACGCTAACGTGCAAAGTTAACAACCTCGAGACCAGAGTAGATCAGTTAGCTTATCAGCAACGGATCATTTTGACTCAATTAACCTGTTTAACGGACCGGTTGGATCGTTTGGCAGGCCTGCAGTCATTTTCTCTGGCTCCTTCGGCCCCTAGTAGCTCCTCAGCTTCCGCTAGCTCCCCACCCGGGCAGGGCCCTTCTCCTTGGCTAACTCCCATCCCCACTCCCGACCGTTTCAGTCGAAAGTTAGGGGAGGCATGGGGTTTCATTATGCAGTGCAAGATAGTGTTTCAACAGGTGCCCGGGGATTTCTCCACAGGCCACAGCCAGATAGGCTATATTATTAATCTATTAGAGGGGCGAGCGCTAGCTTGGGCCTACGCCATCATGGCTAGGGCAAACTATGCTAACATGACTTATAATCAATTTGTCTGTGAATTCAAGGAGGTGTTTGACCACTCCGACTGTGATAGTGTGCTTACCTCCCGGCTGCTTAATCTTAGGCAGGGAACTCAGTCAGTGGCAGACTATGCTGTCGACTTCTGGGTGGTGGCCACAGAGGTGGGGTAGGGAGATGCCTCACTCTGCAGCATTTTTGTTAAGAGTCTTAATTCAATTCAATTCAGCTTTATTTATATAGTGCCACATCACAACAAAAGTCATCTCGTAGCACTACCAAATGCAGGGAAAACCCCACAATTTCTGAAAGACCCAGCCATCAGATGATCCCCTGTGAGCAAGCACTTAGCAACGGTGGAGAGGAAAAACTCCCATTTAACAGGAAGAAACCTCTAGCAGAACCAGGCTCAGGGAGGGGCAGTCATCTGTTGAGACTGGCTAGGGGTGAGGGGATAGAGAGGATGAAGAGAACAGACAAAAAGAACATGAACAGTGAGAAGCCAAGTACATTATTGGAGGTCAACCGGCAGTCTAAATCTATTAACAGCAGAACAAAAAGGGGGTTAAGAGACACAAGATCCCTCCCTAATCGTAGGCTATATTGAAAAGGAAGGATTTTACCCTGTTCTTAAAAACAGAGATCGAGTCTGACTCCCGGACCCAGAGTGGTAACTGGTTCCACAGAGAAGGAGCTTGATAGCAGAAGCCTCTGCCTCCCATTGTACTTTTGAAGATTCTAGGTATTACAAGTAATCCAGCATTTTGGGAGCGTAGTGCTCTGTTAGGATGATAGGGTAATATCAATTCTTTTTTATATAAGGGAGCCTTATTATTAAGAGCTTTGAAAGTGAGAAGAAGGATTTTAAACTTAATTCTAAACTCTATGGGAAGCCAATGAAGGGAGGCCAGAACCGGAGAGATACTGTATGATCTCTTTTTCTAGAACCAGTTAAAACTCTTGCAGCAGCATTTTGAATCAACTGAAGACTTTTTAAGGATATTTTAGGACAACCTGATAATAACGAGTTACAATAATCTAATCTAGAGCTGGTGAACCATTTTTTTTTTAGTAATTTTAGGTCTATGTTTTTTATAATGGGGCAATGTTTTTATAAATGGGGCACTGACTGGAGAGCACTTTTGAATTTCGTTGTACCTGTGACAATGACAATTAAAGATCTATCTATCTATCTATCTATCTATCTATCTATCTATCTAATCTAGAGCTGACAAAGGCGTGGATCAGTTTCTCAGCATCATTCAGAGACAAGATGCTCCTAATCTTGGCAATACTGCACAGATGATAGAAGGCAGTCTTAGAAACAAATTTAATATGTGAGTTAAAGAACAGATCTTGATCAAAAATAACTCCAAGGTTCCTCACAGAACTATTCAGAGTGAGAGTAGCAGCATCCAAATTAAGATTATGATTTAGCCCTAGCCTGTGGGACGAGTTGGCTCACCTAGAGAAACCTGATAGGCTTACTGAATTAATCTCCTTAGCCATCAGTCTTGATAATAGATTAAGGGAGCGGGCAGCCGAACATAGGTCTTCCAGTCACTCGGGTGCCCAATATCGCCACTCCCCTCGGCCTTCCCCATTGGCCCTGCCTCCCTCTGATTCCCCGGAGGCCCCGGAACCTATGGTAGTGGGACAGTCCAAATTAACTTCAGCGGAGAAACAGCGCCACCACGAGCTGGGGTTGTGTCTGTACTGTGGGAGCGAGGAGCATGAGGTAGTGTCATGTCCAGAACGGCCAAAAGGGGGAGTCCATGCGTCGCAGTAGGGAGACTCACGGACCCACTTCAATCTAATCCCCTATCCAGATTACTTCCCCCTATTCGATTCATTCATAAACAAACTGAAATAGGGACACATGCACTGATTGATTCGGGGGCAGAGCAGAACTTCAACTCGGGGGACCTGGCAACCCAGTTGGGTCTCCCCTGCCAATCGCTCAAAGTCCCACTCAAGCTCATCGCCCTGTCCAAAGCCCCCCTTGCTACTGTATCCCAGCAGACCCTCCCAGTGGCCATCATTACATCTGGGAATCATCGGGAGGAACTGAAGTTCTTTGTGTTACCGGTTTCCTCCTCCCCGGTTATTCTTGGGTATCCCTGGTTACAGCTTCATAATCCCTCCATTGACTGGCGCTCTGGGAATGTGTTATCGTGGAGTTCGTTCTGTCTCAGTGCCTGTCTTCAATCGGCTACTTGCTTGCCGTCCGTGCCCCTGAGTGTTCCCACCATCCCTCCCCCCCAGTCTGTCCAAGATTCCTCCGGAGTATCATGACCTTGGGGCCACTTTCAGCAAGACCCAGGCCCTTTCCCTCCCCCCTCACCGCCCATATGACTGCGCCATCAACCTCTGTGCCAGAGCCCCGCTACCGTCAAGTCGTCTATAGACCATTTGCTGTGACGTCACACTTTTTTTTACGCCGCCACATTGAACGGCGGAAGCGAGTGGACGGCGCATTCAGCAGCTGTTCAGCGTTGTACCAGATCGCGATATATTTACCTACGTCTTTGTTTTATTTTATGTTGGCATTGAATTAGACTATGTTGTTTCACTGCTGTGCCTTTGGGTGTACAAATCGCCAGAAAAAGGGATCCAACTTGAAGTTTTACCGGCTCCCAGCTGACGAAGACAGGCGCAGGAGGTGGGTTGCAGCGCTGAAGAGGAAAGATTGGTCCACGTCGCCTTACTCGCGGCTATGCAATCAACATTTTATATCGGGTATGTATGATGTATCAGTGTCTATAGATGTAATGTTATATCATTGTAAACACTGGTAAATGGGTATGTCCCTCCCTGTGTGCACCACCAAGGCCTACCATCTGTGACCTAGCACTAGCCAACTGCTAGATGACAAGATAATGATCATGAATGCATGCTCCTGTTTGAAATTTAATGTGTTGATCAATATGGCTGAGTTTATTTTACAATGAATAAAAAATTTATTACATTTACAAAAATAAGGAGTATTTTTACAATAATTCATATTCACCGATACAGTTAAACCTCCCACCATTGTTTATTACTTTATACTTCAATGTACCACATAAATAGGTCTACATGGATTAAAAGAATGATATAAACATGATAAATCGTTATATTGCTTCTCAAACTGTATAAACTATATATTCTACCTACTCCATATTCCAGGTGAGAAGAGCATTGACCCTCTTTCCCCAGATTACATACCATCACTCTTCACCTTCACGTCTACTCCAACGAAAGACAGAAACAACGCCAGCTTCCATCGGTACATTAAAACACAAGCAAGGAAAAAAAGACAGAGAGAGAACTTTGATCGCTCACTTGCTGCCAGTGTACTCTTAGAACTGTCTTCTGGAGGTACTGTGTGTGAAAAGGAAGAGACAATGGAGGTGAAAGAGGAGCAGCCTGGTATGTGTGTCAAGGTGGATATTGCATCAGAGCCAGCCAAGGTCACCGAGAGTTTGGTATCATCTGCAGGGACTTCTTATTCATGTAAAGCTGAGTGTGATGCATTAAAGAAGCAGTGCCAATCACTACAAGAAGAAATTTACGCTTTATGTGCCCAGGTCAAGTCGCAGTCTGACACTGAAGAATCACTGACTGGAAATGATGAAAAAGTGAAATTTTATACAGGACTGCAGTCTTTTCAACTGCTGCAAGAACTATTTTTCCATATTGAAAGACATATATGTGATGTGAAAGGAGTATCAAAATTTCAGCAGTTTCTGTTGACGAAGTAGTAAGAGTTTGTTGTGCATTGATAAATGTAAATGATTCTGTTGTGCCTTTCAATTAAACTGATTTGGCGTTTAATTTTTGATCAAAACAGAAAGTGTGAAGAGAATATGACACCATCTTGCTTCATGATCACCCAGGGTTTCAGTGGGGGGTCCGACAGCTTCTGGGAGTGATGTACCTGTAGTGGATAAATATTCTTAAAATTAATATGTGGGTTTGATGACTTTTTATCTGGATATAATTCTTTCTTGTATAGACTGGACAATAAAATTTGTAATATATCTAATAGTGTTGGGAGTTGTTTATCCAGTATTCTTGTTTCCACAAAATTTTTTATTGAACCTTTTTTAAAAACACAACACAAACAATCAAACACTTTGCAATTTACAAGGTCCACAAACATCAGTCACCTTCTTCTTCAAAAGTTATGTTTAAATTCTTTACACAATCAATGAAAGGTCTCCATATATTCTCAAACACAATTTCCTTTGATTTCAGTATGTATGTTATTCTTTCTAGTGGAAGGTTTAACATCTGTCTTAACCACTGAGTCACATCTGGTCTATGAGTCTTTGTGTTTATCCAGTATTCTATTGATACGACAAATATTTATAAATCCTTTTACAGAATATATATAGATCTATAAAAATATTTAATTAGTTTTTAATTAATTTAATTGAGATATATGCTGCTAATGATAACAATAATTGAATATTTTATTAAATTTTAATACTTTATCACTTAATAGATTCTATACAACATGACAAATCTATACAGTAGGGCCTTCACGACATAGTGGACCATTGAAGTGATGACTGGGGATATCAGCACATAACTGATATCACACAAAGTTTTGTAGGCTTTCAGAGACTCTCCAGTGTACCTAGACGGTGTGTTGACTAGGTAGTTGTTGATGTCCATATAGCGTACGTCAGGTTTGGGGCAAAAATCAATGAAACTGGTGAATTTTTAAAGCGACAAGTTGTAAGGGTCCACGCCGATAAAACGGATCTTTTCCGTGTACCGGTCATGATGTTTTTTATCTAGTAGTTGCGCTACATCGGACAAAGCCGTCACATCTGACAGCGGATGCCATGTTGAAACGCACACGTACAGCGCCCGACTTGCCGTCCGATATGGCGGAATCCACAAAAATCACGTGACGCGGGACGTCACTGGCAAATGGTTAATAGCCTGTCACCTCCGGAGAGGGAAGCCATGGAGGCATACAGTTAGGCCCAAAAATATTTGGACAGTGACACAAGTTTTGGTATTTTAGCTGTTTACGAAAACATATTCAGGATACAATTATATAATCAATATGGGCTTAAAGTGCAGACTCTCAGCTGTAATTTGAGAGTATTCACATCCAAATTGGAGCAAGGGTTTAGGAAGTACAGCTCTTTAATATGTAGCCGCCTCTTTTTCAAGGGACCAAAAGTAATTGGACAATTGACTCAGAAGGCTGCAAAAAAAAATAACAAGGCTGCATGGGCTCTTCCCTTGTTAACCTGTCATCAATTAAGCAGTTAAAAGGTCTGGAGTTGATTCCAGGTGTGGCGTTTGCATTTGGAAGCTGTTGCTGTGAACACACAACATGCGGTCAAAGGAGCTCTCAATGGAGGTGAAACAGACCATCCTGAGGCTGAAAAAAGAAGAAATCCATCAGAGAGATAGCAGAAATGTTAGGTGTGGCCAAATCAACAGTTTGGTACATTCTGAGAAAAAAAGAGTGCACTGGTGAGCTTGGGAACTCAAAAAGGCCTGGACGTCTACGGAAGACAACAGTGGTGGATGATCGCAGAATCCTTTCCATGGTGAAGAACAACCCCTTCACAACATCCACTCAAGTGAAGAACACTCTCCAGGAAGTAGGTGTATCAGTATCTAAGTCTACCATAAAGAGAAGACTTCATGAGAGTAAATACAAAGGATTCACCACAAGGTGCAAACCATTAATCAGCCTCAAAAATAGAAAGGCCAGAATTGACTTTGCCAAAAAACACCTGAAGAAGCCAGCCCAGTTCTGGAACAGCATTCTTTGGACAGATGAGACTAAGATCAACCTGTACCAGAATGATGGGAAGAAGAAAGTTTGGAGAAAAATTGGAACAGCTCATGATCCAAAGCACTACATCTTCTGTAAAACATGGTGGAGGCAGTGTGATGCCATGGGCATGCATGGCTTCCAATGGCACTGGGTCACTTGTGTTTAAGATAAGATAAGATAAGATAAGCCTTTATTAGTCCCACAACGGGGAAATTCCAGGATTGCAACAGCACAGGGATAGCAACACTCAGAGCAACAATCAGAAGGCAAGAAAAAAAAAACAACCAAGCAAGAGCAGCTAATATACATATGTACATATTACTATAAAATATATATATATATACACACACACACACAGACACACAGTGCAGAGCATTGTAGCTAGATGGAATAAATATGTAAATATATAAACACCCACAGTACGGAGCATTGCAGCTAGGTGGAATAAATATGCAAGTATATAAACACACACAGTGCGGAGCAATGTAGCTAGATGGAATAATATGTAGATATATAAAAACACAGTGCGGAGCATTGTAGCTAGATGGAATAAATATATAGATATATAAATATAAACACACCCAGTGCTGAGCATTGTAGCTAGATGGAATAAATATGTAAATATATAAACACACACAGTGCAGAGCATTGTTGCTAGGTGGGATGAAACAGCATAACCGTCTATTTAGTTATCCTACATGGTATGATTATGTGCCCATACATATTCTCACCCTCCATAGCGACCGGTATTTTCCTAGCTGTATGCCGGAGGGGACCATTGTGTAAGTCTATTGCATCTTTTGCATTCAAAAAACTATTAGTTTGTTACGTCTTTTTGCTATCTCTGCGAGCAGCCCTGCTTAGGTTGTACAGTCTGACAGCCGTTGGTAGGAAGGACCTACGAAACCTCTCGGTTGTGCACCTGGGATGATGTAGTCTGCTGCTAAATGAGCTCCTCAGTGCATCCAGTATGTCCTGCATAGGGTGGAACTCGGACTCCAGCAGAGATGACAGTTTAGCCACCATCCTTCTCTCTCCTATCTCCTCCATCGGATCAAGGCGCTGCCCCAGGACAGAGCTAGCTTTCTTAATCAGTTTGTTCAGTCTCTTCCTATCGGCTGCAGTAATGCCACTGCCCCAGCAGACCACTCCAAAAGTGATGGCTGATGCCACCACCGTGTCATAGAATGACTTCAGCAGCGCCCCTTGTACACCAAAAGACCTGAGTCTCCTCAGCAGGAACAGCCTGCGCTGTCCCTTCTTGTAGAGTGCGTCAGTATTGTGTGACCAGTCTAGTTTATTGTTCAGATGAATACCCAGGTACTTATAGGATGTCACCATCTCGATGTCTGTTCCCTGTATATTTACTGGTGCTGTGAGGGGCTGCCCATGCCTGCGGCAGTCCACCACCAGCTCCTTAGTTTTCCTCGCGTTGATCTGGAGGCAGTTCCGATGGCACCAGTCCACAAAGTCCTGGATAAGCCCTCTGTACTCAGCTTCATCTCCGTTGGAGATGAGACCAACGATCGCAGAGTCATCAGAGAACTTCTGTAGATGGCAATGTGTTGTGTTGTGTGAGAAGTCCGCAGTATAAAGAGTGAACAGGAAGGGAGCCAGCACCGTTCCCTGGGGGGCCCCCGTGCTACTGATGATCGTGTCAGAAACACAGTCCCGGGTTCTCACAAACTGAGGCCGGTTCGTGAGGTAGTCCAGGATCCATGATGACAGGTGCTGGTCCACCCCTGCGCGCAGCAGCTTGTCCTTCAGGATCATCGGTTGGATGGTGTTGAAAGCACTGGAGAAGTCAAAGAACATGATCCTCACCATATTCCCGGGCTTCTCCAGGTGGGACAGAGAACGGTGAAGGAGGAAGATCACCGCATCCTCCACCCCAATGCCATGCTGGTAGGCGAACTGGAGTGGATCCATCGCTGGTTCCACCAGGGGGCGGAGATGAGCAAGAAGCAGTCTCTCCAGGGTCTTCATCAAGTGGGACGTCAAGGCCACCGGTCTGTAGCTGTTCAGGTCTTTGGGGTGGGAAGTTTTTGGTACAGGTACCACACAAGATGTTTTCCACAGCTGTGGTACCCTCCCCAGTTTCAGGCTCATGTTGAAGATATACATCACAATCCCACACAGCTGGTCTGCACAGGACTTGAGGAGCTTTGCGCTGATGCCGTCCGGTCCCGACGCCTTCCTCGCCTTGATCTTCCTCAGCTCCGTCCTCACCTGGGTCTTGGTCAGGGTCAGGATGGGGGGCTGTGTGTTGGGAGTGGGGGGGGGGGGTGTCGGTGGAGTGGGGAGTGGGCAGCAGGACTTGATTTCTTAGAGGCAGCAGTGGTTGTTGTGCAGACAGGGGGGAGGGCGGTTGGTCAAATCTATTGAAAAACAGATTCAGGTTGTTCGCCCACTCCCTGCCCCCCGTGGCCTGGGGGGAGGTATTCTGGAGCCCCGAGATGGTTTTGAGGTTTCTCCAGACCCCGCTGATGTCGCTCTGTTGCAGCTTGTCCTCCATCTTCTTCCTGAAGCTGTCCTTGCCTTCTCTGATCTTTCTCCTCAGCTCCCTCTGTACGGACTTCAGCATCTCCCTGTTCCCCGACCTGAAGATCCTCTTCTTCTCTCTCAGAAGTGTTTTTATCTCAGGGTTGATCCAGGGTTTGTTGTTTGAGTGACGCCGTATGGTCTTGGTGGGAACGGATTTGTCCACACAGAAGCTGAGGTAGCCCGTGAAAGTGTGAATGAGGCCATCGATGTCCTCACCATGTGGATCGCAGAGCTGCTTCCAGGCAGTGGCTTCAAAACAGTCCTTTAGAGTGTCCATTGTCTCCTCAGACCATAACTCCACAGTGTGCATGGCCGGAGGTTGTCTGTGCACTAGGGGTTTGTACACCGGCCGGAGATGAACCAAGTTGTGATCCGATCTCCCAAGTGGGGGGAGTTGTGATGAGGTGTACGCCTCCTTAGTGTTTGCGTAGAACAAATCCAGTGTTTTATTGTCTCTCGTGTGGCATGTGACATACTGGGTGAAAGTGGGCAGAATGGGAGACAATGAAACGTGGTTGAAATCGCCTGAGATGAGGAGAAGAGCATCTGGGTGTTCTGTCTGCAGCCTGCTGGTTACTGAATGGATGACGTCACGCGCTGTCCCAGCGTTCGCCGTCGGATTTGCATAAACAACAATGCAGATCACGTGTGAGTGTTCTCTCGGGAGATATGTAGGCCTCATGCTAACAGCTAGCAACTCAATGTCTTTGCTGCAGTGTCGTTGTTTAACAGTGATATGTCCCGGTCTGCACCAGTTGTTGTTAACATACATTATCACTCCACCGCCCCTTGCTTTGCCACTCTCTGGTGTTCGGTCAGCTCGTATCATGTGAAAACCCTCCAGCTCAATGTTAGCATCTGCTGCTAGTTCAGTTAGCCACGTCTCAGTAAACAAAAGGAGAGAGCACTCCCGGTAAGTGCTATCATAACGGGAGATAGCCGCTAGCTCATCTAACTTTCCCAGTATCGACCGTACATTTCCCATGACAACAGATGGAAGTGAGGGTCTGTACCTTATATTTTTTGTCCTCCGCCTTACTCCAGCCCGGCAGCCGCAACGCTTTCGCCTCAATTCTCTCGGTATGTCGAGTTTTTCCAGTGGGACCGGGTGGCGGTTAAATGCTAGCAGCTCTTCCCTGTTGTATCGTATCCTGCTATAAACAGTGGCTCCGTCCACCGGCTCAGGAGACATTTGGGATGATCTGTGTGTCCGTGATATAAGTGGGGTGAAAAAAAAAGTGATCAAAAGAGAGAGGAAGGGAAAAAAAACTCGGAATCGAGCCGCTGTTGCAAAAGGCAGCCTACTGGTGTGGCGCCGAGAGGGAAGATGATGTGACAAAAGACAGAAGCAGCCGGATGAATTCTGAAGTGTATAGGGATATACTTTTTGCTCAGATTCAGCCAAATGCAGCAAAGTTGATTGGACGGCGCTTCACCAATGATCCAAAACATACTGCAAAAGCAACCCAGGAGTTTTTTTTAAAGCAACGAAGTGGAATATTCTGCAATGGCCAAGTCAATCACCAGATCTCAACCCAATCGAGCATGCATTTCACTTGCTCGAGACAAAACTTAAGGCAGAAAGACCCATAAACTAGGAACAACTGAAGACAGCTACAGTAAAGGCCTGGCAAAGCATCACAAAGGAGGAAACCCAGCGTTTGGTGATGTCCATGGGTTCCAGACTTCAGGCAGTCATTGCCTGCAAAGGATTCTCAACAAAATATTGAAAAGTAACATTTTACTTAGGGTTATGTTTATTTGTCAAACTACTTTTGAGCCCCTGAAATGAGGAGCATTTGTATAAAAATAGCTACAATTCCTACATGTTTAATCATATATTTTTGTTCAACCCCTTGAATTAAACCTTAAAGTCTGCACTTCAATTCCGTTGAAGTTGTTTCATTTCAAATCCAATGTGGTGGCATGCAGAGCCCACATCATGAAGATTGTGTCACTGTCCAAATATTTCTGGGCCTAGCTGTATATTAAAGAGTCATTAAACTCCAGCATAATTCGGCCGTCATCCTCAGCGGTGGGGGCGGGGGGGTTTTGTGGGAAAGAAGGACGCTTCGCTAAAGCCATGCATTGACTTCAGAGAACTGAATAACACCACTATCAAGGACAAATACACCTTGCCTCTTGTTAACTCAGCATTTGATTCCCTCCAGGGGGCTTCCTGGTTCACCAAACTGGATCTACGGAACGCCTACCATCTGGTTCGGATCCCGGAAGGTGATGAATGGAAGATGGGGTTCCGGACCCCCAGCGGCCACTTTAAGTATCTGGTCATGTCATTCGGGCTGACCAACGCCTCCGCTGTATTCCAGCGGTTGATCAATGATGTGCTGAGGGATTTTCTGGGTGAATTGTTTTTGTCTACCTTGATGACATTCTCATCTTTTCACAGTCCTTGGACGAGCATCGGGTGCATGTGAGGCGAGTGTTGCAGCGACTCCTGGAGAACAAATTATTTGTCAAAGCCGAGAAGTGCGAATTCTACTCATCCAAGACATCCTTCTTGGGCTTTATCATCTCCCACAATGAGATCATCCCAGACCCCAGTAAGATAAAAGCAGTGGTAGATTGGCCCACCCCCTCTTCCAGGAAACAACTGCAGCAGTTTTTGGGGTTTGCCAATTTCTACCACCGCTTCATCAAGAATTACAGCATCACTGCTCTTCCCCTGACCTGTCTCACTTCCTCGAAGGTGCCCTTCTGGTGGACTGAGGAGGCGGCTGCGGCCATCGCTGATTTTAAAGGACAGTTCTCTGCCTCTCCCATTCTGGCCCAGGTGGATCCTGCACTCCAGTGCCTAGTAGAGGTGGACGCCTCGGACTTGGGGGTCAGAGCCGTCCTATCCCAGCATTCCCCGACGGATGGCAAGGTTCGTCCCTGTGCGTTCTTCTCCCGGCGGCTGTCTCCAGTGGAACGCAACTATGACATTGGTGACAGGGAGCTCCTAGCGGTCAAGTTTGCACTGGAGGAATGGCGCCATTGGCTGGAGGGGGCCTCCCAGCCATTTGTGGTCTGGACGGCTCACAAGATCCTGGAATACCTTAGGACGGCCAAGCGTCTGAACATGCGCCAATCCTGCTGGTCCTAGTTTTTCGGGCATTTCGACTTCACCATCACGTACCGTCCCGGGTCCAAGAATACCAAACCTGACGCCCTGTCCAGATAATTCACCTCAGACGTTATGGACGGAGTACCCCATCCTTCCTCCATTGTGTGTCGTGGGCGTCCTCTCATGGGGCATTAAAGAGAAGGTCTTGAAGGCACTGCACACTGAACCGGACCCGGGTGGGGGGCCAGTGGGGAGGTTGTTCGTTCCATCTGCCGTCCGAGGCGAAGTCATCCACTGGGCTCATGCCTCCAGGTTCTCGTGCCACCCCGGGAGGGCTCGCACGGTGGCACTATTACAGAGAACGTTTTGGTGGCCATCAATCCAGAAGGACATCGGAGAGTATATTCGCGCCTGCCCCCAGTGCGCCGCTGGCAAGACGTCATCCTCCTCTCCTGCCGGTCTGCTCCACCCCCTCCCTATTCCCGGCAGGCCCTGGTCCCATGTGGCGTTGGACTTTGTCACCGGTCTTCCCTCCTCTAACCATCATACAGTAATCTTCACCATTGTGGATAGGTTCTCCAAGACTGCCCACTTCGTCCCCCTGCAAGGGCTGCCTACGGTGAAGGAGATGGTGGATCTGCTCGTCCAACACGTGGTAAGGTTACACGGGATTCCCCTACATCGTCTCTGACCAAGGACCTCAATTCATCTCCCAGGTTTGGAGGTCCTTCTGCAACGCCCTTGGGGCTACGGTAAGCCTGTCTTCTGGTTACCACCCTCAGAGCAATGGGCTGTGTGAGTGGGCGAATCAAGAACTGGTGGCTGCATTGTGGTGTGTCGCGACCACCAATCCAACATCCTAGAGCATGCACCTCCCATGGATCAAATACGCTCACAATACCACGGTCTCGTCAGCTATCAGTATGTCCCTGTTCGAGGCTTTGTTGGGCTACAATCCCCCACTATTTCCTGAAGAGGAGGGGGACATCGCCGTCCCGTCCATCCGGGCTCACCTGAGGTGCTGCGGCTGGCTGTGGAGAGCTACCCGGACTGCGCTACAGCGTACAACAGAGTGTAACTCTACGGTGGTCAACCGTTGCAGGACATCAGCCCCTTCCTACCAGGTGGGTCAGCAGGTATGGCTATCCACAAAGCATATTAATCTGAAGGCAGAGACAAAGAAAATGTCCCAGCGGTTTATTGTGCCATTTTCCGTTACGCGCATCATCAATCCTGTTTCTGTGCGCCTAGCCCTCCCCCCTCCCTCCGTATTTGCCCTACTTTTCATGTGTCGCAGGTTAAACCCTTCTGTTCCAGCCCTCTGTGTCCCCCTCCTAGGTCTCCACCTCCGCCGATGGTGATCGATGGTGACCCGGCATGGAAGGTCAATACCATCCTAGACGTCTGCCACCGGGGTCGCGGCCTGCAATATCTGGAGGACTGGGAAGGCTATGGGCCAGAATGGAGGTCCTGGGTGCGTCCCTCCTTCATGTTGGATAAAGATCTCGTCAGGGACTTCCATCGGACGCACCCAGGTATGTTGGATCGATCGCCGAGAGGCGTCTTGTAGGGGGGGGGAGTACTGTAATGGTCTGCTCTGGCTGCTCATCCTCCTCAGCTGTGCACACACCTGTTCCTCATCACGGCCTGGGTTATTTAAACCACGCTGCCCTAGGATCCATGTGGAGTTGTCTGTCTTACTCCATGAGACCAACGCACGCCTTCTTCATGATTCCAGAGTTCCTAGCCTCAGCCTGCCTTCCTGCTTCCAATCTTCAGCTCGCCAGCGTCTGGAAGAAAACCTCCACAATGCAAGTAAGCCTTCGCTCATTCTCCCTAATCCACTCTCAGTCCCCTGTGCACAGGCAGAGCTCCATGGTGGTGGACCTCTCTCCTCCCTGGCGGTGGACCGAGCTTCACATCCTCACCAGACACGGTTCCACCACCTACATGCAGCAACCAGATCTGTGGACGCTGTCCTCCTGGCCATAGCCGCCAAGCTGCATCTGAGCATCACTACATCTCTGCAAACAGTAAGCCCAGGATTAATCTGTACAATGCCACCTGTATTGCCACTAACTGTCCTGCTTCTGTTTGTCCTTAGGGTTCAGAATCAGAATCAGAATCAGAATCAGATTTATTGCCATTGTTCATGTAGTACACAAACTAGGAATTTGTCTCAGTGCAATGCTGCAACATTAAACATGATCAAATAAAAGAAATAAACTATACATGCAATAAAGAGTAGAATAAGAGTGAGTAATACTAGTCAGCAGTTTAAATATATTAGCGAACAGCAGATAATGTGGAGAACCATATAGTGCAGTCGTTAATGCAGGAAGAAAACAGTGATGATTGACATGAGTCTGGTTGAGCTGCTGTACATAGTGCACAAGAGTCAATAAGTCACTTAGTGTTCAGCAGTCTGATGGCAGAGGGGAAGAAGCTATTCATGTGACGGGAGGTTTTAGTCTGGATGGACCGAAGTCTTCTACCTGAGGGGAGAGGGGCAAACAGTACGTGACCAGGGTGTGAGGGATCGGCTATGATTCGGCCAGCACGCCTCCGGGTCCTGGAGATGTACAGATCCTGGAGAGATGGGAGCTTGCAGCCGATCACCTTCTCAGCAGTGCACACGACGCGCTGCAGCCTTAGTCTGTCCCTGGCAGTGGCTCCTGCGTACCACACGGTTATGAAGGTGGTGAGGATGGACTCGATGATGGCTGTGTAGAACTGCACTAACATCTTGGTGGGTAGCTTGAGCTTCCTCAGCTGCCGCAGGAAGAACATCCTCTGCTGGGCCTTTTTGATGAGGGAGCTGATGGTCGGCTCCCACTTGAGGTCCCTGGTGATGGTGGTGCCTAGGAAGCGGAAGGAATCAGCAGTGGTGATGGGAGAGTCTGTGAGGGTGAGGGGGGGCAGAGGGGTTGTGACTTTCCTGAAGTCCACAATCATCTCCACTGTCTTCAGAGCGTTCAGTTGCAGGTTGTCGTTGTTGCACCAGGACGCCAGCTGGGCCACCTCACTCCTGTAGGCGGACTCGTCGCCGTTGGAGATGAGCCCGATGAGGGTGGTGTCGTCCGCAAACTTGATCAACTTGACAGACTGGTGGCTGGAGGTGCAGGAGTTGGTATAAAGGGAGAAGAGTAGGGGGGAAAGTACACAGCCCTGGGGTGATCCGGTGCTGATGCTAGCAGAGTCTGAGACAGTCTTTCCCAGCCGCACATGCTGCCTCCGGTCCGTCAGGAAGTCGGTGATCCACCTGCAGAGGGAGTCAGGCACGTTGAGCAGGGACAGCTTGTCCCGGAGCAGATCGGGGCGGATGGTGTTGAATGCGGAGCTGAAGTCCACAAACAGGATCCTGGCGTAGGTTCCCGTGGAGTCCAGGTGCTGCAGGATGGAGTGGAGGGCCAGGTTGACTGCGTCGTCTACAGACCTGTTGGCTCGGTAGGCAAACTGCAGCGGGTCCAGGAGGGGGGTGGTGATGGACTTGAGGTGGGGCAGGACCAGGCGCTCAAAGGACTTCATGACTACAGAGGTGAGCGCTACAGGTCTGTAGTCGTTAAGTCCAGTGATCCGTGGCTTCTTGGGGACAGGGATGATGGTGGAGGATTTGAGGCAGGATGGCACGTGGCATAGCTTAAGGGAGGTGTTAAAAATGTCTGTGAAGACAGGAGCCAGCTCTTTCGCACAGTGTCTCAGGGTGGAGGGAGACACGCCGTCCGGACCGGGGGCCTTGCGCGGGTTCAGTCTGGAGAACTGTTTGAGCACGTCCTGCTCACTGACGACAAGGGCAGGGGGGGAGGAGGGGGGGCGCCTTTGATGAAGTAGGGACTGTGGAGGCTGTGGAGCTGGGGGGAGGGGGGGAGTTGGACACAGATGACGGGGTGTCAAAACGGGCATAGTGTTGGGACAATCTTTGACAAAGGGCTTTGTCATCCTGACCTTTAGGAGCCTGAGGCCGATAATTGGTGATTTGCCTAAGTCCTCTCCACACAGAAGCCGAGTCGTTAGCAGTGAGCTGCTGCTGGAGTCTCTCAGAATACACAGATTTAGCTCTCCTCAGCTCTCTGTTAAACCGATATTTAACCTCCCTGTAGCAGCCCCTGTCTCCACTTTTCAGCGCTGCTTCCTTCTCCTTCCTGATCTGTCTGAGCTTAGCAGTGAGCCAGGGCTTATCATTAGAGTACCTCACCCTGGTGCGCGATGGAAGGATGCTCTCCTCACAAAAGTGGATGTATGAGTTCACAGTGTCCGTGTACTCATCCAGATCATGCGTGGCTCCTTTAAACATGCCCCAATCAGTTATTTCCATGCACGTTTCCTGGGTTGCCAGGTCGTACGGCATTCTGTTCTCCCCCAGCTGCAGCAAGAACAAACATCCACGCACTCACATTCACAATTTGTTGTTAATAAATATAATTGAATCTACTTTGGTGTCCGAGTCTGCTCACTGGGTCAACAACCATGTCAGCACACCAATGTAAGTTTAGTCTTATCGAAACATTTTACACACATTTAGTGAGTAATCTGGTCAAACCATCATATTTATGGATTATTTTGCCAAAAGTAGATGCAACAGATATTTCTTTTTTCTTTTTTGAATAACTTCTCAAGACAACAGTCAAAATTTGGCAGCTGAAATGTCTTGGACATCATCCTTGAGATGTTTCTACAGCTTAATTGCAGTCCAAGTGTGGTAAATTCAGTTGATTGGACATGATTTGGAAAGGCACCCACCTGTCTATATGAGGTCCCACAGTTGACAGTGCATGTCAGAGCACAAACCAAGCATGAAGTCAAAGGAACTGTCTGTAAACCTCCAAGACAGGATTGTCTCGAGGCACAAATCTGGGGAAGGGTACAGAAAAAGTTCTGCTTTGAAGGTCCCAATGAGCACAGTGGCCTCCATCATCCATAAATGGAATTAGGTTGGAAGCACCAGGACTCTTCCTAGAGCTGGCCAGCCGTCTAAACTGAGCGATCGGGGGAGAAGGGCCTTAATCAGGGAGGTGACCAAGAACCTGATGGCCACTCTGTCAGAGCTCCAGCGTTCCTCCGTGGAGAGAGGAGAACCTTCCAGAAGGACAACCATCTCTGCAGCAATCCACCAATCAGGCCTGTATGATAGAGTGGCCAGACAGAAGCCATGTGCCATGTGCCTTTTACTCCTTAGTAAAAGGCACATGGCAGCCCACCTGGAGTTTGCCAAAAGGCACCTGAAGGATTCTCAGATCAAGAGAAACAAAATTCTCTGCTCTGATGAGACAAAGATTGAACTCTTTGGCGTGAATGCCAGGCCTCATGTTTGGAGGAAACCAGCCACCGTTCATAATCACACCAATGGTGGTGGCAGCATCATGCTATGGGGATGTTTTTCAGCAGCAGGAACTGGGAGACTAGTCAGGATAGAGGGAAAGATGAATGCAGCAATGTACAGAGACATCCTGGATGAAAACCTGGTCCAGAGCGCCCTTGACCTCAGACTGGGGTGACGGTTCATCTTTCAACAGGACAACGACCCTAAGCACACAGCCAAGATATCAAAGGAGTGGCTTCAGAACAACTCTGTGAATGTCCTTGAGTGGCCCAGCCAGAGCCCAGACTTGAATCCAATTGAGCATCTCTGGAGAGATGTGAAAATGGCTGTGTACCGACGCTTCCCATCCAACCTGATGGAGCTTGAGAGGTGCTGCAAAGAGGAATGGGCCAAACTGCCCAAAGATAGGTGTGCCAAGCTGGTGGCATCATATTCAAAAAGACTTGAGGCTGTAATTGCTGCCAAAGGCGCGTCAACAAAGTATTGAGCAAAGGATGTGAATACTGATGTACATGTGATTTCTTAGTTTTTTATTTTTAATAAATTTGCAAAAATTTCAAAAAACCTTTTTTCATGTTGTCATTATGGGGTATTGTGTGTAGAATTTGGAGGGAAAAATTGAATTTAATCCCTTTTGGAATAAGGCTGTAACATAACAAAATGTGGAAAAAGTGAAGCGCTGTGAAAACTTTCTGGATGGACTGTAGAGCAACAAAAGTCAACACTGACTATGGGGACAACAAAAGCTTTCCAGAGTCCTAATCCTGATTTAATTCATTTCTCTGTTGCTCTCCCAGGTCTGCCCCATGGACCCTGCATCTGGACTGGTTATTTTTGAATAAATATTTACCCCCAAATAAATTCCTGTTTGTTTTATGCTGACTCACTTGATTTGAGGTTGATTTTCTTTTACATTCTACTCATCCACCTCCAAAAGTTGAATATTGTGGTGAATTTATTTTTAGAAATAACTCAAATCTAAAAAGTAAAACTTTTATATTTTACAATAATCCCATATAAATTTTGCTGTTTTAAGATTTTTTTTTTTTATTTGAAATGTGGATGAATATGTCTGAGCTATTTGATATAGATGTGAATGGTGATGTGCTCATTTTTGGAGATGCAGTTCTGTTTTTACACAATATTATTAGAAAAAAGATCATTATTCCACCATAAATTATTTCCAACTTCACTAAGGATTACTGATTACGGTGTTGTGTAGCTATCTAATAAGTGCAGTATATTTCATGTTCTTGTTTATCACTACGTTATGAAAAGGTTGAAAATCCTTTAGTTTTGCAGAGATGAACCATTACTTTGTGAATCTGTCACTGAATCAACAATAGATTTCATCTTCTACAGTAACTGAAAGAGCACAGATGAATTCAGGAATCCAGCGTTTCACAACATTTATTTATATATTTTAAAACCATAAAAACAAAACACATTTACAACCTAAAATGAACTGGAACTGACAAAAATAGCTGCTGGAGCTTAATAACAACAGCCGTTTTTTTTGTTTGTTTTTTTGTAAGCATGCATAGCTAAAATGAATGAACTTAAACAGACCTTAAAAGTGTGAGTCAGCATCTTTACAAAAACCACAGAACAACTAACAGCAGTCAAAGTCCTGACGATCTGATCTAAAGTGTTGTCATAATTACGTTGTCAAAACTAGAGAACTATCCGGTTCCACCACAGCTGTGCTGCATTAGCATTACTGTCAATAACACTGTACCATATAGTTATTTAAAAAAGCTTTACCGGAGATGCGCATCAGAGAGGATTGTGTTAAATAAACAATTCTATACCACAAGAGTCCTCACTTGACACGCTGTCTGGCTCATAATAGCCAAAAGTCCGAGATGTTAGCAGTCTGCAGTGTTAGCCTCCAGGAAGTGCTGTTTACCTCTACCTGGCAACCGGTACAAGATTATAGTGAGTCAAAGGTGCGTGCGACACCTATTGGCCAGGAGGTCAGAATCCTTTATATTGCACCTTTAAATCCCCGGGCCTGGGGTATCTCCTCTCTTACCAGCAGTAAATCTCTAAACCTACCTTCTTCACAGGACTGGCAGCTGGACTGAAGTGTAACCATACTTTACCATCCTGCGCAGCACCAATATTTACTGGTCTCATGCTCTCGTCTATGCAGGTGTAACGGATGCCAACTAGTGCTGTTCGGCGTAGAACGTTAGTAAACCTCCCTCCCAAAGCCTCATACAGTATCGGTAGCGCTGAGCTATCGGTCGGACCTTTAGCTCAGCGCGATCGTGCTGTGTCTCCCATGCTCGAACTGTGTAGTTGACTGAGAGGTCGCGGGTTCGTGTCCCGTGTGGGGCGAACTGCGCAGGATGATCTCTGTCACACTGGTGCCGTGAACCCGGCATGGGAGTGAGGTTTAAGGGGGAGAGTGTAACGGATGCCAACTAGTGCTGTTCGGCGTAGAACGTTAGTAAACCTCCCTCCCAAAGCCTCATACAGTATCGGTAGCGCTGAGCTATCGGTCGGACCTTTAGCTCAGCGCGATCGTGCTGTGTCTCCCATGCTCGAACTGTGTAGTTGACTGAGAGGTCGCGGGTTCGTGTCCCGTGTGGGGCGAACTGCGCAGGATGATCTCTGTCACACAGGGATACCAGCACTGGCCACTCCCACTTCACTGTTCTCAATACAATATTGACCTTTTACTTTGAAATATTATCCTCGTTGTGTCTGCATAACGGGCCCACTGATACCAAATCATGTCACTTATAATATGCAGCAATAACACTGTGACCTGGAAGTCGCGCCGTTATAAACACCTGTCTAGATATTTCCCACCTGTTTACAGTAATATAGACGAGCTAGAGTTGGATTTATTGTCTCAATTAGCCAGTCATGATACTTTTGTGTTGATGGACACTTTGTTTCTGTTGCATTCCAGCAGCCCCCTGTATAAGCAGTCGGCTCCTCTCCCTCTGCACAGGAATGTTGGACTCTACTTGTGTGGCGTTGCTTTTCATCCTGCCCGTGGGTTCCAACCTGGAGTGCTCTCATGCCTACCTCCTCCACCTTCTCTCCCTGCTGGAAATCTTAAGATTCAAACATTAACCTTCTACTCTGCCTCCTGGCGTGACACACAACCCGCAAGAAGCGCTGCACGAAAAAAAACCAACAACACTCGGAACACGTGGGTCAGCACATGTCTTGGAGCAGCGTTAGCAACGGCTAAGCTAACAACATACTGGCATGGAGCTTTTTCTCCAAGCGCCAAGTAAGTAAAGTTTATTTATGAAGCACTTTTCACAGACATGTAGTCAGAGTGTTTTAAAAATGCAAAAACAAGGTAAAACACAACATTAAAATACTTAAAAAAATATCAGACTTACCATTAAAAAGCAGCTGAAACTCAATGAAAATCCTCGTTAAGCAAAAAAGTTTTCAGCTACTTTTTAAGAGTCCACAGAGTCAGATCAAAGTATCTGGAGTGTGAGTCTATTCCCAACACTGTCCACTGTCTCTGTGTGCAGAGATGTGTCTCCATGGAAAATGAAGCCCCGACAATACTTTATTATATGAAAGAGATGTCAACAGTTTTACTTTAGCATGTGGCTCACATATTTGAGATGCTTAAGCTGCATATGTATATTGCTGTACCTCACGTCTTAGAAAGAACAATATGTCTGGACCTCCAGGAGATGAATGAATGAATGAATGAATGAATCTTTATTTCGGATAGTACAGATTAAAAGGAACTGAATAGTATAGCAAAAGGGGGAAATAAAATCCAACAAGGTCAAATTAGGCAATAACTCCTCTGATTATACAGTTCAACATAAGTTATCCGAAATGGGTGATGCTGAAGCCGCAGCTTATATTGTCCACCCATATTCCATCCAAGAATTCAAAAGAAAAAACAAAACAAGAGCGATTACAATTCAAAACGAAGCTAAGACAAAATGTGACAAAAAAACTAAGCTACAACACAACACAGACTGGATATGACAATCCTTATGTGATTTTACATGTCGTCTTGTAAATATGTTTGGAGTATTTCTTCCTTTAGTTTTTGCTTAAATTGTCCAAGCGTTGTACATGATTTTAATTCAGGTCCAAAATCGTTCCATAATCTGACTCCTTGCACTGAAACACAGTGTTGCTTGGTGGTTGTTCTCACTGTAGGCTTTTGAAATATACATGTTCCTCTGAGGTGATATCATTTCTCCCTTATTTGGAACAACTTTTGGATATTTGCGGGCAGTGATAAATTATTCACTTTAAACATTATTATTGCGGTTTTAAAGTCAACCAGATCTTTCAACTTGAGAGCTTTTAGTTTAAGAAAAAGTGGGTTTGTTGGTTCCCTGTAAGCTGCTTTGTTTATTATTCTAATAGCTCTCTTTTGAAGCATAAAGACTGGATATATGTTTGTTTTATATGTATTTCCCCATACTTCATTACAATATGTCATGTATGGGAGTATTAATGAATGATACAAGGTGTATAGTGTGGGTTGATTCAACAAATATTTCACTCTGTGTAATATTGCAATTGATTTGGATACTTTACCTTTGATATAGTTAATATGTGACTTCCAACACAGTTTATTATCAATTATTACTCCAAGAAATTTAGTTTCTGATACCCTTTCAATCTCTACACCATTTCCACTGGGTTTAGGTACTGGGTTGTTGTGATGGTTGTTAAAGACTATAAATTTTGTCTTACTTAAATTGAGCGTTAATTTGTTTGAGTCAAACCACAGTTTCAGCTTTCCTAATTCCTTTCCGAGTGTATCCAGAAGTTGTTCCAAATTGTTTCCACTGCATAATAGATTAGTGTCATTGGCAAACAATATTAAGTCCATTTTTTCTGAAACTTTACATATATCATTTATATACATATTGAATAGTAATGGCCCCAAAACTGAACCCTGTGGGACTCCACAGGTAACCTTCAGTAACTGTGAGTTTTTGTTACTAACACATACATATTGATATCTATTCTTTAAGTAACTACTTAACCAGGACAGTGCTACCCCTCTAATACCACAATTTTGTAGTTTCTTTAATAATAAATTATGATCCACTGTATCAAATGCTTTTTTAAGATCCAGGAATACTCCAACTGAATACTCTTTATTTTCAATGGCTGTTGATATTTTTTCTATAAATTCCATTAGAGCAAATGCAGTTGTCCTCTTGTGTCTGAACCCATATTGCTGCTCACACAGTAAATTATTCTTCAGTATGAAGTTGTCAATTCTCTCATAGAATATTTTTTCAAGTATCTTGGAAAATTGCGGTAATAGTGAAATTGGTCTATAGTTTGAGAATTCCTCTCTGTCACCCGTCTTGTCTATCGGAATTACTTTAGCTATTTTCATTGCATTGGGAAATATACCTGATTGGAGAGACAGGTTACAGATATACGTCAGTGGTTTTACTAGGCATTCAATAATAGTTTTGACTAGTAGCATGTCAATACCATCACAGTCAGTAGATGTTTTACTTTTAAACGATTTAACAATTTCAATGACCTCTCTCTCGTCTGTGTTCTTTATGAAAATGGAGTCTTTTATAGCAGTGTTTTTGCTTATTGTATCATCTGTAGGCGCCGTAGTGGGTATTTCTCGAGCCAAATTAGGACCAATGTTAACAAAAAAGTTATTAAATTCATCTGCAGGTGAAGCTGCATTCACACTCTGAATCGTTTTATTATTTTTTGGAATATTAGTTGGGTTGCTTGTATTTCTGCTTTTATTTCCAAGGATACTGTTGAGTATTGTCCATGTATTTTTAATATTGTCTCTGTTTTTCTCCAGTTCTTTACTGTAATAGTCTCTTTTACTACATCTTATTATATATGTTAACTTATTTTTGTATGTTTTATACCGCTGCTCTGCTTCTTTTGTCCTTTTCTTTAGGAAAGCTTTATATAATAAATGTTTCTATTTACACGCCTTTTGTAATCCTTTGGTTAACCATGGCTTATCGGCAAATTTCTGTTTAAGCTTTTTTTTTTACTAATGGACAGTTTTTTTCATAAAGAGTGGTTACAATGTTTATAAGTGTGTCATAGGCTTCATTTACATCTGATACATAGACTTCTGTCCAGTCTTGCTTCAGCAAGTCCTCTTTAAAAGAATTGATTGCACTTGGTGATTTGTATCTGAACGATGTTGAAATTTTTTCTGTATTGGCCCCCATGTGGCCATGGATAAGTGCAAAGGTTGGCAAGTGGTCACTTATATCATTTATCAATAATCCACTTTCTATTTTCTTATCAATAACATTGACAAACAGGTTGTCAATAAGTGTAGCAGTGTGAACTGTGATTCTACTGGGATGTGTTATTGTGGGATATAGACTCATGCTGTACATAGAGTTCATGAACTCTGTAATTACATTTTGTTGATGTGGATTTAGTAAATCAATATTGAAATCTCCACAAATTACTACCATTTTCTTACTAGTAATATTATTGTACAGCTCGACTAATTTATCTCTGAATGTCTCAATGCAAGTTCCCGGCGTTCTATATATACAACTTATAATTAGATTTTTTGTTTTATCTTGGTCAATCTCAACAGTAACACATTCCAAGATCCCTGGTAGTGCAAAGGACATTTCATTTACAAGCTTACACCTATACAGGTCATCAATATACAGTGCAACACCACCACCCTTTTTTTGAGATCTGTTAATATAAAACATCTGATATCCCTCTATTGCCATCAGGGGAGCCAGTTCTTCATTAAGCCAGGTTTCAGAGACTGCAATAGCTGTTAATTTTCTGTCTAGCTGTTTTAAATAGTCCTGAATCTGTGGAAAGTTTTTGCTAAGACTTCTGCTGTTGAAGTGTATTATTGACAGTTTACCATCTAGTTGCACTTGACTTTTGAATTGCTTTTCAGTGTAATATTCACAATGGTTATGAATATTATTGAAAAAGTGGTTATCAGGATCAATATCATTCTCCATCTCTTGTAGTTTATGTTCAGCATAATGGCATATTTTCAGAGTTTGAGTTTCCTCACTCTGTGTCAAATGACTTCCTCCAACTGGGGATAATTGATGTCTACTCAAGTCAGTCATAAGTTTTTGTTTGTTTTGCTTATTTTTTTAAAGTACTTTGGCATGGTGTATCAAAAGAACTATTCTTATCGTGTGTGTGAATATGGATTATCATTGACTCGTGATTTTCTTAATCAGTGTTCATCTGTATTTATCTAAGTCAGTAGCATCTCTGATCATTATACTCCTTGCTTGCTCAGGTGTTCCATTTAGTTTGATCCAAACTCTACAATTTCTTGTCCAGGTTGCCTGTATCTTATTTTGCCTTTTCAGCATCCGTGCTTGCCGTGCTATTTCAGCGTTTGTTTTTGTCAGGTGTTCATTTCGGTAAACTTGTGTTCCCTGTAGCTTTCTGGCCTGCCTCAGTATGTCATTCTTTACCCTTTTGTTCACAAAGCGCATCACAATTGATTTCTTTGTTTGGTTATCTTTCTTCGGTAAAGCATAACAGGCTGAAATTGCATTAGCTTCTACCTTAATATCTCTGCTATCAAGGAACTGAAGCACCTGGTTTTCTAGTGAGACTAATTCACTCATGGGAGCATCCTCACCTCTCAGTCCTGTTGTGGCATGGGCGTATGACTGATATTTGATGTCTAGTCCAGTTATAACTAGGTCATCCATACGAGAACCTTGTTCAAGATCCTCGACGCGTTGCTCCAAGCCCTTAATTTTTTTGTCTTTTTCCTGAATTGTTAATTGTAGGGCTCGTACATCTTCCATTAGGCCTATTATTTTGGCCTGCTGGCTAACCATTTTGGCCAATTCTTCTGTCACGAAGTTCAGAGCTTTTTTTATCTCTTCCATTTCCTCCTTCTTTGGTGGTATTTTACTGACCTGTGGATAGTAAAAACAAAGAATCCAGCTGGGCCTCAGCTCCGCTGCTGGTCCCTCTGCTCACCGCTGTCGCAACCGAGCTCCTGTACAGCTCCTCCACCGGGTCACGCCGCACACCGCCGGTGCAGCCGAGCTCCACTGGGGTTACGGTAGATGCTCCGCTGATCACCGCCGCCTGCCGCCGTCTGCCTGGGTGGCACCGCCGCTAGGCCCCGTCACCAACCACCGTCAGTCTGGTAGTTCCTCAGCTGGGCCTCGCAACTGGGCTCCGACTCAGGCTATCGTTTTGCTGGGTCCAGGTGGCCCCCGTCTCTCACCAACGCCGCGCCCGAGCTCCGATCCGGCTCGCGCCCAACTGCCGCCTCGGTTAGTTCCTCCAGTAAGCCCTCACCGGAGACTGAGTCGCTTCGTGTCGGAGTTTGGTGGCGCACTGGGGCCAGCGTTAAGCTAACTAGCGTTAGCTTAGCAATCGCTTTGGGTAGAGCGCAGCAGTTCTACCCGATTAAAGGGGTATTCCAACGGTGTTCTGACAGAGGTGGAAATTCAGCCCGTGGGTGTCCGTCACGAGCGCCGATCGCTGTTGGTTAGGTACTTTTAATGGGAAAATCAGCGACTTTGTCTCAGTGCTGAAAAAGTGTGACCATCCCGGTCGCCATGTTGTTTTGACTTGAGATAACAGGAAGGTGTGAAAAGTTGTCTTTAGAAATGGTTATGAGAAGACTTCCTGACCACCTGGCTTTTAGGTGGAGGAGAAGAGCCCTGGGGGGTGATGTATTGTCTCGGGGGATTAAATGACATTGTGACTCTGTACTTTGATGTCCCAGGTATAAAAAGGGGAGATATGTGAAGTTCTGTCTCTTTTCTGCATGAGAGGATGTTGGAGATACGTGAATGATTAATAAACCTGAATTGAGAAATAAATTCAGCCTCTTCATTTCACGGTCTCTACACTGGTGACCTTAAGACGTATAATGGGCAAAGACGATTTCCCCGAGCCAGACACGCCAGGGACCAGCCGGGCAAATGCAGTCTCAGTCAAGCTACCAGAATTCTGGCAGGACAACCCAGACTCATGGTTCCTCCTGGCCGAAGCCCAGTTCGCCCTCGGGGGAATAACAGCAGATGACACCAAGTTCTACCACGTCATCGCCAAATTCAACAGCCGCACAGCTCGACATGTGCGGAGCCTGGCGCAGCGCCCACCCACTGGCGACAAATACGGCGGGTTGAAAGCTGCCCTCATCCAGCGTTTCACTCGCTCAGCCCAGCAGAGAGCTGAGAGACTCCTGGCCCTGCACGACTTGGGAGAAAGCACGCCTGTTGACCTGATGGAAGACATGCTGAAGCTGAGAGGCTCAGACGACCTCTGTTTTTACCATCGTCGTTTCGCAGAGAGGGCGCGCAAGTGTATACCGCCATGCCAGTTCAAGAGCTTGGGAAACTCCAGGACCGAGAGTCGGTAGCAGCTGCGGCTCTCGGTGAACGGAACAAGCTGCTCTACCTGACGGATGCGCACTCTGGGAGGCAATTCTTCGTGGACACAGGCTCCCAAGTGAGTTTCATCATGCCTGTAGCGCCCATATTCATAACTGTATGTAACGGTATGTAGCTCACATATTTGCATGCTTAGGTTTAAACACAGAAGGACTGTGGGCTTGCAATGTGGATTGACCTCACGCCTCAAGTGGACAATGAGTCTGGGCCACCTGCGGACTTAGAAGAAGGACAGAGGCTCAGGGACGAGAGCCTGAAGGAACTTTGGATTAAGCGTGAATGGAAGGATGTAACATGGATGTGTGACTTTGCCTTTGATGTACGTTATGAATAGAAAGATTTGATGTAACGTGAATGTGTGACTTTTGGTGTGAGGGATGAATAGAGGGATTTGACTTGAGTGGGTGACTCTGTCTGTGGGGGTGCATGATATATATATGTGTGGGTTTATTGCAGCACTTCCTCTTTGTTTCTGTCTGAGAGAGAGAGAAGGCTGGAGATGTAAGATGCAATAAACTGGAACTAAAAAGCAACCAGTCTCATCATTTCGTGATCTCCACATTGGTGACCAAGACGTGAGATGTCAGGAGACGAGCACTCTGACCCGGATTCACCGGGGACCATCCGTACGAGTGCGGTCTCACTCAAGCTCCCCGAGTTCTGGCAAGAAGACCCGCACTCATGGTTCCAGAATCAGAATCAGAATCAGAATCAGGTTTATTGCCTTTGTTCATGTGATACACAAACTAGGAATTTGTCTCGGTGCCATGCTGCAACATTAAAAACATAATGAGAAAAAGGGATAAACTAAAAAACTAAAGGACTAGAAACGTGCAATAAGTGTAGAAAAATAAGTAGTAATAAGTAATAATAATAATAATAATACTAGTAATAATGAGTAGTACTAGTCAAGGCAGTTTAAAAAATTAGCATGTAGCAGATAATGTGAAGAACCACATAGTGCAGTCAATAATGCAACAGAAAAACAGTGATAAATGACATGAGTCTGGTTGAGCTGCTGTACATAGTGCACGAGAGTCAAAAGTCACTTAGTGTTCAGCAGTCTGATGGCAGAGGGGAAAAAGCTGTTCATGTGCCGAGAGGTTTTAGTCCGAATGGACCGAAGTCTTCTACCTGAGGGGAGGGGGGCAAACAGCACGTGACCAGGATGTGAAGGATCGGCTATGATCCGGCCAGCACGCCTCCGGGTCCTGGAGATGTACAGGTCCTGGAGAGATGGGAGCTTGCAGCCTATCACCTTCTCAGCAGTGCGCACGACGCGCTGCAGCCTTAGTCTGTCCCTGGCAGTGGCTCCTGCGTACCACACGGTTATGGAGGAGGTGAGGATGGACTCGATGATGGCCGTGTAGAACTGCACTAACATCTTGGTGGGTAGCTTGAGCTTCCTCAGCTGCCGCAGAAAGAACATCCTCTGCTGGGCCTTTTTGATGAGGGAGCTGATGGTTGGCTCCCATTTGAGGTCTCGGGTGATGGTGGTGCCCAAGAAGCGGAAGGAATCTGCAAAGGTGATGGGAGAGCCTGTGATGGTGAGGGGGGGGCAGGGGGGATGTGACTTTCCTGAAGTCCACAATCATCTCCGCTGTCTTCAGAGCATTCAGCTGCAGGTTGTTGTGGCTGCACCAGGACACCAGCTGGGCCACCTCTTCCCTGTAGGCGGACTCATCACCGTTGGAGATGAGCCCGATGAGGGTGGTGTCGTCCGCAAACTTAATCAGCTTAACAGACTGGTGGGAGGAGGTGCAGGAGTTGGTATAAAGGGAGAAGAGTAGGGGGGAAAGTACACAGCCCTGGGGTGATCCAATGCTGATGCTAACAGAGTCTGAGACAGACTTCCCCAGCCGCACATGCTGTCTCCGGTCCGTCAGGAAGTCGGTGATCCACCTGCAGAGGGAGTCAGGCACGTTGAGCAGGGACAGCTTGTCCTGGAGCAGATCGGGGCGGATGGTGTTGAATGCGGAGCTGAAGTCCACAAACAGAATCCTGGCGTAGGTTCCCGGGGAGTCCAGGTGCTGCAGGATGGAGTGGAGGGCCAGGTTGACTGCGTCGTCCACAGACCTGTTAGCACGGTAGGCAAACTGCAGCGGGTCTAGGAGGGGTGTGGTGATGGACTTGAGGTGAGACAGGACCAGGCGCTCAAAGGACTTCATGACTACAGAGGTGAGCGCTACAGGTCTGTAGTCGTTAAGTCCAGTAAAAGTCCAGCACGCGGAATCGCGTTTCGTGCTCGGGGGAATTACAGCGGATGACACCAGATTTCACCATGTCATCACAAGACTCGCCAGCCGCGCGGCTCGGTGAGTGCGGAGCTTGGTGCAGCAGCCGCTCGCTGCTGGCAAATACGAAGCACTGAAAGCCGCCCTCATTTTGAGTTTCATGCCCTCAGCCGAGGTGAGGGCCAGGAGGCTCCTAGACCTGCGAGACCGTGGAGGACGCAGGCCGGCCGAGCTGATGGAGGACATGCTGCAGCTGCTCAGGATGGAAGACGACAAGTTCTTGTTTAAGCACATTTTCTTGAGGCCCCTCCCGGCGCACATGAGGGGTACCCTGTCCAGCATGAAATGTGTGAACAACCAGGACTTCCGCGCGCTGGCCGCAGAAGCGCAGTGGCACCTAGATGCCTGCGGCGAGCAGGCGATGTCCACGGCAGCAGCAGACCTCGGCACAGTGGCCGGGGGCAGGGAGGAGCCGGAGGCAGCAGAAGCCACCCCAGCGACAACGGCAGCAGCGCGGTCCCGAAGCAGAGGAGGGGACGGCCTCTGTTTCTACCATCGACGCTTCGTGGAGAGGGCGTACAGATGCATCCCGCCGTGCAGCTTCAAGAAGCAGGGAAACGCCAAAGCCGGGGGTCGTTAGCAGCTTTGACTCTCGGCGAGCAGAATAAGCTGCTTTACCTAACAGATGCGAGCTCTGGGCGGCATTTCCTCGTGGACACCGGAGCTCAGAGGAGTTTCATCACCGCGACCTATGCGGACTGCTTGGCCAGACCCAGCGGGGACGGGGCAAGGGCGGCGAACAGCTCGTCCATCAAGACGTTCGGAGAAAGGACTCTGCAACGGGCTGCACGGTGGCGCAGTGGTTTAGCACTGTGGCAGCACAGTTTACCCTCGGCCGGGGGATCGCGGGGATCATGAGTCCGTGGGTTCGATCCCAGCCCCCGACCAACAGTGAGCTGTGTGGAGTTTGCATGTTCTCCCCGTGTTGCGTGGGTTTACTCCGGGATTTCTCCAGTTTCCTCCCGCATACCAAAAACATGTAGGTTTAGGGCGCTCGCGCACGCAGCGACCGACAGCCGGTGGCTTGTCACCAGACTGCAAACCAAATCTACCTACGGGTACAAATAAGTAAAAAAAAAAAAAAAAAAAAAAAAAAAACTGTCCCTACACGGCCGCAACTATGAATGGACTTTCATTGTAGCGGCGGTGAGTTTCAACATGTTAGGCGCTGATTTTTTGTGCTCACATGGCTTGTTGGTAGATCTGAGGAATAAACGCCTGGTTAATGCACTCTCTTTTTATTCTATTCCTTGTGCAGCTCGAGTGTCCCCGCCACCAGTACAGACTAACGTCGCCACAGCAGGCGGTAAGTTTCACACTCTCCTCACCCAGTTCCCAGCACTCACAGTTCCCACTTTTTCAGCTAAGGTTGTGAAACACGGGGTGGAACACTTCATCACCACAGTTGGCGCGCCGGTTTTTGCGAAGGGTCGGTGCTTGGATGCAGCTAAGCTCTCCATTGCGCGCGAGGAGTTCGCCAACCTGGAAAGGTTGGGCATAATTCGCCGCTCGAAGAGCCCGTGGTCTTCCCCGCTTCATATGGTCCCTAAGGCTGATGGCTCGTGGAGACCGTGTGGTGATTACCGCAGGCTGAACAATGCCACGGCGCATGACCGCTACCCAATTCCACACATCCAGGATTTTTCAATGCACTTAGCGAAGACGTGCATTTTTTCTAAAACAGACCCGGTTCGCGGCTATCACCAAGTCCCGGTCCATGCAGAGGACATCCCCAAAACAGCAGTAATAACCCCGTTCGGACTTTTCGAATTTTTACGCATGCCTTTTGGCCTTAAAGGCGCCGCGCAAACCTTCCAACGAATGATGGATGCCGTGTTGCGCGATCTCCCTTTTGTTTTTGTCTACCTGGACGATATTTTAGTCGCCAGTGCCTCCGAGGAGGAACATGAAAAACACCTCACAACCGTTTTTCAGAGGTTGGAGGAGCACGGGTTGATAATTAACCCAGCCAAGTGCCATTTTGGCGTGGCGCAAATCAATTTTTTGGGACACCGCGTCTCCCCAGAGGGGGCAGTCCCTCTACTGGCCAAGGTACGCCCAGTGGCAGAGTTCCCTCGGCCACAAACGGTTAAAGAGTTGCAAGAATTTTTAGGAATGGTAAATTTTTATAACAGTTTCATACCCCACGCAGCGCAGCTCATGCAGCCGTTATACGCCGCGCTTAAAAAGCAGAAGCCCTCCAATGTGATCGAGTGGTCCCCGGAGCGGGAACGCGCGTTCACGGAGGTTAAAACAGCACTGGCAGACGCGGCACTGCTGGCACACCCAGACCCATCAGCCCGCATAGCGCTAACCACCGACGCGTCAGACGTGGCCATCGGGGCCGTGGTGGAGCAGCAGGTCGCCGGGGTTTGGCAGCCGGTCGCTTTTTTCAGCAGATCTTTGCGCGATGCCGAGCGGAAATACAGCGCGTTTGACAGGGAGCTGTTGGCGCTCCACTTGGCCATTCGCCATTTCCAGTTCTGGCTGGAAGGGCGGCGTTTCACCGCGTTTGTCGACCACAAACCGCTCACTTTTGCAATGTCCAAAATTTCGGAACCGTGGTCCGGACGGCAGCAGAGGCAGCTGGCCGCAATTTCGGAATTTACCACTGACATTCAGCACGTAGCCGGTAAGCTTAATGTTGTAGCGGATTGTCTCTCCCGCGCGGTAACAGCACCTGTCCGCGCAGATGCAGATTGCACGGCTGCGGCCGCGGAGCCAGTTAGCGGCGCGGACGTGCACGCAGCCCCGGTGCACGTGGGGATAGATTATGCAGCCATGGCGTCGGAACAGAGCGGAGATGCAGACGTGTGCGCGCTCCAGTCTGGACCAACAGGGTTAAGGCTGGAGAGCAGGATTCTACAAGCCGGTTTGCCCCCCCTCATCTGCGACGTATCCACCGGGCGGCCGCGCCCGGTGGTACCGGCCGCTTGGCGCCGCCGAGTTTTTGACGCGGTTCACTCCCTGGCGCACCCAGGGGTACGAGCTTCTGTAAAAATGGTAACGGAGAAGTTTGTTTGGCCGAGCCTGCGCAAGCACGTGAAAGAGTGGGCGGCAGCCTGCATGGCTTGCCAGTGGGCCAAAATCCACAGGCACACGAAAGCCCCCTTAGAGCCTTTTCACATCCCGGCTAAGGTTCGATCATGTGCATGTGGACCTCGTGGGCCCGCTACCGCCGTCACAAGGGTTCACACACCTCTTGACAATGGTGGACCGAACCACACGTTGGCCAGAAGTGGTCCCGCTAACAACGACCACAGCGGCAGAGGTGGCTCGTGTTTTTTTAACGGCCTGGGTAGGTCGTTTCGGGGTCCCGTAGACATTACGTCAGATAGGGGACCTCAATTTGTGTCGGAACTGTGGTCAGCAATGGCCAGCAGCTTAGGAGCGACAATCCACCGCACTACTGCGTATCATCCCCAGGCTAACGGGTTATGCGAGCGTTTTCACAGGTCTTTGAAGGCAGCCCTGAGAGCGTCGCTCACGGATGCAGATTGGGTAAACAGGCTACCTTGGGTTTTATTGGGGTTGCGTTCAGCACCCAAAGAGGATTTAAACGCCTCACCCGCGAAATTAGTTTTTGCTCAACCTCTCAGGCTGCCCGGTGAGTTCCTACCGAGCCATGCGCCGCCAGGGCGCCCCCCAGCACGGGGACCTCTGAGTGGCGTGGGGGCAGAGACGCTCCCCGGCCCCGTGCATCACACTTTTCCGCATATTTTTGTTCCCAAAGCTCTACAAAACGCCGAATTTGTTTTTGTTAGGCACGATGCTCAGCGACACAGTCTGCGCCCACCATATGACGGTCCATTTCGAGTGCTGGAAACCGGGGACAAATATTTTGTGCTTGATTTGGGAGGCAGGAAAGAAACAATCAGTATTGATAGATTAAAGCCTGCCTTTGTGTTGCATGACGAGTCTGTACGACTGGCGCAGGCACCTCGACGCAGCAGACCCCCCAGGGAGCGGCCCCAGGCGCCCCCGCAAGGATCAAATAACCTTTCTCCCCCTCACTCCACAGTTTCGCCGCAGGACGGCGCCACACGGATTGTGAAGCCTGCTTACAGCAGGTTCGGGAGGAGGTTGAAACCTAGGCTACGTGTGGGGTGATGTGTGATTTGATCAGACTGTGCTGTAGTTTCTGCAGGTGGGGGGTGACATACGCTGTATTGCCCATTGAGATAATGTGGTTGTCTTGTCCATTCTTGGGCGTTTGGGGGGGGGGTGATGTAGCGCCCATATTCATAACTGTATGTAACTGTATGTAGCTCACATATTTGCATGCTTAGGTTTAAACACAGAAGGACTGTGGGCTTGCAATGTGGATTGACCTCACGCCTCAAATGGACAATGAGTCTGGGCCACCTGCGGACTTAGAAGAAGGACAGAGGCTCAGGGACGAGAGCCTGAAGGAGCTTCGGATTAAGCGTGAATGGAAGGATGTAACATGGATGTGTGACTTTGCCTTTGATGTACGTTATGAATAGAAAGATTTGATGTAACGTGAATGTGTGACTTTTGGTGTGAGGGATGAACAGAGGGATTTGACTTGAGTGGGTGACTCTGTCTGTGGGGGTGCATGATATATATATATATATGTGTGGGTTTATTGCAGCACTTCCTCTTTGTTTCTGTCTGAGAGAGAAAGAAGGCTGGAGATGTAAGATGCAATAAACTGGAACTAAAAAGCAACCAGTCTCATCATTTCGTGATCTCCACAATGCCAACCTACGCTGACCGGCTGGCAAGCCCCGGGAGCCACGGAGCATCAGCGGCGAACGGCTTGAGCATCAAGACCTTCGGTGAAAGGACTCTACTTCTGTCCCTGCGCGGCCGCACATATGAGTGGACTTTTGTTATAGCGGCGCTCGAGTGTCCCCGCCCACAGCACAAGCCAACGTCGCCACAGCAGGTGGTAAGTTTCACACACTCCTCACCCAGTTTCCAGCACTCACAGTTCCCATGTTTTCAGCAGCCGTTGCTAAACATGGGGTGGAGCACTTTATCACTACCGCTGGTCCCCCCGTTTTTGCAAAAGCTCGGCGCTTGGACACAGCTAAACTGACCATAGCGCACGAGGAGTTGGCCAACCTGGAAAGGTTGGGCATCATCCAGCGTTCGAAAAGCCCATGGTCTTCCCCGCTCCACATGGTCCCTAAGGCTGACGGCTCGTGGCAACCTTGCGGTGATTTCCGCAGGTTGAACAACGCCACAGCGCACGACAGATACCCAATTCCCCATATTCAGGATTTTTCGGTTCATCTGGCGGGGGTGCGCATTTTTTCTAAAATAGACTTGGTCCGCGGTTATCATCAAGTCCCAGTACACGCTGAGGACATTCCTAAAACAGCGGTAATAACTCCGTTTGGACTTTTTGAGTTTTTGTGAATGCCATTTGGGCTTAAAGGTGCCGCGCAAACTTTCCAGCGCATGATGGATGCAGTTTTACGCGAGCTCCCTTTTGTGTTCGTCTACCTGGACGACATTTTGGTAGCCAGTGCATCCGATGACGAACACGAAAAGCACCTCACGGAAGTTTTCTGGAGGTTGGGAGAGCATGGGTTAATAATCACCCCAGCGAAGTGCCAGTTCGGTGTGGCGCAGATTGATTTTTTTGGGGCACCGCGTCTCCCTAGAGGGGGCAGTTCCGCTGCCGGACAAAGTGCGCGCAGTAGCAAATTTTCCCCAGCCACAAACGGTCAAAGCACTACAGGAGTTTTTGGGAATGGTGAATTTTTATAACCGTTTCCTCCCCCACGCAGCGCAGCTTATGCAACCATTGTATGCCGCGCTTAAAAAACAAAAACCCTCAAATGCAATCGAATGGTCCCCGGAGCGGGAGCGCGCATTCTCGGAGGTCAAAAAAGCTCTTGCAAACGCCGCGTTGTTGGCTCATCCAGACCCAATGGCCCGCATAGCGCTCACCACTGACGTGTCAGACGTAGCCATAGGGGCGGTAGTGGAGCAGCATGTCGCCGGGGCTTGGCAGCCACTGGCCTTTTTCAGCAGGACCTTGCGCGAAGCTGAGCGTAAATACAGCGCGTTCGACAGGGAGTTGTTAGCGCTCCACTTAGCCATTCATCACTTCCAATTCTGGTTAGAAGGTCGGCGTTTCACCGTGTTTGTCGATCACAAACTGCTTACTTTTGCGACGGCCAAAGTTTCGGAACCATGGTCAGGCCGGCAGCAGAGGCAGCTGGCTGCCATTTCAGAGTTTACCACTGATATTCAGCATGTAGCGGGTAAACTTAATGTGGTGGCAGACTGCCTCTCCCGAGCTGTGACCACTCCAGTTCGCGCAGAGGGGGTTTATACTGCCACGGCCGCGGAGCAAAATAGCGGAGCAAAATAGCGGCGCGGAAGCGTACGCGGCCCCAGTCCTAGTGGGGATAGATTATGCAGCCATGGCCGCGGATCAGGGTAGTGATGCGGACGTTTGCGCGCTCCAGTCTGGACCAACAGGGTTAAGGCTGGAGAGCAGGGAGCTCCAACATGGCATGCCCCCCTTAATCTGCGATGTCTCTACCAGGCGACCCCGTCCAGTAGTGCCGACCACGTGGCGCCGCCGTGTTTTTGACTCGATTCACTCTCTGGCACACCCGGGGGTACGCGCGTCGGTAAAAATGGTAGGGGAGAAGTTTGTTTGGCCGAGCCTGCGCAAGCACGTTAAAGAGTGGTCAAGAGCCTGCATGGCTTGCCAGCGGGCCAAAATACACAGGCACACTAAAGACCCCTTAGAGTCGTTTCACATCCCGGCCAAGAGGTTCGATCATGTGCATGTCGACCTCGTAGGCCCCCTACCGTTGTCGCAGGGGTACACGCATCTTTTGACAATGGTGGACCGCACCACGCGTTGGCCTGAAGTGGTCCCACTGGCATCAACTACAGCCGCAGAGGTGGCCCGCACGTTTTTAACGGCCTGGGTAGCGCGTTTTGGGGTCCCGTCGGATATTACGTCCAACAGGGGGCCTCAATTTGTTTCTGAACTTTGGTCAGCGATGGCCTGCAGCCTCGGGGCAACAATTCACCGCACTACCGCGTACCACCCCCAGGCTAATGGTATATGCGAGTGTTTTCATAGGTCATTGAAAGCAGCCCTCACAGCGTCGCTTACGGATGCAAATTGGGTAAACAGGCTACCATGGGTTTTATTAGGGTTGCGTTCTGCACCTAAAGAGGACTTAAAAGCCTCCCCAGCTGAGTTAGTTTTCGCGCAGCCACTCCGGTTGCCAGGCGAGTTCCTTCCTGATAATCCGGCGCCAGAGCGTCCTCTTACTCAGCGGTCCCTGAATGACACGGGAGCGGACACGCTTCCGGGCCCCGTTCATCACACTTTTCCGCGTGTTTTTGTACCTAAATCTTTAAAAAACGCCAAGTTTGTTTTTGTCAGGCACGACGCTCAGCGTCCAACCTTGCGACCACCTTACGACGGCCCATATAGGGTGCTGGTAACAGGTGATAAACATTTTTTGCTAGATTTAGGGGACAGGAGGGAAACAATTTGTATAGACAGACTTAAACCTGCTTTTGTGATGGCTGATGAGGCTGTGCAAGTGGCAAGGGCGCCTCGACACGGCAGGCTCCCCAGGGAGCATGCCCCAGAGCCCCCACAGAGAGTGTCTAACAGTTCTCATCCCCAGATAGCGGATTCACTGCAGGATGGCACCGCGGGAGCGGCTAAGCCCGCTTACAGCAAGTTTGGAAGACGGTTGAAGCCCAGACAGTTTTACGGAATAATGTTTGTGATGTTATCATGTGGGGTTTGCTATGTTGTACTGTTTTATCTTCGACGTTTGGGGGGGGGGGTCATGTGGCTCACATATTTGAGATGCTTAAGCTGCATATGTATATTGCTGTACCTCACGTCTTAGAAGGAACAATATGTCTGGACCTCCAGGAGATAACAGGAAGGCGTGAAAAGCTGTCTTTAGAAATGGTTAGGAGAAGACTTCCTGACCACCTGGCTTTTAGGTGGAGGAGAAGAGCCCTGGGGGGTGATGTATTGTCTCGGGGGATTAAATGACATTGTGATTCTGTACTTTGATGTCCCAGGTATAAAAAGGGGAGATATGTGAAGTTCTGTCTCTTTTCTGCTTGAGAGGATGTTGGAGATATGTGAATGATTAATAAACCTGAATTGAGAAATAAATTCAGCCTCTTCATTTCACGGTCTCTACAAGCACATGATTTGAGGTTCAATAAGGTGGAAAAATAGAAATATATGGGATCGTGCTACTTGATATCGTGAAATTGTGATTATCATTAAATCATGACAGGATCGTATCGTGACCCAAGTATGGCAATCCGAATCGAATCACGAGGTCCCTTGTGATTCCCACCCCTACCTGAAACTGCCAGAAAAAACAAAGGTAAACATTTAGCAGGAAATACCAAGAGTCTTATTTAAAATACAGCCTTATCGGCATGGGTGACGCCCATGCGCCGAATCTGGTCTGCATAACATGTGACCTCAAGCTACAGCTACTGCTGCAGACAAGCCTCTGGAGTTGTTTGAGCAAAAAGAAAACGTGACTAAGAGCTACCGTCTCCAGAGAAAGAAGCAGTGGGCTCCCCCTGAAGGTGAGTTTTTTGAAGAACACACTTTGGTTTTTTTAAACTATCATTTTCAGATGTGCTAAAACAAAGTGAATATCATTGTTTTCCTCCAATCTGATGTCTGTTGAATACTTCATGGGCTGCAGGAACTAACTCTTCTCTCCATCCATCCATCTTTTTCTGCTTAATCCTTTTAAGGTCACGGGGGGGGGGGGGCTGGAGCCTATCCCAGCATCTTTGGGCGAGAGACAGGGAACACCCTGGACAGATCGCCAGTCCATCGCAGGGCAACACAGAGACAGACAACCATTCACTCTCACAGTCAGACCTAAGAACAATTTAGAATCCCCAGTTTGATAACAATTAACCTAACTTGCATGTTTTTGGCATGTGGGAGTAAATCCACGCAGACACGGGGAGAACATGCAAACTCCACACAGATCACTGTTGGTCGGGGGCTGGGATCAAACCTTGGATCCCCGGCCAAGGGTGAGTTGCTGTGCTGCCGCAGTGCTAACCACTGTGCCACCGCGCTGCCCTCTGTGATGTTAAAATATCAGCATCCCTCCTTGAATTCACTGTCCAGTCCTTCTGCAGCCTCTCACAAACTCTGCATCAGGAAATGGCCAGTGTTTGGTCCAGGAGAGAGAGGGAAACTTCAACAAAGGACTGAGGAGAGACGATGCAGTAAATGTGAAGTGCTGGTGAGGTGTAAACCTCAGTAAACGGCCTTTTATGAGGTGTCACTTGAACTGGGCAATGTAAGCACAATGCTGTGCTCTCAGCCTTCACACTCCACCGTAGAGCCACATCATTATTATTAGTATTAGCATTTAGGAGAATCATCATGTCTGAGTAGGAAGCAGGGGAAGTGTTTGGGTTTCACTGTGGATTGAACATTTGGAGGTTAATGAGCAGCTTGTAGCTTTTGATGTTGCCTGTTAGCCACTGATTCATGCTTATACTTTCAAAATTCACAAGGCACTAAATCCTGAGGGGATTTTGGTGAGAAGTGACCAAGGATGACGGTGATTTAGGGCAGGCTGTTTTTTGTTTGGCACAGATCCCTCCTGCCCTGACGGCCGAGGAAGTCACCATCAGCTCTGCTTTCACCCACAGACCGAGCCATGGCTCTTAGGCTGCATTTAGACCAAGACAGTCCAGTGGTCTCGGTTCAACTGGACAGGGAATGCCGAGAATTGTCACACCTTCGTTTGGTTTGCATTCTGCAGTGGATCAAACTGCCTGGACAACATCACACAGTTACAGCAACTGCTCGTTTGGGGCGCTGTAGCCAAAACCACCACTGACCAGGAAGAAAAAATCTTAGCAAAGAAGAAAAATCAGGCTCATCGATTGGCCAGGACCAAAAACGGAAATCCGTTCCCTTCAGCCGGGTTGTTTGTCCGCCACAAACAAGACATTTTTTTTTTCTTCTCAGCTTTCTCTGGTAAAAGGATTTCTTGGATTCGTGCAGTGGTCTTTATTGGTATTTTCTACCCAAAATGTACTATGGTAAACACCACTTCCTCTTCTCAGACTATGTGTTGCTATGGTTACACAAATGCCGAGGGGCACTTCTGCCCTTTAGTCCGCTGGAAACTCCATTTGGATTCACACTGCAAGTAAAGCGCACCAAACTTTGCAACTGAACCGAGACCGCCGTTTTCAGGGGGTCCAGACTTTGCTTGTTTGGTGCACACCAGAATTCCAATGCAAGTTCAGACAACACCAAATGAACCAAACTATCCACAGAAGCAGAGCAGAGTTCCTTTGGTCTGGACCAAACTGTGGCCGTTTGAATGCGCCCAAAGGTGAGCACCTGTTTCTCATTAAAAAAATCCCCGATTGTAGTGTAGTGAGGTTGATTTTGGCATGTCTGGGCAGCGCGGTGGCGGAGTGGTTAGCACTGCGGCAGCATAGTAACTCACCCTTGGCCGGGGGATCGTGGGTTCGATCCCAGCCCCCGACCAACAGTGATCTGTGTGGAGTGTGCATGTTCTCCCCGTGTCTGCGTGGGTTTACTCTGGGATTTCTCCGGTTTCCTCCCACATGCCAAAAACATGCAGGTTAGGTTAATTGGCATCAAACTGGGGATTCTAACTTGTCCTTAGGTGTGACTGTGAGAGTGAATGGTTGTCTGTCTCTCTGTGTTGGCCCTGCCATGGACTGGTGATCTGTCCAGGGTGGACCCTGCCTCTCGCCCAAAGATGCTGGGATAGGCTCCAGCCCCCCCACGACCCAAAAAGGATTAAGCGGAAGAAGATGGATGGCTGGCTGGATGGAGCGGTAACCCCTGATCAGATCAGGCTTGTGTTTTCCCTACAGGCCGTGTGGCAGCTGTCATACTTTTTTCTCTTATGTTCATTAGCTTTAGCCTAGCTGTTAGCCACGGCTGCTAGCTGTGATGTGTAATGTAATGAGGTGAAATTCTGAGCTGTCTGTTAAAATGTTCATGCAAATCTGAAAAATGTGGCCTCTCTGGCAGGTATTATAACAATAAAACATTTGAAACACAAAAAACCCATTAACCTATTTTCAGCTTGGCACCAACACTTGTGTTCTCTGATGTGGAACGCTGGGAAGTCGGTAACCTGAACGTGACGTTCTGTCACTGGCGTACTTGTTTTTTGGATGACTAACCTGCATGCTCCAGATGTTTTAATGGAAAAAGGAAGTGAAGGTGTATATTTCCCTGACTGTTGTGGAATGTGTTTAGAGGTCAGAGCCTGCGGGGCTGCTCTGCAACCTGACCACCCAGCAGAGTCCACAGGGATCAGTGGAGCAGAACCTTCACTACCAAACAGACCTGGGACATTAGTCTGGTGGTACACACTGTTCAGCTACTCAGTAATCCAGAATGACCGGTATCTGGCACACAAACACACTGACAGTTTCATCATAGGCTTTAAAGGTCCCATTCACTGAAAAAAATTGTTTTTTTAATAGGTTTTAACCTTCTGAATTGTGTCTGGTAACGTGATTATTGAAAAGCCACACTTCTTAAAAAAACATACAGCCTTTAAATCGTCTTTGTCTCTGAAAATTTGTTTTAACGCTGGGTGGGGAGCCCAGCCAAGGTGTTAGCTTCAGGGCTAACAGTGCTAACAGGGAGTCAACTTACCAAGCGTGGTTTAGACTGTAATTTTTCTATGTATTTCAGTCACCTGGTTCACTAATCCACAGTCGATAATACATCTCACGTCATTGTAGCTTGTTATATTTTCATTGTGATGCTACATTATGTGTTGCATTAGCTTGGCAATTCAGATGGACAGGTCACCTATCATTAGCTTAACTGTTGAGCCGGCCAGTTTGATCACTACTGTCTATGAATTCTATTCACTACCCCCACTGGAAGGCAGCAGCAGCAAGCAGAGCTGGGCAGCAGCAAAGCTAGCTTTCACGCTCTTCACCAATAGCCACAGAATCTAACCACCAAAACCAGCCTTCAGGTTTCACCATCAGCCTCTGGGCCTAACTACCAGGGACAATCACCTGGACCCACCACCTGGCACGAGGCCCAGGCTTCCATCACCACCAGATCCAGGCTTTTACCAACAACAGGCACAGGCTTCCATCACCAGCTGTCCTAGACTTCTACTACCGGCAGGGCCAGGTTTCTGCCACCACCAGACCAAGGCTTCCACCACCAGCAGGCCCAGGCTTCCACCTGGATTATTCTGATGAATCAGGCTGAAACCTCAGCCTTCATGACAAAGAGCTTTTCTTTTGGATATTAACTAACTAACTACTAACTAACCTGCACTTATATAGCGCTTTTCTAGTCACAAAGACCACTCAAAGCGCTTTCATTAATACTAACCCTCTATTCTAAGGGCCTATAGGAAACAGATATCTAGGGACAATTTAGAACAGCCAATTAACCTAACATGCATGTTTTTGGCATGTGGGAGGAAACCGGAGAAATCCCGGAGTAAACCCACGCAACACGGGGAGAACATGCAAACTCCACACAGATCACTGTTGGTCGGGGGCTGGGATCGAACCCACGATCCCACGATCCCCACAATCCCCCGGCCAAGGGTAAACTGTGCTGCCGCAGTGCTAACCACTGCGCCACCGTGCAGCCCTATATTATAGCACTATATTAAGACCACTGAGTGTGAAAATATGCCACCAAAAGGTATGAAGAATGATGAATACTTTATTACTATTGCGCAGGTACGTGAGCTTCTTGAACAGCAAAAGCTTTATTATAAGGATTTACTTCAACAACAAGAAAGTACCTATAAAAGCTTTGTACAAATGCTTATGGAGTCCTTCAACAAAAGGTTGGATGAGATCTTTAAGGAGTTATGTGACTTTAACTCAAGCCTTCAAAAGACTCAGAGGGATGTGGATGATCTAAAATAAATTTCTGACAATTTGTCTACTCAAAGTAAAAATTTAAGCAATGACATCAGTACAGTATCTTTAAATTGAAAGAACATGAACGGCAAAATGGACTACCTAGAGAATCAGTCTTGTAGAAACAACTTAGCCTTTGATGGAATTCCTGAATCTGTACATGAGAAATGGTCTGATTCTGAAGAGAAAATTAGGAAAATTATCCAAGATAAACTGAAACTTGATCAACAAGACATTGAACTTGAGTATGTCCACAGATCTGGGAAAGCACTGGAAAATGAGGATAATCCAAGGCCAATTGTGGTTAAGTTTCTTAGACTCAAGGATAGACTTGCTGTTCTGGAGAAGGTGAAGTTCCTTAAAGGAACAAATATAAGATAAGATAAGATAAGATAAGATAAGCCTTTATTAGTCCCACAATGGGGAAATTCCAGGATTGCAACAGCACAGGGATAGCAACACTCAGAGCAACAATCAAGAAGACAAGAAAAACAAGAGCAGCGAATATACATATGTACATATAAATATATAAACACACAGTGTGGAGCATTGTAGCTAGATGGAATAAATATATAAATATATATATACACAGTGCGGAGCATTGTAGCTACATGGAATAAACAGCATAACTGTCAGCTTAGTTATCATACAGAGTATGAATATGTATCCATACATATTGTCACCCTCCGTAGCGACTGATATTGTCCTAGTTGTATACCGGAGGGGACCATTGTGTAAGTCTATTGTGTCTTTTGCATTCAATACTATTAGGTTGTCACATCTTTTTGCTATCTCTGCGAGCAGCCCTGCTTAGGTTATACAGTCTGACAGCCGTAGGTAGGAAGGACCTGCGAAACCTCTCGGTTGCGCACCTAGGATGATGTAGTCTGCTGCTAAATGAGCTCCTCAGTGCGTTCAGTATGTCCTGCATAGGTTGGAACTCGGACTCCAGCAGAGATGACAGTTTAGCCACCATCCTTCTCTCTCCCATCTCCTCCACTGGGTCAAGGCACTTCCCCAGAACAGAGCTAGCTTTCTTGATCAGTTTGTTCAGTCTCTTCCTATCAGCTGCTGTAATGCCACTGCCCCAGCAGACCACTCCAAAAGTGATGGCTGATGCCACCACCATGTCCTAGAATGTCTTCAGCAGCGCCCCTTGTACACCAAAAGACCTGAGTCTCCTCAGTAGGAACAGCCTGCGCTGTCCCTTCTTGTAGAGTGCGTCAGTATTGTGTGACCAGTCTAGCTTATTGTTCAGATGAATACCCAGGTACTTGTAGGACGTCACCATCTCGATGTCAGTTCCCTGTATATTTACTGGTGCTGTGAGGGGTTGTCCTTGCCTGCGGCAGTCCACCACCAACTCCTTAGTTTTCCTTGCGTTGATCTGGAGGCAGTTCCGATAGCACCAGTCCACGAAGTCCTGGATAAGTCCTCTGTACTCAGCTTCATCTCCGTTGGAGATGAGGCCGACAATCGCAGAGTCGTCAGAGAACTTCAGAATATCTTTGTCAATTAAGATTACTCTGAACCTGTTTGGCAGAAGTGGAAAGAATTGATCCAGACATGAAAGAAGCCAGGCAAAGAGATGACATAGCTTGTCTGAGATATGATTAGCTGATTACATTCTGTCCCTCAAAAAATATCCAAGGGTCTGACAAATGATTACTGTCCAGTCCAGTATGTGAATGTTATGAATGAATGAATCCTTGGAGAGATTGGTGCTGAACCACCTGAAGGTCATCACAGGCCCCCTGATGGACCCACTGCAGTTTGCCTACCGGTCAAACAGGTCAGTGGATGATGCAGTGAATATGGGACTACAGTGAATATGTGAATATGCAGTGAATATGGGACTACACTACATCCTGCAACACCTCGACTCCCCAGGGACGTACGCCAGGATCCTGTTTGTCGACTTCAGCTCAGCGTTCAACACCATCATCCCAGGCATTCTTCATCAGAAACTCCTCCAGCTCAAGGTGCCCCCCTCCACCTGCCAGTGGATCTCCAGCTTTCTGACTGACAGGTGGCAACAGGTGAAGCTAGGGAGATTTACATCCAGCTCCCGAAAAATTAGTACTGGCGCCCCCCAAGGATGTGTCCTTTCCCCACTGCTCTTCTCCCTCTACTCCAACGACTGCACCTCAGAGGACCCTTCGGTGAAGCTCCTGAAGTTTGCGGATGACACCACAGTCATCGGTTTGATCCGGGATGATGATGAGTCTGCATACAGGCGGGAGGTGGAGCAGCTGATCCTCTGGTGCAGCCAGAACCATCTTGAACTTAACCCAGCCAAAACGGTGGAGATGACTGTGGATTTCAGGCAACACCCCCCTTCATTCCCCCCACTCACCATCCTCAACAGCACAGTGTCCACTGTGGACTCCTTCAAGTTTCTGGGTACCACAATCTCCCGGAACCTGAAGTGGTCCTCCCATATAGACACTGTCCGGAAAAAGGCCCAGCAGAGGTTGTTTTTTCTGCGTCAGCTCAAGAAGTTTGATTTGCCTCAGGAGCTGCTGGTTGTCTTCTACACCGCCATCATCCAATCTGTCCTCTGCTTTTCCATCACTGTCTGGTTTGGATCTGCCACTAAACAGGACAAGACCAGACTGCAGCGGATCGTTAAGTCTGTGGAGAGGATCATTGGTACCGACCTACCCTCCATTGAGAACTTATATCGGTCCATAACCAGGAAACGGGCAGGAAACATCTGTGCTGACCCGTCACACCCCGGCCACAAACTGTTTGAACTTCTATCTTCTGGTCGTCGTTACAGATCACTGAAGGTCAAAACCACCCGTCACAGGAACAGTTTCTTTCCTCAAGCCATCACTCTGATGAACTCCTAACATTCACCTAGTCCTACCTGTTGCTGTACTCATGACTTTTCATCCATTATTACATTGCACATAACTCTCACACTGCTTTTTACTTCATTCACATTATATCACTGAATCTGAGTTCACACTGAAATACTGTGTGACTGTATATTTTTTCATATATTTCTGCAAAGTGTGGTTAGTCTGAGTAAATAACTGCATATTTTCCTGTATATATTTGCATCCTTTTATAGAAACATGGACAGACTGTAATTTACTGTACATACTCTGTTGTCATTGAATCCTTATTTAAATCTTATTTAAATCCTCCACCTGAACAACGAGAGCAAGTTTTTAGCCAAAGTCAAATTCCTTGTATGTGTTGTGCATACTTGGCCAATAAAGCTGATTCTGATTCTGATTCTGGTTAAAAGAATGAAAACAGTATCCTGTGCCTAGATCTGCCATCCCTATCTATCTATAAATTCAAGATCTCTCTGTCTGTCTGTCTGTCTGTCTGTCTGTATGTATGTTCCTCAGATATCTTTCAAACTGTTTGTCACACTGACCAAAGATTTTAAACGTGCTTTGCTGAAGCTACGCGGGTGTGCATCCTGGAATATGGAGTCACTCAGTCAAAATATGTAATTTTTATCAATAAAAGTTTAGCCACCACTGTGTGACTGCTCTATGTCTTTACCCCCTGGCTTCAAGAATTGTGGGCAGGGTTTCGGATTGACTCTGTCCTCATTGAAGAATGCCACATCATGGCCATGCTGACTGGATAACACAGCATTATGACCTGTCAGTCACCACAACCCTTTGCAAACAAAGATTTTAGAAGTGCTGCTTTGCTGCTGAGGTTATGAGGGTGTGCATCCACGAGCATGGAGCTGCTCAATCAAAATATATACCATAAAGTTGCGTACTCGCCATAGAGAACATGGGGGGGAGGGGGTGGGCGCTGCCGGGGACCCATGCATCCACAAATATTGAGCTGCTATATATCATAAAGTTGCGTAGGTCTAATGGATATATTTGCCTTAGAGAACATGAGGTGCCGGGGTGGGGGGTGGCTGCCGGGGACCCGTGGTGCCCCAATGACATCACTGGCACACGGGTAAGGCAGCAGCTGAGACTCCCATTAACCGGCCAGCACGGGTGTCCCACCGTGCACTCCACAAACGTTCGGGGGGAGGCACGCTCAGCCTGTCTGGTCAGTGGTACACAGAAGTCCCGACTGCTCCTTCATTGTGGAGCGGAATGAGCAGATCAACTGCATAGTACATGCAGACACATGCTTTGACTAAACGACAGCAAGACGCAAAAATGTCCAAATAACAAAATAAATCATTTTTATTTAAATATTTACAGAAAAATAGGCAACAATGGTGCAAAACTTGCAGTCAAATGGGTCATTCTGCTGTGTGTGTGTGTGTGTGTGTGTGCGCGTGTGCGTGTGTGAAGGGATCGGAGTTGTACCATGGATGCCCTGAATTTCCCTCTGGTGATCAATAAAGTATACAAGATACAAATACAAAATAATAATGATAATAATAATAATATTGGGTGTTTTGTAGTTATATTCATCCATCCATCCGTCCATCTTCTACCACTTTTCCGGAGGTCCAGGTCGCGGAGGCAGCAGTTCAAGCAGAGAAGCCCAGACTTCGCTCTCTCCAGCCACCTGCTCCAGCTCTTCAGAGCGGATACCAAGGCGTTCCCAGACCAGCTGGGAGACATAGTCTCTCCACCGAGTCCTGGGTCTGCCCCGGGGTCTCCTCCCAGTGGGACATGCCCAAAACACCTCAAGTGGGAGGCATCCAGGAGACATCCTGATCAGAAGCCCAAACCACCTCAACTGGCTCCTTTCAATGTGGAGGAGCAGCGGTTCTACTCTGAGCCTCTCCCGGATGACTGAGTTCCTCACCCTGTCTCTAAGGGTGAGTCCAGCAATCCTACGGAGAAAGCTCATTTCAGCTGCTTGTATCCGCAATCTTGTTCTTTCGATCATTACCCAAAGCTTGTGACCATAGGTGAGAGTAGGAACGTAGATTGACTGGTAAATTGACAGCTTTGCCTTAGAGCTCAACTCCCTCTTCGTCACAACAGACCGGTACAATGTCCGCATCACTGCAGATGCTGCTCCGATCCATCTGTCAATCTCTCGCTCCATTCTCCCCTCACTCTTGAATAAGACCCCAAGATACTTTAACTCCTCCACTAGGAGCAGGAGCCTGTCCCCAACCCAGAGAGGACAATCCACCTTTTCGAGCTGAGGACCACGGACTCGGACTTGTAGGTGCTGATTCTCATCCCAGCCACTTCACACTCAGCGGCAAACTGTCCCAGCAAGAACTGTAGGTCATTGCTGGATGAAGCCAACAGGACAACATCATCTGCAAACAACAGAGATAAGATCCTGTGGTCACCAAGCATGACACCCTCCATTCCCTGGCTGCGCCTAGAAATCCTGTCCATAAAAATTATGAACAGGATCGGTGACAAAGGGCAGCCCTGGCAGAGTCCAACTCTCACTGGGAATGAGTCCGATTGAGTGTTTGGCAATATGAACCAAACTCTCACAACAGTCATACAGAGACCGAATAGCTCATAACAACAAGCTCGATACCCCATACTCCCGAAGCACCCCCCACAAAAAACCATAAGGGATGTGGTCGACTGCCTTCTCCAAGTTCACAAAACACATTTAAACTTGTTGGGCAAACTCCCACGAACCCTCGAGGATTCTCGAGAGGGTAAAGAGCTGGACCGATGTGCCACGGCCAGGATGAAAACCACATTGCTCCTCCTGAATCCAAGGTTCAACCAACAGCCGGATTCTCCTCTCCAGTACCTTGGCATAGACCTTCCCAGGGAGGCTGAGGAGTGTGATCCCTCTAAAGTTGGAGCACACCCTCCGGTCCCCTTTTTTGAAGAGAGGAACCACCACCCCGGTTTGCCATGCCAAAGGCACTGCCCCCGACCTCCACGCAATGTTGCAGAGGTGTGTCTACCATGACAGCCCTGCAACATCCAGGGCCTTGAGGTACTCAGGGCGAATCTCGTCCACCCCTGGGGCCCGGACACCAAAGAGATTTTTAACCACCTTGGCGACCTCAGCCCCTATGATAGGCGAGTCGTCCCCCTCGTCCACAAGCCCTGCTTCCTCTGTGGAAGACGTATCAGTGGGATTGAGGAGATCCTCAAAGTATTCCTTCCACCACCCAACAATATCCCCAGCTGAAGTCAACAGTGCCCCATCCGCACCGTACACAGTGTGGACAGGGAGCTGCTTCACCCTCCTGAGCCGTCAGACAGTTTGCCAGAATCTCTTCAAGGCCGACCGAAAGTCTTGCTCCATGGCGTCACTGAACTCTTCCCATACCCGAGTTTTTGCTTCAGCAACCACCCGAGCTGCACTCTGCTTGGCCTGCTGGTACGCATCAGCTGCTTCCGGAGTCCCACAAGCCAACCAAGCTTGATAGGACTCCTTCTTCAGCTTAATGGTCCCCCTCACCACTGGTGTCCACCACTTGGTTCGGGGGTTGCCACCACAAGATGCCCCGATGACCTTGCAGCCGCAGCTCTGGGCAGCCGCTTCAACAATAGAGGTGGAGAACATTGCCCATTCAGACTCCATGTCTCTAGACTCCCTTGGAATGTGGTTGAAGTTCTTCTGGAGGTGGGAGTTGAAGACCTCCCGGACAGGGGCCTCAGCCAGACGTTCCCAGCACACCCTCACTATACGTTTGGGTCTACAAGGTCTGAATGGCATCCTCCCCTGCCATTCAGGTGGGATACAAGAATACCCACCCCTGCTCATTGCCTCTCGCCCGGGGCAACTCCAGAGTAGGCCAAGCTCCAGCCTCTCTCCAGGAGACTGGTTCCGGAGCCAGAGCTGTGTGTGAGGTGAGGCTGACTATATCTAGCCGGTATCTCTCAACCTCATACATCAGCTAAGGCTCCTTCCCCACCAGAGAGGTGACACTCCACATCGCAAAAGCCAATTTAGGAAGCTTGGGATCAGTCCGCCAAGATCTCCGCCTTTGACGCCACCTGATCCACATAGCACCTGACCCCCATGATCCCTCCTGCAGGTGGTGAGCCCACTCGAGGGTGGACCCATGTAACTCCTTCGGGCTGAGCCCGGCTGGGTCCCATGGGTGGAAACCTGGCCACCAGATGCTAGCCATTGAGCCCCTCCCCCAGACCTGGCTCCAGGGTGGGGCCCTGGTAACCCCATACCGGGCGGGGTACACTGATTCCTTGTTCTAGTATTTATCATGAGAGTCTGTTGGATCGTTCTTAGTCTGGCCCTTCACTCAGCACCAGTTTGTCTTAGGTGACCCTACCAGAGGCAAATTTCCCCTGACAACATAGCTCCTGGGATCACTGGGGCACGCAAACCCCCCACCACGATAAGGTGACGATCCATGAGGGGGTTTTGTACTTATAATATTGCTAAAATATAAAATGATGCACTACAATGGGTCTCAAATATTTGTAAATGTGTCCTGTTATAGTACTGCATGAGTTTATTGACGACAGACTATAAACTACACATATAAACTAAATTATAGTGATGACTGAACAACTGCCATTCCCCAAAGTGCAACATACAACATTTATGAATATGACTCATAAAAGATCACACAAACAATTGACCTGACAAAAAAAATAAACAAGCGGTTCTTAAACAGTGGTTAATATTGGATGTGCCATTCATTTTCAATTATTCTGTAGTTAATATTCACACAATCAAAAAAATCTCAGTTCAGTCCCTTTCATATTTGTCAAAGTCTCATGTGATTGCCTACATACAGGCTACATCTCTGTGTTCCACTTTCAAACACAGCCTCCATTTGGGCCTGGAAAGCCTGACTGGGGAACCTGTTTCAGACAGGAACACTTGGTTCTATGGGCATGCTCTAGAATGAATCAAACAAATGCTCCAAATGCTTCCAGTTTATTGGTCTAAGTGTTCATTGTACTCTTTGCAAAAATCAGCTTCATTTAAAATGCACTCCAGTTCCTAAAACTTCATCTGCTATATGGACATCGTGGATCTGTGACATTTGTGTTTCAGTGTTTCCCTTTTCTACACTTGATGATGAAGAGCTTGAAGCATTAGTTGAAAATTCTTTTAAAATCAAAATCTTTGGTTAAAGGTGTATTTATGTAAAAGGTTGTATTTATGGAAAAGAGGAGTTGGAATTAATAAGTGTTCACGTCTTCCTTCTCCCTTTCAAACACTGTATACTGTTACTTTATTGCATTTGTCATTTGTTTTGTTTTTGTTTTACTTTTTTGTTCGAAATAAAGTATCTATCTATCTATCTATCTATCTATCTATCTATCTAAGGTGCACTCCGGCGGCTCTAAACCACCTCAAAAACAAATGTGTATTGCCCCAAATTGCATATTCAGGGGCGAATATACATGTTGTCATTTATTTACCTTTTGTTCTTATTAAAGACAAATATAGAAAGGAGATGTCTTTACCTTTTTAACATGTTTTGACTGTGCACTGCAGCCTTAGCTGCCTCAGCTTCATTCATCACCAGGTTTGTGGACATAACATTTGGCGACTGAGGATTTAGGTACGGAGGCGTGCATTACACCACTCCATCCCTTCCTTGAGCTCCCGGGTGAGCCGCTGGTGCCTTGTCCATGTTGGTTTGAGGCCTTTCAAACTTACATCACAGCGCTGGACCTCTGGAAGCTCAATAAGGTGAGGGCACGTGCGCTTCTCGTCCACAACCTGGGTATCGAAGGCCAGCGAGTCCTACAGATGCTGGGTGCATCAAACTCGTTTGAGGACGTCATGGAGCTGCTAGCTAACCATTTCTTCACTCCAGACAGCGTGACTGTATAGAGAATTCGCTTTTGCCAGCGACACCAACGTGTAAGTGAGCCCATCCACCAATATGTCACTGACTTGAGGCAGCTAGCTAGCGAGTGCCGTTTTGGGCCGCTTGAAGATGAGATGATGTGCGACCAGCTAGCAGAGCACACATGCAACGCTGGACTGCGAGCTAGGCTACTAATGGTGCCAAATGACGACGCTAGCTAGGGCTGTTGAGTTAGCCCTCCAATTCGAGACTGCAGACAAGCTAGCTTTGAAGCTAAACTGATGCCAGTCACAGAAGCCACCGGAGCCACCTGCCACAGCAAATGTTGCGGCCTCGGATAGCGAGGAGAGCTTGCATGAAGATTGCTTGGAAACCAATGCTGCCAGCCAAAGGTCTGCCCCGGGAAGTCCCCCATGCAGGGGTTGTGGGTCCGCGAGGCAACACCATAAAGAGAAAGCGTGCCCAGCAAGAGGAAAACATTGTAGCAGATGTGGACGCTTGAATCACTATGCCAGGGTGTGCCGTTTATCTGAGCCAGTGAGACCACGGAAGAAATCACCGCGCCTTCCCCCAACAACCATCCACACGCTGAGTCCCAGTACCAACGGGTATACGTATTGTGCAGTGGAGTTAGACAGCATGGAGGTGCCACTGTTACTTGACACGGCGGTGGTGCAGTCAATGCTGAGTTGGGCCATGTTGAAGTTTTTCTCCCACCACACGATAAGAAATAGCCCACCGCTGTTGTATGGCTACGGAAGTAGCAGACTGTGCACTGTTGGGACTGTGGAGTTAACTGCTCGTTACAAGTCCGCGATGATGATTGATTTCACCTTCCAAGTGGCAGCGTGTGGCAGCAACATCATGGGGTGTGACCTATTCTACGGACTGGATTTCGCCATCAAAGACAGTGCTGGGAATGAATGGTCAGGTTGTGACCACTGGAAGCCGCAGGCTCTGGCGGTTGAAGAGGACATGGTTTGGGATGAAGGACAAATGGACATCCTCTCTTTCGAGCCGGACCAGCCTCACTCAGGTTTGATGCAGGAAAGTCTCAGTGCCGGTGCTCGGGAAGTTGTAGTGGGAGGGTACTGAGTGTGATGGCGGGGCACCCGCGCCAACAACGGACACCACGCTAGCCCCAGATGCCTCCAGTACTTGGCTGCTGTTGGGTGGGGGGTCTGCAGCTACGACGTTTAGGGAAGAGGACGGAGCCAGACCGACAAGCATGGCGTTACCGCATGCTCAGCAGCAGCACACCAGGCCAAGTAAGGCCCCACTTAGGGTTATGGACTTAGCTCGGGTTCGGGGTGATGAACAACCACGGCAAAGAAGGGCCAGACGACAGCCAGCGAAATATCAAGCACATCTGCAGACAAAGCTGGGAGCGGCATGGTCCCGGTTGCCCAATGGCTCAATGAGGCATGCCAACCAGCTACAGTGTGTCCAGGAGGACGCTCCGGGTGGTGAGGCTGGACGGGAATCGGTGAAGGTGGTTTGGGATCCGGGCTTCGTCATCCAGAAGATCAGCCATCGCTCCAGGGGCCTGCTGCTTCCAGGGGCGTGCCTGCTGAGGGCGTGCCCTGGGCCACCCCATGATGGTTCCACCCTTCCCACTCAAGTAACTCTACTGTGACAGCTTTGTATATAGTTCTTGTGTGTTATTGTGTTTATTGTGTTTAGTTTGAGAGCGCGGCAAATATTTTACTTTGATTAAAGACTCTTTTAGTTTAATTCGGTGGCAGAATAATCGAAAGCAGTGCTCCAGTGTTACCTCTTCGTCAGCCTCATTTACTACCAGGTTTGTGAACAAAATAGAGAGAGGAAAATGGGCTGGTTAGCAGCACAAATAGTTAATTAAGATAAGATAAGATAAGATAAGATAAGCCTTTATTAGTCCCACAATGGGGAAATTCCAGGATTGCAACAGCATAGGGATAGCAACACTCAGAGCAACAATCAGAAGGCAAGAAAAAACAAGAACAGCTAGTAAACATATGTCCATATTACTATAAATGTATATATATAGACACAGTGCAGAGCATTATGGTTGGTGAATGTGCAGCAGAAAGTCTAAGCTCTCTCTCCGCGGATGCAGCGGGCCAGCTGGAAGTCTTTGGGCATGATGGTGACTCCCTTAGCGAAGAAGAGACCACCAGGTGGGCCTCGCTGGTCTCCTGCAGAGCCATGACGGCGAAGCTCAGGAAACGCAGGACGGTCTTGAAGTCCTGAGCGATCTCCCTCACCAGGTGCTGGACGGGCAGCTTACGGATGAGCAGCTCCGTGGATTTCTGGCAGCGACGGATCTCTCTCAGAGCCATGGGCCTGTGACGGCAAGGCCTCTTCACTCTGCCGGTGGCTGGAGCGCCTCTCCGAGCAGCCCTGGTGGCTAGCTGTCTCCTGGGGGGGGGGGGGGGGGGGGGGGGGGGGGGCTTCTTCCTCCAGTAGATTTTACGGGCGGTCTGCTTGGTTCTTGCCATCGCTCTTTATTATTCTGTCTTATATTTCTTTCACGCCGCCTAAACTCCAGCCCGGCACCCGCGTCGTTTTTGCTACAGCTCCCGGTATGTCGAGTTTCCCATTAGCCCTGGGCGGCGGCCAAGTGGTAGCTAGCACTAGCTCCTCCCCGCTGTAACGTCTCCCGCTGCAAACCGTGGCTCTGTCCGCCGACCCGGGAGACCCCCGGGGCGATCCGTGCGTCCGTGATATATATACAGAGTGAAAGGTGTAGAAAGAAGAAGGAAGATAAAAAAAAAAAGGCTGTTGCAACAGGCAGCCGACTCGTGTGGCGCCGCCGGTCCGGCGGAACCGGAACCGGAAAAAAAAAAAAAAAAATTACAATAAAATCATAAAAATGCAGAGGATCTAGCCTCATGAAACCAGTTCATCCACTAGCATGATGGAATCTGAACCAGTTTACACTTAAAGTGTCCAGAGCTGCAGAAAACAAAACACCTTGGAGGGTGAGGAGCATGTTTGCTTACTGCAGCGTCTGTGCTAACTATATAGACGTTGTCATGACAACAGGATGTCAGTGTGTTATGTACAGTTATTTGTCATGCTTGGATAAAGAGGACCAAATGTCAACAATAGAATAAAATAAAAGCTTTCAAGCGTGAAAACATCCTAAAGAAGGAGGATGGAGTCAAACACAGCTCTTAAGGTGCGTTCAGAACAAACGCAAGTAAATTTATTCACACGAGTACACATTAACTCAGTGTGTTCGCACAGCTAAATTTGGTCGCATCTGTGTGGTATTTGGACATGGTGGCTCACCGTAGGTGACATCATCACCTGGCAAACTGGTTGTGGCACTGTACGGCATCACTCTTCTGTATACAGTTGAGTTGTGTAGTGAATAACGGAGAGTTCTGTTCACTCCCGCTGTTGGCACCTCATTTCCAGACACAACAATCGCGACGAGGGTAAACACATTGATATTTAACCCGTGCAACCGTTCCTTGCTCTATCAGGTGAGCCACCAACCCCTGGCCCCTCTGGCACAAGTTATTCCAAGCTTTTATCACCGCTGCTGGCTTAAACGATGCTAGCGATGAGAGGCTAATGTGGGTGCTAATCCACAGTCTCAGTAGTGAGGAGCAGTGGGTGTTTCACTCTCTCGGCCCTGTGAGCACATATGAAGACTGTGTTGCTGTGATGGACAAACTTTTCTCCGATGCAAGTAGCCTCCTGGTGCAAAGAATTTAACCAGTGCCACCAGCGTGAGGGTGCATCTGTCTGTCAGTATGTGACCAAGCTCCATGTCCTGGCTAGCACGTGTGCCTGCAGCCACTTAGTGAAAGAGTTGACGCTTGCCAGGGTGGCGGGGCATACTACAGACAAGTGGTGGCGGGGACAGATAATACGAGCAGGGGACAACTTGACATTAGACGAGAGAGAGGATGGCATCCCAAATGGAAACAGCCACCCAGCTATCATTACAGCTAACGTGACCTAGTCAACAAGCTCCTCGTCCAGCCCATGAGCACAGGCCGTCACCACTGCCACCCAGCGTTCTGGCCCCACATCTCCCTGCTACAACCGGAAGAAGAAGGGTAGGAAATGGGACAACTTGGGTGAACACCTGCCCTGCAATGACTGTGGTTCATCCAGACATCAGACTATCACCCGCTTGTCCAGCCAGAGGGGTGAAATGCTACTGCTGTAAGAAGCCCAACCACTTTGCTAGAGTTTGCCACTCAACCTTCGCAAATTCAATGGCTTGCCTGTCGGGCCCAACCGCCATTCATGCAGTCGGCGCCAAAAGCTGGCCATTCAAATGGTACACAGTGGAACTGGAAGGCGCTGATGTGTTACTGCTACTGGATACGGCAGCCTCGACATCTCTTCTGAGCATAGCTATGGTCAGGAAATTGTTTCCCCGGAAGTCATCACAGCTAATGCGGAGGACTTATTCGGCAACGGGCTCATCAGAATTGGCATGGTAGGGACAGTCGCCTTTTCAGTATGCTGCAGCCCTAAGACCATCCCGTCGTTCACCTTCCAAGTAACATGCCAGGGGGCCAAACTGCTGGGCATCGATCTAATCAGCAAGCTGAGTTTCTCCATCACCGACCCAGGGGGCTCTGCCGCATCCTGACCATGGTACACGAGGGCCACCTGGGCGTCGTCAGGGTCAAATGGCGGTGTAGGGGCTCAGTCTGGTGGCCAGGCATCAACAAGGACGTGGGGATCATGGTGAAAGACTGTGTGCCCTGCCTGGCCGGCGGAAAAACTAGTGTGCCACTACCCTCGCCCCTGCAACCACTGTCATGGCCATTAGCCCCATGGAAACACATCTAATTGGACATATGCAGCGAACTGCATAGCGCACCCCACACCAGTGCTTTCTATCAGTGGCCTGTGACCTCCACTCAAAATCGCCCGAGGTGTTACCCACCGGCCCAGTCACCACCGACGTAGTCACTGATTTCCTCACCTCCCTTTTTGCTCGCCGGGGTGTGCCGGACGCCATCACAATGGATAACGGACCACAATTCACCTCAGTGGATTTCGAGGCCTTCAGAGAGGCATCAAACACATAAGAACTGCCTTCTACCATCCTCAGGCAAATGGGGGTGGGTGGGTGGGGCAGATTCAACCAGACCTTCAAGAATGGTTTCAGGGCACACCTAGTGGATGGGCTCCCGTTTTTGGCTGCTGATGCATGGACGCGAGATGAGCTTTCTGCTGGACCGACTTCGCTCCCCCATTGGTCACTACCCTGACGGAGACGCCCTCACCTAGGGGGAGGACAGTTGAACAACAACAACGAAGGAAGCAAAGGTTTGACAAGAAATGCCGAGCGAAGCGACCTGGACTCGCAGCACTGGACTGGGTCTGGATCCGACGCCCCAACCGCGCTCACAAGTTGCAGTCATTTTCGACAACGCAGATGCAGATTACAGCTCATTTGGGGCTAGCCACTTTTTGCCTTGCTGATTGGTCACAGTGGCGTGGTAGTCACCTCAGAAAGGTGACACCAACTCCAGCCCCGGAACAGGAGATGGCTGCGGACACGACAGGGTCAGGCTGGGACTTCAGCGACACAAGACCCACAACTCCCGAAGGGCGTCTGCTGCAGCCTGTGGCAGCTGCGCAGCCCAAGCCCCGAGCCCCGCCATCTATGGGACTTTGTTACAAAATTTTGAAATCTAAACTGTGTGTAATTGGCAGAATAATCCACTCAGTCATGCGGGCACACCGGTAGGCTACCCGGGTGCCCAGTGTGTAACCTGGTGATGAATGAGGCAAGATGAAGATTGCATCGAACACAGTTTTATTGATGGAAGGAACACAAAGGTAACATGGCAGGCACCTGGCAGGGCACCAGTGTGAGAGACCGCAACATGGCGGCCTGCCCTGCTGTATAGGGCAGTGCGGTGACGTGACAGGAAGTCCATGCCACCACACTGCACTTCACAATAAACTGCCACGAATACACAAACCACAGTATTCCTGATGCAACCTTTGTACTTTGGGCAGATGTGCGTGTGCTGTTGGGGTCTAGGCATTTAAAGAGACATGCACTGAAACCAGCCGTTCTGAGGAAGGCTGCAAAAGCTGATTCACAGTGATGCTGCAATTATTAATTAATTAGAGAAAATCTGACCAAAATACAAACATTTCTCTCAGCCCTGTGGGGGGTGTCAGCATATGGAGCACATTTTTTTTCTCGATTTTATGCCTGTTGTGTTATTTTCTAGAAATCAAGCGCAATAAACAACAGCTGATGACCTTTTTCTTCCCTGCTCTGGTGAAATTTACAGCATGCTGATGAAAAATTGGGATTAACTGTATGCTTGGAGAGAAGTTAGTAAAACAGCTGGAGAATATCTTATTAAATCCCTGCCCTCTCAGCCAATCACAGCCCACCAGTCGCGTTTAACTCGGGCTCTTACGTCAGAGCAGATGAATGAGCCCGGCAGAGTCCTACCTTCTGGATCCTGCCGTCCACGTCCAGGTAGATGACCCGGTATGAGGATGACGCGGAGCCCATGTCCCGTCCTCGGTGGCTGCGCGCACAGTCAGAGGTGGGGGGAGCGGGTCCGCGCTCACATACCCTCCGTGGGTGTCTCCGCCGCCGCGCGCGTCCCCGCCCACCTCCACGCAGCTGAGACCCCGGTGCGCCCTCTTCTCCGTTCCCGCAGGTTCGTCGGTCTCGCCTCGTCTGCCTCCTGCTTCCTCGTCAGTCACTCTTAACTTTTCAGTGTCCAGGGCCGTTTCTGCACTTCTGAGGGGGGCCCTATGGCACACTGAGCTGGGGGGGGTTAAAATCTAACCAGCAGCCACGTGAAGGTTGCATGCAAAAAAGGAGCCATTTTAAATAGTCCCAACCCAGGCAGCATGTCCATGTGGGCCCCAAGCTGGGCTCTTTTATGGGTCCATGTGGGCCCCATCTCTGGTTGCCCACATGGACTTCATACATGGCGCCAGAATTACCGTCAAAATCACGACACAAAAAGCCCACTGATGGTGGAAAATATACCTGGTACATAGCAAAGAAAGATGAGTTCCAGCACGTAAAGTGGGCTGAAATAAACTGATACAAACTGAACAGACCTGTGAAAATGTGACGTCAGCAATCAAAGAAATTATCTCCAAATATAAAGTCACAACACTATCTAAGCTCAGGAGAAAACAGGACCACCTTGGCTGAAGGAAAAATTATGGAATCTCATGAAAAAAGGGATCTAGCTCTTAATAAATGGCTAAAAACTGATTTAAGTCCAGACTGACTGATTTTTAAAAGCCTCAGAAATGAAGTCACCATGCAGCTCCGTAAAGCAAATTTCTTCTTAGACATAATCAAAAATGCAAAAGGGAACAACAAAAAACTCTGGAAATGTACTGATAAACTCACAGGAACAAATGCAAAAAAGTGAAGTGATAGAACTCAGTTTGAATGGAAAACTTCACTCAGATAGCTTAGTTATAGCCAGCAATTTTAAAGAGTATTTTATCAAATCGGTACAAGAACTGGGTCTGAATTTTACCCAAACATACCCGCACCAAATTAAAATAAATCATGAAACTGTTCTAAACCTTAAACCCACAAATGAGGTAAAGCTTAACAACATGTTATCATCTCTATCAAGTTCCAGACTGAAGGATATTCATGGACTAGACACTGTATTCTTGTATGGGGGGCAGAGCCTTCAGTTATCAAGCTCCTCTCTTGTGGAATCAGCTGCCAATCTGGATTTGGGAGTTAGACTCAATCTCTGTTTTTAAGAATAGGGTTAAAACCTTCCTTTTTGATATAGCCTACAATTAGGAAGGGATCATGTGACTCTGAACCCTCCCTTAGTTATGCTGCTAATAGGTTTAGTCAGCCGGGGGACCTCCAGTAATGCACTGGGCCTCACTCCTTTCTTCACTCTCAATGAAATATTTTTGCTGCTCATTAACTTCTGTTTGTTCTCTCCAATAGATTGAGTCCCCATCGTGCTGTTTGCTCTCTACATGTCTGTTCTTTTCTTCTTCTCTATCCCCTCACCCCCCAGCCAGTCGCAGCAGATGACTGCCCCTCCCTGAGCCTGGTTCTGCTGGAGGTTTCTTCCTGTTAAAAGGGAGTTTTTCCTCTCCACCGTCGCCAAGTTCTTGCTCACAGGGGATCACCTGATTGCTGGGGTCTTTCTGCAATTGTGGGGGTTCCCCCTGCAGTTGATAGTGCTATGAGATGACTGTTGTTGTGAAATGGCGCTATATAAGATAAGATAAGATAAGATAAGATAAGCCTTTATTAGTCCCACAACGGGGAAATTCCAGGATTGCAACAGCACAGGGATAGCAACACTCAGAGCAACAATCAGAAGGCAAGAAAAAAAACAAGCAAGCAAGAGCAGCTAATATACATATGTACATATTACTATAAAATATACAGTATATATACACACACACACACACACACAGACACACAGTGCAGAGCATTGTAGCTAGATGGAATAAATAAATAAAGTTGAATTGAACTGAATTGAAAAGCATAAACATACTTTAATAATTCCAGTTACAGAACTAATAAATCAGTCAATACATGAAAATATCTTTCCTGATTCATTGAAACCCACCATTGTAACCCCATACACAAAGTTAAAGCCCAACAGGAAATTAGTAATTATAGGCCAATAAGTATACTTGCTGTGTTGTCACAAGCTATTGAAAAGGTGGTCGTAGACCAACTGGTAGAACATCTCAAATCTCTTCAGCTGCTGCATCCCATGCAGTTTGGTTTCAGGCCAAACCACTCAGCGGAGACTGTATGTTGTTACTTTATTGAAACGATTAAAGAAAATCTAGACGGTGGGGTAGGAATCATCTTTTTAAACTTGTGTAAAGCCTTTGATATGGTCAGTCACTCAGTCCTTCATTCTAAACTATCAGGATATAAATTGTCCATGAATACCCTTAGCTGGTTAAAATCTTATCTATCTGGTCACTCCCAGTGTGTGCACATAAACAATACTGTATCCCAATCAAAGTCATGCACCATGGGAGTACTGCAAGGTTCAGTTTTAGGCCCACTGCTGTTTACTTTGTATATTAATGATTTGCCATCAGTATGTGAAAATGCCATAAGAATTCGGATGGATGCAGATGACACAGTCATCTACACACATGGGAAGGATGCCAAACAAGTGGCTGACAAGTTAATGAGAGCAATGGAGAAAGTGTCAAAATGGCTTAATCAATCATGCCTCATTCTGAACGTAGGGAAAACAGCTACCATGTACTTTACCAACAAACAAAATCATTCGCACTATCCGAGTATAATTGTAAATGGAGCAAATATAGAAAAGGTAACAGAGTTTAAGTGTTTGGGTGTCACATTAGATCCACACTCAGCTTTGAAAAGCACATGAAACGGATGAGCTGCACTCTGAAATATAACCTTGCAAACTTTCATTGCATCAGAAACTCACTTAGTCTAAAAGGAATCAAAAACCTTTCTGAATGCCATGATTTTGACACATTTCTCCTATTGCATCTCACGCTGGTTGTTACATATAAAAACTAGAAAAGCACTCAGAGAGCGCATACCTCCGCCAAGGCTCCTTCCGTTTGTCATGGATCACCTCCAAAATGTAATGGGTTTGTGTGTAGGACTAGAGCCACTTGTGGTGAATCTGTCCATCAGTTTTGGAGTATTGTTGCTAACACACTGTGAGAAGATAAGAGCCTTGGCTGAGGTATGCATTCTCAGATCATCACCAAAATGTAATGGGTTCCTCTCTAGGCCAAGAACCACCTCTGCTCTGAAGACAGCGGAGATGATTGTGGACTTCAGGAAAGTCACATCCCCCCTGCCCCCCCTCACCATCACAGGCTCTCCCATCACCTTTGCAGATTCCTTCCGCTTCTTGGGCACCACCATCACCCGAGACCTCAAATGGGAGCCAACCATCAGCTCCCTCATCAAAAAGGCCCAGCAGAGGATGTTCTTTCTGCGGCAGCTGAGGAAGCTCAAGCTACCCACCAAGATGTTAGTGCAGTTCTACACGGCCATCATCGAGTCCATCCTCACCTCCTCCATAACTGTGTGGTACGCAGGAGCCACTGCCAGGGACAGACTAAGGCTGCAGCGCGTCGTGCGCACTGCTGAGAAGGTGATAGGCTGCAAGCTCCCATCTCTCCAGGACCTGTACATCTCCAGGACCCGGAGGCATGCTGGCCGGATCATAGCCGATCCTTCACATCCTTGTCACGTGCTGTTTGCCCCCCTCCCCTCAGGTAGAAGGCTTCGGTCCATTCGGACTAAAACCTCTCGGCACATGAACAGCTTTTTCCCCTCTGCCATCAGACTGCTGAACACTAAGTGACTTTTGACTCTCGTGCACTATGTACAGCAGCTCAACCAGACTCACGTCATTCATCACTGTTTTCTGTTGCATTATTGACTGCACTATGTGGTACTTCACATTATCTGCTACATGCTAATTTTTTAAACTGCCTTGACTAGTACTACTCATTATTACTATTATTATTATTATTATTACTTATTATTACTTATTTTTCTACACTTATTGCACGTTTCTAGTCCTTTAGTTTTTTAGTTTATCCCTTTTTCTCATTATGTTTTTAATGTTGCAGCATGGCACCGAGACAAATTCCTAGTTTGTGTATCACATGAACAATGGCAATAAACCTGATTCTGATTCTGATTCTGATTCTGATTCTGATTCTGGTGAAAATTTCATCCAAATCCATCCAGTAGTTTTTGTGTAATCCTGCTGCACAAATACAAACAAAGCCCTTGGTGGAGGTAAGCACTCTCAGATCATCACCAAAATCTAATCATCTGTTCCCCGTGGCATTACACACCTTTCCTGAAAATGTCATCAAAATCCGTTCATAACTTTTTGAGTTATGTTGGTAACAGACAGACAGACAGACAGATAAACCCCGGTAAAAACATTACCTCCTTGGAGGAGGTAAAAACAGAGTCAGAAGGAAGCTGGAAGGAAAATTCTCTTTATTCTAGACAGGTTCACTGATATTTATATTCCCAGCCCCAGCCCTCCTGACATCACTCCGCCTCGCCCAGACCAGGCTACAGCATCCCCTAAAGTACAATTCCACTATGTCACCCCCCCCCCCTTGGAAAAATCAAAACACTAACAAAACATGCAAACCAAAAACAACTATATACACATCAGAACAAAGAGTTCAACCAAGTTGAACCACCCCAGTCCACACTTTACACGGCAGAGCCATCCTCAGCCAGACTGGTAATGAAATTGTCCAAGTACTTGGGTTGCCGACGGTCTCTAGCCGGGCGGCCCTTGTGGGGACACTCCGCCACCGGCACCGTTAGCTCCGGCCTAGGGTCGGCCTCCGTCCGACCCCTCCAGTCCCAAGTGCCACTCAAATTGTCCAAGGCACAGTCGCTCGCCACTTCCAGTGGGGACCGCCACAGCCTACTTGCATGCCATTGGGACCCATTGTCCAGTTTGAAAGTGTCCGGTCCTCTTCGTCTCACAATGGTACGTGGCCCAACATGCCCCCTTGCTCGATGTTTCCTGTCAAATAAGTCCTTCATCCTCCGTTGACGTTCCGTGACCCAGCGTCTTAGCGCCCCCGAGTCCTCACTGCACTCCCCTTTTGCCAGCCCCAGTCGTCTCACCGGAAGTGGCAACTCCCGTCCCAGCATCAGAGCCACCGGAGAGCGACCTGTCGTGGCGTGCACCGATGCCCTATAATGGAGCAGGGTGTTATGCAGTGAGTCGGTGAACATAAATCCACCTGCCAAGTGAGCCCTCAGACCATTCTTAAGCATTCTGTTAATTCTCTCACCCCCCCCCCCCTTCCTTAGCCTGTGGGTGATACACCACCGTCCTAATGTGCTCAACACCTCTGGCTCTCAAGAAATCCCCAAAAGCCCCCAAAATGAACTGCGGGCCATTGTCAGTGGTGACTGAAGTCGGAGTCCCCCACCTGGCAAACAACGACGACAGGAAACCCGTGATCACCTCAGTTGTCACCGAGCCAGTCAGAAGCACCTCCAGCCATTTAGTAAACAGGTCATACACCACCACCAAGAACCTGCTACCCGGGGGAGTCGCGTGCAGTTTACCGCAGTTCTCCAGTTCAATGTGCTCCCAGGGTCCAGTGGGGTACGCAACCGACCGCAGGGGAGGCGGTGGAGGCCTCCGAGTCTTCCTGCTCTCCAGGCACGGAACACAGTTCTTGGCCATTGACTCAATGTCCTTGTCAATCCCCGGCCACCAAACTGAGTCCCTGCCACGCTGTTTGACCTTAACTACGCCAAGATGACCCTCATGTAGCATGTCCAGCACACACCCTCTCAGAGCCGCTGGGATTATGGCACCATGTCCTCTAGTCATATACACCTCGTCCCAGCAGCTAAGCTCGTCCCTAAACCGATGAAATGGGGCCACCTCACCCAACGCTCCTGCTGGTCAGCCCTCCCTGATCGCTGTGCACAATCTTCTCATCACTTGGTCATTCTCCAAAACTTCTCTAAGTTCCCAAAGAGACACAATGTCCCGGAGTGCCCCATTCAGGGCGTGGACCAGTTCTGTCTCGAATGAGTCCATAGCCCCTACATCCGGTACCAAAGCACATGTTGGGGCCCTAGACAGAAGGTCCGCTACAACATTGTCCTTGCCCTGAGTGTATTTCATTTCAAAATTGTAAGCCCTCAGTCTTTCTGACCACCTGTGGATCCTTAGCGGCCTGTGGCCCGACCCCGAAATCTCCAGCAAAGTAGTCAGTGCTCGATGATCAATTCTCAATGTGAAGCGCTGCCCATAGAGGTACATATGCCACCTCTCACAGGCCCAAACACAGGCCAGTGATTCCCTCTCGCCGACAGCATACTTTCTCTCAGCCTACGACAGAGATCTTGACGCAAAACCGACTGGACGCTCTGTACCATCCTGCACCTGCAACATCACTGCCCCCAGGGCAGAACCAGATGCATCACAGGTCACAATCGTAGGGAAGTCCGGGTCAAAATGAGACAAGACCATAGGTGAGGTGAGCTGCTGCTTTAGCTTCTCCACTGCCACTGAGCAAGCCGGAGTCCAGACCCAAGGCGCATCCTGTTTTAGCAGTGCCCTGAGCAGCTCAATTGTCTCAGAGTACCTGGGAATAAACCGTCCATAAAAGTTCACCATCCCCAGGAATGAGGAGATCTCGGCCGGCGAGGAGGGGTCCGCGAGGTGGAGCACTGCCTCCACGTTCAAAACCAATGGCTTCAAACCCTTTCCCGACTGCTGGAATCCCTCAAAGTCCACTGCCTCCACTACAGGACAGAATTGTCGCTGTTCAGCGTGACCCCATGTTCTTGTAGCGTCTCCAGGACTTTTTCCAACCTCTTGTCATGTTCTTTACTCAACGCCCCGTGCACCATAATGTCGTCTAGGTACACGACCACCCCCTTTAGGCCGGCTAGCATGGTTGCCATAACCTTTTGGAAGCAGCTCAGTGCTGAGCTCAGCCCGAAAGGGTGTAGTGGCACCTGCAGGTAACCCTGCCGCAGATCCAGCTTCAAGAAAATCTTTGCCCCACTGAACGTCGCCGTGAGTTCTTCCATGGTGGGCAGTGGATACTTATCCGGGACAACCGCCTTATTCACCGCCCTGAGGTTGATGCAAGGTCTGATGCCCCCACCCTTCTTCTTAGCCACCACGAGGTTGGAGATTCACAGGGAAGTGTCTGCTCTCTTGATGACACCCGACTCCAGCAGTCTGTTTAACTCTGTCGACACCTCAACCCGCAGCGCCATTGGAAGGCGCCTCAAAGGCTGTGTCTTCGGCGTGATGTTCTCATTCACCAGCGGACGATGATGAAATGCGTCAATGCGGCCCAAGGCTTCAAATAGCTTCAGCCAGCGGAGGCGCCAGTCTGAACCTACAGACAGCACCCACGAACCTCCAGGTTCCATTATGGAGAAACCCAATTGACCCAACAAATCAACCCCCCAGCAGGTCGATTCCCTGACGCGCTATTTGAAAAGTAAAGCTAGGGACCCTCTTCGTCCCACAGGTCACCTCGAAGCCCGCCGTGCCCACCATTTCAATCACCGCGTGGCCATAGCCAAAAAGTCTCACCGCTCTTCCATTAATTTGCTTCACAGGAAACAGCCGCCACAGCGTTGGTAAACTAAGGATGGATTTCCCGGCCCCCGAATCCACCATGAGTGGTACGTCAACTCCATCCAACTGGAGGACATACCACTTCAGTGGGCCTTTCCCCATCCGTGCAGCGTGGACCTGAGTTGGGCCCCCGGGTCGTCCCACTTGCATGGCCGCTCTCTTTTTTGTCCGCTTTTTCTTTTTACTCTTCTTATTTCCACTACGCCGCCCTGCCAGCGCAACAACTTCTGCGCTCTTTGGGAAACTGCGCTTGGGCAGCCTCTCGCTAGCCTTAGCTGCTCGCTCCAACTGGGCCACAGACTCTTCTCTCTTTACCAACTCTAGCACCTCCTCCCATGACGTTGGCTCTGTAGTCAGTAGCAACCTAGCCGCTACCAGCGAGCAACTGGCACCATGTGCCAACCTGTCCTTAACAAGGCCATAAGCCTCCAGCCCGATGTTGCCCTTACGTGCTAAGCTAAGGAGTTCCAATAGAAACGAGCTTAGCGACTCACCCTCTCACTGCCGTCTCTCGTAGAATTCCCACCGACTCCTCGAGACCATGGAGGGGTCACCAAACAAGTCATCCATGGCCCTCAGACATTCCTCTAGCGAGTCACCCTGGCACTGTCTGAAAAAAATCTTTTGTCCCTCAGTGCCAAGGTGCTGGATTAAAAGACTCCTCCGTCTCTCCTCACTGACCGACCCCAGGCCCGCTGCTGTCATGAACACCTCGAAGCTCCATTTCCAACAAGGCCGTGGCACTGCCGGCAAACCTGGGCGCTCCACAAACACAGGCATGTGCCCTTTTTTTTTTTTTCCCAAGATGGTGCCCACAGTGGTCACCATGGTGTTTTGCTGCCCTTTAATTTGTTTAATTTGTTTGTTTCTGTTCGTCGATTGTGTGTCTGCCAGCTCTTACACCCGTGAAGAGCTATTAAATATCAGGACTCTCGGGGAAATATCAGGATATAAAATAAATAAAACTAAATCTTCAATATTAATGCTAAATGAGACCCAGAGAAATTACCCAGCCCCTGAGGTAAATCAATTCAATGTTGTAAATCAGTTTAAATATTTAGGAATCCAAATTGTGCCTAAGCTAGAATCAGTCGTCAGAGTCAACTATGAAGCCTTAATGTCAGATATCAATGAGTTAACTCAGAGATGGATGTCACTACCAATGTCGATGATCGGGAGAATCAATATACTTAAAAGTAATATTTTACCTAAAATACTTTATTTATTTCAATACATTCCCTTATCACCACCTTTAGATCTATTCTCAAGAATAAAAAAAAAGTTAGTGGAATTTATATGGAACAACAGGAAGGCTAGATTACGTTTGTCTTTATTATATTTACCATTTGATCGTGGAGGTCTGAAATGTCCAAATTTTATGTTGTATTATTGGTCGGCACAACTGAGGTCTATGACATATTATTTTTCATCAAATGATCTCCCTCACTGGACTGAAATGGAATCATACAATTTACCTTTACCTCTTCCCATATTCATATACTCAGATTCGGCAAAAAAATTACAAAAACAAGTTAAAAATCCATTTGTAAAGCATATGATCAAAATATGGTGTGAAGCTAAAAACTATTTAAAAGAACCACAGTTATTGTCACAATTTAGCCCAATATGGGGTAATCAATATTTTAAACCAGGGAGAGCGGACGCTGTATTTAAAGTATGGAATTTAAAAGGGATACAAAAGATTCAGGATTTATATTTGCCATGTGCAGACAACATAATGTCTTTTGAAGAGCTGAGGATCAAATTTAATCTCAATAGAACACATTTTTTTAAATATCTTCAACTTAGAAACTTTATTCGATCAAATCAAAATAAAGCTCTCACTCGACCTATTTATTCATCCTTGGAAAAAATGTTGATGAAAGATAGTAAAAGAAAGGGTATTATTTCAGAGTTTTATAACTCATTGACACTATCTTCAAGTGAAAATTCACTGAAAAGATTAAACTACTGGAAAGAAGATCTGCAAACTGAAATTTCAGAGGAACAATGGGAATTGGCTTGTACAGAAGCTCAAACCAAATCAATAAATGTACGTCTTAAATTGATACATTTCAAATGGTTAATGCGGATGTATGTTACACCGGAGGAGTTAAATAGATATAACAAAAATATACCAGATACGTGCACAAAATGCATGGAAAGTAAAGGAACCCTATTTCATTGTTTATGGGAATGTAGATTAATAAGAATGTTTTGGGAAGAGGTGAGGGTAACAATTGAAAAAATAATCTCAAAACAAATCATACTGAATCCTAAATTGTTTTTGTTGGGTCTGTACCCAGAAAAGCATAATTTTAATAAAAGTGAAAGAACATTCATAGACCTCAGTTTGCTTAATGCCAAAAAATGTATTGCACTATTATGGAAAAAGACTCATAGACCAGATGTGACTCAGTGGTTAAGACAGATGTTAACAAATCTTCCATTAGAAAGAATAACATATATACTGAAATCAAAGGAAATTGTGTTTGAGAATATATGGAGACCTTTTATTGATTATGTAAAAAATTTAAACATAACTCTTGAAGAAGAAGGTGAATGATGTGTGTGGACCTTGTAAATTCCAAACTGGTGAACATAATATGTATACTTATGTATTGGATTGTCTAGACTAAACAGAGGAGCATTGTTGAAGACTTGATTTTGTTGGTGGTTGTTGGTGTTTTTAGTGCATTTTTTTTTTTTGTAGTACTTTAGTGTTAGTGTTTGATTGTTTGTATCATGTTTGTTAAAAAAAAAAAAAGGTTCAATAAAGATATTGTGGAAAAAAAATATCAGGACTCTCACTCCTACGGACCTTCTCCCAGTTTTTTTAGCTCCTGCTGCCGATCTGATTCATTGTTTGGCTCAAAAAGTAAGACGGTGAAAAAGAGGAAAGCGAGGGGGGATTCTCGCTCGGCTGCGAAGGAGAGGCACGCGAACAGCCTTGCCTGGCATATTTCTATCCAATGCCAATTCTCTCTTGAACAAGGTAGAAGAATTAAGACTGCTGACGCGATTTAAGGACCTCGCTTCCTCGTCTGTCATCTGTTTCACTGAGACCTGGCTTAAAGGGAACATACCGGACAGCGCGATCAGCCTCGAGGGATTTCAGCTGTTTCGTGCTGATCGTGTCACAGAGCTTTCCGGTAAGTCTATTGGAGGAGGAGTCTGCTTCTACATTAACAGCAGCTGGTGCTCTGATGTAACGGTGATTTCACAACACTGTTCTACCGATCTAGAATTTCTCTCTATTAATTGCAAGCCATTTTATTCCCCGCGGGAGTTCGCATCATTCGTTTTGATCACTGTGTACGCCCCTCCCGACGCGGACGCACGCGAGGCCCAGCACGCGCTCGCAGATCACATCCTACATGCGGAGCGGAATTTTCCAGACTCTCTGATTATTGTGGTTGGCGACTTTAACCAGAGCAATCTGAGTCACGAGCTCCCCCGATACAAACAGTTTATTAAATGTCCAACCAGAGGAAAAAACACGCTGGATCACTGTTACACTACAGTGAAGGACGCATATCGCGCTGTTCCCCGTGCTGCGCTCGGACTATCTGATCACGTGATGGTCCACCTCATCCCCACATACAGACAGAGACTGAAACTCACTAAACCTGTTGTGACCACCACGAAGAAATTGACCAGTGAAGCTGGAGAGAAACTGAACACATGCATGGAAATAACTGACTGGGACATGTTTAAAGGAGCCACGCATGATCTTAATGAGTACACAGACACTGTGAACTCATATATCAGCTTTTGTGAGGAGAGCATTCTCCCATCGCGCACCAGGGTGAGGTACTCTAATGATAAGCCCTGGTTCACTGCCAAGCTCAGACAGATCAGGAAGGAGAAGGAAGCAGCGTTGAAAAGTGGAGACAGGGTCTGCTACAGGGAGGTCAAATATCGGTTTAACAGAGAGCTGAGGAGAGCTAAATCTGTGTATTCTGAGAGACTCCAGCAGCAGTTCACTGCTAATGACTCGGCTTCTGTGTGGAGAGGACTGAGGCAAATCACCAACTATCGGCCTCAGGCTTCTAAAGGTCAGGATGACAAAGCCCTTTGTCAAAAACTGTCCCAACATTACGCCCGTTTTGACACCTCGTCAGCTGTGTCCAACTCCCCCACTCCATCCAGCTCCACTGCCTCCTCGGCCCCTAATTCATCAAAAGCGGTCCCCCCCCTCCTCCTCCTCCTCCTCCCCCCCTGCCCTTGTCATCAGTGAGCAGGACGTGCACAGACAGTTCTCCAGACTGAACCCGCGCAAGGCCCCCGGGCCGGACGGCGTGTCTCCCTCCACCCTGAGACACTGTGCGAAAGAGCTGGCTCCTGTCTTCACAGACATTTTTAACACCTCCCTGAAGTTATGCCACGTGCCGTCCTGCCTCAAATCCTCCACCATCATCCCTGTCCCCAAGAAGCCACGGATTACTGGACTTAATGACTACAGACCTGTAGCGCTCACCTCTGTAGTCATGAAGTCCTTTGAGCACCTGGTCCTGTCTCACCTCAAGTCCATCACCACTCCCCTCCTGGACCCGCTGCAGTTTGCCTACCGTGCCAACAGGTCTGTGGACGACGCAGTCAACCTGGCCCTCCACTCCATCCTGCAGCACCTGGACTCCCCGGGAACCTATGCCAGGATCCTGTTTGTGGACTTCAGCTCTGCATTCAACACCATCCGCCCCGCTCTGCTCCAGGACAAGCTGTCCCTGCTTGGCGTGCCTGACTCCCTCTGCAGGTGGATCACCGACTTCCTGACGGACCGGAGGCAGCATGTGCGGCTGGGGAAGTCTGTCTCGGACTCTGTTAGCATCAGCATCGGATCACCCCAGGGCTGTGTACTTTCCCCCCTACTCTTCTCCCTTTATACCAACTCCTGCACCTCCTCCCACCAGTCTGTTAAGCTGATCAAGTTTGCGGACGACACCACCCTCATCGGGCTCATCTCCAATGGCAACGAGTCCATCTACAGGAAAGAGGTGGCCCAGCTGGTGTCCTGGTACAGCCACAACAACCTGCAGCTGAACGCTCTGAAGACAGCGGAGATGATTGTGGACTTCAGGAAAGTCACGACCCCCCTGCCCCCCCTCACCATCACAGGCTCTCCCATCACCATTGCAGATTCCTTCCGCTTCTTGGGCACCACCATCACCCGGGACCTCAAATGGGAGCCAACCATCAGCTCCCTCATCAAAAAGGCCCAGCAGAGGATGTTCTTTCTGCGGCAGCTGAGGAAGCTGAAGCTACCCACCAAGATGTTAGTGCAGTTCTACACGGCCATCATCGAGTCCATCCTCACCTCCTCCATAACCGTGTGGTACGCAGGAGCCACTGCCAGGGACAGACTAAGGCTGCAGCGCGTCGTGCGCACTGCTGAGAAGGTGATCGGCTGCAAGCTCCCATCTCTCCAGGATCTGTACATCTCCAGGACCCGGAGGCGTGCAGGCCGGATCATAGCCGATCCTTCACACCCTGGTCACGTACTGTTTGCCCCCCTCCCCTCAGGTAGAAGACTTCGGTCCATTCAGACTAAAACCTCCCGTCACATGAACAGCTTCTTCCCCTCTGCCATCAGACTGCTGAACACTAAGAGACTTATTGACTCTCGTGCACTATGTACAGCAGCTCAACCAGACTCATGTCATTCATCACTATTTTTTCTGTTGCATTATCGACTGCACTGTGGTACCCCATATTATCTGCTACTTGCTAATTTATTTAAAACTGCCTTGACTAGTATTACTCATTATTATTATTATTATTATTATTATTATTATTACTTATTATTCTACACTTATTGCATGTTTTTAGTCTTTTAGTTTTTTAGTTTATCTCTTTATCTCATCATGTGTTTAATGTTGCAGCATGGCACCGAGACAAATTCCTAGTTTGTGTACTACATGAACAATGGCAATAAATCTGATTCTGATTCTGATTCTGATTCTATACACGCCGCCATTGTACACCTCGTCGCCAAAATGTTACATCTAAAAATAACAGAGTCAGGAGGAAGCTGGAAGGAACATTCTCTTTATTCTAGACAGGTTCACTGATTTTTATATTCCCAGCCGTAGCCCACCTGACATCACTCCACCCCACCCAGACCAGGCTACGGCATCCCCTAAAGTACAATTCCACTATGTCATACTGGTCACAAGACAACTGTATGACTCTGAAATCCTTGGAGTCCCTGTATAAACAATCCATCAAAATTCTGCATAAGAAGACACGACAGTATCACCATTGTGGTATACTTGCCAAACACAAGATTTGAAAACATGATCCTGTATACAAATATGCAGTTGGTCTTTAAAATTATCCATGGTTCTGCACCCCTGCCCCTTAAGACTTTTGTGTTCCTGACTTCTGAACAATATAGCAGAGTAACAAGGACTTCCTCTAGGTGGCATTGTTGCATCTCCCTACGTAAAACTGCTTTTGGACAATCAGCCTTCTCATACAAAGCTATAACGGAATGGAACAAGCTCCCCACTGCTTAGAAGACCAGAACAGATTACAGAGACTTTTCCACAGAGACTAAAAAAATGGATTTCAAGTAATCAAGGCTACCAGCATTGACTCTCCCTTAGATGGGACATGAAATTGTCCTCTTAAATTGTTTTATGTGTGCCGTCTCTCTTATCTTTTTACCTTTACCTCCCTGCTTGTTTCAGGATCAGCAGTTTTTGAAACCCAACCTGAATTGCTTTCTATATGTGATGTTTTTCTTTTAATATCTTGTGCCTGCCTCAGGAACTACAGATGGAAATTAGTGAGAACGCAATAATCTGGTACAGAACACTGTAAGCACTGGATTTTTTAAAACGAAAAGGAAGATCAGGCCTTTTCTAAAGGTGCACTCCAGTGGATATAAATCCCCTATAAAAACAAATCTACATCGTCTGAAATGGTATCTTATGCCCCTTTTTTTTAACCTGTTGCACTTTGGTGTACCGCGGGCGGGCACGTCTCTGCGTCCTAGAGTGCACGAGGGCGCCCTAGGATGCACACTGTGCATCCTAGGGCGCACTAAAGAAAAAAAAAAGCTGCATTTCCGTTCTTCCACTACAGATGCAGCCGCCAACAGAAAGCCAAAGGAGTGCTTTGATTGGTTTAGATGTGATTGACCTCTCATTCGACTAATAAGAGCCTTGAATTGGGTTTCTGAAACCTTGAAGAACCAATGACTGAAAACCTAGCAAGAAGGACCCGCCTACCAACGGCTGCGAATGCAGCGAGCCAATTGAAGCAGAGAAGTTCAAAAGCATCCCTTGCAAAATCTGTTTTGTGTAAGGCTGGGTAAAGAGAGACTGACTGCTGCAGCAGATGAAAAAAGGACCCGCAGGAAGAACCGCCACAGACCCAGCAGCATGGAGACCACCCACAAGTGCGACCTGTGTGACAGGGACTGCCATTCGCGCATCGGCCTGTTCAGCCACAGGCGGTGCTGTTCCAGCAGAGTAGACATTTAGGATTCTCTTCCATGGTCATCATAGACCGTCCACATGCTGTTGTGGACAGGTAAGTGTTATAAGCTAAATTATTCTTTATCCCTGAAAATTGTAATCAAAAATGACTTTTGACCGATCGGTAAATTACAACTGTGCGTAGTAGACCGCGGCGCACGGACATGGTTCGTGCGCCGCGTCCGGACCGTGAACGCCCCCCCCCCGCTACAGAAGAGTAGCGGGGGGGGGGGACCGCGGGGGACCGCGGGGACTGTGCGCCGCAGTCGCCACATCGCCACATGACTGTTCCGTCATGTGGCGATGGTCGTCCTCTGTAGCAGGGGTTGGGGGGGTGGGAGTTGTTATCTTCTACATTACAAATATTTTAGAATAATTTTTAGTGCACTGTAGGTTATTTTTTCTTGTAAAAAAAAAAAAGCCACACATTTTTTATGTGGCATGCTTCTTTGTGTGTGGGGGCTTGTTTGTTCATTCATTCATGAATGAATGAATAAACAACCCCCCCCCCACACACACACACACAGCCCTGAGTGTGACCTTTCATTAGAGCCCAAGATGAAGCTTCTATATTGAATCATTCAAAAGTTACAGACGTTTTTCCATACTGTGCCATTTGGCACAATTTGGCACAGTTCAAAAATGCCTGGGAACTACCTGAGAACAAAGCTGTGTAAAATATTCATTTTTTGTGGTATTGTTACAAAATTTTGACCTCAGCTGGATAACACTTGGTTCTACATTTCTGTTGCATTTTCCAGCCCGGATCTGAAGCTGTGTGTTATTTGCAACATTTGTATCCAAAAAAAACACCCAGGCGAAATTTATTTTCTTCAAGTTCAGTATGTTTAGATGACTGTTACTCAGTGGTAGGAGCACTTAGAGAGATTATGACTGTTTTGCCAAAAAATTCAATGTGTTTTCTTTTAAATGAGACCAACCCCATGAAGATGCTGCAAAGGATTGAAGAACAACTTTTGATTTACTTTGGGTACGTTATTTTTTGGCGTTTTTAGGGAAATTGACCAGAGTGCAAGGGGTTAAACAAAAAACCTTTCATTGTCTTAGTTTTATGTCAAAATCTTTTCACTCCCCCCCAAAAAAAATCTGTGATTACTAGGCCCAACCACGTATCACAAGGCAGTACAGTACAGTACAGTAGCTAGTACTCCATTATCAGAATAAATCCTGTGATAAAAGCCTTAGCGGTTGAAGGACAGGCCCAGTTGTATGCACAGTGGCCCAGGATAATGACTGAAACAACATCGGTCCTTAAAATCAGCTTAATAGTAAAACCCATTGTTGGATATGGGTATGTTGATAATGGGCAGCACGGACGTGACGTTGGAAGCACGAGTGACATTAGCACACTGTGCCTATTTAAGAGGACTGTTGGCGGGAGCCATCCTCTTTTGGTGCTCAGCCTCTAAGCCGACCACAACCTGTCACAGCTAGATATTAGCATATTAGCTACCTCACCCCGACACATGTACCAACTTGTTTTATTGTAATAAAGTTTGGGTTCAGTGCAACTCCTGCTTCCTCAGTCCTATTATTCCAGACATAGCAATTGGCGACAAGGAGAAAATTTGGTCTTATTACAGGATACTAATTATTTTTCCCCAAGATGGAGAGCTCCCTGGCACCACCCCTACCATTCCTCGCTATCCTGGGTGAGCCGCCCTTTCCATGGCCTCATTGGCTCAAATTATTCCGCACCTATTCAGCAGCAGTGGACCTAGGGGGACATGGGAAAATGAGAATGCGTGCAATTCTTCACTGCCTGGGCACTGAGGGCCAGCATATATTTGAGACCCTGGGATATGCAGACACATATGAGGAGTGTGTTGTGCTGCTGACTAAACATTTCACGCCATCCAACAGCTTATCACTCACCCGTCCGCCATCAGTGGACGGGTGAGTCAACCCAAAAGCATGTCACGGACTTCTGCAGCCTGATGAGCACACCAGCTAGCGGTATACACCAACAACCTGCAGCTGCGGAAGGAACTGCTCAGAACTCCCGGTAACCTGCTGTTGGTGAAGGCAGTGGAGTTGGCGTATCAGCTGGAGGCTGCTGACAAGTTGGAATCACAGTTGGTCGGGCGAAAGCAACAAGCTCCGTTAGTGCAAGCAGTTGAGCTGAGAGAAGAGGAACCTGACTACGCTGCGTTCTTCTTGGAGGGTGCTGGTGTATGTGCCATGAGACGTCGAGAATGTGGCAACTGCGGCTCCCAGACGCACCAAGAGGGAGCACGCTCTTGCTCGGCCAGGGATAAGCGATGCAGACGCTGTGGCAAACTCAACCACTTTGCTGAATTGAGTTTCTGTTAAGAGATTTTTCCCTAACCATCCAATTGGGAAGAATCAGGCAAAGTTATATGGCTACGGGCACACACGCATCAGCTTGGTAGGGACCGTGTCGCTGACGGTTCACTACGGGCCAAGGGCCCTCATATTATCCCCCTGTGGCTACACAGGGGGATAATATCCTGGGTTGTGACCTGTTTTATAACCTGGGTTTTGCCATCTGCAACAACCTTGGGCTCTGTTGGGATGCTGATGTTGGGAGCGCGACACACCCAGACAGGGACACAGCTGCTCTGAGTTTGACACAGCAAGGAGAGGACAGCAAGGGAAAGGGGCAGAAACTGGACTCATCCGTTATCTGCGCCCTGCGTCAGAAGCAAAGAGCCACCGCAGTGCTGCGGGATACAGAGTTCATGGCCCAGCAGGATCCAGCGGGACAACGCCAACCAGGGGTACATCCTCCTGCCATCACGAGAGTCACGCTGACAGCTGCAACCAGCGTCAGGGACGAGCAAGCAGCAGCACCGAGTGCAGCCGAACAGATTGCCGCTCACAGTGCTTGATTGGGTTCAGGTCCACCGACCCGAATGCCCGGACAGCCTGCAGATGTTCCTGTCCCCGCCAATGCAGATCACCACACGGTTGGGCCCAACCTTTTTCCAGATGACTGATGATTCACGATGGCATCCAGGCCTGCTGCTGCCGGCGTCTCCAGGGCTGCACCCACCGTGGGCTCACCAGAGGCACCCTGGACTTAAATCAAAACAATGACTCTGTTTTAATGTGTTTAGTAGAGAAAACCTGGTTCACAGTGGCAGAACAATCCACCCAGTTGTGCAGGGTCAGCCAGTGGTCTACCCAGTGGCTCAGGTTTAGAAAAGCCGTTGTGTGTGCAACGTTAAAAAATAGAGCTGCTGTGATTTAGTGTGCTCATGGTGTTTTGAGTTTTTCAAGGGGGAGGTAGATGTTGGATATAGGTATGTTGATAATGGGCAGCACGGACGTGACGTTGGAAGCATGGGTGACATGAGCACACCGTGCTTATTTAGGAGGACGGTTGGTGGGAGCCACCCCCTTTATGCGCTCAGCCTCTAAGCCGACCACAGCCTGTTAAAGCTAGATATTAGCATATTATCTACCTCACCCCAACACATGTGCTAACTTGGTTTATTGTAATAAAGCTCGGGTTCAGTGCAACTCCTGCCTCCGCAGTCCTGTTATTCCAGACACAGCAATTGGCAACGAGGAGAAAATTCTTAATCTGGGTCAAGTTTTCAAAGCAGTTTGTTAAAAAATGCTAACTAGCCTGGAGGATAACGTCAGTTAGGCCAGACTGTCCTGTTTGGCTCAACACTACCCACATGTCAGCACCACGAATAGTTACGTCACCAAAAACCTTCCGTCTCAACTTGCCTTTTTGCAGGGGGTGGGGCTTAAGGGAAACTTGACAGCAAAAAAACAAAGATATAAGACATTTGAGTGATTTCACTCTTTATATATCTTGTAAGTAATAATAATAAAAAAAACACATTACAGACATGTTAACAAAAAAAAACAAAACACCTCAATTTTTGGTGGAGTGTCACTTTAACAAAGTCACGGTGATTTTTGTCCAGGACAGGCAGATTTACTTCATCAACAAGTGAATGTCAGACCATGCATGTGTAGCTGTTGTAAATACTTGAATTTCTTCTTCTTCTTCTTCCAGCTGCTCCCTTCAGGGGTCTCCACAGCAGATCATCTGCCTCCATCTCTCCATCTCCCTTCATCTTCCTCTGTAACACCAACCCTTTCCAGAATCAGAATCAGAATCAGAATCAACTTTATTGCCAAGCATGCTTTACACATACAAGGAATTTTACTTATCACTAAGGTGCGCTCGTGTTAAGCGCTCCCTAATGACGCGGCAGCCACTTACAGGCGCCTCATACAGTGGGGGGTAAAGAGGGGGAGGGGGAGGGGGTGACACATTGGGCAGAGAGAAAAAACATAGTTATCAAAATAGAGCTCAAGTGAGCAAGATTGTGATCACATAGAAAAAAACCCTCTAATTGCACACTTAGCAGACAAGATACAGATCCACACATTTTTAACAAAGTGAGAGAGACCAGTGTGTGTATGTCAGTCATGTGATATCAGTGTGAATGCAGTATGAAGTATCAGTTACTGGTGCACAACAAAAAATCCTCTCCTAGGCAACAACTAGATGTTATGTCCCATGGTATTCTAAACATAGATAACATGTCCACAGAGTTCATCTCTCTTCAGTGCATGTCAGATGGTAAAATTCCATGTTAGTCACATGATGACGCTGTCCTTGGAGAGTTCAGATTGCTGCACATCAGAATGTTTGGGTTAAAGAGAAGCCAAAACTCCCTTCTGCCTTATCTTTTCTCCTGGAGGAATGAGTTCTCCCAAGGACGCCGAATCAAGGCCTGATGAGCACAGTTCACTTAGAGCATAGAATTTTCATCTCTCATGCGATTCTGTGCATCACAATTTGCATTAACATTTACAGGCTTTAAAATCCTTCCCTGAAGAGCACCCAGCGATTCCGAGATGTTTCCCACCTTCCGATTCAGTTCGCCATTTGCCGCTATCAGTGCCCTCCCCAGCTGGTCGAATTGTTGAAGGAGCTTCGCCGGGTCCGCATTTTGATTAGCTCTTTCCAACTTCTTTAATTTCCGATACACCAGGAAAACTCCAAAGCCAAACAGCAGAAATCCTGTGATCATGAAGCCAAACAGGTAGATGTCTTCCACATCCTCAATCGAAAGATCACACAGACACATGAGTTTCCAATTGTCCCATGAGTCTCTCACTTGGGCTCCCCCGGGCCCGATTTTCTGTTTGAAAAAGTGGTGTCAATTGCATTTAAAGCCCAGCTCAATTCCATAATTTTCCGTTTGGATTGAGATCAGCGAGAAGGAGAGCGAGAAACAGACAGGACACAGCAAGCTGGGATCAGTCAAGGGATGTCCTTGTCCTCTATCACTACATCCATCAATCTTCTCTGGGATCTTCCTCTTTTCCTCCTGCCTGGCAGCTCCATCTTCAACATCCTTTGTCCAACATTTCCACTATCCCTCCTCTGCACATGTCCAAACCACCTCAGCCTTGTCTCTCTTACTTTGTCCCCAAACTGCTTAACCTCAGCTGTCCCTCTGATATACTCATTTCTGATCTTGTCCCTCCTTATCACTCCAAATTAAAATCGTAGCATCTTCAACTCTGCCACCTCCAGCTGCACCGCCTGTCTTTTTGTCAGCACCACCATCTCCAAACCATACATCACAGCAGGTCTCACTACCATTTTGTAAATCTTCTCTTTCACTCTTGCTGCAACCTTTCTGTCACAAATCACCCCTGACACTCATCTCCACCCACTCCACCCTGCCTGCACTCTCTTCTTCACCTCTCTTGTGCATTTTCCTTTACTTTGGATGGTTGATCCCAAGTATTCAAACTCCCTTACTTTCACTACTTCTACACCTTCCATCTTCACCACTACACCTGCCTCCCTCTCATTCACAGTCATGTATTCTGTCTTGCTTCTACTGACTTTCATTCCTCTTCTCTCCAGAGCATACCTCCACCTCTCCAGGTTCTCTTCCACCTGCTCCCTACTCTCACTACAGATCACAATGTGGTCTTCAAACATCATGGTCCACAGAGAGTCCTGCCTGACCTCATCTGTCAGCCTGTTCATCACCATGGCGAACAAGAAGGGGCTCAGAGCTGATCCCTGATGTAACCCCACCCCCACCTTGAACCCATCTGTCACTCCTACACAATACCACACCACCGTCTCACTGTCCTCATGCATGTCCTGCACCACCATCACAACTTTCTCATACAGTACCACACTTCCTCTCTTGGCACCCTATCATCTGCTTTCTCTAGATCCACAAAGACACAGAGCAACTCCTTCTGACCTTCTCTATATTTCTCCATCAACACTCTTACAGCAAACGTTGCATCTGTAGTCCTTTTTTCCTGGCATGAAACCGTACTGCTGCTCACTGATTGTCACCTCTCCTCTTAACCTGGCTTCAACAACTCTTTCCCATATCTTCATAGTGTGGCTGATCAACTTTATGCCTCTGTAGTTACTACAACTCTGAGCATCATGTTGCAGCAAAACTTTATTGTGAAGTGCAGTGTGGTGATGTTGACTTCCTGTCATGTCACCGCACTGCTCTATATAGCGGGGTGAGCCGCCATGGCATGGCCTCTTACGCCGGATGCCCACGCCAGGTGCCTACTGTGTAACCGCTGTCCTTTTCATCAATAAAGCTGTGTTTGAAGCTACCTCATCTTGCCTCATTCATCACCAGGTTTGCATACATAACATTTGGTGACTGAGGACTAACTCATGGAGGCGTGCATAACACCACTCCATCCCTTTCTCGAGCTCCCTGGTGAACCGCCGTTGCCTTGGCCTACATCTTTCAAGGCTTTTCAGACCTACGTCACTGCGCTGGACCTTGGGTAGCTTGACAAGCTCAGGGCACGTGTGCTTCTCGTCCATAACCTGAGTATTGAGGGCCAGCGAGTCCTGCGGATGCTAGGGTGCATCAGACTCATTTGAGGACATTGTGGAGCAGCAAGCTAACCATTTCCACTCCCCGGACAGCGTGACTGTCCGAAGGATTTGTTTTCAGCAGTGACACCAACGGGTAGGTGAACCCATCCACCAGTTTGTCGCCAACTTGAGACAGCTAGCTAGCAAGTGCTGCTTTGTACCGTTGGAAGATGAACTGTTGAGCGACCAGCTAGCGGAGCACACATGCAGCGCTGTATTGCGAGCTAGGCCACTTATGGCACCTAATGACTTAATGTTAGCCAGAACTGTAGAGCTAGCTCTCCAGTTGGAGGCAGCAGACAAGCTAACCTCGGAGCTAAACTGGCGTCAGTCATAGTGGCCGCCGGAGCCACCCACCACAGCAAATGCCACGGACTTGGATAGTGAGGGTAGGTTGGAGGACGATGCTACAGAAACCAATGTTGCCAGCCAAAGGTCTGCCCCGGGAAGACCCCCATGCAAGGGTTGTGGGTCCGCGATGCACCGCCATAAGGAAAAGGACTGCCCGGCAAGAGGAAAATTTTGTAGTAGATGTAGACGCTTGAAACATTATGCTATAGTGTGCTGCTTATCAGAACTGGAGAGCCCACAGAAGAAATCACTCCGCCCACCCCTGACAACAACCATCCATAAGGTGTCCCCCAGTACAAATGGGTATACGTATTGTGCAGTGGAGCTGGACAGTGTTGAGGTGCCACTGTTGCTCGACATGGCAGTGGAGGGGTTGTTGCTGAACTGGGCCACGGTGAAGAAGTTCTTTCCCCACTACAGGATTAGCGGTAACCTGGCACCGTTCTATGATTATGGAGGTGGCAGACTGTGCACGGTTGGGACTTTGGAGTTAACGGTTTGTTACAAGTCTGCAAAGATGGTTGACATCACGTTCCACATGATGGCGCGAGGTGATAACATCATGGGCTGTGATCTGTTTTACGGACTGTGTTTTGCCATTAAAGACGGTGCCGGGAATGAATGGTTGGGTTGTAGCCGTCGGAACCCTCCGGTTCCAGTGGTCGGAGAGGACGTTGTGTGGGGCGAAGAGCTACCAGACACTCCAGCAGTCAAGCAGGACCAGTTTCACTCAGGTTCGGCACAGAAAAGTGTCAGTGCTGGTGCTCGGGACATGGTAGAGGGGGGTACTGAGCATGGCGATGGGGCACTTGCATTGGTGAGTGACACCATGCTAGCTCCAGATGCCTCCGATGCTTGGCCAAAGGAGGATGGGGGGTCTGAAGCTGCGACAGTGACCGCTACAACGTTTTTAGAAGAGGACGGGGCCAGACCGATGAGCGTGGCGTTACCACATGCTCAGCAGCAGCACATCAGGCCAAGCAGGGCCCCACTTAGGGTTGTGGACTTGTTTCGGGTTCGGGGTGATGAATGACCACAGTGAAGATGGGCCAATGACTGGCAGCAAACCACCAAGCATGTCTGCAGATAGTGGCAAAGTTGGGCACAGCAAACTTCCGGTTATCTGATGGCTCATCGAGGCATGCCAGTCAACTTTGGCGTGTCCAGGAGGACACTCTGGGTGACAAGGCTGGACGGGAGTTGGTGATGGCAATGAAGGAGTTGGACTCCATCGTCCAGAAGATCAGCCATTGTCCCAGGGGCTTGCTGCTTCCAGGGGCGCGCATGCTGAGGGGCTGCCCTGGACTCCTCCATGCTGGTTCCACCTTTCCCACTGAAGTGACTGTGCTGTAGCAGTTTGGTTTATAGTTCTGTGTGTTCTTATGCGCATGCTATGTTATGGGCTTGTGTTTATTATTGCGTTAGTATAGGAGCACGGCTGAAATTTTTAGTTTAATGAAGGACTCTTTTTAGTTTATCCGGTGGCAGAATAATCCACCGTGTCATGCGGGCTGCATGGTAGTCCACCCACCAGCCCTATTTTAGGTTATTTTGTGTGAGTGTGTTAGGCCAGTTAAGTACATTAGTTTTTGTTATTACCTCCGCCAAGGAGGTTATGTTTTTACCAGGGTTTGTTTGTCTGTCTGTCTGTTACCAACAGCGGATTTTGACGAAATTTTCAGGACAAGTCCAAAATGGGACAAGGAAGAAATGATTAGCTTTTGGGAGTGATCCACATCACTGTCTGGATCCAGGAATTTTTTAAAGGATTCTTTATCATTGCGAGATAGGGCCATTTTTAGCATATGTGTATATAACTCCACTATAAATGGTCAGGATGCTTGCCAAAAAAATACAGGATAAGATCCCAATAGGTTCTAGAAAATATCAAAGACTGATCCGGATCCTGCAAAAAATCCGGATACTGTGATCCAGAACAGGAAATAATAGGGGATCTTTGGAATTTTCATCACTCTAAGGTAACAAATTAAGATATAAACATACAACAAACACCAAAATATAGCCAAGACACTGAGGAATCAGTAGCGTGCCGATGGATTTGTTGTATCTTCAAAAGCTATCGTCGGCCTCCGTCGGTCTATGATGACCATGGAAGAGAATCCTAAACGTCTACTCTGCTGGAACAGCACCGCCTGTGGCTGAACAGGCCGATGCGCACTGGTGTTCTACCTTCCAGCGTTGGGCGTTGGTAGGATTCAAGCCTGGGCAGGAAGATATGGAGGACAAGATATTACCCATTCAGCATGTCCCCCCCTCTCCACGTCACTGATGAATCCAAAGGAACAGCAGGGCTGCTATAGTTTGGCACCAGCGCCGTTGCAGGAGCTGCCAGAACGATGTTGAGCACAACAGAGAACTGCCTTAGGGGCTCCGACTCTGGATTTTTCCTCAGGGTTGACTCCCGAAGCCTTTCCTGTGACCGGGTGTGCCGCAAGGCAGCGGAGGTTTGAAATCAGGGTTTACCTTCCCCTAGATGGGCTACTGTTAGGTATGGGATATTGGGATCTATTTTATTTCATTGTTGCGCATTGATAGTTCTTGTATAAAGTAATACGCGCATGCGCACTAGGATGTAATGAGTCCAAGTTTAGTTCAATAAAATGGAAGCTGAGCCTCGGCTCCTAAAAACGCACTTACGGTGTCTGTGCTTATTGTGGCACATCCAAGGTTGAATGTGTGTGTGTAAAGTAACAAAGGAGTAACTGCATACACAACAATTGGCGACGAGGACGGGATCTGTGAATGGATATTCCGACACGGAGAGGACACGAGTCGTCGTGAGTGTGACTGTTGACTGTGATAAAAGCTAACTCATTGCAACTCGAAGTGTACACAGAGAGTACAAACCCGACGGTTAATACGGCACCAACCATGGCGGGGATAATTGGGAGAATGGACAGTTTTGATAGCGCATCGGAGGACTGGACAACATACGTGGAAAGGTTGGATCAGTACTTTGTGGCAAACGACATTCCAAACGACAAAAAGGTAGCAGTACTGCTTAGTGTAATGGGAGCTAAGACATACAACTTGCTACGCAGTTTGTTGATCCCAGACAAACCGGCAGATAAGACATACAAAGACATTGTCACTGTTTTAGAGGCACATTTGAATCCGAAGCCTCTCGTCATTGCCGAACGTTTTAAATTCCATAAACGGAATCAGTTAAAAACAGAGTCTATTGTTGAATTCGTGGCAGAATTGAGAAGACTGTCTGAACATTGTTCATTTGGAAGAAATCTGTCAGACGCATTGCGAGATAGATTCATGTGCGGACTGCACAGCGAAAGCATACAAAAGAGACTGTTAACAGAAAAAGATCTGACATTGAAACGTGCCATTGAAGTCGCCACGTCAATGGAAGCAGCTGCTAAAGGCGCTACCGAGCTGCAGCAGCAGATGGCGCAAGAATGCCATGTTCACGAGTGCAACATGCACAGCATAGACAAAAGACAACAGAAAAAGGATGCATGCTATCGCTGTGGAAAGAAATCACACACTCCACCTGAATGTTGGTTTAAAGATAAGGAGTGCAACAAGTGCCATAAAACAGGTCACATACAGAAAGTGTGCAAAACGAAAGTGAAAGATACAGTGAAGGAGAAAAAGTTCCACAAATTTAAAAATAAACAAAAAGACATGCATGACATTGAAACTTGCTCATCTGATTCAGACAGTGCACAAGATTTAGCTTGCTTTGATGTCTGCTCATGGAAAAGACCCAACAGGGGAATCATATGGGTTTCACCCAAAGTGGAAGGAAAAACACTGACTATGGAATTGGATACTGGATCTGCATTGTCAGTCATGTCTAAGAAGGATTACCAGGCACACTTCTCACATCTGCAATTGCAATCTACAGATGTAATGCTCAAAACTTACACAGGGGAGCGCGTAGCCCCAATGGGCGTGATCAATGTGAATGTGCACTATGGCGATCAACAGTGTGCACTGCCCCTGTATGTTATTGAGAGAGGGGGTGCGCCCCTGTTTGGCCGTGAATGGCTTCGTGAAGTACAATTGGATTGGCAGTCAATTAAAGAAATGCAAGCCACAGTGACCAAAAAGCAGAGCAGTGGCTCAACAAATGAAAAATTGAACAAAATACTTCAAAATGCAGGAGAAGTTTTTCAAGATGGCATAGGCAAACTAAAACATCTGAAAGCCCAGATTGTTCTGAATGACAACGCTGTACCCAAATTCCACAAGGCGCGTACAGTTCCATACGCTCTCCGGCCCAAGGTGGAAAATGAACTTCAAAGGTTGGAAAATGAGGGCATCCTATCGAAAGTGGACTGGTCTGAATGGGCAACGCCAATAGTGCCAGTGGCAAAGGGTAATGGCTCAGTATGCATCTGCGGTGATTTTAAGGTGACAGTCAATCCGGTCTTGAAGGCGGAACAGTACCCTCTACCGCGAATTGACGACATCTTCGCAGCGCTGGGCCAGGGTAAGCGATTTTCCAAGATTGACCTTGCACAAGCGTACTTACAGATGGAGATGGAGGAGTCGTCCAAAAAGTACTTGACCATCAACACCTCCAAAGGTCTCTATCAGTACAACCGCCTGGTCTTCGGCATCGCTTCAGCGCCAGCAATCTGGCAGAAGGCAATGGATCAAGTCCTACAAGGCATACCGAATACACAGTGCTATTTGGATGACATAGTGATCACGGGAGCTAACGACAACGAACATCTGGAAAATCTTGAAAAAGTGCTCCAAAGACTGAATGAATTTGGATTACATGCCAACAAAGCAAAATGTGAATTCTTCCAGGATGACATTGAACACTGTGGCCACAAAATTGACAAAAACGGGCTACACAAATGCAAAGACAAAATTGACGCTGTTTTGAAGGCCCCACCACCACAAGATGTCTCTCAATTGAGATCTTTCTTGGGCCTGGTTAACTATTACAGGAAATTCTTGCCCAACCTGTCCTCAGTGCTACACCCATTGAATTCCCTACTCCAACAGGGCACTAAGTGGTACTGGTCCCAGGACTGTGAAAAGGCCTTCAAGCAAGCAAAGCAGTTGGTGACCTCAGACAACGTGTTGACACACTATGACCCCGAAGTGCCGCTCAAGCTTGCATGTGATGCTTCCCCTTCCGGAATTGGAGCCGTGCTATCACACCGGTTCACTGACGGAACAGAGCGACCAATAGCATTTGCCTCCCGATCGCTGAATGCAGCTGAGCGTAACTATGCGCAAATTGACAGAGAAGCTCTTAGTTTGGTCTGGGGAGTGAAAAAGTTCAATCAGTATCTATACGGAAAGCACTTTACCCTCCTCACAGATCATAAGCCTTTAGTTTCAATCTTTAATCCAGCTAAGGGAGTACCAGCCATGGCCGCTGCTCGACTGCAACGGTGGGCCTTGTTTTTGAGTGCTCACACCTACAGCATTGAGTACAAAGGCACACTTCACCATGGGAACGCTGACGGGTTGTCCCGGTTGCCACTACAAGTCGCACCGCCAATTAAGACCAAGGAAGCGGTGGACATGTTCCAGATGACACAAGTGGATCCCCTACCAGTCACAAGTGAGGAGATCGCACAAGAGACAGGCCGCGACCCTGTCTTGTCTAGAGTCTACGAGCTGAAACTGAAAGGCTGGCCACGCAAGGGTGACTCATCCTTACCGGGCTATTCCAGTCGCCGTGAACAGCTCACAGTGCATCAAGGATGCATTTTGTGGGGGGCGAGGGTAGTGATACCACAGAAGCTGCGCCAGAGGGTTCTCTCAGTGCTACACGAGGGACACTTAGGTGTGGTGAAAATGAAACACCTCGCAAGAAGCTTCGTATGGTGGCCTGGAATTGATGGACAGATCGAGGACATTGCAAAGACATGCTACGGGTGTCAGCAGACCCAAAAGACTCCACCAACAGCCCCACTGCATGTGTGGGAATGGCCTACAAAACCATGGCAACGGGTTCACATCGACTATGCGGGCCCTTTCATGGACCGCATGTACCTGGTCGTAGTTGATGCGCATTCAAAGTGGCCTGAGGTTTTCTGCACAAAAACAGCAACCTCTGCAAAGACAGTTGAACTCTTATGGGCCCTGTTCTCACGCACAGGCCTTCCGCATCAGATTGTGAGTGATAACGGAACACCTTTCACTTCTGAAGAGTTTCAGCGCTTTGTTAAAAGGAATGGCATACAACACACCACCATTGTGCCATATCATCCAGCTTCTAACGGCCAAGCGGAACGTTTCATTCAGACTTTCAAACAGTCTATGAAGGCCATGGATAAGGACTGTGCATCACTACAGCAGAAGATTGCAAACTTTCTGCTGGCCTATCGCAACAGTACACACGCAATAACAGGACAGACACCTGCCATGCTCTTCCTAGGGCGTCCCCTGCGCTCACGCTTAGACTTATTGAAACCCAGTCTACAGCAACGTGTACAGAGAAAACAGACGGAATCTGCTCTCCGATCCCAGACGCGCTCACTGCGTACCTTCCAAGTGGGACAACAGGTGATAGCCAAAGACTACCGCAGCAAAGGACAAAAGTGGCAGCCTGGTACCATCGTGTCACAGACAGGACCGTTAACCTACGAGGTGAAAATCGGGCCAGACCTACTGTGGCGTAGACACGTGGATCAGCTGTTGGATGCATCTGGAGCAACCAACATGGATGCCAACGCTACACCATTCCAGGGTGACTTTCAGTTCAGTGACGAAGATCAAGCCACAGGCGGGCCTGAAGCCGATGCAGGTGATACTGCACCAGTCCCTGCTGTTCCTCAAAATCCTGCTGCCGACGCTCCACCAGAGAGGCGCTATCCAGAGAGAATTCGGAGACCTCCAGAGCGATTCCAGGACTGAAATGGGTTATGGTAGAATGAGAGTAGATAGGTTAGATGTATTTAGTTATGATTAATACTTACTCAGGTAAACAACCTTTAGTTAGTGGGGATATCAATGCTGGAAGGGAGGAGTGTTAGGTATGGGATATTGGGATCTATTTTATTTCATTGTTGCGCATTGATAGTTCTTGTATAAAGTAATACGCGCATGCGCACTAGGATGTAATGAGTCCAAGTTTAGTTCAATAAAATGGAAGCTGAGCCTCAGCTCCTAAAAACGCACTTACGGTGTCTGTGCTTATTGTGGCACATCCAAGGTTGAATGTGTGTGTGTAAAGTAACAAAGGAGTAACTGCATACACAACAGCTACCTTCCCAGGTTGACGAGCCACCATCTACCCGAAGCATCTGGTTTTAAGGCGCCAGAGATCCGCCCTCGCCCCTTCTCCTATTAGTAAAAGCAGTTCCGCCAGGCTTAGAGACTAAACCACACGGGCAGGCTAGGAGTTGGACTCAGTTGTCAGAGGCTTTTCGAGACGCATGCCGTAAGGAGCATTTTATGAGCACTGGGAGCTTAACCCCAGTACTGCTCCTGGCTATGACTACAGTATATCCAGAAGAAAACCGCCATTACCGAAAAAGTCATTTTTGTCAATAACTACTGAACTAATAAAGATATCATTGTGAATCCAATTGCTAAACGTATGTTTTGATGGTCAAGGAATCTGAAAATATAGATAAAATAAATGTAGGACTATTATATTTGGGGAAAATCCCAATATTATGGGGAACTGAGGTACTTGGCGGAGGTCTGTGCTCTACGAGCGCTTTTTTAGTTTTAGAGTGTGACTCGGGTTCCAAATTGGGGTAGGTTTGGATTGTATGTGTGGTTTTGGACTTTCTAAAGGGGGGAGGAAATGTTATAACGGCACTTTATGGTGAAGTGCAGTGTGGTGACATCAACTTCCTGTCACGTCACCGCACTTCCCTATATAGTAGGGTGAGGCGCCATGACACACCCTCTTACGCTGGATGCCAATACCAGGTGCCTGCTGTGTAACTGCTGTCCTTGTCAACAACAAAACTGTGTTCAACGCTACCCCATCTTGCCTCATTCATCACCAGGTTTGCATACATAACACATCACCTTTGTTCTTGAAAATTGGTACCAAAACACTTCCTTCTCCACTCCGTTGGCCGCTGTTGCTCTCCATCTCCGCGGGGTCCAGCCACCCGATCTGCATAAGTTGCAGTGATGAAGCTCCTCTGGGCTCCGGTGTCCACGAGGAATTGCCGCCCGGAGCCCGCATCTGTCAAATAAGCAGCTTGGTCCGTTCGCCGAGAGTGGAAGCTGCTAACGACACCAGGCACGGTCGTTTCCCCCGCCTTTTGAAAACTGCACGGCGGGATGCAATCCTGTGCGCCTTCTCGGCGAAGCGACGGTGGTAATAGCAGGGGTTGTCATGCCCCCTGGCTCGGATCTTGTCGCCGCCGTCGTCTCTGGGGGTGGGATCTGCTGCCTCTGGCTCCACACTGCCCCGGCCGTCGTGCCGAGGTCTGCCGCTGCCACGGAGGTCTCTTGCTCGTCGCAGGCGTTGAGGAGCCGCTCCGCCTCCTGGGCCAGCTCGCGGAAAGTCCTGCTGGTTCACACACCGTCTGCTGGACAGGGAACCTCTCGTGTGCCACTGGGAGGGTTTCTCAGGAAAATATGCTTGAAAAGGAACGCGTTCGTTGTCCGTCCCGATCATCTGTAGCATGTCCTCCATGAGGACAGTCGGCCTGCGTCCCCACCTCTGTCGCGCAGGTCCAGTAGCTGCCTGGCTCTTGCCTCCGCCGACGGCACAAAGCTCCTGATGAGGGTGGCTTTCAGCGCGTCGTATTTTCCGGCAGCGGGTTGTTGCTGCACCAGGCTCCGCACACACCGAGCCGTGCAGCTGTCGAACGTCGTGATGACATTATGGAATTTAATGTCATCCGCTGAAACTCCCCCGAGCAGGAACCGCGACTCCACATGCTGGAACCACGAGTGCGGGTCATTTTGCCAGAACTCGGGGAGCTTAATCAGTCTTGTGCCCCTGCTGGCATTCCCCGGTGAATCCGGGTCTGAGTGGCTGTCTCCCAGCTCTTCCATATCGATCACGAGGCTGTCCTCCAGCCTTGGCGTGCTCAGATTCATGCTTAGGTCACCAATTGTAGGAGTCAAGAATTGAGGAAACTGGATGATTTTCCAGTGCTGGCTTTAATTCCCCATTCATCCTACATCCTCCTCTCGATCGGAGTGAAAAGAGACAGACGCAGTCACACACATACATTTATACACTTATCTCGAACATACATCACACAAAAGTCACAATACTCAGTTACATCCTCTCATCTGTAATAGAACACCCAGAGTCCTTCTGTTCTCCTCTCTGACCCCCAAAAGGTCAGGCAGGGTCAATCTTCTCCTCTCTCCTGAGTCCCCAGGGGTGCAGACAGCATTGTCCTCTTGAGGTGTGAAGTCAATACACGTGGCTAGCTCAAAGTCTCTCTTGGCTGAATTCAGTCATCCACATGTGAGTCACGTAAGTTATAATTATGGGCTCCACAGTCCCCTGTTTCCAGCACTCTGAACGGTCCATCATAAGGCGGTCGCAGCGGGGGGCGATGTGCATCGTGTCTGACAAAAACAAACTCTGCGTTTTTCAAAGCTTTAGGCACAAAAACGAGCGGAAAACTGTGGTGAACGGGGCCGGGCAGTGTGCTTGATTCTATGCTACGCTGCAACAGCTGAGACGGGGAGCTGTCCGGTGCAGGATTATCTGGGAGAAACTCCCCGGACAGCCGAAGTGGCTGCGCAAAAACGAGCTCAGCCGGGGAGGCTTCTAAGTCTTCTTTAGGTGCAGAACGCAACCCCAATAAAACCCACGGTAGCTTGTCTACCCAATTTGCATCCATCAGTGACGCCCTGAGAGCCGCTTTCAATGACCTATGAAAACGTTCGCATAACCCATTAGCCTGCGGATTGTATGCGGTTGTGCGGTGAATCGTGACACCCAGGCTGCGGGCCATTGTTGACCAAAGTTCGGAAACAAATTGAGGGCCTCTGTCGGACGTAATGTCCAACGGGACTCCAAACCGCGCCACCCATGCTGTTAAATATAAGCGCGCGGCCACCTCCTCGGCTGTGGTTGACGCCAGTGGAACCACTTCCGGCCAGCGCGTGGTGCGGTCCACCATTGTCAGAAGATGTGTGCACCCCTGTGATGGCGGAAGGGGGCCCACGAGGTCCATGTGAACATGATCGAACCTCTTAGCCGGGATGTGAAACGGCTCCAAAGGAGCTCTCGTGTGTCTGTGTACCTTGGCTCGTTGACACGCCATGCAGGCTGCTGCCCACTCCTTAACTTGTTTGCGAAGGTTCGGCCACACAAATTTCTCCCCTACCATTTTGACCGAGGCACGCACTCCCGGGTGCGCCAAAGAATGAATCGAGTGAAAAATGCGGCGGCGCCACACGGCCGGTACCACGGGATGCGGTTGCCCAGTGGAGACATCGCAGATTAGGGGGGGCATACCATCTTGCAGCACCCTGTTCTCCAGCCTTAACCCTGTTGGTCTAGACTGGAGCGCGCGCACATCCGCGTCACTAACCTGCTCTGCGGCCAAGGCTGCGTAATCTATCCCTACGCGGACTGGGGCCGCCATGGCGCGCGAGAGGCAGTCTGCCACTACAATCAGCTTACCCGCCACATGCTGAATATCGGTAGTAAACTCTGAGATCGCGGTCAGCTGTCTCTGCTGCTGGCCTGACCATGGTTCAGAAACCTTGGCCATCGCGAATGTTAGCGGTGGCTGGTCAATGAACGCGGTGAAACAGCGTCCTTCCAGCCAGAACTGGAAGTGGCGAATGGCCAAGTGGAGAGCTAACAACTCCCTGTCGAACGCGCTGTATTTACGTTCACTATCGCGCAAAGTCCTGCTGAAAAAGGTGAGCGGTTGCCAAGCCCCGGCTACATGCTGCTCCACGACTGCCCCTATGGCCACATCTGATGCGTCAGTAGTGAGCGCTATGCGGGCCGTTGGGTCTGGATGCGCCAACAACGCAGCGTTTGCCAGGGCTGTTTTGACTTCTGAGAATGCTCGCTCTCGCTCCGGGGACCATTCGATCTTATTCACGGGTTTTTGTTTTTTGAGCGCGGCGTACAGTGGTTGCATGAGCTGCGCGGGGGAGGAAACGGTTATAAAAATTCACCATTCCCAAAAACTCCTGTAACGCCCTGACCGTTTGTAGCTGGGGAAAATCTGCTACCGCGCGCACCTTGTCAGGCAGCAGAACCGCTCCTTTGGGAGAGACGCGATGCCCCAAAAAATCAATCTGCGTCACCCCGAACTGACACTTTGCTGGGTTGATTATTAACCCGTGCTCTCCCAACCTCCGTAAAACTGCCGCGAGGTGGTTTTCGTGTTCGTCTTCGGACGTGCTGGCTACCAAAATATCGTCCAAGTAGACGAACACGAAAGGGAGATCGTGCAGCACCGCGTCCATCATGCGTTGGAACGTCTGTGCAGCCCCTTTAAGCCCAAATGGCATGCGTAAAAACTCGAATAGGCCAAATGGAGTTATCACCGCTGTTTTGGGTATGTCCTCGGCGCGCACTGGGACTTGGTGGTAACCGCGGACCAAGTCTATTTTAGAAAAAACGCGCGCCCCTGCCAAATGAACGGAAAAATCTTGGATATGTGGGATTGGGTAGCGGTCATGCGCTGTGGCATTGTTCAACCTGCAGAAATCCCCACAAGGTCGCCACGAGCCGTCAGCTTTCGGGACCATGTGTAGCGGTGAAGCCCATGGGCTGTTCAAACGCCTGATGATGCCCAACCTCTCCAGGTTGGCGAACTCCTCGCGCGCTATGGCTAGTTTAGCTGCGTCCAAGCACTGAGCTTTTGCAAAAACGGGCGGTCCGGTGGTGGTAATAAAATGTTCCACCCCGTGTTTAGTGACGGCTGCCGAGAACGTGGGGACCATGAGTGCTGGGAACTGAGTGAGCAGTGTGTGGAACTTACCACTTGCAGCTGTGACGTTGGCTTGTGCTGTTGGCCTGGCCGCTCGAGCTGTACAGGGAATAGAGTCAAAAGAAAGTGCATTAACCAGGCGCCTGTTAGCGAGATCAACCAACAAACCATGTGAGCACAAAAAATCAGCCCCCAACATATTGAAATTCACTGCTGCTATGACAAAAGTCCACTCAAATGTACGGCCGTGTAGAGACAGAAGTAGAGTCCTCTCACCAAAGGTCTTAATCTCCGAGCCGTTCGCTGCTGCCACCCCGGGACCTCTGGAACCTGCCAGCCGGTTGGCGTAGGAAGGTGTGATGAAACTCAACTGGGAGCCTGTGTCCACGAGGAAATGCCTCCCCGAGCGTGCGTCCATCAAGTAGAGCAGCTTGTTCTCCTCCCTGAGGGTCGCAGCTGCTACCGACCCCCGGTCTTGGCGTTTCCCGAGCGCTTGAACTGGCACGGTGGTATACATTTGCGTGCCTTCTCTGCAAAGCGGCGATGGTAGAAACAGAGGGTGTCTCCTCCGCGATCCTTGGCCCCCGCCGCCGCCGTCGTCGGTGGATCTGCTACTGCCGTCCCTGGCTCCCTGCCATCTCCGGCCGTCGCGCCGAACTCCTTCGCTGCCGCGGTGGCTGCGCACTGTTTGCTGGCGTTGAGAATCCGATGCGCCTCCCGGGCCAGTGCGCGGAAGTCCCGCTGGGCCAACAACGGCGAACTGGCCAGGGTCGCTCTCGTGGCTGACGGTAGGGTCCTGAGGAAAATGTGGGTAAAGATCATCAAAAGGTCATCGTCCGACCCCTTCAACCTCAGCATCTTCTCCATCAGGTCAATGGGTGTGCAGTCTCCCAAGTCGGTCAGCGCCAGGAGTCTCTCTGCTCTCTCCTCGACCGAGAGAGTGAAGTGCTGGATGAGTGCAGCCTTCGACGCGTCGTATTTGTCGCTGGTGTGACAGAGATCATCCTGCGCAGTTCGCCCCACACGGGACACGAACCCGCGACCTCTCAGTCAACTAACACAGTTCGAGCATGGGAGACACAGCACGATCGCGCTGAGCTAAAGGTCCGACCGGTAGCTCAGCGCTACCCATCTTGGGGCTCACAGCACACTTTGTAACTGAGGTCATCAGCGCAGTTCGCCCTACACAGGACACGAACCCGCGACCTCACAGTTAACTGGTCAGAGACACACACAGCACGATCGTGCTGAGCTAAAGGTCCGACCGGTAGCTCAGCGCTACCGATACTGTATGAGGCTTTTGGGAGGGAGGTTTACTAACGTTCTACGCCGAACAGTACTAGTTGGCATCCGTTACACTCTCCCCCTTAAACCTCACTCCCATGCCGGGTTCACGGCACCAGTGTGACAGAGATCATCCTGCGCAGTTCGCCCCACACGGGACACGAACCCGCGACCTCTCAGTCAACTAACACAGTTCGAGCATGGGAGACACAGCACGATCGCGCTGAGCTAAAGGTCCGACCGGTAGCTCAGCGCTACCATCTGGGGCTCACAGCACCACTTTGTAACTGAGGTCATCAGCGCAGTTCGCCCTACACAGGACACGAACCCGCGACCTCACAGTTAACTGGTCAGAGACACGCACAGCACGATCGTGCTGAGCTAAAGGTCCGACCGGTAGCTCAGCGCTACCGATACTGTATGAGGCTTTTGGGAGGGAGGTTTACTAACGTTCTACGCCGAACAGTACTAGTTGGCATCCGTTACACTGGCTGGTGGCTGCTCCAGGAGGCTCTCCACATGCTGAGCCGTGTGGTTATCGAGCATTGCAACCACATGGTAGAATTTCGTGTCATCTACCGTTATCCTCTGGAGGGCGAACTGTGCCTCAGCCAAGTGGAACCAGGAGCGCGAGTTGTTCTGCCAAAAGTCCGGTAGCTGGACGGTAACGGCATAAGCTTGGCTGGGGGCTCCCGATGAGTCTGGCCCCGGGGAAATCTCTTCTTGCTGCATGCTACGTCTTGGGTCACCAGTGTGGAAATGTGTAATTGACGAGGCAGGTTTGTCTCAAGGCATTTTATTACACATTCACCATCATCAGCAAAGTTGAAAAAAAGAGCCATCTCAGAAAAACTCGTCCCTTATATAACCAGGACTCTCACAGCTCACAATTCACATTGCATTACAATCACAAGTCACAATGGATTTCCCCTTTAACCCTTCAGCATCCCCCTCTCCGTCCTTGGCCCACAAAGGGTCCTCGACACAGTCTCTAGGCACACAAAGGATCCCCCCCAAGGCCGTCTCCTGCATAACAAGGATTACACTTTCACAGCTTCCTGTTATCTCCAAGGAGACTCCGTTCTTTGTTCTTATCTGAGGTGTGAGGCATACAGTAATACACGTGTGGCTACAGTGGCAACAGAAACAAACAACAGTGGTTCTGTAAATGAAATAGAAGATAGAAATCCAAACACAATCTTTTTGGGTGCAGTTACTGAAAAGGAAATTATCGAGACTGTGAGTAAATTTAAGAACAAAAAATCAACGGACTAGAATGAAATTGACATGACAATAGTGAAAAAAGTAATTGAAGGAATTGTTAAGCCACTCACCCACATCTGTAACCTGTCATTTCAAACTGGTAAATTTCCAAACAAAATAAAAATAGCAAAAGTAATACCTCTATACAAAACAGGAGACAGTCATTGTTTCACAAATTACAGGCCAGTCTCTTTACTCTCACAATTCTCCAAAATACTTGAAAAAAATCTTCTCTAAGAGACTGGATGATTTCATTGAAAAACACAACCTCCTTACAGACAGCCAGTATGGTTTTAGAGCAGATAAATCTACATCTTTGGCACTGATCGAACTTATAGAAGAAATTACTAGTTGTATAGATAAAAAAAGTTTGCTGTAGGAGTATTTATAGATTTAAAGAAAGCTTTTGACACCATCGACCACAGAATTTTACTAAGGAAACTGGAAAGGTATGGGATAAGAGGGGTCGGACTGAGTTGGGTGGAAAGTTATTTAAGTAGCAGACAACAATTTGTACAAATTGGTGAGCACAAATCACCCTTCATGGACATCACTTGTGGTGTGCCCCAGGGGCCAGTTTTGGGACCCAAACTCTTTATCTTGTATATAAATGACATATGCCAAGTATCAAAAATTCTGAAATTTATTTTGTTTGCAGATGACACAAATATCCTTTGCACTGGTGAGAATTTGCAGCAGGTTTTAGAGGTGGTCACAACTGAAATGAAAAAGTTAACGCAGTGGTTCAACAAAAATAAATTATCTCTAAATCTGAAAAAACAAACAAACAAACAGAGATTATGCTGTTTGGAAATTATAAAATAAATCATGAAATAATGGTAACGACAGATGATACCAGAATAGAAACAGTACAGGAAAATAAGTTTCTGGGGGTGACGCTAGACAATAAAATCTGCTGGAAACCTCACATCAGTCACATCCGGGTCAAGTTTGCAAAATGTATAGGCATACTGGGGAAGACAAGACACATCTTGGACTATAAATCATTGGTCTTACTGTACAATTCACTGTTTCTACCTTAACTACTGTGTAGAGTTCTGGGAAAACACCTACAAGACCAACCTACAGCCAATATGCACATTACAAAAAAAAGCTATAAGGATAATAACTAATGTAGGATATAGAGACCATACCAATATGGACCCATCAGACAGCCCATACAGTTAGGCCCAGAAATATTTGGACAGTGACACAATCTTCATGATGTGGGCTCTGCATGCCACCACATTGGATTTGAAATGAAACAACTTCAACGGAATTGAAGTGCAGACTTTAAGGTTTAATTCAAGGGGTTGAACAAAAATATATGATTAAACATGTAGGAATTGTAGCTATTTTTATACAAACGCTCCTCATTTCAGGGGCTCAAAAGTAATTGGACAAATAAACATAACCCTAAGTAAAATGTTACTTTTCAATATTTTGTTGAGAATCCTTTGCAGGCAATGACTGCCTGAAGTCTGGAAACCCATGGACATCACCAAACGCTGGGTTTCCTCCTTTGTGATGCTTTGCCAGGCCTTTACTGCAGCTGTCTTCAGTTGTTGCTTGTTTGTGGGTCTTTCTGCCTTAAGTTTTGTCTCGAGCAAGTGAAATGCATGCTTGATTGGGTTGAGATCTGGTGATTGACTCGGCCACTGCAGAATATTCCACTTCGTTGCTTTAAAAAACTCCTGGGTTGCTTTTGCAGTATGTTTTGGATCATTGGTGAAGCGCCGTCCAATCAACTTTGCTGCATTTGGCTGAATCTGAGCAGAAAGTATATCCCTATACACTTCAGAATTCATCCGGCTGCTTCTGTCTTTTGTCACATCATCAATAAACACAAGTGACCCAGTGCCATTGGAAGCCATGCATGCCCATGCCATCACACTGCCTCCACCATGTTTTACAGAAGATGTAGTGCTTTGGATCATGAGCTGTTCCAATTCTTCTCCAAACTTTCTTCTTCCCATCATTCTGGTACAGGTTGATCTTAGTCTCATCTGTCCAAAGAATGCTGTTCCAGAACTGGGCAGGCTTCTTCAGGTGTTTTTTGGCAAAGTCAATTCTGGCCTTTCTATTTTTGAGGCTGATTCATTTATTTTTTTTTTTTTTAATTTTTATTTATTTATTTCGGATAGTACATTACAGGTTAAAAGAAACTGTATAATATAACAACAAGGTCAAATTAGACAAAGGCTCCTTCTACTATACAATTCCACGTGAGTTATCCGAAATGGGTGATGGCTGAAGCCGCAGCTTATATTGCCCACCCATATTCCATCCAAGAATTCAAAGGAGAAAAAAGAGAAAACAAGACAAGAGCGATTACAATTTAAAACAAGGCTAAGACAAAATGTGACTGAGAGAAAAAGAAAACTGAGCTAGTCTAAGTTAAGCGGTTACTATTCAAAAACAAATCTAAGACATAGTGTCACAGAGAAAAAAGAAAAACTAAGCTATAACACAACACAGGCTGGAAATGTCAATCCTTATGTGAGTTTACATGTCGTCTTGTAAATATGTTTGGAGTATTTCTTCCTTTAGTTTTTGTTTAAATTGTCCAAGCTTTGTACATGATTTTAATTCAGGTCCAAAATCGTTCCATAATCTGACACCTTGCACTGAAACACAGTGTTGCTTGGTGGTTGTTCTCACTGTAGGCTTTTGAAATATACATGTTCCTCTGAAGTGATATCGTTTCTCCCTTGTTTGGAACAACTTTTGGATATTTGCGGGCAGTGATAGATTCTTCACTTTGAACATTATTATTGCGGTTTTAAAGTCGACCAGATCTTTCAACTTGAGAGTTTTTTGTTTAAGAAAAAGTGGGTTTGTTGGTTCCCTGTAAGCTGCTTTGTTGATTATTCTAATAGCTCTCTTTTGAAGCATAAAGAGTGGATATATGTTTGTTTTGTATGTATTTCCCCATACTTCATTACAATATGTCATGTATGGGAGTATTAATGAATGATACAAGGTGTATAGTGTGGGTTGATTCAGCAAATTTTTCACTCTGTGTAATATTGCAATTGATTTGGATACTTTACCTTTTATATAATTAATATGTGGCTTCCAACACAGTTTGTTATCAATTATTACTCCAAGGAATTTAGTTTCGGATACCCTTTCAATCTCTACACCATTTACACTGAGTTTGGGTACTGGGTAGTTGTGATGGTTGTTAAAGACTATAAATTTTGTCTTGCTTAAATTGAGCGTTAATTTGTTTGAATCAAACCACAGTTTCAGCTTTCCTAATTCCTTTCCGAGTGTATCCAGAAGTTGTTCCAAGTTGTTTCCACTGCATAGCAGGTTAGTGTCATCAGCAAACAATATTAAGTCCATTTTTTCTGAAACTTTACATATATCATTTATATACATATTGAATAATAATGGTCCCAAAACTGAACCCTGTGGGACTCCACAGGTGACCTTCAGTAGCTCTGAGTTTTTGTTGTTAACACATACAAACTGATATCTATTCTTTAAGTAACTTCTTAACCAGGACAGCGCTACCCCTCTGATACCACAATTTTGTAGTTTCTTTAATAATAGATTGTGATCTACTGTATCAAATGCTTTTTTAAGATCCAGGAATACTCCAACTGAATACTCTTTATTTTCAATGGCTGTTGATATTTTTTCTGTAAATTCCATTAAGGCATATGCTGTTGTCCTTTTGTGTCTGAACCCATATTGCTGCTCACACAATAAATCATTCTTCAGTATGAAGTTGTCCATGGTTCATTCATGGTTTGCACCTTGTGGTGAATCCTTTGTATTTACTCTCATGAAGTCTTCTCTTTATGGTAGACTTAGATACTGATACACCTACTTCCTGGAGAGTGTTCTTCACTTGAGTGGATGTTGTGAAGGGGTTGCTCTTCACCATGGAAAGGATTCTGCGATCATCCACCACTGTTGTCTTCTGTGGACGTCCGGGCCTTTTTGAGTTCCCAAGCTCACCAGTGCACTCTTTTTTCTCAGAATGTACCAAACTGTTGATGTGGCCACTCCTAACATTTCTGCTATCTCTCTGATGGATTTCTTCTTTTTTTTCAGCCTCAGGATGGTCTGTTTCACCTCCATTGAGAGCTCCTTTGACCGCATGTTGTGTGTTCACAGCAACAGCTTCCAAATGCAAACGCTACACCTGGAATCAACTCCAGACCTTTTAACTGCTTAATTGATGACAGGTTAACGAGGGAAGAGCCCATGCAGCCTTGTTTTTTTTTTTTTTTTTTTTTGCAGCCTTCTGAGTCAATTGTCCAATTACTTTGGGTCCCTTGAAAAAGAGGCGGCTGTGGGACACATATGTGAGTTGCATAGGCTGCATATGTATATTACTGTTGCTTCACGTCTCAGAATGAACAATAGGTCTGGGTCTCCTGGGGATAACAGGAGGATGCGAAATGTGATCTTTGTTATGCAAGAGATGGCCTTGAGGGATTTCCTGACCACCAGTGGTTTTAGGTGGAGGGGAGAAGACCTGGAGGATGATGTATTGTGTCTTGGGATTAAAAGACAATGTGACTCTGTACTTTGATGTCCTGGGTATAAAAAGGACAGGTGTGGGGGAATGTCTTTCTCTTTTCTGTTTGGAGGATGTTGGAGACAAGTGGATAAACCTGATTTGAGAAATAAACTCAGCCTCATCTTTTCACGCTCTCCCCACTGGTGACCTTAAGACGTATCATGAACAGAAGAAATTCCCCCGAGCCGGACTCGCCAGGAACCAGCCAGGCGAACACAGTCTCAGTCAAGCCACCAGATTTCTGGCAGGACAACCTGGACTCCTGGTTCCTCTTGGCCGAAGCTCAGTTCGCTCTCTGGGGAATAACGGCAGATGACACGAAATTCTACCACGTTATTGCCAAGCTCGACAACCGCACGGCTCAACATGTGCAGAGCCTGGTGCAGCGGCCACCGGCCGACAACAGATGCGGCGGGTTGAAGGCTGCGCTCATCCAGCACTTCACTCCCTCAGTCCAGGAGAGAGCGGAGAGACTCCTGGCCCTGAACGACTTGGGAGATAGCACACCCATTGACCTGATGGAGGACATGCTGAGGCTGAGGGGCTCAGACGGCGACGACTTCCTTTTCACCCACATTTTCCTGAGAACCCTACCGTCGACCACGAGAGCGACCCTGGCCGGTTCACCGTTGTTGGCCCAGCCGGACTTCCGCGCGCTGGCCCAGGAGGCACAGTGGATTCTCAACGCCAGCAAGCAGTGCGCGGCCACCGCAGCAGCGACAGGACTCGACGCGATGGCCGGAGATGGCAGGGGGCCAGAGGCGGCGACAGCAGACCCACCGACAACGGCGGCGGCGAAGGCCAAACATCGCGGAGGAGACGACCTCTGTTTCTATCATCGCCGCTTTGCAGAGAGGGCACGCAGGTGTATATCACCGTGTCAGTTCAAGAGCTCGGGAAACGCCAGAGCCAGTAGCAGCCACGGCCCTCGGCGAACAGAACAAGCTGCTCTACCTGACGGACACGCGTTCGGGGAAGCAATTCCTCGTGGACACAGGCTCCCAAGTGAGTTTCATCATGCCAACCTATGCTGACCGGCTGGCAGGCCCCGGGAGTCACGGAGCATCAGCAGCGAACGGCTCGAGGATTCAGACCTTCGGTGAGAGGACTCTGCTTCTGTCCCTACACGACCGCACATTTGAGTGGACCTTTGTTATAGCTGCAGTGAGCTTCAACATGTTAGGGGCTGATTTTCTGTGCTCACATGGGTTGTTGGTTGATCTGGCTAAAAGACGCCTGGTTAATGCAGTTTCTTTTCACTCTATTCCCTGTGCAGCCCGAGTGACCCCGCCCACAGCACAAGCCAACTTCGCAACGACAAGCGGTAAGTTCCACACACTCCTCACTCAGTTTCCAGCACTCACAGTTCCCACATTTTCGGCGGCCGTCGCTAAACACGGGGTGGAACATTTTATTACTACCACCGGTCCTCCCGTGTTTGCAAAAGCTCGGCACTGGGATGCAGCTAAACTGACCATAGCGCGCGAGGAGTTCGCCAACCTTGAAAAGTTGGGCATCATCAGACGTTCCAAAAGCCCATGGGCTTCCCCGCTGCACATGGTCCCTAAAGCTGACGGCTCGTGGCGTCCTTGCGGTGACTTCCGCAGGTTAAACAACGCTACGGCACACGACTGCTACCCAATCCTGCATATCCAAGATTTTTCCGTTCATCTGGCGGGGTGCGCATTTTTTCTAAGATAGACTTAGTCCGCGGGTACCATCAAGTCCCAGTACGCGCTGAGGACATACCCAAAACAGCGGTAATAACTTCGTTTGGCCTTTTCGAGTTTTTGCGCATGCCGTTTGGGCTTAAAGGCGCTGCGCAGATGTTCCAACGCATGATGGACGCGGTGTTGCGCGATCTCCCCTTCGTGTTCGTCTACCTGGACGACATTCTAGTAGCCAGCGCGTCCGAAGAGGAACACGGAAACCACCTCACGGCAGTTTTCCGGAGGTTGGGGGAGCACGGGTAATAATCAACCCAGCGAAGTGTCAGTTCGGGATGACGCAGATCGATTTTTTGGGGCACCGCGTCTCTCCAGAAGGAGCGGTTCCTCTGCCGGACAAAGTGCACGCAGTAACAAATTTTCCTCAACCACAAACGGTCAAAGCATTACAGGAATTTTTGGGAATGTTGAATTTTTATTACCGTTTCCTCCCCCGCGCAGCGCAGCTCATGCAACCACTGTATGCCGCACTTAAAAAGCAAAAATCCACAAATAAAATCGAATGGTCCCCGGAGCGGGAGCGCGCATTCTCGGAGGTTAAAACAGCCTTGGCAAACGCTGAGTTGTTAGCACACCCGGACCCAACGGCTTGCATAGCGCTCACTACTGACGCGTCAGATATGGCCATAGGGGCGGTCGTGGAGCAGCAAGTTACCGGGGCTTGGCAGCCGCTCGCTTTTTTCAGCAGGACCTTGCGCGATCCCGAGTGAAAATACAATGCGTTCGACAGGGAGTTGTTAGCGCTCCACTTGGCCATTCGCCACTTCCAGTTCTGGCTGGAAGGACGCCGTTTCACTGCGTTCATCGACCACAAGCCGCTGACTTTCGCGATGGCCAAGGTTTCAGAACCGTGGTCAGGCCAGCAGCAGAGGCAGCTGGCTGCAATCTCCAAGTTTACTACCAATATTCAACACGTAGCGGGTAAACTAAATGTAGTGGCAGACTGTCTCTCGCGCGCCGTAACCACTCCAGTCCGCGTATGGGTAGATTATACAGCCATGGCCGCGGAGCAGGCTAGCGGTACGGAGGTGCGCGTGGCCCCAGTCCGTGTGGAGATAGATTATGCAGCCATGCCGCGGATCAGGTTAGCGACGCGGACGTGTGTGCGCGCTCCAGTCTGGACCAACAGGGTTAAGGCTGGAGAACAGGGTGCTGCATGGTGGTATGCCCCCCCAATCTGCGATGTCTCCACGGGAATGACCGCGTCCTGTGGTGCCGGCCCGCGTGGCGCCGCCGTTGTTTTTGACTCAATTCATTCTCTGGCGCACCCAGGGGTGCGCGCGTCGGTCAAAATGGCAGGAGAGAAATTTGTATGGCCGAGCCTGCGCAAGCAAGTTAAGGAGTGGGCAAGAGCCTGCATGGCTTGCCAGCGGGCCAAAATACACAAACACACTAGAGCCCCCTTGAAGCCGTTTCATATCCTGGCTCAGAGGTTCGATCATGTGCATGTCGACCTCGTAGGCCCCCTCCCGCCATCACAAGGGTGCACACATCTTTTGACAATGGTGGACCGCACCACGCGTTGGCCTGAAGTGGTCCCACTGGCATCAACCACAGCCAAGGAGGTGGCGCGCGCGTTTTTAACGACTTGGGTAGCGCGTTTTGGAGTTCCGTCGGATATTACGTCCGACAGAGGTCCTCAATTTGTTTCCGAGCTTTGGTCAGCGATGGCCCGCAGCCTGGGGGTAACGATCCACCGCACTACCGCGTACAACCCCCAGGCTAATGGTTTATGCGAACGCTTCCATAGGTCATTGAAAGCAGCCCTCAGAGCGTCGCTTACGGATGCAAATTGGGTAGACAGGTTACCATGGGTTTTATTGGGGTTGCGTTCTGCACCTAAAGAGGATTTAAAAGCCTCCCCAGCTGAATTGGTTTTGCGCAGCCACTCCGGCTGCCGGGGAGTTTCTCCCAGATAATCCTGCGCCAGAGTGCCCCCCTGCTCAGCGGTTACCGAGCGACACGGGAGCGAGCACGCTTCCTGGCCCCGTTCATCACAGTTTTCCGCGCATTTTTGTGCCTAAAGTTTTAAAAAATGCGGAGTTTGTTTTTGTCAGACACGATGCGCATCGCCCAGCCTTGCGCCCGCCTTATGATGGCCCATTTAGAGTGCTGGAAACAGGTGATAAGCACTTCTTGCTAGATTTGGGGGGCAGAAAGGAAATGATTGGCATAAACAGGCTCAAACCCGCTTTTGTGATGGCTGACAAAGCTGTGCAGTTGGCGAGGGCTCCTCGGCGTGGCAGACCCCCTAGGGAGCCTTCCCCAGAGCTCCCACAGGGATTGACTAACAGTTCTCACCCCCAGGTAGCGGCTCCACAGCAGGACGGCGCCATGAGAGTGGTAAAGCCCGCTTACAGCAAGTTCGGAAGAAGGCTGAAGCCCAAGCAGCATGTGGACTGATGTTGTGATTTTATCATGATATGCAGACTGTGTTGTATTGTTCCATCTTAGACGTTGGGGGGGGGGGGGGGTCATGTGGGACACATATGGGAGTTGCATAGGCTGCATATGTATATTACTGTTGCTTCACGTCTCAGAATGAACAATAGGTCTGGGTCTCCTGGGGATAACAGGAGGATGCGAAATGTGATCTTTGTTATGCAAGAGATGGCCTTGAGGGATTTCCTGACCACCAGTGGTTTTAGGTGGAGGGGAGAAGACCTGGAGGATGATGTATTGTGTCTTGGGATTAAAAGACAATGTGACTCTGTACTTTGATGTCCTGGGTATAAAAAGGACAGGTGTGGGGGAATGTCTTTCTCTTTTCTGTTTGGAGGATGTTGGAGACAAGGGGATAAACCTGATTTGAGAACTAAACTCAGCCTCATCTTTTCACGCTCTCCACATTTCTGCTATCTCTCTGATGGATTTCTTCTTTTTTTCAGCCTCAGGATGGTCTGTTTCACCTCCATTGAGAGCTCCTTTGACTGCATGTTGTGTGTTCACAGCAACAGCTTCCAAATGCAAACGCCACACCCGGAATCAACTCCAGACCTTTTAACTGCTTAACTGATGACAGGTTAACGAGGGAAGAGCCCATGCAGGCTTGTTTTTTTTTTTTTGCAGCCTTCTGAGTCAATTGTCCAATTACTTTTGGTCCCTTGAAAAAGAGGCGGCTACGTATTAAAGAGCTGTAATTCCTGAACCCTTGCTCCAATTTGGATGTGAATACTCTCAAATTACAGCTGAGAGTCTGTACTTTAAGACCATATTTATTATATAATTGTACTAAAATAACAAAACTTGTGTCACTGTCCAAATATTTCTGGGCCTAACTGTGAGGGGTACCAGCATGCCGGTGTTCACACAGGAGATGTCACCCCCACATGCACGAAGACTAGAACAGTGGAAGAAGTGTAGGACACCTAGAGTTAGAGGGTTCAACAATTCTGAAGGCACACTCGTGATGAATAATCGACTTGTGGCCATCCACCCTAGAGAAGACTGGGACCTTACCAAGTACTAACCCGTGGGCAAATATGGGGAGGACTCTGGAACCCTGCTGTGGACGTCCTTAACAGTGACAGGGAAAGAACATCACACAAATAACAACATGGGCACAAAGGCAACTCTTTAACCTCTTAACATTCTGCTGTTCCAATGGCGGGACGTTAAATTTTCTACTGCTACTCAGTGAAGAAAGAATTTGATTTTGTTTGCGTCTGCTAAATTTAGGGAAAATGGCTGGAATGCTGAGGGGTTAAGAGCCAGTCAGGCTGTGTAATCACCATGGGATACCATCGTAGATCTCATGGAATCCTGAAGACAACAGCTCGCTCTCCACCATCTGCTGACTTCAGGGAATGCAGCCGTCCTCTTCACTCGTGTCTGTTTGTGTCACCGAGTGGCTCTCCAACTGTCGGGAGGACGGCCTCTCCTCTACACCCGTCACCTCCAGCTGGAACTGCAGCCTCTCCACGGTAGGAACCGGAGACATGGAGCAGCTCTGAGTCACCAGTAGTCACCAACACACACACTCGTGTCAGGCCATGTAACCTGATTTATTTATGGAGTCATTTTTTATTTCTTTAAGACAGAAGTTACATTAAAGAAGGCACAGAATGTTTCAAGTACTGGTTCTACCACTGACACCATGAAGATTCACACGGTCCTATTCCTGGATTCTACGTACACAATTAAAACACCGACTGTAGCACAGACAATAAATTAACAGAATAAATATCACTTCACCTAAATCAACCAGGAGGGCTACATGTGCTAGTTTAGCCATCAACATTGCACTGCAAGATACAACAGCGAGTCATCAGCGTATGCAGTACACTTTACCCCCACCAGCCCCATATATACACATGTAGAACTCTTTGGTGCTTCATGAAGATGGTGAAAGGAAAAATTACAAACCCACATTTACAAAAATAAATTAAACAACTTCCAAGTAGCTTGCTGTTCTACGCCGTGATCCCAGAATCTCTTTGGCTTTTTAAGGCAAAGGTGTCATGAAACAGCAACTTCCACAGGGCAGCAGGAGACCCGCAGTAGTTAAAACCCATGGAGGACAACGAAGGTGTACGAACGTCTTTTCATCACCGTAGAAAAGAGTCAGCAGAGGACTGGAGCTTTTAAACTGCTCTGCTTCTGACACCAGCTTCACCTGATGGTGCGTGACTGTCTGAAAAACTTACAAATTTACAAGAAAAAGTAGAAATTTTATATGGAAAATGTTCAAAGTTATAAAAAAGAGCAAAGTTACCAGAAAAAAGTTGCAAATTTACAATAAAATGTTCCAAGTTTATGATGAAAAAATATCCTGAGAAGTTGCAAATTTAAAGAAAAAATCGAATAATTTAGTTATAAATTTAAAATAAGTCATACATTGATGAGAAAATAGATGCAAATTTGCAAAGTAAAAGTAGAACATTAATGATAAAAAGTAGTTTTATGAGAAAAGTGTTACAAATTTATGATAAAAAAGGTGTGAATTTATGACAAAAAGTTGACTTTACAAAAAAAGTCAAATTAATGAGAAGTTGCAAATTTACAAGAAAATGTTTGCAACTTTACGAGAAAAAAGTTGCTAATTTATGACGAATGAAAAGCTACAAATTTAAAATAAAACAAGTTGTAAATTCACAAGAAAAAAGTCAAACATTGATGAGGAAAAAAGTAGCAAATTTAGGAGAAAAAAGTAGCAGTTTTATGAGAAAAGTGTTACAACTTTATGATGAAAAGTTCAAATCTACAAGAATGTAGAAGCAAAAATGTTCTCTCTCGGTTGGGGGACACAGTCTCTGTTCATCAGTTCAGGTAATGAACAAATAAATCGTGATCATAATCCTGGTGGTTCGTCATTTAAACTGAACATGTGACCAAACCAGAAGCTGATGATGACTGAAGGTTTACACCCCTGTGGCAAAATAAGATCACAATATACTATAATTCATACAGAGTCGGAACGCTGAAGGATTTCCACAAACACAATGGAAGTGTCCTACTTACCATCTAAAGGTGCCTTCACACCAAATGTGAACGGGTGAATTTTTCACGCAGCATGATTACATTATAACTGAATGTAAATGCACAAACAGACATGAATTCACGTCTGGGTGAGATGCAGACAGGCGAGGCTGCCTTTATAACTTCTGCAGCGGTGTTCAACCTGGCGTGGAAATCCTCAAAATAACGTCATGCTTTAGGTTTACATTATCTGACGGGGATTAGTTAACTTAGTAACTTAACTAACTTAACTTAGGTTTATATTACCTGATGGGGGGGAGGGGGTCACCTGAAAAAATTGGCCCCGTCTCCAAAACTTTACAAGACGATGGGTGTTTCCGTTGCTAGCTTGCTAGCTTAGTTAGCACGTCCGTGGCAGGATTCCGTAGGTAAATAACTCCGACATCCCGATTCATCTGAAGAGCTCCCGGTCCTTCCGTCTCCAGCAGTCTCATTTTCAAACTTGTTTACTCTCCAATATTGATAAGTTTACTCTGGTGACGGCAGAATGTCAAAGCTAGCACTATCCCTCAGATGTGAATGCACGATTTTGCATGTGCTCACCTCTTTCCATTGACTTTGTACGCATTCACGCTGTTGGTGTGAAGGCACCTTAAGAGTCCAGATCTGTGTTTCATCCTTCATGATTCCTGCCTGAATATAATTATCAGTAACACAAGAATAACCTTCTAAACTCAACACATGTCCACCTCCAAATTGAGTTCTTCTCACGTGTTGGTGGGTTTCTGAAGTTCTTTATAGGCCTGTAACCATGATTACTAACTGGATTAAAGAAAACGGGAACCAGATATCGCTGTTTATGTGTCCGTCTGTTTCCATCATCGTTCTGCTTCTGTCCCCGGTCAGTGCTCTCTCTCTGTGGAGGCGGGGCTAACACTCACACAGCAGGGATGGCCAGAAGAAGTGAGGCGGCCAGCGGAAGAGTCTGCTAGCTACAAATGTTCCGAGAACAGATGGCGTCTGTCATCACAACACGGTCATGGAAGCTGCTGTTTCAAAGGCTGATACCTACATCAATATAAATATCAGAATACATCTGAGTTCAAGTTCAAGGGATGAAGAAAGACCAGGAAGTGGTGCTGGGGCTGCTACATCCTGTTTCTCCCCCCACACACACATGCATTTATAAGGACAGAGGGTTTCCTGTCCAGTTACGCTCACTCCAGTGGTCCTGATGCCCCGTACGCCATCAAAGTGCTCAGTGCTCCTTCAACCTGTGAAGCAGAGACATTCATTAAAATGTTAACGTTAACGCTAGGTGTCCTACGTCAGAATTTCTGTCATCTGCCCAGACTTTTGAATGTCACTCTCCCTGAAGTCGGTGTGGTGATACATCTTCAGATAAGGCTCCCCAAAAAAATCTTGAAAAATAATTCAAGTGGCAAATGTGCATTTGTTAAGTATTGTGCCAGACAAATGCAAAACAAGCTGCACAGAGTCCCCTTCCTGGGAGGGGACTACCTGTCCTTTCCCTCAGTTGTCCTTTTGGCCTCTGTGGTCCTCTGTCCAGTTCTCTCACAATGACGTCATTTTGTTCTTGCAGCCCTGCATGGTTTGGGAGTTCTTGCAGCTTGTTCTTGACACATCATTGAGGCTGAACTTTGCTTTCATGTGTGGTGTCCGAAAATTATTCTGTGATTGGTCAGAAATTTGAATTTCCCAGAAGTTATGCAGCTGCAACAGTAAGGAGGAAATCATAACCATATACACTACACATAAAAAGTTAGGGATATTTGGCTTTCAGGTGAAATTTATGGAAAATGTAAAACGTTCACGCTACAGTGATATTATATCATGAAAGTAGGGCATTTAAGTAGAAGCATGCAATGGTGATTTCCTCATCTCAAACAATTTATTGAACCAAAACCCAACAACAGTGGTGGGTATACCACAACAAAAAATGTCAATGTCTCAATAACTTGTCATGTGTCCTTGAGCATCAATTACAGCTTGACAACGACGTCTCACGCTGTTCACAATTCGCCTTATTATCTGCTGAGGCATGGCATTCCACTCTTCTTGAAGGGCGGCCTTCAGGCCATTGAGGTTGTGGGGTGCAGGGTTACGAGCCTCTACACGGTGACTCAGCTGATCCCATAGGTTTTCTATAGGATTCAGGTCTGGAGAAAGTGCAGGCCAATCCATTTCAAGTACCCCAGCCTCCAGCAGCCGTTCCCTAATGATACAACCTTGATGAGCTGGAGCATTGTCGTCCATGAAGATGAAATTAGGCCTGTGTTGTTCATGCAGGGGCACAATGACTGGATTAATGATGTTATTCAGGTAGTATCAGCTTGTCACTGTAACATTCACAAAGTGTAGGGCAGTTTTGCACTGACTAGACACTCCTGCCCAGACTGTAACACCACCACCACCAAAGGCTCATCTGGTGAAAACAGTGGCTGATGCATAGCGCTCTTCTTGACGTCTCCAACATCGTTGGCGGCCATCATTTCTGCTCAACGTGAATCGACTTTCATCAGAGAACAGCACTGGGGTCACCTGGTCCCTTGTCCAGCGTAAATGCTCCCTGGCCCATGCAAGACGATGATGCCTGTGACTGGTGGTGTGGCCAGGTACCTTTGCAGGTTGTCTAACACACAGACCACGCTGATGTAAACGGTTTTGAATGGTCTGACGTGACACTTGGGTGCCTCTCACCTCCCTTAAATGTGTCTGGAGTTGAGTGGCATTCATCATCCGGTTCTGCAGGGCACTGTTCACAATGGGGCGGTCATCAGTGTGGGATGTGGCTAAAGGACTCCTCCAGTCTCTCTGTATCTCTGTTGCAACCTGCTGATGACACTCTGTGACACTCTAAGCTCAGTGGCCACTTCCCTCTGAGAACATCCTGTATGAAGCCTCGCAGTGATGAGGTACTGTAACTGTGAGGTGTCGTCTTGGTCTCATGATGTCAAAATGTGAACAGCATGATGAAGAGGACTGTTTAAATACCAATTCTACACGTGTTCCAAATTATTATGCAAATGATATTTGTCTCTGATTTTCCTAGTCGATGCAAATGACAGTCAGTATAATTTTAAGATAAGCCTTTATTAGTCCCACCGTGGGGAAATTCCAGGATTGCAACAGCACAGGGATAGCAACACTCAGAGCAACAATTAAGAAGACAAGAAAAAAAGAGCAGTGAATATACATATGTAGACATAAATATATAAATATACAGTATATACACAGTGCGAAGCATTGTAGCAAGATGGAATAAACAGCATAACTGTCTACTTAGTTATCCTACATAGTATGAATATGTACCCATACATATTGTCACCCTCCGTAGCGACTGATATTGCCCTAGTTGTATACTGGAGGGGACCATTTGTGTAAGTCTGTTGCGTCTTTTGCATTCAATACTATTAGGTTGTCACGTTTTTTTTGCTATCTCTGCGAGCAGCCCTGCTTAGGTTGTACAGTCTGACAGCTGTAGGTAGGAAGGACCTGCGAAACCTCTCGGTTGTGCACCTAGGATGATGTAGTCTGCTGCTAAATGAGCTCCTCAGTGCATTCAGTATGTCCTGCATAGGGTGGGACTCGGACTCCAGAAGAGATGACAGTTTAGCCACCGTCCTTCGCTCTCCTATCTCCTCCACTGGGTCAAGGCGCTGCCCCAGGACAGAGCTAGCTTTCTTGATCAGTTTGTTCATTTTCATCATGATCATCATGTAGCGGCCCGAAGGGTCGGGGCACACTGAACAACTTGCTGCCACACCATGCGATTTTCCATGACTGTCGCCAAGTCCTCTCTCGCTATCCCCGAGTCCCTTGACAGTACCTCTTGGAATGTAAGCTTCCGGGACTGGACTGGGCCAATAGGCTTCCAAATGAGCAGGGAGTGTATAATCTCCCCGGGCGATAATTTTCACATCATCAACAGTTAGAGCATAATTCAAATTTTATTGAACAAACCTCCCAATGATTTTTTTTTTTTTGCCAAAATAAAAAAAAACAAAACAAAAAACTCAAAATGCACTGTTCCAAATTATTACGCACAACAGAATTTCAAAACATTTTATTGGTTGTAAAGAACTGAAAATGGTCATTTGTTGAATCTGCAGTATTAGATAAGATAAGCCTTTATTAGTCCCACAATGGGGAAATTCCAGATTCCATTAAGAGGTCATATTTACCAAAATCAAAAGCTATTTCAATCAAAAACATGTTAACAGGCCGTTACATGTTAACATAGGACCCCTTCTTTGACTACTTCCAGCGCCACACGAGTAGGCTGCCTTTTTACAACAGCGGGTCAATTTCTTCCTATTTCTATTTACTATCTGGCTCTCTTGCTAATCTTTCTGTTTCTGTTGTTTGACGGATCCACTGTTTCTTGCAGGAGGCAGTACAATAGGGACCAGCTGTTAGCACTTAACCGGCCCACGATGCTAACGCAAAAACTCGACATACCGGGAGAAATAAGATGAAAACGGCGTGGATGTCGTGCTGGAATAAGATGGCGGGCGAGGAATATAAGGTACAGACCCGCCCTCCCATCCGTTATTATGGGGAATGTACGATCGCTACTTAGAAAAACAGATGAGCTAGCGGCTATCTGCTGCTACGATAGCATATACAGGGAGTGTAGCCTGATGCTACTCACGGAGATGTGGCTAACAGAACTAGCAACAGATGCTAACATTGGACTGGAGGGTTTCCACGCAATACGGGCAGACTGGACACCAGACAGTGGGAAGGCAAGGGGCGGAGGAGTGATAATGTATGTCAATAACAACTGGTGCAGACCGGGACATATCACGGTTAAACAACAACACTGCAACAAAGACATTGAGTTGCTAGCTGTTAGCATACGGCCTACATATCTCCCGAGGGAATACTCACACGTTATCTGCATTGTTATTTATGCAAATCCGACGGCAAACGCTGGGACAGCGCGTGACGTCATCCACTCAGTAACCGGCAGGCTGCAGACAGAACACCCAGATGCTCTTCTCCTCATCTCAGGCGATTTCAACCATGTTTCACTGTCTCCCATTCTACCCACGTTCACCCAGTATGTCACATGCCACACTAGAGACAATAAAACACTGGACTAATAAAGGCTTATCTTATCTTATCTTACTTATTCTACGCAAACAATAAGGAGGCGTACACCTCATCACAACTCCCCCCACTCGGGAGATCGGATCACAACTTGGTTCATCTCCTGCCGGTGTACAAACCCCTAGTACACAGACAACCTCCGGTCATGCGCACAGTGAAGTTATGGTCTGAGGAGGCAATGGATGCTCTAAAGGACTGTTTTGAAACCACCGCCTGGGAGCAGCTCTGCGATCCACGTGGTGAGGACATCGATGGCCTCACTCACACCATCACGGACTACATCAGCTTCTGTGTGGACAACACCGTACCCACCAAGACCATACGGTGTTGCTCGAACAACAAATCCTGGATCAACCCTGAGATAAAAACACTTCTGAGAGAGAAGAAGAGGATCTTCAGGTCGGGGAACAGGGAGATGCTGAAGTCCGTACAGAGGGAGCTGAGGAGGAAGATCAGAGAAGGCAAGGACAGCTTCAAGAAGAAGATGGAGGACAAGCTGCAACAGAGCGATATCGGTGGGGTCTGGAGAAACCTTAAAACCATCTCTGGGCTCCAGAATACCTCCCCCCATGCCACAGGGGGCAGGGAGTGGGCGAACAATCTGAACCTGTTTTTTAATAGGTTTGACCAACCGCCCTCCCCCCCGACTGCACAACAACCACTGCTGCCTCTAAAGACATCGAGTCCTGCTGCCCATACCCCACTCCACCAACACCCCCCCACTCCCAACACACAGCCCCCCAACATGACCCTCACTAAGACCCAGGTGAGGACGGAGCTGAGGAAGATCAAGGCGAGGAAGGCGTCGGGACCGGACGGCATCAGCGCAAAGCTCCTCAAGTCCTGTGCAGACCAGCTGTGTGGGATTGTGGAGCACATCTTCAACGTGAGCCTGAAGCTGGGGAGGGTACCACAGTTGTGGAAAACATCTTGTGTGGTACCTGTACCAAAGACTTCCCACCCCAAGGACCTGAACAGCTACAGACCAGTGGCCCTGACGTCTGACATGATGAAGACCCTGGAGAGACTGCTCCTTGCTCACCTCCACCCCCTGGTGGGACCAGCGATGGATCCACTCCAGTTCGCCTACCAGCATGGCATTGGGGTGGAGGATGCAGTGATCTTCCTTCTTCACCGTTCTCTGTCCCACCTGGAGAAGCCCGGGAATGCGGTGAGGATCAAGTTCTTTGACTTCTCCAGTGCTTTCAACACCATCCAACTGATGATCCTGAAGGACAAGCTGCTGTGCGTAGGGGTGGACCAGCACCTGTCATCATGGATCCTGGACTACCTCACTAACCGGCCACAGTTTGTGAGAACCCGGGACTGTGTGTCCGACACGATCATCGGTAGCACGGGGGCCCCACAGGGAACGGTTTTGGCTCCCTTCCTGTTTACCCTTTATACTGCGGACTTCTCACACAACACAACACACTGCCGTCTACAGAAGTTCTCTGACGACTCTGCGATCATCGGCCTCATCTCCAACGGAGATGAAGCTGAGTACAGAGGACTTATCCAGGACTTTGTGGACTAGTGCCATCGGAACTGCCTCCAGATCAACGCGAGGAAAACTAAGGAGCTGGTGGTGGACTGCCGCAAGCAAGGACAATCCCTCACAGCACCAGTAAACATACAGGGAACAGACATTGAGATGGTGACATCCTACAAGTACTTGGGTGTTCATCTGAACAATAAACTAGCTAAACTGTCATCTCTGCTGGAGTCCAAGTCCGAGTCCCACTCTATGCAGGACATACTGAACGCACTGAGGAGCTCATTTAGCAGCAGACTACATCATCCTAGGTGCGCAACTGAGAGGTTTCGCAGGTCCTTCCTACCTACGGCTGTCAGACTGTATAACCTAAGCAGGGCTGCTCGCAGAGATAGCAAAAAAAACGTGACAACCTAATAGTATTGAATGCAAAAGATGCAATAGACTCACACAAATGGTCCCCTCCAGTATACAACTAGGACAATATCGGTCGCTACGGAGGGTGACAATATGTACGGGTACATATTCATACTATGTAGGATAACTAAGCAGACGGTTATGCTGTTTATTCCATCTAGCTACAATGCTCCACACTGTGTGTTTATATATTTATATATGCATATGTATATTCGCTGCTCTTGTTTTTCTTGTCTTCTTGATTGTTGCTCTGAGTGTTGCTATCCCTGTGCTGTTGCAATCCTGGAATTTCCCCATTGTGGGACTAATAAAGGCTTATCTTATCTTATCTTATCTTCTTTGATATAAACTTCATGATTCTTGCATCCATTGAACTTGTGACTTTTTGGAGAGTTTCTGCTTGAATTTCTTTGCAAGATGTCAGAACAGCCTCAAACAGCTGCTGTTTTGATGTGAACTGCCTCCCACCCTCATAGATCTTTTGCTTGAGGGTGCTCTAAAGGTTCTCAATAGGATTGAGGTCAGGGAAGGATGGAGGCCACACCATGAGTTTCTCTCCTTTTACGCCCATAGCAGCCAATGACACAGAGGCATTCTTTGCAGCATGAGATGGTGCATTGTCATGCATGAAGATAGTTTTGCTATGGAAGACACGGTTCTTCATTTTGTACCATGGAAGAAAGTGGTCAGTCAGAAACTATATACTTTGTCGAGGTCATTTTTTTTGTATACTTTATTGATCCCCAGAGAGGAAATTGAGGGCATCCACCTGGATGGATGAAGCAGCCACAGTACGGTGCTATCCCTTTACCATTCACACACACATTCACACCTAGGGCCACTTTAGAGTCTCCAATTAACCTAACCTGCATGTTTTTGGCCTGTGGGAGGAAACCGGAGAACTCCTGGAGTAAACCCACCCAAACACGGGGAGAACATGCAAACTCCACACAAATCACTGTTGGTCATGGGCTGGGATCGAACCAGGGATCCCATGGCCAAGGGTGAGTTGCTGTGCTGCCGCAGTGCTAACCATTGCGCCACCGCACTGCCCCCATTTTCACACCTTCAGGGACCCTAAAGGGGCCTACCAGCTCTCTCCCCATGATTTCAGCCAAAAACATGACTCTACCACCTCCTTGCTGACGTTGCAGCCTTGTTGGGACATGGTGGCCATCCCCCAACCATCCATTGCTCCATCCATCTGGACCATCCAGGGTTGCATGGCACTCATCAGTAAACAAGACTGTTTAAAAATTAGTCTTCATGCATTTCTGGCCCCACTGCCACGTTTCTGCTTGTGAGCACTGGTTAGGGGTGGCCATATAGTAGGTTTATGCACAACTGCAAGCATCTGGAGGATCCTACACTTTGAGGTTTGTGGGACTCCAGAGGCACCAACAGCTTCAAATACCTGTTTGCTGCTTTGTAATGGCATTTTAGCAGCTGCTCTCTTAATCCGATGAATTTGTCTGGCAGAAACCTTCCTCATTATGCCTTTATCTGCACAAACCCATCTGTGCTCTAAATCAGCCACAAATTTCTTCAGTATGATGAGCACTCTAAGTTTTTTGAAATATCTAATGTTTTCATACCTTGTCCAAGGCACTGCACTATTTGACGCTTTTCGGCAGCAGAGAGAGCCTTTTTCTTTCCCATTGTGCTTGAAACCTGTGGCATGCTTAATAATGTGGAACACCCTTCTTTAGTAGTTTTCCTTTAATTGGGCTCACCTGGCAACTTAATTATGACAGGTGTCTGAGATTGATATCAGTGATCCAAAGAGCCCTGAGACACAATACCATCCATGAATTTAATTGAAAATAAAAAACTGAATGTTTATAACACTAAAATCCTATTTGCATAATAATTTGGAATGCGGTGTAATTGAACCAGAAAATTTATTGGTCGATTCATGGATCAAACTCCTGTTGTGAATTTTACCATTAAGCACCTTGCTAGAGAACAGCAAGTTATGCAAAAAGTACTGAAACACTGAACAGTTGGACATGTGCATTCAATACCCAGGTTATGGACGAGAAGTGCACGTGCCCTTAGCTTATCAAGCTGCCCGAGGTCCAGTGCGGTGATGTAGGTCTGAAAAGCCTTGAACCATCTAGGTCAAGGCACCAGTTGTTCTCCCGGGAGCTTGAGGAAGGAATGGAGTGGTGTTAAACATGCCTCCATGAGTTAATCCTCAATCGCTAAATGTTATGTATGGAAACACCTGGTGATGAATGAGGCAAGATGAAGTTGGCGAGCACAGCTTTACTGTTGTTGGAACACAGCGGTAACACGGCAGGCACCTGGCATGGGCCCCGATGTCAAAGAGGCCGTAACATGGTGGCCAGCCCACTGTATAGGGCAGTGCAGTGGCATGACAGGAAGTCCACATCACCAACACTGCACTTCACAATAAAGTGTCCTTTTTCCATCTACCACAACTGGGTCAACAGTTCATTAGTGACCAAAAACAGATTTTTATAACCACAGTTTCTATAAATAGTGTACTATAAAACTGAACGTTATCTCCCGGTGCTGTACAGATGCCTGCAAATGCACATCAGATGTGATAAGACTATCTGATGTCTATGGTGCCCTCAGCCTTGATGATCACTATAATAAACGGTCATGTGACTGCAAAGCAGTGCCGAGCATGGATCATCTAAACAAGTCTGAGCTATAAAACACTCCAGAATCCTCAGTTCACTGTCATCTTCTCTGTTTTACCCAAAACCTTAACTCAGTGTCATGCTTTACCTCATAACTGACTCTTTATTACTGTTGTTCAGCTTATTTTACGATAGTTTATTATGATACCCTCTATGGTAGGGTTCCTCCACCAGCATCATTTAGCTGCTATTGTTTCTGTTTATTACTCCCTTGTCCTGGACTTTGTTTGTGCTTTTTCATTCTTACATTCAGTTAATTTCACGTCGTTTAGCTCAGACTGCATCTGTCACCAGAGCCATTGGCTAATGAGCTGATTTCTTGGGTCCCTGGCTTGCACCTGACGCAGGAAGTCGTCCTCACAACTACAACATTGTTGATGATGGTCTCCCATGCTTTATGGTCCAAGGAGCTGGCCTTAGTGTGATTGAGGCTGAGGTTTTCAGTCATCCTAGATTTTCTTGGCCCATGTCCTTTTCTGTGCGTTGGATTCTCCAGGGCGTAGGTTGTTGCCGCCACAGGACTTGGTATGGTAGCCGGTCAGCGCTCATCCTGCAGACGTGGCCGAACCACCACAGTCTGCGTTTCTGGATTTGTTCTTCAATGGTCAGCTGTTGCTGGCATCGATCATGGATGGTGTTGTAGGCAATATGATGAAGGGGTAAACTCCAAGGATCTGATAGACAGCATATTTGAAAAATTTCAAGCTTGTTCAGGTACTCTTTGAGGATGGTCCATGTTTCAGAGCCATAGAGCAGGATAGGCAGAATCAGTGTGGAGAAGAGATGGATCTTGGTCCTTAGGGAGATGTTGGGCTTCTTCCAGACGCACCATTGAATCTCTGCTGTCGCTGCTACCATCTTCTGTTTGATTTGAACATCCTCGAGGTAGACCGTGGCTGGTGATCCAACCGTTGTGAGAACTTTCGTCTTGTCCACCCTGATGTTGAGGACAGAAGGCTGAGCGGAGCACATGATGTCATACAGAACATCTGTAGCCTCAGTGCTGTCATCAGCGAACATGAAATCTGCCATAAATCAGCATCACCCTTAATGTCCATCACAACAACAGATGAAATAACAGAAAAGGAAGGGTGGGGAGAACCGGGGCTCAGGTGCCTCTAAAGCAAAACGCAGCAAAACAGCTGTTCTGAGAAAGACTGCTTCAGCTGGGTGGACAATGGTGCTGCGATATTTAACCCCAGAGGTGTTTTCGCCAGCAGATATTTCATCAAGACCTCTGGGAACTGTGTCAGCATGTAGAAAAAGGGCAAGTCAAGACAAGCTCTGGAGGTGAGCAGGGGAGCTGGTGTTGCAGTCCGTATCGCATTCATTGATTTCTGCGTTTATTCTTAAAGGTTTTGCATTTCTATTCAGAACAGGTACGTAGAAAAAATTTGAGACAGTGGATTGGACTTTGTGTAACAAAAGAAGAGCAACAAACAGGCGATAAAACTGATAAAGATTAAACAGACTTACTCTACAGAGGAGATGGGATGGGACTTTGATGAGACCAGCTCTTTAGTCACCAGCCGTAGTAAAAGCTGTGCAAACACACACACACACACACACACACAGAGCAAAATATCATCCGCATATCTGTTTACTTAGCATCATTGATTTATTAATGAGTAACTGGGAGACAGCAGAAAGATAAAGATCAGGCCTGACCAACATTCACCTACTTCAGGGACATTGGTGTGAATCATGTGGCTCGTTTGGTTTTGGTGGTTAAAACACTCACCAACAGAGCAAGGAAGTCAGCAGTCATGAGCATGTAGAAGACCTGGTCCCAGCCTCGTGCAGACAGAAGTCCAGCCAGCAGAGGGCCCAGTGCTGCACCTGACAGTAGAAACATGGGCAGACATGTTTGTGTCTGCGGGTTTGAATGGACAGACAGACAGGACCACCTGAAGGAACGCTGCTGTACACGCCAGAGAAAGTGTGGAGAATTATTTCCCCTCTGCTGCTCTGTACAATACTGCACTGGTGCCACACAGCCATGGTCAGGGGTGAAAGATTATAAATAACTACCACAGTTGTATGATAGAAGTGATCAGAATTCAGAGCAGGGCAGCTGATGTTTAACCTGCTCAGAGAAGTCAGTCATGGTCAACGAGCAGCACTGACCTACAGACCCGGTCCCATCGATGATCGCAGTGACGGTAGACAGCGCCCTGGCATTACCTTTCAGACTCTTGTGGGTGCCCTGAAGACAAAGACAGACACAGCATTATCAACCAGTTTGAACTTAAATTCACCCTCTTCTTGAGGAAGAACTACATGTGTATCAATTGGGACTAGACTGACCCCTCCCAATAAATTCCATCAGATAAACCTCCTTTTTAGTAGGTTTATGACTTTGTTTTGCTCAAAACTGCCAATAACAACTTTGATGGATTCCAGACACATTCCAGCCTCCCACATGAGTAATAAACCTTCACAGCTTTTATGATTCCACAGAAGATTGATTGATGATGATTCCAAGCTGCTGCGCGCAGGGGTGGACCAGCACCTGTCATCATGGATTCTGGACTACCTCACGAACCGGCCTCAGTTTGTGAGAACCCGGGACTGTGTGTCCGACACGATCATCAGTAGCACGGGGGCCCCCCAGGGAACGGTGCTGGCTCCCTTCCTGTTCACTCTTTATACTGCGGACTTCTCACACAACACAACACACTGCCATCTACAGAAGTTCTCTGATGACTCTGCGATCGTTGGCCTCATCTCCAATGGAGATGAAGCTGAGTACAGAGGGCTTATCCAGGACTTCGTGGACTGGTGCCATCGGAACTGCCTCCAGATCAACGCGAGGAAAACTAAGGAGCTGGTGGTGGACTGCCGCAGGCATGGGCAGCCCCTCACAGTACCAGTAAATATACAGGGAACAGACATCGAGATGGTGACATCCTATAAGTACCTGGGTATTCATCTGAACAATAAACTAGACTGGTCACACAATACTGATGCACTCTACAAGAAGGGACAGCGCAGGCTGTTCCTGCTGAGGAGACTCAGGTCTTTTGGTGTACAAGGGGCGCTGCTGAAGTCATTCTATGACACGGTGGTGGCATCAGCCATCACTTTTGGAGTGGTCTGCTGGGGCAGTGGCATTACTGCAGCCGATAGGAAGAGACTGAACAAACTGATTAAGAAAGCTAGCTCTGTCCTGGGGCAGCGCCTTGATCCGATGGAGGAGATAGGAGAGAGAAGGACGGTGGCTAAACTGTCATCTCTGCTGGAGTCCGAGTTCCACCCTATGCAGGACATACTGGATGCACTGAGGAGCTCATTTAGCAGCAGACTACATCATCCCAGGTGCACAACCGAGAGGTTTCGTAGGTCCTTCCTACCAACGGCTGTCAGACTGTACAACCTAAGCAGGGCTGCTCGCAGAGATAGCAAAAAGACGTAACAAACTAATAGTTTTTTGAATGCAAAAGATGCAATAGACTTACACAATGGTCCTCTCCGGCATACAACTAGGAACTTACCGGTCGCTATGGAGGGTGAGAATATGTATGGGCACATAATCATACCATGTAGGATAACTAAGTAGACGGTTATGCTGTTTCATTCCATCTAGCAACAATGCTCTGCACTGTGTGTGTTTATATATTTACATATTTATTCCATCTAGCTACAATGCTCAGCACTGTGTGTGTTTATATACTTGCATATTTATTCCACCTAGCTGCAATGCTCCGTACTGTGGGTGTTTATATATTTACATATTTATTCCATCTAGCTACAATGCTCTGCACTGTGTGTTCATATATTCATATATTTATTCCATCCAGCTACAATGCTCTGCACTGTGTGTCTGTGTGTGTGTGTATATATATATATTTTATAGTAATACGTACATATGTATATTAGCTGCTCTTGCTTGTTTGTTTTTTTTTTTCTTGCCTTCTGATTGTTGCTCTGAGTGTTGCTATCCCTGTGCTGTTGCAATCCTGGAATTTCCCCGTTGTGGGACTAATAAAGGCTTATCTTATCTTATCTTATCTTAAGAGGACTTTTGTGGATCCACATTATCACTTCATGGGCAAAAGTGTGATCTTTCACTCTGAGGACTGCAGTCATGGCTGTGTTGTTCACCATGATGCTGCTGAACTGACTTGTTCATCTTCTACAGCGAACACCAACATCCAACATGCATACTGTGAAGATCCGTCACATGTTTAACCACTTATTATGAACATATAATACTAAATATGCTTACCAGATCAGCCGACACTGCAGTGGTGATGAGGGCATACGGTCCATTCACCAGACCCCCACACACTAACAGCATACCTGGGACACACACACACAGATCCAGCTATGCATTTTCACTCTAAAAAGCTAATTAAGCAATATTACATGAGAGGCAGTATGGTACCAGTGAACTGCAGGTGTGATACATCTGATGCCCTCGGTGTGACACTGTAGCCTTGAGTTTAATATTGCTTTCATACAACAGTTCCACAAGCACAAATTATTAAATGACAGCAAAACCCAACAAAATATGATGATTTGTTTAAGCAGTTATTTTGCACAGCTGAGAAAAAAAACATCCCTTCTAAATGTAGCCAGTAACTGTTGCTAAAATCTGAATCAGCATGAAGACGTCTGTTGTCGTTTCACACACATGTAAACAAATTAAATATTGTCAAGTGCAAAAGTGATGTGTTTATAAAACATATATGCCTGTTGAGTCGGTACTGCAGAAGACCCCAGATCAAAACGCAACCAATGCCGGTAGCTAGTAGTTAGCATGCTAGTGGTTTGACACACTTCACTCACTTTTCTTTGCATTTTCAGATGAAGCAAAGAGTCCATCACCACAAAGGTATTGTGGTTTGTTAATCGAGACAATAAAGCCAACTCTAACACTGCCTATCTTTTTAAACAGATGTGAAATAGCTTCACCATGTATATACAAGGGTAGACTGTAAGATGAATAAAGCTTTTTCAAAAGGGTGAGACTTCCAGGTCGGGTAAGATATCTTTTCAAACAGTGCCTCACTGTGAAAATTAAGAGATTCAATACAGTACTGCAAATCTCAGTGAGAGTTAATTGACAGTAAATTACTGTTAGTAATTAACGGTTACATGAAGACCTTTTAAGTGAAGTGACACATATCCAGTAAAATATTGGAGTCCAATTATCGTGGATTGTAGAACAAAGAGATCTGCACGTGGTTTTTTTTTTAGATCTCACCAATGCATTTGGTTCAGTTCTTCACAATATCCTATGGACAGCATTTAACTTCTTCTGTGTCCCACAAAATATCACAGAGTTAAGGTCCTGTCACACCTACAGTGGTGTGAAAAGTGTTTGTCCCCTTCCTGATTTCTCATTTTTTTGTATGCTTGTCACACTTAAATGTTTCAGATCATCAAACAAATCTAACTATGAGACAAAGATAACACAAGTAAACACAAAATGCAGTTTTTAAATGAAGGTGTTTATGATTAAGGGGAAAAAAAAAATCCAAACCTACATGGCCCTGTGTGAAAAAGTAATTGCCCCCTAAACCCCTAAACTGGTTGGGCCACCCTTAGCAGCAACAACTGCAATCAAGCATTTGCGATAACTGGCAGTGAGTCTTACAGCGCTGTGGCGGAATTTTGGTCCACTCATCTTTGCAGAACTGTTGTAATTCAACCACACTGGAGGGTTTTCGAGCATGAACCACTTTTTTAAGGTCATGCCACTGCATCTCAGTCAGATTCAGGTCAGGACTTTGACTACGCCACTCCAAAGTCTTCATTTTGTTTTTCTTAAGCCATTCAGAGGTGGACTTGCTGGCGTGTTTTGGATCTTTGTCCTGCTGCAGAACCCAAGTGCGCTTCAGCTTGAGGTCATGAACAGATGGGCGGACATTCTCCATCAAGATGTTTTGGTAGACAGCAGAATTCATGGTTCCATTTGTAACGGATGCCAACTAGTGCTGTTCGGCGTAGAACGTTAGTAAAAACCTCCCTCCCAAAGCCTCATACAGTATCGGTAGCGCTGAGCTATCGGTCGGACCTTTAGCTCAGCGCGATCGTGCTGTGTCTCCCATGCTCGAACTGTGTAGTTGACTGAGAGGTCGCGGGTTCGTGTCCCGTGTGGGGCGAACTGCGCAGGATGATCTCTGTCACACATTTACCACAGCAAGTCTTCCTGGTCCTGGAGCAGTAAAACAGCCCCAGACCATCACACTACCACCACCATATTTTACTGTTGGTATGACGTTCTTTTTCTGAAATGCTGTGTTACTTTTATGCCGGATGTAATGGGACACACACCTTCCAAAAAGTTCAACTTTTGTCTCATCAGTCCACAAAGTATTTTCCCAAAAGTCTTGGGGATCATCAAGATGTTTTCTGGCAAAACTGAGACAAACCTGTATGTTCTTTTTGCTCAGCAGTGATTTTTGTCTTGGAACTCTGCCACGCAGGCCATTTTTGTCCAGTCTCTTTCTTATGGTGGAGTCATGAACAATGAGCTTAACTGAGGCATGTGAGGCCTGCAGTTCTTTGGATGTTGCTGTGGGGTCTTTTGTGACCTCTTGAATGAGTCGTTGCTGCACTCTTGGGGTAATTTTGGTCAGCCGGCCACTCCTGGGAAGGTTCACCACTATTCCATGTTTTCATCATTTGTGGATAATGGCTCTCACTGTGGTTCGCTGGAGTCCCAAAACTTTAGAAATAGCTTTATAACCTTTTCCAGACTGATAGATCTCAGTTACTTTGTTTCTCATTTGTTCCTGAATTTCTTTGGATGGCATCATGATGTCTAGCTTTTGAGGATCTTTTGATCTACTTCATTTTGTCAGGCCGGTCCTATACAAGTGATTTTTTGATTGAGAACATGATAAACCACACTTAATTTATGTTTTAACTGGGAGGGGGGCAATCACTTTTTCACATAGGCCATGTAGGTTTGGATTTTTTTTTTTACCCTTAATAATAAACATCTTCATTTAAAAAGTGGATTTTGAGATTACATGTGTTATCTTTGTCTAATATTTAAATTTGTTTGATGATCTGAAACATTTACTATAAGTGTGACAAACATACAAAAAAATGAGAAATCGGGAAGGGGGCAAACACTTTTTCAATTCAAGACAATTTAGGCAGTGTTTGCCAAACATATGAAAAATTTGGAGAATACGCTGCCGTATGTCAAATCCGTTATGGGTAAGTGTAAGTTAAAAGCATGCTGAAGAACACTGAAGCACGCTGGTATATGGCGTTGTACACTGAGCTCCTCTGAAAATGTTCAGCTGAACATTTTCCAACATATCCAGCATATGGCTAAAACGTCCCGCATAAGCGGAGCATAAGTTGTAGGCAAGTTATACGTTCGTTCACACGTCACTTGTAAGCAACGCGCAAGCTACTCATAAGTCAAAATACGTTGAGATAAATGTCTAGCAAACCCCAAACTTATTTCTAACATGAGTAACGCTCTTTGAACCTATGTGTAACTTACTAAATCGGTTTCTAACTTACAGTTACCCTATAATGGCATATTTACAGTGTTGATTTACAGGAAGGAAACATATAGAACTCAGCTCAGCTGCTGCCTGCAGCACGCACGCACGCACACACACGCACACACACACACACACACACACACACACACACACACACACACACACACACACACACACGTACTTGTTCATAAAACAGGACCTGTCGGGGATGTGTCTGAGCACTTTCAAGCTACAGGATAAAGATCCAAATCACTGTTTAGCCCTCCCCCCCATCTTTATTTACCTTTGACTGCAGTCTGTACCATCAGCTGTCCACTGTTGTTCTGATAGATATGCCAAAATATCAGAACACCGGAAGAGGAGGATCCAATCAACTGATCGCCTGAAGCACAGAGCTCAGCTGTTTTCCATGATAAATCACACCTTTTCATGTGATAAATCACATCTGATGTTCCTGACATCTCACATCAGCTTTTTAGGCGTGACCGACCTGACAGATTTGACAGCTTTGCGATGGTCTTTGGAGGGGAGAATCATCTGGGTTGAACAGAGATGATCTCTCCCACACCTAGGATTGAGAAAGCGGGAAGCAGCAGGACTGAGCAGCAGCACTGAGCAACAGGACTAAATACTACCTGTTCAAGAGGCAATAGAACTTCAATTCTTCACCTGTGGCTAGTTCTGGACTTTTGGAGGCGATTTGATTGACACTTGGCAGTGGATTGGTGGCTTGGGGGAAGATTCTGGTGGATTTAGAATTGGGCCTTTCTGCCTTAGAAGCAGACAGGCAGCCATTACTACTAGGCCTCACAGGCAGCCACCAACAACAGGCTCCACAGGCAGCCACCATCACCAGGCAAGCAGCCACGACCATCAGGCTCCACAGGCAGCCGCCACCACCAGACTTCACAGGCAGTTACTACCACCGGGCCCTGCAGCCACCTCCATCAGGCTTCAGGCCTGGCACCAGGCCTTACATGCATTCCTGTTGTTGTTGTTGCTTGAATTTTTCATCAACACCGGAACAGTCTTGGAAACAGACTCTTGTCTCCTTGTCCACTACAAATTATTGCAAAACTGCAGCAAAATGCCACCTAAGCCAAAAGCAGAGGCCAAATCCAAGGAGGAATATGTGTCCCTCGCACAGGTAAATGACTTACTGCAACAGCAAAAAGAACTGTTTTCTGCATCGTTAAACCAGCAACAGGAAACTTTCAAAAGCCTCATCAAAGTGATCATGGACTCAGCTAATGCAAGAATGGACACGATGACGAGAGAGTTGCAGGACATTAAAACCAGTCTACAGTTCACTCAAAAAGAAGTAGATGACATAAAAGCCGATTTGTCTAAACAAGCAGACCGCAACAATGTGCTGCAATCAGATGTTTCTAAAGTGTGTGACAGTCTGTTGACTATCACTGACAAATTTGAATATCTGGAAGGACAGTCCCAGAGAAATAATCTAGTCTTTGATGGTGTTGTGGAGGCACCAGGAGAGACCTTGGCTGACAGAGAAGATTAAAAATATTCTCATGGAGAAATTACAGTTACCACCAGGGATCGAGATGGAGAGAGCCCACCGCACCGGGAAACCTGGAGGAGAAAGACCGAGGCCCATTGTGGTCAAGTTCCTGCGGCACAAGGACAGGATGACCATTCTTCAAAGAGCCAAGTCCCTCAAAGGAACAAAAATCTTAAGTAGGCTATGTCCCCCCGTGCTCTTGCAGCTTTCAGCTCTGGCATTAATTCTTTTCTCTTCCTTCTTACCAAATCAGTGAAGTCATCATTGATGATTTGGTAAGAAGGAAGAGAAAAGAATTAATGCCAGAGCTGAAAGCTGCAAGAGCACGGGGGGACATAGCCTACTTAAGGTATGACAGACTCATTATTCACCCACGCCATCCCCGTAACAGTACACCAAAATCAATGGAGCCAAAAATCAACCAGAAGTGATTGACATTTCATTATCAACTTAGAGATATACAAACTGTGCATTTGTTTCCATTGACTGGAATAATTAAGATGCAAACTTTTATAGGAAACAACCTCATTTTTAAAGGGTACGAATATACTGAGCATAAGCCACACAGTGTTGAATATGAAACCGATCCTGAAAATCACTTTTTCAGCAGTATAAAACATCAGTGTAAATACTTTAGCTCAGACCAACTAAAAAATACAATTTCTGACCAATCATTGTCAATAATACACTTTAATAGTAGAAGTCTCAACACGAATTTTTCCAAAATCCAGGACAGTTTGTTGCAATGTAACAAATTTTTCTGCTGTTGCAATTTCTGAGACTTGGCTAAAAAATGACCAACTTCATACAGTGCAAATGAGAGGCTATAATTTATATACCACAAGCAGGTCAAATAAAGGGGTGGTGGTGTTGCTTTATACATCAGGTCCTGCTACCAAAGCCAAGTTGTAGATAATATGTCTTTTGAAATGGAAAACATCATGGAGTGTGTAACTGTGGAATTAATTACAACTACAAAAAAACATCATAATAAGTTGCATTTATTGAGCACCAGGTACCGATATCGACATTTTCAAAGAAAAATTGTCTGAGCTTTTCAGTGCAGTAGGTAATAAGAAGCTGGTATTTATTTGTGGAGACTTCAGTATTGACTTATTAAATCCAAATGACCAGATCCAAATAAGTGAATTCATAAATTCCATGTTTTGTCTGGGTTTCTACCCTTCAATAACATAGCCCACTAGAATAACAACACATTCAGCAACGCTTATTGATAACATTTTCACAAATGTCACTGAGGGGAATGTAACTGCTGGCCTTATTGTCAACGATGTGACAGAACATCTGCCCGTTTTTGTTTCTTCACACACTGGTGGAACACAGAACGTTGAAATAGATCAGGTTTTTAAACGACTTGTAACAGAAACCGCAATCAACAATCTTAGAAATGATCTAAAAATACAAGACTGGAGCCGTGTTTATGTTGACGACATTGATACAGCACATGGAGAATTTGTCTCCATTTTATCACAACTATATAATAAACACTGCCCTCTAGTGGTAAAGGAAACTAAAGTTAAATCCAGAGATGAGCCTTGGATCACCAACGGCCTGCAAAATGCTTGTAAAAAGAAAAACTTGTTATACAAAAAGTTTCTGAAATTAACAACTGTGGAAGCAGAAAAGAAATACAAGACTTATAAAAATAAACTCATTAGTATTTTAAGATCGAGTAAAAAAAACATATTACAGTAAATTATTGGAAAATAACAAAACTAATACATGTAATATATGGAAGGTGTTAAATAATATAACAAAGAGAGGAAAACTAAATTCCAACCACATCTCTTATTTAAATTCAGAAAATGGAATAATCAATGAAAATAGCTTGATCTCCAACACGTTTAATGAATATTTTGTTAATATAGGAAAAAAGATCGCCAACTCCACTGTATCATCAGCAAGTACAGGTGGCGCTGACAATGTCGTCAACATAAACGCTTACTCAATGTTTATGAAAGAAACAGATGAAAAAGAAATTCTTGACATTGTTAACAAATTCAAAGACAAAAACTCAACTGATTGTAATGATTTCAGTATGTTCTTGGTTAAATGTATTATTGATTGTATTGTTAAACACTTCACTTTCATATGCAACATGTCACTTACTGCTGGTACATTTCCAAAGAAAAAGAAAATAGCAAGAGTTGTTCCTCTGTATAAGACTGGTGACAAACACTCATTGTCAAACTACAGACCCATCTCCTTGTTACCTCAGTTCTCCAAAATACTGGAAAAAATATTTGTTAAGAGACTAAATGATTTCATTGATAAGCACAATATACTCTGTGAACAACAGTATGGATTCAGGAAGAACTGGACCACCTCACTGGCACTCAAGGACTTTGTTGAACAGATTACGGATGCAACAGATAGAAGAGAATACACAGTTGGAATATTTCTGGACTTACAAAAGGCATTTGATACAGCTGACCATAAATTACTCCTCAGTAAATTACATAAGTATGGGACTTCCGGTTATGGCTGCCACGTAGGACGGACGTGTCTCGCTCTGCTCTGCTCCTGGAGAAAAAAAATCGGCAAATAACTCTCTCATTTGGGACAGAACGTATCCCAGCATTTGGGCGAGGATATGTCGGCGAAGCCTAAGGCTGGAAAACCAGGAAAAGGAAAAAGCGAGCCGCCGAAACAGTCCAAATTAACGGACTTTCAGGTCTGTGACGCAGCAAACAAGGCTCCATATATGGCGGAGGAGGCTGGCGGCGGTGCGATTTCTGCGGGGAATGGCGCAGATGCGCTGATGGCTGCCATGAGTTCAATGAGAGCGGACTTTTCCTCTAGATTTGATGGGATTATGACAGCGCTGGAAGGAATAAGAAAGGAATTGGGTGACTGTGTAGAACGAACGGCGCAGATGGAGCTCCGTCTCGCTAGTGCTGAAGATGACGTCACCCGTCTTCAATTAAAGGTGCGCACTTTGGAAAAAAAAAAATAAATCTCTGGAAGATAATATTTTGGATTTGGAATCTCGGTCGAGACAGAATAATTTGAGGCTGGTGGGTCTTCCAGAGGAATCAGAAGGTCGGGACGTATGTTCCTTTCTGGAAAAGTGGATTCCGGAGGTGCTGGGCAGCGAGGAGTTGCAATCAGCAGTGGTTCTGGAAAAAGCACATCGTATTGGCCCACGGAGAGATAAGGGACCGCCGAGGACCTTAATTATGAAGTTTCTAAGCAACAGAGACAGGATGAAGATCTTCAACGCTGCACGTGCTAAAGGAGAGATTAAACACCAGGACCAGCAGGTGCGGTTCTACCCAGATTTGGCCACAGGAATCCAGCAATTGAGGAAGCAGTTTGATCCCGTACGTAAGGAGCTGCGCAACCTTGGGATTCGTCATGGTGTAATCTATCCTGCGAGACTGCTGACCACGTATGAGGGCAGAACCCACATCTTCAAGACCCCAGAGGAGGCGCAGGAGTTCATCAAGAAGATCAAAGAAGAAGAAGAGACTGGTGGGAGCTAAGCATGAACAAAATATAAGGTAGAATAATTAAGCATTTGCACAGGCATCTGACTGACTTGAAGTAAATAGTAAGTTTACAAAATATAGATTGTATTATATATTAAAAAAAAACAAAACAAAAACAAAACAAACAAAAAAAAAAAAACTATGATGTACAAAGTTGTTAAAAATTTTGGAGTTAAGTTGGAAAACTACAGAGGAGAGTTAATGTTACGTCATTAAAAGCAGTAGAGTTAGGGTGATTGGGAGGATGAAGAAGGAGTGGCTTAGGCTGTTCCCCGTGGGTGTGGAACGGTCGATGGCTATATCGGGAGACAGAATTTTTCTTTTGATTTTGGGGGGTTTGCCACAAGTGTGGGAAGGGGAAATTTGTTTGTGTGTAGTTTGTAGGATGAATGTTCAACCACTCATGTTTTTGCTTCTCTGTATGAGCATGTTTACACTGCAAGGTAATCCCAAACTCTCTATTGATCATGGACCAAAGTGTTAATCTTAATTTAACTTCATGGAATTGCAGAGGTCTACAAAATTTAAAAAAACTTAAACAAGTTATGAATAAAATAAAGGACATGGGTTCAAGAATTGTGTTTTTACAAGAAACTCATCTGATAGAGGAGGATGTTAAAAGAATTAGGAGTAGATGGCAGGGAAGTGTATTCACCTCTTCATTTTCATCCCGAGCCAGGGGAGTTATGACTCTCATACATAAATCAGTTCCTTTTCAAGTGAAAAATGTAATTGGAGACAAATTTGGAAGATATGTAATCATTCAAGGTTCTTTGCTATTAGAAAATATAAATCTTGTGAACTTATATGGTCCCAATATAGATGACCAGAAGTTCTTTGCTAATTTATTTCTCATCTTATCATCACTTACAGGGCAACATATAATAGCAGGGGATTTTAATTGTACATTGAATCCAGGTGTGGATAGATCAACAGGACTGGATTGTACGCACATTGGATGTAGGATGACTATTAATCATTTTATGAAAGAATTGAGATTGTTAGATATATGGAGAGAAATGAAACCACAAGTTAAAGCCTATTCTTGTTATTCCAGTACCTACAAGACATTCTCACGTATTGATTATTTTTTGATTTCCACAGAATTAAGGTCCAAGATTCAAAACTGCTTTTATGATAACATCGTGATCTCTGATCATGCACCCTGTTGTCTAATATATGTAGATAAAAAATTGATAAAGGAATCAGGTAGATGGCAATTTCAGCATAAATGGCTTCAGGATGAGGAATTTGTCAAGTATATAGAAAAACAGATAGACGAGTTCTTTGACATCAATACTACACAAACATCAGCATGTGTAAAGTGGGAGGCTTTCAAAGCTTTTATTAGGGGACATATTATTAGTTATACAGGATCAAAATCTAAGAAGACTCGAGAGGAGAGAGCTAAATTGGAACATAAAATAAAAAATTTTCAGGAAAAAGTGTATGCAGGAAGTGACCCAAGGTTGGAGAATGAATTACTGATTTTGAGAGCTGAATACGACAAAAAATCAGCGAATAGAGCTGCCTCGAGTCTTCTAAGATTGAAACAATCTTTTTATGAACAAGGTGAAAAATCAGGAAAATTATTAGCATGGCAGATTAAACAATTGGAAATTAAAACACCAATTACCAGTATTATAAGTAACGGACAGGTAGTTATAGATCCTTTAGAAATTAATAGAGCCTTTAGAGATTACTATGAAAAATTATATGATACCAAAAATGAACCTGATTTAACAAAACTAAATGGGTTTTTGAACGAACTATCTATACCGTGTATTCCAAATGAAAACAGGGAGATATTGGAGTCTAAAATTAGTCAAGAAGAAGTTGGGCTAGCCATTGATAATATGAAATCAGGAAAAAGTGCAGGACCAGATGGTCTTCCAGTTGACCTTTATAAAAAATTTAAGAATAAATTAATAAAACCTTTTTTGGAAATGGTTTTAGAAGCATTTCAAAATAATAATTTACCATCATACATAAATAATGCCTTAATTATACTGCTGCCAAAACCAGGTAAGCCCTCTAATAAATGTGAAAATATGAGACCAATAAGCCTATTAAACGCCGACCTTAAGATAATCTGTAAAATTTTAGCAAGACGAATACAAGAAATTTTACCAAATATTATTAATCGAGATCAGAATGGCTTTATAAAGGGTAGACAAGGCTTCCATAATGTAAGAAGACTATTTAATATTATTTATTTTAATAAAGAAGCACCGGATACAGCTCTCCTATCACTGGACGCCGAAAAGGCCTTTGATAGAGTTGAATGGCCCTTTCTTTTTGAAGTCCTACAAAGGTTTGGACTTGGAAATAATTTCATAAAATGGGTTCAAATAATATACAATAATGCTACAGCAGAAATCCTAACAAATAACAATATTTCAAAACCAATAAAAATCAATAGAGGATGTCGACAAGGCTGTCCACTTTCACCTTTACTGTTTACTATGGCAATTGAACCTTTAGCGATAGCGATACGTTTACATTCACAAATATATGGAATTAAAGTTGGACCAACAGAACATAAAATCTCCCTGTACGCCGATGACATAATTTTGTTTATGTCGAATCTAAAAAAATCAATTCCAACCTTGTTGAATTTAATAAAGAATTTTGGGGAAATATCAGGATATAAAATAAATAAAACTAAATCTTCAATATTAATGCTAAATGAGACCCAGAGAAATTACCCAGCCCCTGAGGTAAATCAATTCAATGTTGTAAATCAGTTTAAATATTTAGGAATCCAAATTATGCCTAAGCTAGAATCAGTCGCCAGTGTCAACTATGAAGCCTTAATGTCAGATATCAATGAGTTAACTCAGAGATGGATGTCACTACCAATGTCGATGATCGGGAGAATCAATATACTTAAAAGTAATATTTTACCTAAAATACTTTATTTATTTCAATACATTCCCTTATCACCACCTTTAGATCTATTCTCAAGAATAAAAAAAAAGTTAGTGGAATTTATATGGAACAACAGGAGGGCTAGATTACGTCTGTCTTTATTATATTTACCATTTGATCGTGGAGGTCTGAAATGTCCAAATTTTATGTTGTATTATTGGTCGGCACAACTGAGGTCTATGACATATTATTTTTCATCAAATGATCTCCCTCACTGGACTGAAATGGAATCATACAATTTACCTTTACCTCTTCCCATATTCATATACTCAGATTCGGCAAAAAAATTACAAAAACAAGTTAAAAATCCATTTGTAAAGCATATGATCAAAATATGGTGTGAAGCTAAAAACTATTTAAAAGAACCACAGTTATTGTCACAATTTAGTCCAATATGGGGTAATCAATATTTTAAACCAGGGAGAGCGGACGCTGTATTTAAAGTATGGAATTTAAAAGGGATACAAAAGATTCAGGATTTATATTTGCCATGTGCAGACAACATAATGTCTTTTGAAGAGCTGAGGATCAAATTTAATCTCAATAGAACACATTTTTTTAAATATCTTCAACTTAGAAACTTTATTCGATCAAATCAAAATAAAGCTCTCACTCGACCTATTTATTCATCCTTGGAAAAAATGATGATGAAAGATAGTAAAAGAAAGGGTATTATTTCAGAGTTTTATAACTCACTGACACTATCTTCAAGTGAAAATTCACTGAAAAGATTAAACTACTGGAAAGAAGATCTGCAAACTGAAATTTCAGAGGAACAATGGGAATTGGCTTGTACAGAAGCTCAAACCAAATCAATAAATGCACGCCTTAAATTGATACATTTCAAATGGTTAATGCGGATGTATGTTACACCGGAGGAGTTAAATAGATATAACAAAAATATACCAGATACGTGCACAAAATGCATGGAAAGTAAAGGAACCCTATTTCATTGTTTATGGGAATGTAGATTAATAAGAATGTTTTGGGAAGAGGTGAGGGTAACAATTGAAAAAATAATCTCAAAACAAATCATATTGAATCCTAAACTGTTTTTGTTGGGTCTGTACCCAGAAAAGCATAATTTTAATAAAAGTGAAAGAACATTCATAGACCTCAGTTTGCTTAATGCCAAAAAATGTATTGCACTATTATGGAAAAAGACTCATAGACCAGATGTGACTCAGTGGTTAAGACAGATGTTAACAAACCTTCCATTAGAAAGAATAACATATATACTAAAATCAAAGGAAATTGTGTTTGAGAATATATGGAGACCTTTTATTGATTATGTAAAAAATTTAAACATAACTCTTGAAGAAGAAGGTGAATGATGTGTGTGGACCTTGTAAATTCCAAACTGGTGAACATAATATGTATACTTATGTAATGGATTGTCTAGACTAAACAGAGGAGCATTGTTGAAGACTTGATTTTGTTGGTGGTTGTTGGTGTTTTTAGTGCATTTTTTTTTTTTTTTTTGTAGTACTTTAGTGTTAGTGTTTGATTGTTTGTATCATGTTTAAAAAAAAAAAAAGGTTCAATAAAGATATTGTGGAAAAAAAAAATTACATAAGTATGGCATCAGAGGAATTGCTTTTGACTGGTTACACAGCTATTTAGAAGACAGATATCAATATGTTCATGTGAATAATACAGACTCTGAGTTGCTGAAGATGACGTGTGGGGTACCACAGGGTTCTGTGCTTGGTCCATTGCTGTTTATTTTGTATATTAATGATTTATGTTCTGTGTCTAAATTGCTCAAGTGTATTTTATTTGCAGATGACACAACTTTTTTTTGTAGTGGAGAAAATCCTAAGCAACTTCTGGATTCAGTAGAAAATGAACTTAAACAAATCAATCAATGGTTCACTGCCAATAAATTATCTAGTCACCTTGGAAAAACAAAATGTATAATATTTGGAAACCGCAAATTATATAATCACAGAAAAATTAAAATAAACAATGTTGAAATTGACACAGTTTTTGAAACCAAGTTCCTAGGGGTCATTGTTGATAACAAACTAAACTGGAAATCACACATAAATTACGTCAAAACTAAAATGTCTAAATCCATTGCCGTACTGTATAAAGTTAAGGAGCTTCTGTGTCAGAAATCTCTTTGCATTTTATATAATTCACTGATAGTTCCTTATATGACATACTGTGTGGAGATCTGGGGAAACGCATATAAAACAAACACAAACTTAATCTTTCTACTACAGAAATAAGCCGTACGCATTGTATCAAAGAAACCTTATCGTGAACCAACAAATCCAATATTCATTCAATTACATCCTCTTAAATTTAGAGATCTGGTAGATTATAATGTCATTCAAATCATGTACAAAGCAAATAATAACCAATTACCTGTAAATATTCAGAGACTGTTTAAAAAAAGGGAAAGAAAATATGAGCTAAGAGGTAACTCTGTTTTTAATAAGCCAAAGGTTAGAACAAATGCAAAGTATCATTGCATGTCTGTCACTGGAGTTAAACTGTGGAACTATTGCTCTGAAAATATTAAAACATGTTCAACTCTGAAGCAATTCAAAAAATTGTACAAAGATGAGAAAATCTCCCAGTATCTCACTGTAAATGCTGCGAGATAAATTTGTAATAACTTAAAGGGTTTTTTGTCTACTTGTTCTATTTGATTTTCTTTGCTGATTTTGGGTAAGACTTAACCTCACATTGAAAGGAGTCAGTTGAGGTGGTATGGGCATCTGATTAGGATGCCTCCTGGACGCCTTCCACTTGAGGTGTTTCAGGCACGTCCCACTGGGAGGAGACCCCGGGGCAGACCCAGGACTCGGTGGAGAGACTATGTCTCCCAGCTGGTCTGGGAACGCCTTGGTATCCCCTCTGAAGAGCTGGAGCAGGTGGCTGGGGAGAGGGAAGTCTGGGCTTCTCTGCTTGAACTGCTGCCTCCGTGACCCGGACCTCCGGAAAAGCGGTAGAAGATGGATGGATGGATGGGTAAGACTTAAATTTTTATGTTATTGATTTTATAATTGAAAAGGGGTAGGCACTATATAAGCACTAGCTTCAGCCTACACCCTTCCGGTTGTTCTTTTGTGTGTTCTTATTGTATTGTATGTGTTTATTATTATTCATTATTATTATTATTATTATTCATTATTCGTATCATTCATTTATTATTATTATTATTATTATTATCACCGAATAAAAAATAAATTCAATTCATTCATGGATTGGGAGGCTACAGCAGTTTGGCATGACTGCACAATGCAGAAATTAGACTACTGCCGCGCATAAGTTGTGAATGTCGGCAACACGCTAAACATTCATTGGTTTAAGTTATTTATAAGTTATGGAAATATTCTATATAAGTTATCAACACTTGGTTCCTCTCTTCAAAAAAGGGGACCGGAGGGTGTGCTCCAACTTTAGAGGGATCACACTCCTCAGCCTCCCTGGGAAGGTCTATGCCAAGGTACTGGAGAGGAGAGTCCGGCCGTTGGTCGAACCTCGGATTCAGGAGGAGCAATGTGGTTTCCGTCCTGGCCGTGGCACATCGGACCAGCTCTTTATCCTCTCGAGAATTGTCGAGGGTTCGTGGGAGTTTGCCCAACAAGTTTACATGTGTTTTGTGGACTTGGAGAAGGCATTTGATCACGTCCCTCGTGGTTTTTTGTGGGGGGTGCTTCGGGAGTATGGGGAATCGGGCTTGTTGTTATGAGCTATTCGGTCTCTGTATGACCGTTGTGAGGGTTTGGTTCGTATTGCCAACACTCGGTCGGACTCATTCCCAGTGAGAGTTGGAATCGGCCAGGGCTGCCCTTTGTCACTGATCCTGTTCATAATTTTTATGGACAGGATTTCTAGGCGCAGCCAGGGAATGGAGGGTGTCATGCTTGGTGACCACAGGATCTCATCTCTGTTGTTTGCAGATGATGTTGTCCTGTTGGCTTCATCAACCAATGACCTACAGCTCTTGCTGGGACGGTTTGCTGCTGAGTGTGAAGCGGCTGGGATGAGAATCAGCACCATCACGTCCAAGTCCATGGTCCTCAGCCGGAAAAAGGTGGATTGTCCTCTCTGGGTTGGGGACAAGCTCCTGCCCCAAGTGGAGGAGTTTAAGTATCTTGGGGTCTTATTCACAAGTGAGGGGAAAATGGGGCGAGAGATTGACAGATGGATCGGAGCAGCATCTGCAGTGATGCGGACGTTGTACTGGTCTGTTGTGGTGAAGAGGGAGCTTAGTTCTAAGGCAAAGCTGTTGATTTACCAGTCAATCTACGTATGTTCCTACTCTCACCTATGGTCACGAGCTTTGGGTAATGACCGAAAGAACGAGATTGCGGATACAAACGGCTGAAATGAGCTTTCTCTGTAGGATTGCTGGACTCACCCTCAGAGATAGGGTGAGGAGCTCAGTCATCCGGGAGAGGCCCAGAGTAGAACCGCTGCTCCTCCACATTGAAAGGAATCAGTTGAGGTGGTATGGGCATCTGATTAGGATGCCTCCTGGACGCCTCCCACTTGAGGTGTTTCGGGCACGTCCCACTGGGAGGGGACCCCGGGGCAGACCCAGGACTCGGTGGAGAGACTATGTCTACTACAAGAACTAGCTGACACTGCAGAACGGGGAACTCGCTGGCTGTGGATCAAGAGAAAGGATGCCATCTGGGCTACCAAGACTAGCTAACCACAGGACACTCACCCAGAATTGATTAACCTGTGGTGGGCCTGCTTCAGTGGAGGGTGTCTTGTGATTAAAAGGTCGAAATACCCTGTGATGCTGAGGTACACAACTGATGTGTCCTCGTGGTTGCAATGTCACTTGGCGGTTTTCTTCAAGTGACTCTCCCAACAGCTGCAGATAAGGGGTTACAACATCCAGCCCTTTTACATGAACTGGAATCCCTATTGTCCAATCAAACTGATTGGTCAGAACTGTTGTATAAGTCAGGATATTGTCAGGCTAACAGATCTCAGCTGTAAATATCGTATACTCTAATGTTCGACTGATATACAGTAAAAACACAACAGAAAATCCACATATTAAATAAACTAGGAGATGCCCAGAAAACAGCAATGCATGAAACCTCAAACCTGAGTATGAAATCAGGCCAAATGACGATGTTTCATTTCTGCAGTAAATTTGTAAATAGCATGGGGGTCTGGTGCTATGTGGATCAGGTGGCGATCGAAGGCGGAGACCTTGGCAGTCTGATCCCAGGCTTCCTAAACTGGCTTTTGGAACATGGAATGTCACCTCTCTGGTGGGGAAGGAGCCTGAGCTGGTGCATGAGGTTGAGAGATACCGTCTAGATATAGTCGGCCTCACCTCAACACACAGCTCTGGTTTCGGAACAAGTCTCCTGGAGACAGGCTGGAGCTTGGCCTACTCTACAGTTGTCCCGGGTGAGAGGTGACGAGAAGGGGTGGGTATTCTTGTATCCCCCCCACCTTGTGGCCTCTATATTGGAGTTTTCCCCGGTGGACGAAAGGGTTGTTTCCCTGTGCCTTCGGGTTGGGAAATGGGTCCTGACCATCATTTGTGCCTATGCACCAAATGATGGTTCAGAGTACCCACCCTTTTTGGAGTCACTGACTGGGGTGCTGGAGGGTGCTCCTCTTGGAGACTCCATTGTCCTACTGGGGGATTTCAACACATGTGGGCAATGACAGTGAAACCTGGAAGGGGGTGATTGGAAGGAACGGCCTGCCCGGTCTGAACCCAAGTGGTGTTCAGTTATTGGACTTCTGTGCTAATCACAGTTTGTCCATAACGAACACCAAGTTCAAGCATAAGGGTGTCCATATGTGCACCTGGCACCAGGACACCCTAGGTTGCAGGTCGACGATCAATTTTGTTATTGTGTCATCAGACCTACAACTGTCGACCTCCGTCGGTCTATGATGACCATGGAAGAGAATCCTAAACGTCTACTCTGCTGGAACAGTACCGCCTGTGGCTGAACAGGCCGATGCGCGAATGGCAGTCCCTGTCACACAGGTCGCACTTGTGGGTGATCTCCGTGCTGCTGGGTCTGTGGCGGTTCTTCCTGCGGGTCCTTTTTTCATCTGCTGCAGCAGTCAGTCTCTCTTCACCCGCCTTGAGCTGTCTGGTCAGGGTGCCTCTCCATTTGGAGCGGTCCGTTGCAAGGTCCTCCCAGCGCTCTGTGTTGATCTCCAGTGCCTTCATGTCTCTCTTGCAGATGTCTCTAAAGCGCAGATGTGGGCGGCCAACGTCTCTCCTGCCAGTTGCCAGTTCTCCGTAGAGGACGTCTTTGGGTATTCTGCCATCCTCCATACAGTGAACGTGGCCTAGCCAGCGGAGCCTGCGCTGCCTGAGTAGAGTAAACATGAAGGGAAGGCCGGCGCGGGACAGAACTTCTGTGTTGGGCACTTTGTCCTGCCAGGATATGTCCAGGATGTGGCGAATGCAGCGCAAGTGGAAGGAGTTCAGTCTCTTTTCCTGCCGGGCGTATGTTGTCCACGTCTCACTCCCATAGAGCAGTGTGCTGATGACGCAGGCGTTGTACACTGCCATCTTCGTCTTGACAGAGAGTTTGGGATTCTCCCACACTCGTGTGGTGAGGCGAGCGAGTGTGAAGGCTGATTTTCCAATCCTCTTGTTGATCTCTGTATCGAGGGAGAGGCTGTTGCTAATCGTGGACCCCAGGTACGTGAACTGATTCACGACCTCCAGCTCGTAGTCGTCGATGGTGATGGTTGGTGGTGCTTCCGTGCCTTGCACCAAGACGTTAGTCTTCTTCAGGCTGATGGTAAGCCCGAAGTCCTTGCATGCCTGGGAGAAGTGGTCCATCAGGATCTGAAGCTCCTGCTGTGTGTGGGTTGCGACTGCAGCGTTGTCTGCGAACAGCATGTCTCTGATTAGAGCCTCGCGTACTTTGGTTCTGGCTTTCAGGCGGGCGAGGTTGAAAAGCCTGCCGTCAGATCTTGTGTGCAGGTAGATTCCCTCTGTTGCTGTGCTGAAGGCATGCCTCAGGAGCATAGCAAAGAAAATCCCAAAGAGGGTTGGCGCAAGTACACAGCCCTGTTTCACTCTGCTGCGTATGTTGAATGGCTCTGAGACGTTGCCATCGTGCTGCACTATCCCCTGCATGTTGGTGTGAAACGATTCGATGAGGCTTTGCAACTTTGGTGGGCATCCTATCTTTGGCAGGATCTTGAAAAGGCCCTCTCTGCTGACCAGATCGAACGCTTTGGTGAGGTCGATGAAGGCAACGTACAGGGGCATGTTCTGTTCTCTACATTTCTCCTGGAGTTGGCGGATGGAGAATATCATGTCTACCGTCGATCGCTCAGCGCGGAAGCCACACTGAGACTCGGGGTAGACACGTTCGGCAAGCTTCTGTAGACGAACGAGAACAACTCGTGCGTAGACTTTGCCAACAACGCTGAGGAGGGAGATGCCCCTGTAGTTGTTGCAGTCGCTTCTCTCCCCTTTGTTTTTGTAGAGGGTGATGATCTTGGCGTCCCTCATGTCCTGTGGTACGGCACCTTCCTTCCAACACTGGCAGAGGACGTCATGCAATGGCAGCAGTAGGGCGGTCTTGCAGTGCTTGATCAGGTCAGGGGGTATGCCGTCGTTGCCGGGTGCCTTGCCAGCGGCCAAGCTATCAATGGCCTTGCTGAGTTCGTCGATGGTTGGCTCGGCGTCAAGTTCGTCCATGGATGGCAGGCAGTCGATGGCATCAAGGGCTGATGGTGTCATGGTGTTCTGTCTGGAGTAGAGGTCGGAGTAGTGTTCCACCCATCTCTCCATCTGCTTGTTCTTTTCTGTGATCATCTCCCCAGTGGAGGATTTGAGGGGGGCCGTCTTGCTCTGAGCCGGACCAAGTGCTTTTTTGATGCCATCGTACATACCACGGATGTTCCCTGTTATGGCAGCGGTTTGAATGTCTTGGCTGAGCTGAGTCCAGTACTCGTTGGCACAGCGCCGAGCAGTCTGTTGAACTTTGCTTCTCGCAGCCCTGAGAATCTGGAGATTCTTCTCGTTTGGGTACTTCTTGTACTCAGCAAGTGCTGAGCGCTTGGCTTCAATGACGGGGGTCATCTCGGTCAACTTGGCATCAAACCAGTCCTGTGACTTCGAGGTCTTCGTCCCAAAGGTAGCCAAGGCTGTGCGGTGGATGGTGTTTCGCAGCTCTTCCCACTTCTGCTTTGCAGATTCTCCTTCTTGTGGTACACCAAGTTCCTTCTCAAAGGTGGAGGCAAACTGCTCAACAAGTTCTGGTTGAGCCATCGTGCTGGTGTCAATCCGTGCCTTTCCAGGCTGTCTAGCATGATGGAATTTCTTCAGCTGCAGCTTGACCTTGCAACACACCAATGAATGGTCTGTGTCGCAATCTGCACTATGGAACGAATGGGTGATTAGCACGTTCTTCAGTGAGGTGCGCCTGGTCAGGATCAAGTCCAGCTGGTGCCAGTGCTTCGAGCGCGGATGTTGCCACGAAACCTTGTGTTGGGGCTTGGTCTTGAAGAATGAGTTTGTGATGCACAGATCGTGATATGTGCAGAACTCGAGCAGCCGCTGTCCGTTGTCGTTCATTCTGCCCACGTCAAAAGGTCCAAGACAGGAGGGCCAGGAGTCGTGGTCAGCACCCGCTCGGGCATTGAAGTCTCCAAGGAGAATGAGTTGTTCAGAGTTGGGGACGATCCTGACAGTTGTTGCGAGATTCTCGTAGAACTCGTCTTCTGCCTCTGGTGTGGCTGTCAGTGTTGGGGCATACACACTGACGAGGGTGACTGGGCCCTGAGTGGTGTGGAGGCGGAGGGTGAGGAGTCGTGCAGAGCCATTGCTGCCCAGTTCCACCATCTTCAGCAAGGGGTTCTTCACTGCGAAGCCCACTCCGTGTTCCCTGTGTTCGTCACTGCCCTTTCCCTGCCAGTAGAACGTGTAGTCCTTCTCTCTCAGTGTGCCTGCGTCAGCCGTGTTTCCTGGAGAGTGGTGATATCCACTCCCAGTCTCTTCAGCTCATTATTGATGATGGCAGTCTTCCTGGTGTCGTTGATGTCCTTGAGGTCAGCAGCGAGTCCTGTCATCATAGTGCGGACGTTCCAAGTTCCCAGTTTTAGAGTTGGTCTTTTTTGTTTTATTGTCTTGCCTGGTGCGAAGGTTCTCAGCCTGCTGTTTGGACTTCTCCTCATCCCCATGCACCCAATAAGGAACGCAAGCTGTGGCGGGACAACACCTTATTGGCTGGGGGCCTCCCAGCTTGAGGCGGGCGGTAGCTGTCCAGTGAGATCCGATGATCCCTCCCACCGTCGGGAACAACCCCTGGCGCAGTGCTCTATGCCAATTGAGCGGTGGCTTATAACCGGTAACTGTCATTCCCCGTGTTTTGTCTACGCCAAAGGCGAAGCTGGAGTGTCCTCTCCAGTGATCCGGTGTTCTACCTTCCAGCGTTGGGCGTCACTGATGAATCCAAAGGAACAGCAGGGCTGCTACAGTTTGGCAACAGCGCCGTTGCAGGAGCTGCCAGAACGATGTTGAGCACAACATAGAAATGCCTTAGGGGCTCCGACTCCGGATTTTTCCTCAGGGTTGACTCCCGAAGCCTTTCCCGTGACCGGGTATGCCGCAAGGCAGCGGAGGTTTGAAATCAGGGTTTACCTTCCCCTAGATGGGCTATCTTCCCAGGTTGACGAGCCACCATCTACCCGAAGCATCTGGTTTTAAGGCGCCAGAGATCCGCCCTCGCCCCTTCTCCTATTAGTAAAAGCAGTTCCGCCGGGCTTAGAGACTAAACCACACGGGCAGGCTAGGAGTTGGACTTAGTTGTCAGAGGCTTTTCAAGATGCACGCCATAAGGAGCATTTTATGAGCACTGGGAGCTTAACCCCAGTGCCGCTCCTGGCTATGACAACCTCGGAACCCCTACAACTGTATATTTTCGACAATTGGGTAAAGAGAGGTGCAGAGCTGTCAACTGATCACCACCTGGTGGTGAGTTGGATCCAATGGCAGGGGAGGATGCCATTCAGACCTGGCAGACCATAACGTATAGTGAGGGTGTGCTGGGAACGTCTGGCTGAGCCCCCTGTCGGGGAGTTTTTCAACTCCCACCTCTAGAATAACTTCGACAACATTCCAAGGGAGTCTGGAGACATAGAGTCTGAATGGGCCATGTTCTCCCCCTCTGTTGTTGAAGCAGCTGGCCAGAGCTGTGGCCGCAAGGTCATTGGTGCATCTCGTGGTGGCAACCCCCGAACCAAGTGGTGGACACCAGTGGTGAGGGGGGCCATTAAGCTGAAGAAGGAGAAATATCAAGCTTGGTTGGCTTGTGGGACTCCTGAAGCAGCTGAGGTGTACCGACAGGCCAAGTGGAGTGTGGCTTAGGTGGTTGCTGAAGCAAAAACTCGGAGGAGTTTGGTGATGTCATGGAACAAGACTTTCGGTCAGCGTTGAAGAGATTCTGGTAAACTGTCCAGCGGCTCAGGAGGGGGAAGCAGCTCCCTGTCCACACTGTGTATGGTGCATATGGGGCGCTGCTGACTTCAACTGGGGATATCATCGGGCGATGGAAGGATTACTTTGAGGATCTCCTCAATCCCACTGACACGCCTTCCACAGAGGAAGCAGGGCTTGTAGACAAGGGGGACAACTCGCCTATAACAGGGGCTGAGGTCGCCAAGGTGGTTAAAAATCTCTTTGGTGGCCAGGCCTGGGGGTGGATGAGATTTGCCCTGAATACCTCAAGGGCCTGGATGTTGTAGGGCTGTTGTGGCTGATACGCATCTACAATATTGGGTGGAGGTCAGGGACAGTGCCTTTGGCATGGTAAACTGGGGTAGTGATTCCTCTCCTTAAAAAGGGGGACCGGAGGGTGTGCTCCGACTTTAAAGGGATCACACTCCTCAGCCTCCCCGGGAAGGTCTATGCCAAGGTACTGGAGAGGAGAGTCTGGCTGCTGGTTGAACCTCGGATTCAGGAGAAGCAATGTGGTTTTCGTCCTGGCCGAGGCACATTGGAACAACTCTTTACCCTCTCGAGAATCCTCGAGGGTTTGTGGGAGTTTGCCCACTCAGTTTATATGTGTTTTGTGGATTTGGAGAAGGCATTCGACCGCGTCCGTCATGGTTTTTTGTGGGGGTGCTTCGGGAGTATGGGGTATTGGGCGTTTTATCAAGAGCTATCCAGTCTCTATACGACCGTTGTGAGAGTTTGGCTCATATTACCAACACTCAGTTGGACTCATTCCCAATGACAGTTGGACTCTGCCAGGGCTGCCCTTCGTCACTGATCCTGTTCATAATTTTTATAGACAGGATTTCTAGACGCAGCCAGGGAACGTAGGGTGTCATGCTTGGTGACCACAGGATCTCATCTCTGTTGTTTGCAAATGATGTTGTTCTGTTGGCTTCATCAACCAATGACCTACAGGTCTTACTGGGACGGTTTGCCATTGAGTGTGAAGCGGCTGGGATGAGAATCAGCACCACCAAGTCTGAGTCCATGGTCCTCAGCCAGAAAAAGGTGGATTGTCCTCTCTGGGTTGGGGACAAGCTCCTGCCCCAAGTGAAGGAGTTTAAGTATCTTAGGGTCTTATTCACGAGTGAGGAGAGAATGGAGCGAGAGGTTGACAGACGTATCGGAGCAGCATCTGCAGTGATGCGGACGTTGTATCGGTCTGTTGTGAGGAAGAGGGAGCTAAGCTCGAAGGCAAAGCTGTCAATTTACCGGTCAATCTACGTTCCTATCCTCACCTATGGTCATGAGCTTTGGGTAATGACTGAAATAACGAGATTGCGGATGCAAGTTTCGTACGATTGTTGAATCTTTAAGTGAAAAAAATAAGATTTACAAGGGAAAAGTAGTGAATTTACAAGAAAACCGTTATAAAAAATTACATTAGAAACAAAACTTCAAGTAGAAACAGTAGTTTGTTGCTCGTACTCTACTCAAGTAATTCATACCATAAGGTAGCACTGCTTTTACTGGGCTACAGTTTCTGACTCCTCTATCCAGCTCTGACGGGATAATTTAAGTACGTGTGTAAATGAGCCTGACCAAGGAGGCTGTAATTTCTGAGCAAAATCAAACCTCCCTGGTCCAACTATTCATGCGTGGCTTTCTTGGCTGATCTCCGTCCTGTCCTGACATTTCCACAGCAGCTCACTGTACAGCTAACACTGACACAGGATAAAAAGGAACACCAATTTCTTACCGATGGTTGGGCCCATACCCAGCTCACTGATCATGGAGAAGCCGTACAGCTGCAGGACAAAATAAAAAGTTCCATATTTTTATCAAGAGTTTTGTGCCATGTAAACTCGTGAGGGCGAGTGCAGCCAATCAGAGCAAACTTACAGTGGGAGCGGCGAGCAGCAGCATGACCGCACAGGTGGTGGCTCTCTTCCCCAGTTTATCAGAGATCACACCAGCCAGGACGCCCCCTGCACACACAGAGTGACATCATACAGTCCCCATGTTCACACTACAGGACTTTCTCCTGATCATCAGACCAGACCGTGACCAGCAGCAGCCCTCAGATGGTCTCAGTGACCACTGTGAGCTCTGACCACAGATCTACGATGTTATTGTCACATGTGGAAATCAAAGGGGGACAGGAGGACATGTGCCCCCCAACCTGGAAATAACACAGAATTGCCCCCCCCCCCACACACACAAATTCATCATAAACCTTTTTTTATATCACGTTACATAACGGAAAGAAATGCATCTGAAGCACCAATTTCAAATCTACAACTTTTTCTCATAAATTTGAAGCACTTTTCTCTATTAAATCTGCAACTTTGGCTTGTACAGAAGCTCAAACCAAATCAATAAATGTACGCCTTAAATTGATACATTTCAAATGGTTAATGCGGATGTATGTTACACCGGAGGAGTTAAATAGATATAACAAAAATATACCAGATACATGCACAAAATGCATGGAAAGTAAAGGAACTCTATTTCATTGTGTATGGGAATGTAGATTAATAAGAATGTTTTGGGAAGAGGTGAGGGTAACAATTGAAAAAATAATCTCAAAACAAATCATACTGAATCCTAAATTGTTTTTGTTGGGTCTGTACCCAGAAAAGCATAATTTTAATAAAAGTGAAAGAACATTCATAGACCTCAGTTTGCTTAATGCCAAAAAATGTATTGCACTATTATGGAAAAAGACTCATAGACCAGATGTGACTCAGTGGTTAAGACAGATGTTAACAAACCTTCCATTAGAAAGAATAACATATATACTGAAATCAAAGGAAATTGTGTTTGAGAATATATGGAGACCTTTTATTGATTATGTAAAAAATTTAAACATAACTTTTGAAGAAGAAGGTGAATGATGTGTGTGGACCTTGTAAATTCCAAACTGGTGAACATAACATGTATACTTATGTATTGGATTGTCTAGACTAAACAGAGGAGCATTGTTGAAGACTTGATTTTGTTGGTGGTTGTTGGTGTTTTTAGTGCATCTTTTTTTTTTTTTTTTTGTAGTACTTTAGTGTTAGTGTTTGATTGTTTGTATCATGTTTGTTAAAAAAAAAAAAAAAGGTTCAATAAAGATATTGTGGAAAAAAAAAAATCTGCAACTTTAGACTAGAGTGGGAACCATCATGGAACGTGGAACTGTGAGGCAGTCCTGTAGTGTGGCCTATTTATGACCTCAAGACTCACAGTCACAAGGACAGAAGGTTGTGTAGTGCCAACTAAACATCAGCTCTGGTAAGTTGTGTAGTATGAACTCAAAATGAAAAAAAGACTTACCAACAATCCCTCCAACATCAAACAAGGTGGACAGGTCTCCAGCCTTCTTGGCGTCCAGATGAGCTGAGACACACAAACACACGTATCTTCTGTGATACACAAACATGCTGTTTCCTATCATTTTTATGCTGATGACTGTCAATGTTACCTCCCTCTCAAGCATACTAAAGGGAGCCACTGTCAAGGTTTGGAGGCTGACAGGACTCAGGCGCAGGTAAGATCAGGTGCAACAATGATATTCATTTATTAAACTAAAACACAAATCACAAACAAACGGCAGCACGAGGGCTGAAAACAGAACAAAAGAAAAATGGATGGACTGACAAGGCATAACTCGACTAGAATAATACAGTAGACATGGGATTCTCACTGACCAGACTGACAAGAGACTTTAATTCATGACTCATAGACCAGACTGACTGAAGACATTAATGATGCCACACGAGACTAAGACTGACACAGGCTTAAGTAGAAGAGGTAATAACTGAACACAGAGCAGGTGGGAATAATCAGGGGCAATCAGAGACACACAGGGAGAAAGAGACAACCAGTATGGAAAACAGGATGGGCGGGGCTGTACAGACAGACAGAGCACACAGGAAGCAAAATACTAACGATAATAATAAGCACAAGAAGCAGGGCAGAAACCAAGACTACAGAACATAAGAAAAGACATGATTATGAAAATAAACACAATCACTAACCTAAGGGCGCATTCACATTGCCACTGTTTGGCCCAGAACAAAGGAACTCTGGTCCACTTCTGTGGATAGTAGTTTGCTTGGTGCAGACAGCCACTGTCTGGTCCGGACCAAAGGACCACACAGTAGCTTCCGTGGCTAGTTCAGTTCATTTGGTGCAGTCCGAATGCACGTTGGAACTCTGGTGCGCACCAAACAAGCAAAGTCTGGCCCCCCTGAGAACAGGGGTCTCAGTTCTCTTGCAAATGAAGTCTGGTGCACTCCACTTGTAGTGTGAATCCAAACGGAGTATCCAGTGGACCAAAGGGCAGAAGTGCCCCTCAGCGTTTGTGTAACTGTAGCAACATGTAGTCTGAGAAGAGGAAGTGGCATTTACCGTAGTACATTTTGAGTAGAAAATAACAATAAAGACAACCGCACAAATCCGAGAAATCCTTTCACCGTTGAAAGCTGAGGAGAAAAGTTAAAAAATGTCTCGTTTGTGGTGGACAAACAACCTGGCTGAAGGGAACAGAGTTCTGTTTTCAGTCCTGGCCAATTGATGAGCCTGATTTTTCTTCTTCACCGAGATTTTTTTCTTACTGGTCAGTGGTGGTTTCGGCTACAACGCCCCAAACGAGCAGTTGTTGTAACTGTGTGACGCTGTCCAGGCAGTTTGGTCTGCTGCAGTGTGAATGCAAACCAAACCAAATGAAGGTGTGAAAATTCTCAGCCAAACCGAGACCCCTGGACTATCCTGGTCTGAATGCAACCTCAGTGCACAATCGAACTCTGGTGCGCACCAAACAAGCGAACTCTGGTCCCCTTGAAAACTGGGGGTCTCGGTTCACTTGCAAGTGAACCCTGGTGCAGCTCCTTACAGTGTGAATGCAAATGGACTATCCAGCGGACCAAAGGGCGTAAGTGCCCCTCAGTGTTTGTGTAACGATAGCAACACATAGTCTCAGAAGAAGTGACGTTTACCGTAGTGCATTTTGGTTAGAAAATAATAACAAAAACAACTCCAAGAAATCCTTTTAGAATAGAACAGGCTTTATTGTCATTGTACAGTTGTACTGTACAATAAAATTGTGGGAGAAGGCCACAAAAACGTGAGGAGAAAAGTTAAAAAATGTCTGGTTTGTGGCAGACAATTGTCTCGTTTGTGGCGGAACCCCCCTATGGATCGCCACATTATGGTGGTGGTGGTGGTGGTGGTGGTGGGGGGGGGGGGGGTTGCGTGCCCTAGTGATCCCAGGAGCTATGTTGTCCGGGGCAGTCTACCTCTGGTAGGGTCTCTCAAGACAAACTGGTCCTGGGTGAAGGGCCTGACTGAGAGTGATCTAACAGATTCCCATGATAAATAAAAAAAAATAAATTCAAGGATTCAGTGTACTCCGCCTGGTATGGGGTTACTGGGGCCCCGCCCTGGAGCCAGGCCTAGGGAAGGGACTCGATGGCTAGCACCTGGTGGCTGGGTTTCTGCCCATGGGACCCAGCCGGGCTCAGCCCAAAGGAGTTACATGGGTCCGTCCTCCAGTGGGCTGCCCACCTGCAGGAAGTACCATGGGGGTCTGGTGCTATGCGGATCAGGTGGCAGGCGAAGGCAGAGACCTTCGCAGTCTAATCCCCAGCTTTCAAAACTGACTTTTGTAACATGGAACGTTACCCCTCTGGTGGGAAAGGAGTTGGAGCTGGTGCACGAGGTGGAGAGATACCGGCTAGATATAGTTGGGCTCACCTCAACGCACAGCTTCAGTCCTGGAATCAGTTTCCTGGAGAGGGGCTGGAGCTTGGCCTACTCTGGAGTTGCCCCAGGCGAGAGGTGACGGGCAGGGGTGGGTATTCTTAAAAATCACCCTTTATTGTCATTCAACCATACAACCAATCATGTACAGTAGAACAAAATTGTGCTTTATCCAATCTACAGTGTAAATCACACACACCCCATAGTAGAATCAGAAGGGCCGCTGCCATGCAAGGCGCCGCCACAGATTTCCCTCCTCCATTCCATTATTGCTGAGCACCAAGCTAGACGGCAGGAAGTTCCGCTTTTATATGGTCTTCGGCATGACCCGGCCGGGATTTGAACCCCTGCCTCCCGGGTGTGGGGCGGATGCTCTACCAACTGAGCCACCACTCTGGTACCCCCCGCCTTGCTGCATTGACATTGATGTTCTCCCCGGTGAATGAAAAGGTAGTTTCCCTGTGCCTTCGGGTTGGGAAAGAGGTCCTGACCATCATTTGTGCCTATGCACCAAATGATGGTTCAGAGTACCCACCCTTTTTGGAAGAACAAACACCACGTTCAACCATAAGCGTGTCCATATGTGCACCTGGCACCAGGACACCCTAAGTCGCAGGTTGACTATCAATTTTGTTATCGTGTCATCAGACCTGCGACCACATGTCTTGGACACTCAGGTAAAGAGAGGTGCAGAGCTGTCAACTGATCATGACCTGGTGGTGAGTTGGATCCGATGGCAGGGGTGGATGCCACTCAGATCCGGTAGACCTAAACATATAGTGAGGGTGTGCTGGAAACATCTGGCTGAGGCCCCTGTGTGGGAGGTCTTCAACTCCCACATCCGAAGAACTTCGACCACATTCCAAGGGAGTCTGGGGACATGGAGTCTGAATGGGCCGTGTTCTCCACCTCCATTGTCAAAGCAACTGCCCAGAGTTGTGGCTGCAAGGTTGTTGGTGCATCTCGTGGTGGCAACCCCTGAACCAAGTGGTGGTCACCAGTGGTGAGGGGGGCCATCAAGCTGAAGAAAGAATCCCATCGAGCTTGGTTGGCTTGTGGGACTCCTGAAGCAGCTGAGGTGTACCGGCAGGCTAAGCAGAGTGCAGTTCGGGTGGTTGCTGAAGCAAAAACTCCGGTGTGGGAGGAGTTCAGTGAGGCCATGGAACAAGACTTCTGGTCTGGCCTTCCTGGTGGAAGGAATATTTTGACGATTTCCTCAATCCCACTGACACGCCTTCCACAGAGGAAGCAGGGCTTGAGGACAAGGGGGACAACTCACCCATCACACAGACTGAGATTGCCGAAATGGTTAAAAAACTCTGGTGGCTGGGCCCCGGGTGTGGACGAGATTCGCCCTGAGTACTTCAGGGCCCTGGATGTTGTATGGCTGACATAGTTAACATGCCTCTGCAATGTTGCATGAAGGTGGGGGACAGTGCCTTTGGCATGGCAAACCGGAGTGGTGGTTCCTCTTTTTAAAAAGGGGGACCGGAGGGTGTGTTCTAACTTTAGGGGAATCGCACTCCTCAGCCTCCCTGGGAAGGTCTATGCCAGGGTACTGGAGAGGAGAGTCTGACTGCTGGTCAAACCTCAAATCAAGGAGGAGTAATGTGGTTTTCGTCCTGGCCATGGCACATTGGACCAACTCTTTACCCTCTGAAGAATCCTCGAGGGTTCATGGCAGGCCACATGTGTTTTGTGGATTTGGAGAATGCATTCAACCGTGTCCCTTGTGGTTTCTTGTGAGGGGTGCTGCGGGAGTATGGAGTATTGGGCTCATTGCTACGAGCTATCCAGTCCCTATAACCATACTATTGTGTGTGGGGGGGGGGAGGGGGGAAATTGTGTTTTATTTTAATGTGTGAAGCACTCTGCGTTTCATCTTTTTGTATGAAAAGTGCTATATAAATAAAGCTTTGATTGACTGATATACGACCGTTGCAAGAGTTTGGTTCGTATTGCCAACACCCAGTCAAACTCGTTTCCAGTGAGAGTTGGACTCCGCCAGGGCTGCCCTTTGTCACCAATCCTGTTCATAACTTTTATGGACAGGATATCTAGGTGCAGCCAAGGATCGGAGAGTGTCATGCTGTGACCACAAGATCTCATCTCTGCTGTTTGCAGATGATGTTGTTCTGTTGTCTTCATCAACCAATGACCTACAGGCCTTGCTGGGATGGTTTGCTATTGAGTGTGAGTGGCTGGGATGAGAATCAGCACCTCCAAGTCTGAGTCCATGGTCCGCAGCCAGAAAAAGGTGGCTTGTCCTCTCCAGGTTGGGGACAAGCTCCTGCCCCAAGTAGAGGAGTTTAAGTATTTCAGGGTCTCATTCATGAGTGAAGGGAGAATGAAGCAAGAGATTGACAGACGGATCGGGGCAGCCTCTGCAGTGACGCGGATGTTGTACTGGTCTGTTGTGGTGAAGAGGGACTTGAGCTGTATAGCAAAGAGGTCGATTTACCAGTCAATCTACATTCCTACCCTCACCCATGGTCATGAGCTTTGGGTAATGAGATTGTGGACACAAGCGGATGAAATGAGCTTTCTCCTTAGGATTGCTGGACTCACCCTCAGAGATTGGGTGAGGAGTTCAGCCATCCAGGAAAGGCTCAGAATAGAACCGCTGCTCCTCCATATCAAAAGAAGCCAGTTGAGGTGGTATGGGCATCTGATTAGGATGCCTCCTGGACGCCTCCCACTTGAGGTGTTTCAGGCACGTTCCACTGGGAGGAGACCCCAGGGCAGACCCAGGACACACTGGAGAGACTATGACTCCCAGCTGGCCTGGGAACGTCTTGGTATCCTCTCTGAAGAGCTGGAGCAGGTGACTGGGGAGAGGGAAGTCTGGATTTCTCTGACTGAGCTGCTGCCTCCGCGACCTGGACCTTTGGAAAAGTGGTAGAAGATGGATGGATGGATGGATGTGACAGACAAACAACCCGGCTGAAGGGAATGGATTTCCATTTTCAATTCTGGCCAATCGATGAGCCAGGTTTTTCTTCTTCGGCTGCACGGTGGCGCAGTGGTTTAGCACTGTGGCAGCACAGTTTTACCCTCGGCTGGGGGATCGCGGGGATCATGAGATTGTGGGTTCGATCCCAGCCCCCGACCAACAGTGAGCTGTGTGGAGTTTGCATGTTCTCCCCGTGTTGCGCAGGTTTACTCCGGGATTTCTCCGGTTTCCTCCCGCATACCAAAAACATGTAGGTTTAGGGCGCTTGCGCACGCAGCGACCAGCAGCCGGTGGCTTGTCACCAGACTGCAAACCAAATCTACCTACGGGTACAAATAAGATAAGATAAGATAAGATAAGCCTTTATTAGTCCCACAATGGGGAAATTCCAGGATTGCAACAGCACAGGGATAGCAACACTCAGAGCAACAATCAGAAGGCAAGAAAAAAACAACATCTAGTAAACATATGTCCATATTACTATAAATGTATATATATAGACACACAGTGCAGAGCATTATGGCTGGTGAATGTGCAGCATTAAGTCTAAGCTCTCTCTCCGCGGATGCAGCGGGCCAGAAAGTAACAAAAAAAAAAAATGTTCTCTTCCTGGTCAGTGGTGGTTTCGGCCACAACACCCCAAACGAGCAGTTGCAGTGTGAATGCAAACCAAACAAAGGTGCAAAAATTTTCTGCATTTCCCGCCCAATCGAACCGAGACCCCCACACTATCCTGGTGTGAATGCAGCCTAAGGCTAAGGCAGGAAAACACAAAGAAAACACAATGAACTGACAGTGAGGACATGGCTGAACTCATGTCCTGGAGATCATAGAAAACAAACAACATAAAGTAAAGACATGAGCATGGCCATGTCCAGATCCTAACAGCCAAGTCTGACAGCACCAGTCCAGATGTTGTTCTGGATCTACAGATTGAATTCAGGAGGTAAATGTCAGTCCTGGTAGAACTCTCTGAACCTTCTGCTTCATCCTCACCTGCTTTGGTGATGTAGAGAGGCAGCCAGAAGAGGAAAGTGTAGCTAACCAGCTTAGCGAAGAGCAGACACAGAGAGAACTCAATCACTCCCTGCAGAAACCAAACACACAAAATACAGCTGGCTCACACACGATGAAGAAGAACAAAGCATCATGTAGAATGGATGAGGTTGTGTGTGTGTGCCACACTGACCGGTATCCTCAGGGCTCCCATGAAGCTAATGGCAGACAGCTCCGATTCGCTCTTCACCACCACCACAGGCTGAACGGGGACACACACGGCGTCCTTGGGCAGGAGAAGTTCTGTGTCGTGACTCTGAGGAGGTTCAGGAGGAGAAGTTAACAGGGTGGTGACCGGACTCAGATTTTGTGCCACACCCAGACCATGAATGGAGGAAGGAAGAACCCAAAGGTAATCACTCACAGCTTTGAATTATGATGCACAGATTCTCATTCTGACATTGTGCAAGAATAGAGTTTAAGATTCCATCAACTGTGACGTGATCTTGCAGTGACTCAATCAAGCTTATACAAGTGATTTAATTGGGGATTTGAAATTGATCTTTCCATTTAAATAACCAATTTCAACCAGTTATTGTGAAGACAGAAAGAAAATTACATGTTAACTGGCACTGGACATGAGCCAGCACTCAAGTTAGCATCAATACATCTGAATCATTTTGGTATTGAACATGGGCATGGTTGGCCACATGGGACCAATTTGTTCAAGCGAAAAGACAGAAAAGTCTCCATGTGAATTTTAAATGACATTTGTGTGGTAAACCAAGCCCAACATTCTTCAAAAAAAGACTCCATTCACTCTGAGTCTGAATCCAAATGTCCACAACGAGTTTAAGAAATTCCAAATTTGGAGCACCTGGAAGGACTGGAGCTCAGAGAGGAGCCGTGGTGTGTTCCTAAACTATGGTGTGTTCTCATACTATGGTGTGTTCCTAAACTGTGGTGTGTTCCGACACTATGGTGTGTTACTAAACATTGGTGTGTTCCTACACTATGGTTCCTACACTATGGGCCTTACTGTGTCGGCGTCTGCAAACACCCCGTCGCTGTCAAAGCGTTATCTTTTCTGTTTTTGTTTGTTTTAATAACTCCGTTTTTAATTTTTTATCTTTCTTTTAGTGATATTAACTGTTTACTTAGTGTTAGCTTAGTAAATACAAAAGCCCGAACAGGCACACAGGTGAATTAGTCCCTGGGCAGGGCTGTTCACCAGGTTAGGCTAACCTGTTTTAGTTAGCTAGCTAGCCATTTCTCGCCTGGAAAGCCATGGCTCCACCCCCGACGTGTGTCAGCTGTGTGTCCCTCTTTAAGAAGGTTTCTGAGTTGGAATTGAGATGCTCCAACCTCTATAAGATTCGGGAGGCTGAAGACCACCTAGATACTATTATTTTTGGGCGAACATCGGCCATGGCGACCAACTCTCAGCTAGCAGAGACGGCTACTTACCTGGATGAAATTAGCACATCGCCATCCACTTCCACCCCTGCTCTGGTCACCTCAGCTGTCCAGGACCCCAGCATTAAACACTGGCTTCAGCTCCGCACTAAACCCAAAGCCCCGGGTGGTTCTTCCCAGCCTCAATGCGCGCCCTGGACCTTGGTTGGGCCAACTAGCAAACGTCTAGCAACTAGCAAACGTCGGGGATTGACCAGACATGGCCGCGCCCCCTCCCTTCCCCTTTTGCTGGAAAACAGATTCTATATCCTTTCCCTGGAAGACTTCCCCCACCTGGATGTCGATTATCCTCCCATGGCCACCCCTCCTCCTTCAGCAGCAGCCCAAACCCGCAAGCCCTGGATTAAAACTACTTTAGGTGTGCCAAACTATACACCAGCTCCAAAAAGAAGAGTGCGCATCACCCCGCCATCACTGCAACAACAACGACAAAATTATCCACCATTTCAGAAGTCACCGACAAAGCCCCTCCAGATGATGCTGGTAACTGGTGATTCAATAATGAGGAACGTCAGAAGCAGGTAATGTGTCACTAAATTTTTTCCTGGGGCTAAAGTGTCAGACATTGAGGCTCTTACCCCTGACCTATTAGCTAAAACTGTTATTGTGCACGTTGGATGCAACAACATCCCAGATGAAGCAGAAGAGTGACTTCAAGAGCCTTCTGTCCACTCTTATGAACTGTGGCAGACGTGTGTTTATTTCTGGGCCATTGGCACCTTTCAGAAGAGGTTGCAATTATCTTAGCAGAACTCTCAGCCTTAATACCTGGTTGTGTTCTACATGTCCCACTTTAACACTGGTTTTGTAGACAATTTCAACCTGTTTTGGAACCGCCCATCATTTATGAGGCCAGATGGCATCCATCCAAATAGACTTGGTGCACGTGTTCCAAGGGACAATCTGTTCTATTCCATTCAGCGTTTTTTAGTTCAGTGACTGAAATCTGGTGCGTTAACTCACCCCGAAGTTCCTGGGTCTGCCAACCAGTCCTTCTTTGCTTCCACTTCTCATATTAATCCTATTAATCCAAATAATTGTGACTGTTTAGTCTTCAATTCATAACCCCATAGAGATTGTGTCTGTCTCCTGTTACCCAAAACATTACAACCCAAGACAAATACAACATAACTTGATAAATAAATGCCTCTCTGCAGCTCCTCCTCATCCGCCACACCTCAACTTAGGCCCCGTCTTCCCCATCAGAGAAATTTTGTCTACTCCCCCCAAAGTTAATAAAAATATAAGGTATAAACATCCCAAAGTGATTAAACAAAAAGTTGGTAAAACTCAAATTATACATCAAGTCTCTAAATTGAATGATTTGGCCTCTCTTCCTCCTTGTAATTTAAAAATTAAATGTGGTTTATTAAATATTAGGTCTCTAACTCCCAAGTCTCTGTTAGTCCATGATCTGTTAATTGATCATCAGATTGATTTAATTTCCCTTACAGAGACTTGGTTAGGGCAAGATGGTTATGTTGGTTTAAATAAATCAACTCCCTCTGGTTATCTAAACTATCAAAATCCCATAAGTTCTGGTCGTGGAGGAGGAGTAGCAACAATTTACCATTCCAAATTACTAGTTAATGTAAAGCAAAAAACATGTTATAATTCCTTTGAGGGCCTGGTCCTCAGTATTGGGCATGTTAGCAATCTTAGCTTAAACCCAATTTTCTTTGCCATAGTTTACCGCCCTCCCTCAGCCTACTCAGAGTTTTCATCCCAATTTGCCAAATTCGTAGCTGATTTAGTGCTGAAATCAGATAGAATAATTATAGTAGGGGACTTTAATATACACGTAGATGTAGATAGTGACTGTCTTAATAAGGCATTTAATTCAATATTAGTCGATGGGGTTTTCCCAGAAAGTAGAAAATTCTACCCATTATCTCCTACCCTGCCTCTCACCCAAAAGATGCTGGGATAGGCTCCAGCCCCCGTGCGACCTGAACAGGATTAAGCGGAAGAAGATGAATGAATGAATGAATGTTTCCTCTATGCCATGTGTCAACACAACGGAAATAAGCAATGGAGAGCTTGCTCCTTCTGTAATTGATAGCATGGTAGATAGTGTTTCAGCTTCTCTGCATCAGACTCTAGACTTGGTGGCCCCCTTTAAAAGAGAAAAAGTCTAATCAGAGATTTCTAACTCCTTGGTTCAACACAGAAACTCGTAGCTTAAAACAGAAGACTCGTCAATTAGAAAGAAAATGGTGTTCCATGAATTTAGATGAAATCTACACTACCATTCAAAAGTTTGGGGTCACCCAGACAATTATTTTGTGTTTTCCATGAAAAGTCACACTTATTTACCACCATGAGTTGTAAAATGAATAGAAAATATAGTCAAGACATTGACAAGGTTAGAAATAATGATTTGTATTTGAAATAATTTTTTCCTTCAAACTCTGCTTTCGTCAAAGAATCCTCCATTTGCAGCAATTACAGCATTGCAGACCTAACATGATTGCACAAGGGTTTTCTAATCATCCATTAGCCTTCTGACACAATGAGCAAACACATTGTACCATTAGAACACTGGAGTGATAGTTGCTGGAAATGGGCCTCTATACACCTATGTAGATATTGCACCAAAAACCAGACATTTGCAGCTATAATAGTCATTTCCCACATTAGCAATGTATAGAGTGTATTTCTGATTAGTTTAAAGTTAGCTTCATTGAAAAAAGTGCTTTTCTTTCAAAAATAAGGAAATTTCTAAGTGACCCCAAACTTTTGAACGGTAGTGTATTTAGCTTGGAGAAATCATCTTTTAATTTATAAAAAATCTCTTAGAAAAGCTAGAATAAGTTATTATTCTGCATTAATAGAATAGAACAAGAATAATCCCAGGTTTCTTTTCAGCACTGTAGCCAGGCTGACAAAGAGTCAGGACTCTGTCAATCCTCACATCCCCCTAGAGCACAGGTGTCAAACTCAGACCCTGCAGGTTTTACCTCCACCCAGTGTCTTCAACAGGTGATTTCTCTGAATTTCTTCCTACTGATTGCTGATCAGTGAAAACACCTGCTGAAGAGACTGGGTGGAAGTAAAACCTGCAGGGTCTTGGCCCTCCATGGAATGAGTTTGACACCCCTGCCCTAGAGCTTACTAGTCAGGACTTTATGAACTTTTTCAATCATAAACTTTCATCTATTAGAGATAAAATCAGTCAGATTCTTCCCACCGTAAACTTAAATACAGTAACTACTACAACTCCTTCAATTGATATCTGTTCGGATAAGTTTACTCCAACTGACCTTTTAGAGTTTGATAAAATAGTTTCCTCAGCCAAGCCTTCAACTTGTCTTTTAGACCCTATTCCTATCAGGTTATTTAAAAAGTCTTCCCATTTATTGGTAGCTTTATTCTTCAAATAATCAATTCTTCATTAACTTTAGGCCATGTACCGCAGGCTTTTAAAACGGCTGTAATTAAACCCTTACTCAAAAAGCCAACACTGGATCCAGGAGTTTTAGCTAACTATAGACCAATCTCTAATCTGCCTTTCATTTCAAAAATCTTAGAAAGAGTTGTTGCTACGCAATTATTTGACCACTTGCAGGGAAATGGTTTATTTGAAGAGTTTAAATCTGGGTTCAGAATCCATCATAGTACTGAAACAGCCTTAGCGAAGGTCACTAATGACCTCCTCATCACATCTGATAATGGACTAGTTTCTGTACTTGTCCTTTTAGACCTTAGTGCAGCTTTTGATACTATCGATCATAATATTTTGCTTGATGGATTAGAACACCATGTTGGGCTTAATGAAACTTTGTTGCAGTGGTTTAGATTCAATTCAATTCAGCTTTATTTATAATGGGCCACATCACAACAAAAGCCATCTCGTGGCGCCACCGTGCAGAAAAAAAAAAAAAAAAACAGTCACAGAAAGACCCAGCAATCAGACGATCCCCTATGAGCAAGCACTAAGCGACAGTGGAGAGGAAAAACTCCCATTTGGAAGGAAGAAACCTCTAGCAGAACCAGGCTCAGGGAGGGGCAGTCGTCTGCTGCGACTGGCTGGGGATGAGGGGAAAGGGAGGATGGAAAGGACAGACATAAAGAACATAGCAGTAAGATGCCAAGCACAATATTGGAGGTCAACCAGCAGTATGGATCACATAACAATAGAAGAAGAGTGGGGTTAAAAGACACAAAAACCCTCCTTAAACCAAAGCTATATTAAAAAGGAAGGATTTTACCCTGTTCTTAAAAACAGAGACCGAGTCTGACTCCTGGACCCAGAGTGGTAACTGGTTCCAGAGAGAAGGAGCTTGGTGGCAGAAGGCTCTGTCTCCCACTGTACTTTTGGAGATTCTGGGCACCACAAGTAAGCCAGCATTTTGGGAGCGTAATGCTCTATTAGGATGGTAAGGTAATATCAGATCTTTTATATATTGGGGGGCCAGATTTTAAGGGCTTTGAAAGCAAGAAGAAGGATTTTAAACTTGATTCTGAATTCAATGGGAAGCCAATGGAGGGAGGACAGAACCGGGGAAATATGATCTCTTTTTCTAGAACCAGTTAAAACTCTAGCAGCAGCATTTTGAATCAACTGAAGATTTTTCAAAGATACTTTAGGACAACCAGATAGTAGTGAATTACAATAATCTAATCGCAAACTGACAAAGGCGTGAATCAGTTTCTCAGCATCACCCAGAGACAAGATGCTCCTGATCTTGGCAATATTGCACAGATGATATAAGGCGGTCCTAGAAACAGTTTTAATATGTGAATTAAAGGACAAATCTTGGTCAAAAATCACTCCAAGGTTCCTCACACAACTGTTCAGAGTGAGAGTGGCCGCATCTAAATTAAGGGCATAGTCTGAAAAGGAATTTCTAAGATTTTTTGGGCCAACAACAATGACTTCAGTCTTATCAGAGTTCAATAGTAAACAATTACAAGTCATCCAAGCTTTGATGTCCTTAAGACAGGCATCTAACTTGGCCAACTGATCACAAGATCAGATCTTATTTATCTGATAAGTTCCAGTTTGTTCATGTCAATAATGAGTTTTCTTCCAACTCAAAGTTCAGTCATGGAGTTCCACAGGGATCTGTTCTCTAAAAAGAGAACTCACCCTACTCTTTTTAGTTTATACGTATATGCTTCGGTTAGGCAACATTTTTAGAAAGCACTGTATACATTTTCATTGTTATGCAGATGACACACAATTACAGACGTGGACAAAATTGTTGGTACCCCTCTGTTAATGAAAGAAAAACCCACAATGGTCACAGAAATAACTTGAATCTGACAAAAGTGGTAATAAATAAAAATTCTATGAAAATTAACCAATGAAAATCAGACAATGCTTTTGAATTGTGGTTCAACAGAATTATTTTAAAAAACAAGCTCATGAAACAGGCCTGGACAAAAATGATGGTACTCTTAACTTAATATTTTGTTGCACAACCTTTTGAGGCAATCACTGCAATCAAACGATTTCTGTAACTGTCAATGAGACTTCTGCACCTCTCAGCAGGTATTTTGGCCCACTCCTCATGAGCAAACTGCTCCAGATGTCTCAGGTTTGAAGGGTGCCTTCTCCAGATGGCATGTTTCAGCTCCTTCCACAGATGTTCAATAGGATTTAGATCAGGGCTCATAGAAGGCCACTTTAGAAAAGTCCAATGTTTCACTCTTAGCCATTCTTGGGTGTTTGTAGCTGTGTGTTTTGGGTCATTATCCTGTTGCAAGACCCATGACCTACGACTGAGACCAAGCTGTCTGACACTGGGCAGCACATTTCTCTGTAGAATACCTTGAGAGTCTTGAGATTTCATTGTACCCTGCACAGATTCAAGACACCCTGTGCCAGACGCAGCAAAGCAGCCCCAGAACATAACAGAACCTCCTCCATGTTTCACAGTAGGGACAGTGTTCTTTTCTTGGTATGCTTCATTTTTGCGTCTGTGAACATAGAGCTGATGTGCCTTGTCAAAAAGTTCCAGTGTTGTCTCGTCTGTCCATAGGACATTCTCCCTGAAGCTTTGTGGCTTGTCAACATGTAGTTTGGCAAATTCCAGTCTGGCTTTTTTATGATTTGTTTTCAACAGTGGTGTCCTCCTTGGTCGTCTCCTATAAAGTCCACTTTGGCTCAAACAACGACGGGTGGTGTGATCTGACACTGATGTACCTTGACCTTGGAGTTCACCATGAATGTGTTTAGAGGTTGTTCTGGGCTCTTTTATTACCATTCGTATTATCCGTCTCCTCCTGCGGCCACGTTCAGGGAGGTTGGCTACAGTCCCGTGGATCTTAAATTTCTGAATAATATGTGCAACTGTAGTCACAGGAACATCAAGCTGCTTGGAGATGGTCTTATAGCCTTTACCTTTAACATCCATCCATTCATCTTCTACCGCCTTTCCGGAGGTCTGGGTCGCGGAGGCAGCAGTTCAAGCAGAGAAGCCCAGACTTCCCTCTCCCCAGCCACCTGCCCCAGCTCCTCAGAGAGGACACCAAGGCACTCCCAGACCAGCTGGGAGACATAGTCTCTCCACCGAGTCCTGGGTCTGCCCCGGGGTCTCCTCCCAGTGGGACGTGCCTGAAACACCTCAAGTGGGAGGTGTCCAGGAGGCATCCTAATCAGATACCCATACCACCTCAACTGACTCCTTTCAATGTGGAGGAGCAGCGGTTCTACTCTGAGCCTCTCCCGGATGACTGAGCTCCTCACCCTATCTCTGAGGGTGAGTCCAGCAATCCTACGGAGAAAGCTCATTTCAGCCGCTTGTATCTGCAATCTTGTTCTTTCGGTCATTACCCAAAGCTCGTGACCATAGGTGAGAGTAGGAACGTAGACTGACTGGTAAATCGACAGCTTTGCCTTAGAACTAAGCTCCCTCTTCACCACAACAGACCGGTACAACGTCCGCATCACTGCAGATGCTGCTCCAATCCATCTGTCAATCTCTCGCTTCATTTTCCCCTCACTCATGAACAAGACCCCAAGATACTTAAACTCCTCCACTTGGGGCAGGAGCCTGTCCCCAACCCGGATAGGACCTTTTTCCGACTTTAACATGCTTGTCTATAATTTTCTTTTTAATCTCCTGAGACAACTCTCTCCTTTGCTTCCTCTGGTCCATGTTTAGTGTGGTACACACCATGTCACCAAACAGCACAGTGACTACTTGTCACCCTTTAAATAGGCCGACTGACTGATTACAAGTTTGTAGACACCTGTGATGTTAATTAGAGGACACATCTTGGTTGAACATGTCCCTATGGTCACATTATTTTCAATCTTTTCTAGGGGTACCATCATTTTTGTCCAGGCCTGTTTATGAGTTTGTTTTTTAAAATAATTCTGTTGAACCACAATTCAAAAGCATTGTCTGATTTTCATTGGTTAATTTTCATAGAATTTTTATTTATTACCACTTTTGTCAGATTCAAGTTATTTCTGTGACCATTGTGGGTTTTTCTTTCATTAACAGAGGGGTACCAACAATTTTGCCCACGTCTGCAATGAAGCCAGATGATAGTAATCAATTAGCAAGGTAATCAATTAGCAAAGTTAGAAGCCTGTTTTAAGGAAATTAAAGCCTGGATGACTTGTAATTTCCTGCTATTAAATTCAGATCAGACTGAAGTCATTCTAGTTGGTCCAAAAAACCTTAGAAATTCCTTTCCAAATCAAAGTCGTAGTTTGGATGTGGTTACTCTTTCTCTTAATAGCTCTGTGAGGAACCTTGGAATTATTTTTAATCTAGATCTGTTTTTCAATTCACATATTAAATTCGTTTCTAAAACTGCCTTCTGTCATTTGTGTAATATTGCCAAGATTAGGAGCATCTTGTCTCTGAGCGATGCTGAGAAACTGATCCACGCTTTTGTTAGCTCGAGATTAGATTACTGTAATTCTTTATTATCAGGTTGTTCTAAAACATCTCTAAAAAGTCTTCAGTTGATCCAAAATGTTGCAGCAAGAGTTTTAACAGGTACTAGAAAGAGAGATCATATCTCTCCGGTTCTGGCCTCCCTTCATTGGCTTCCCATAGAGTTTAGAACTAAGTTTAAAATCCTTCTTTTCACTTACAAAGCTCTTAACAATCAGGCCCCTTTTTATTTAAAAGATCTGATACTACCGTATTATCCTAACAGAGCACTATGCTCCAAAATGCAGGATTACTTCTAATACCTAGAATCTCCAAAAGTACTATGGGAGGCAGAGCCTTCAGTTATCAAGCTCCTCTCCTGTGGAACCAGCTGCCAATCTGGATTCGGGAGTCAGACTCGATCTCTGTTTTTAAGAACAGGGTTAAAACCTACCTTTTTGATATAGCCTACAATTAGGGAGGGATCATGTGTTTCTGAACCCTCCCTTAGTTATGCTGCTAATAGGTTTAGACAGCCGGGGGACCTCCCAACGATGCACTGGGCTTCACTTCTTTCTTCACTCTCAATGAAATATTTTTGCTGGTCATTAACATCTGTTTGTTCTCTCCCACAGACTGAGTCTCCATCGTGCTGTTTGCTCTCTACATGTCTGTTCTTTTTGTCTTCTCTATCCCCTCACCCCCCAGCCAGTCGCGGCAGATGACTGCCCCTCCCTGAGCCTGGTTCTGCTGGAGGTTTCTTCCTGCTAAAAGGGAGTTTTTCCTCTCCACCGTCGCCAAGTGCTGCTCACAGGGGATCGTCTGATTGCTGGGGTCTTTCTGTAATTGTGGGGATTTCCCCTACAGTTGAAATTGTTATGAGATGACTGTTGTTGTGAAATGGCACTATATAAATAAAGTTGAATTGAACTGAACTCTCAAGCCTGTTCAAGCTGTACTCCCCGAGGTAGACCATGGCCAGTGAGCCATCCGCTGTGAAAACTTTCATCTTGTCCCCACTAATCTGCAGACTGTAGAGGTGTGGTCAGACCAAACGTGAATGGGCAATGCTTTTCCATGGCGTGATTACGGAAACACGCAAATAAACATGCATTCACCATCTGAGTGAAGTGCAGACAGTTGCCTTTATAACTTCTGCAGCTGTGTTCAACCTGCTGTGGAAATTCCCAAAACAAACTAAAAATTGTCCCTGCCTCCAAAATTCCACCTGGATGATGGATGTTTACACTGCTAGCCCGCTAGCCTTGTTATCACATCCATGGCAGGAGTCTGTGGGTAAAAAACTCTGACACTCTAATTCAGCTGCAGAGCTCCTGGTACGTCTGTCTCCAGGCGAGTGGCAGTCTCATTTTCAAAATAGTTTACGCTCCAATGTTGATACTTTCAGTCAGGTGATGGCAGAATCTCCATCTCATTACTAGCTAGCGCCATCTCTTGGACGTGAATGTGCAAATGCGCGCGATTTGTGTGTGTTCGCCTCTTTCCACTGATTTTGTATGTATTCACGACACGCAAAAAATTTGCTTCACATTTGGTCTGAACGCACCTTAAAGTGCTGATGACACGTTTTTGACATGTTTTAGCATGTTGTGTAAACCCAAAAGTCATTGTCTATGATCAATATAATATTTACAACAGCACCTGCATAAACTAGTTATCATCAAAAAACCGCAGCCACTGACTGGACTGTGGTGCCGCCCACCGAATTAAGGGCGTCACCCCCATGACTTAATCGACAGAACGGACTCCGGTGTTGTTAACTAGAATGACAGCAGCTTTGTTGCTCACAGTTTCTCTGGTTTCTTGTTTTAATTTTACGGCTATGCCTTCACGTTGTGTCGCAGGCTTAGATAAACAGCAGGACCACATCACACGCTTCAGCTCCAACTGTCATAAGCCTCCTCGTGCGCTTCTCGTGCGCATTTAGGCAGGAGCAGTGCATGAGGAGGGGAAGGATTAATGGATTTACATTACGTTGACCTACTTTCTCTGATCGCATACTGACATCTCACTGGACCGGCCACGTCCCGTCTCTCATTATCACTGGCTGATTCAAACTCCTGCTGATCATGCTTCCCAGTCCTCGGCCAGGTGCTTGTCATCACACCAACACCAGCAGTGCGTGTACTTAGCGGCTGTTTGCCAGTAACGCACTGCTTGTCCACAGTATTGTCATCTGTGCTGTTAGTCTGCCGGTATTTTCGGCACTCTCACAACGTGTTAGTCACTCCATGTTCGCTGTGGTTCTCATGCGTCCTTGAAGCGATGTCGGCTCTGGGGCGCACCTGTGGTTAACACGTGTCCTCTCATTCGCTCTCTGGGCAATGTCGGCCCCCGAACGCCATCAGTAAGTGTGTTTTTTGTACATCTTGACCTTTTAGGGAATTGTCTGTCGTTCTATATTAAATGTGCTGTGGTGAACCCTGCATGCAAATCCTTGTTATTTCATCCTCCCTCTCTGTGCCCTGCGTAAGAGTGCATGGAGAGGGAGGATTTACGTGTAAAAAACGAGGATTTACACGAGGATTTAAGCACAGAATTCACCACAGCACATGTACTGAACATAAAAACTGATCCCAAAAAGGTGAAGACTTACAAAAAATACACAGAAACACAAACAGTAGGCGTTCGGGGCCAACACTGCCCAGTGAACATGGAGAGGAAACGTGTTAACCAAGGTTGCGCCCCAGAGCCGACATCGCTACAAGGGGCGCAACAGAACCACGTCTGTTTGGAGTGGCTAACACGTCGTGATAGTGTTAGCAATGCTGGCTGGCTGACAACACGGCAGATGATGCACACAAAACATGAACAGTTGACTGTCACTGAGTCTGACTCGCTAGGCACAACGCCCACTTGGCACGGCTCAAACCTATACCGTCTGATGTCCCCAGATTCTTCATTGTCATCCCATTCTTCGGAACTATAACCGTCTGAAGATTGGACAACACAAACCAATTGCAGACTACATGTGCTGGAACCATCGTCAATGCTTTCAACCACTTCCATCCTGTGTGTACAATGTACAGCCAAGCGCTGTGTTCCGTCGATGACGTTGCAACATGGCCAGGTTTTTTTTTCCAGCCATTGACACAATGGGTGACGTGGCACCCATGAAAATATCGGATGTTCGCGTGACAAAAAGCCTGTTTGACTTAGAACTGCACAGACCAACGTATTTCGTCATATTGTATTATGTGTTGAAAAATTAGAGGAAGTCGAGAACGTGTCATCAGACCTTTAAAGGTGCACGGGATAGCATTTTCATGAAAACAAAGATTAAAAAAAACATACATCAACAAAGTGTTTAGAAACATGCATAATGTAAGTCTTAATGTTCTTCTAAAAATTAGTATATTGATGAAAAAATTATTTATTATTTTTTGACGGGTTGCAAATAATATAAATATTTACATCCATCAGCTGAAGGAAGACAAACACGGAAGTCCAGTGAGGATGTCACAGCCACTAGCATCACGAGCTTCATGTTACTTGACATCTTCTCGTTTTGGGTTGTTGGGTTGCCAGATAGTGAATTATTCAGCTAAATAATTGAGTCTGAAGGCAGACGTCAGTTTCCCGATCATTCTCAAGTATGGCACGACAAACAAAGGAGCAGGATAAACATCAGTTCTGCTTTTGATGGCTGATGTCTGCTCAAGAGTCTCAAAGAGCTGAAAAGACCACTTCTCTTCTGACAGGTAAGCTAACCAGCGCTAGCTATGATGCTAACTAGCTCATTCATCTTCTGCTGTTAATTTGGTGGTTAGGGTCACCGGGGTGGGGTGGGGGGTGGGGGCAACAGTCTAAAGCCTGTGTAACCAACTCAATTTTATTTCTGACATGTTCATATAATTATGAGTGTATGATAATATCAGCCAGTATATGGCGTGGAACAGACCCCACTAACTGCTCCTTACCAAGGTGACATGTATGACAGGTTCGTGATATGATCAGCATTTACGTTTATGAATGTAACAGCACACTTGTGCAGCCGTCATGTTTTACATAAACTTTTTTTTTTAAATGATCAACTTTGATGTGGCGTTGCTCAGTCTTATAATCTGGCGTACAGTGAAAAAGTTACGGTTGTTTATTGTTGTTACAGTTTAATAATGTAAAACTTTATGGCTCACCATGGTGGAAATTGAGGTTATACACAGTTTAAGTTCTAACAGTAGAATAAAGAGGTCTTAATAAATAAAAATAGAGGAGCACAGCATGGCAAAGCCTGTGGTGTGTTTTCGCGGCTGTTGCAGGGTTTAAGTGCGAAGCGGCTGTCTGTGTCTCTCCAACGCAGAGAAAGGAGAATAAAGACCCATGTTGTGAAGGTACTGACGTGTGCTCCGTGTCTAACTGGCTGCAGAACCTACCTAGAGCAAAGCCTGTTACCAGCTAACGAGCCAGGCTAAAATATGGACAGTTTAGCTTTAATTCACAGGGAGTCCTGGGAGCCACATCGCCATCTGCTGGGTAAGTAAAGAAAGTTAGCGCTGCTTATTTTCCACGGCCAACTGTTTCAAGCTTTAGAAAAATGACAATACTGTTAGTATGTGCCGTTACTGTTAGTTGACCTGTTTGACAATACGCTCTCTGGTTGCTGAGGGTCCAACTGTCATGGCTAACGTGCTGAATGCAGTGACTGAATAAGCGACTTTCATTGAGTTGCTATCGCTTTTTCATCTTTCTTAATATTAGCCCTCATTCGGAATATTAGTTACACTGTGTCCAGCTGAGACAAAATGGCATTTAAATGCTTCCCGCCCACAGGAGACGGAACGTTAAGAGGTATTAAACAGCGGCTGAGGTTAAATACGCAGCCTGAAGCAGAGATGGTGGACATGAGAAAAAAAACACGACTAGTTGAAAAAACAGCCATTAGATTAGTCGACAACTAAAATAATCTTTAGTTGCAGCCCTAGTATAAAGCCAAATCCTTTATTTTGAATTTTTAAATGTCTTTGTTTAGGAGATTTTTAAACTGTTTTTGAAATGTTAAGGAGTGTTTTTTTTTTTAATACTTAGTGAGTAACCTGGTCAAACCATCAACAGATATTTCTTTCTTTCTTTTTTGAATAACTTCTCAAGACAACAGTCAAAATTTGGCACCTAAAATGACTTGGACTTTTCATTTTTATTAAAGCCACAACCTGCCTGTGCACTTGGTGTTGCAAGAATGTGGACTTAGAAAAACTGTTGTTCCTCTTCTTTAATCAGGTCCAGTCTTGCAGCAGGAATGAATGTACAACACAGCCATCCATCCGTCCTCGACGGTTCTCTGGGGGTCCAGGTTATGGAAGCAGCAAATCTAATCAGAGAAGGCGAGACTTCCCTCTCCCCAGCCACCTCCTCCAGATCTTCAGAGAGGACACCAAGACATTCTCAGACCAGCGGGGAGACAGAGTCTCTCTAACGTGTCCTGGGTCTGTCCCGGGGTCTCCTCCCTCCTCCCACAACACACACAGAAAAGTAATTCCATTTCTGTACCTGCTCTTTCCTTCACCTACAGTGTATTGTCATTCACATTATGCAGACCAAGCAAACTCATTGCAGCACTGCTGTAGTCCGAAAGCTTTCCAGAGTCCTAATCCCGATTTAATTAATTTCTCTGTTGCTCTCCCAGATCTGCCCCATGGACCCTGCATCTGGACTCTTTATTTTTTAATAAATATTTTCCTCCAAATAAACTCCTGCTTGTTTTATGCTGACTCACTTGATTTGAGGTTGATTTTCTTTACATTCTACTCATCCACCTCCAAAAGTTGGATATTGTGGTGAATTTATTTTTAGAAATAACTCAAATCTAAAAAGTAAAACTTTCCTATTTTACAATAATCCCATATAAATAAGATAAGATAAGATAAGATAAGCCTTTATTAGTCCCACAACGGGGAAATTCCAGGATTGCAACAGCACAGGGATAGCAACACTCAGAGCAACAATCAGAAGGCAAGAAAAAAACAAGCAAGCAAGAGCAGCTAATAAACATATGTACGTATTACTATAAAATATATATATATACACACACACACAGACACACAGTGCAGAGCATTGTAGCTGGATGGAATAAATATATGAATATATGAACACACAGTGCAGAGCATTGTAGCTAGATGGAATAAATATGTAAATATATAAACACCCACAGTACGGAGCATTGCAGCTAGGTGGAATAAATATGCAAGTATATAAACACACACAGTGCGGAGCAATGTAGCTAGATGGAATAATATGTAGATATATAAATATATAAACACACCCAGTGCTGAGCATTGTAGCTAGATGGAATAAATATGCAAATATATAAACACACACAAAATTAATAAAATAATAAAATAAATATAGCTATTTTAAGATTTTTTTGGTTTGAAACTTGGATGAATATGTCTGAGCTATTTGATATAAATGTGAATGGTGATGTGCTCATTTTTGGAGATGCAGTTCCGTTTTTACACAATATTATTAGAAAAAATATAATTATTCCACCATAAATTATTTCCAACTTCACTAAGGATTATTGATTACAATGTTATGTACAGTGGATATAAAAAGTCTACACACCCCTGTTCAAATCCAGGTTTTTGTGATGTAAAAAATGAGACCAAGATAAATCATTTCCAAAACTTTTTCCACCATTAATGTGACCTATAACCTGTAAAATCCAATTGAAAAACAAACTGAAATCTTTTAAGGGGAAAAATAAAAAACTTACAATAACCTGGTTGCATAAATATGCACACCCTCTTATAACTGGGGATGTGGCTGTGTTCAGAATTAACCAATCACATTCAAACTCATGTTAATGGGAGTCAGCACACACTTGCCACCATTTAAAGTGCCTCTGATTAACCCCAAATAAAGTTCAGCTGTTCTAGGAGGCTTTTCCTGAAATTTTTGTAGTCACACCTTACAGCACAAGCCATGGTCCACAGAGAACTTCCAAAGCATCAGAGGGATCTCATTGTTCAAAGGTCTCAGTCAGGAGAAGGGTACAAAAGAATTTCCAAGGCATTACCTATACCATGGAACACAGTGAAGACAGTCATCGTCAAGTGGAGAAAATATAGCACAACAGTGGCGTTACCAAGAACCGGAAGTCCCTCCAAAATTGATGAAACTACGAGAAGAAAACTGGTCAGGGAGGCTGCCTAGAGGCCGACAGCAACATTGAAGGAGCTGCAGGAATTTCTGGCAAGTACTGGCTGTTTAGTACATATGACAACAATCTCCCATCTAGGGTGGCAAGACAGAAGCCTTATCTTACGAAGAAAAGCATCCAAGCCTGGCTACATTTTGCAAAAACACATAAATCTCCCAAACACATGTGAGAAAATGTGTTATGGTCTGATGAAACCAAGGGTGAACTTTTTGGCCATAATTCCAAAAGGTATATTTGGTGCAAACACAACACTGTTCATCACCAAAAGAACACCATACCTACAGTGAAGCATGGTGGTGGCAGCATCATGCTTTGGGGCTGTTTTTCTTCAGCTGGAACTGGGGCCTTAGTCAAGGTGGAGGGAATTATGAACAGTTCCAAACACCAGTCAATGTTGGCACAAAACCTTCAGGCTTCTGCTAGAAAGCTGAAAATAAAGAGGAACTTCATCTTTCAGCACAACATCAACCCAAAGCACACATCCAAATCAGCAAAAGAATGGCTTCACCAGACGAAGATTAAGGTTTTGATATGGCCAGAGTCCAGACCTGAATCTGATCAAACATCTGTGGGGTGATCTGAAGAGGGCTGTGCACAGGAGATGCCCTTGCAATCTCACAGATTTGGAGTGTTTTACAAAGAAGAGTGGGCAAATATTGCCACATCAAGATGTGCCACGCTGATAGACTCCTACCCAAAACTACTGAGTGCTGTAATAAAAGCCAAGGGTGCTGCAACAAAGTATTAGTTTAAGGGTGTGCATATTTATGCAACCAGGTTATTCCAAGTTTTTTATTTTTCCCCTTAAACGATTTCAGTTTGTTTTTCAATTGGGTTGTACAGGTTACAGGTCACATTAATGGTGGAAAAAGTTTTGAAATGATTTATCTTGGTCTCATTTTTTTTACATCACAAAAACCTGGCATTTGAACGGGGGGGGGGGGGAGACTTTTATATCCACTGTATATATCTAATCTTCTTCCAGCTGCTCCCTTCAGGGGTCTCCACAGCAGATCATCTGCCTCCATCCCTCCATCTTCCTCTGTAACACCAACCTTCTCCATGTCCTCCTTCACTACATCCATCAATCTTCTCTGTGGTCTTCCTCTTTTCCTCCTACCTGGCAGCTCCATCTTCAACATCCTTTGTCCAATATCGCCACTATCCCTCCTCTGCACATGTCCAAACCATCTCAGCCTTGCCTCTCTTACTTTGTCTCCAAATCGCTCAACCTGAGCTGTCCCTCTGATATACTCATTTCTAATCTTGTCCCTCCATCCCTGCTGTGCTACGTTAGCATTACTGTCAATAACACTATACGATATAGTTATTTAAAAAATGTTTACCGGAGATGTCCATCAGAGAGGATTACGTTAAATTCACGATTCTATACGACAAGAGTCCTCGAATGATACGCTGTCTGGCTTATAATAACCAAAGGTCCGAGATGTTCGCAGTCTGCAGTATGTTGATGTTAGCCTCCAGGAAGTGCTGTTTCATCTCTCTACCTGGCAACCAGTACCAGATTATAGTGAATCAACAGTGAGTGCGACCCCTACTGGCCAGGAGGTCAGAATGCTATCTCTTGCACCTTTGAGTCAGATTTTTTTGCTGCTGACGTGGCGTGAACCTCTTCTCACCTGAGATCGCTCTGGAACATTCCTAGTATCACAACACAGTCTCCTGCCCTATTTTCAAGAATGAACCCATGGTCTCCTTGGATAATTTCTTTAGATTTTTGTTTTTTTATCCGTGTGTTAAGGGACATTTTATAAAAACCGGCCAAAACTACAGGTCATACAAGGTTCACCAGGTTACCAGTTAAATGCTTCCAGTAGAAGAAAAGAGAAGGTGCTGCATGTATAAATCCAGGTGTGTATCCCTGATGCTGAAAGACTTTACACCAATTGAACTTCACTGTTATTCACTCAGCAGACAGGACCAAGGAGTGGACATGTGGATTCAGGTCACGACAGATTTCAGCCCGTATCCACAGATCCCTGAGCCACTGAAGCCCCCAGCAACGTCTGGAGGAACTGACCTTCCTGTTCTGAACGTTACTGCTGTAATAGCAGTAGGCCTGAATGGATTACAACGACATGAAGCCGTGAGTCACTCTTAGATTCACACTAGCTGGTCTTTAGACACATCAGTTCACTTCAGCTAACAGTGTGGAGGCTGTGGGACTAAGACGACAACAGTAAACAGGAACAACACATGTGGATGTTATGTTCTCATGCACGGAGACACGGTGACAGACCTGGTTCTTGTTGTCTTTGTACTGCAGATACACCTCTGTGTGTCCGTTCACTTCATTCCACCTCTTGGTTGGAACCTGATTGAAGAGATTTTTCCAGAGGAACATCAGAGGAACTACAGTGATCTGTCACAGCCCAGAACTATTCAGATCACCTCATGTCATGAACATTCCATTTCAGCTTTTTGTCAAGGCCAAGCGTGTTAACTGTGCTGGATAAGCTTTGCAGCCTCTTGGAGGAACAACCGTCTGTGAGCACCGTCCACGCTGGACGCAACAACGACTCCAGCCAGAATTTTATTCAGTCATGTAACAAGACTTAAAAAAAAAAAGTTTATGATGATATTGGGGACAATTTTCTATTTTTTCCAGGTTGGAGGCAATGCCCCCCCTGCCCCCCCTTGATTTACACCTACGAATGGGGTGGGGGGTGATTTGGGGTCATTTTGCTAACATGGGGGCTAGCATCCCCCCCCATAAAATCACCTGCTGGATGTGACATCACAAAAGTCAGACAGGTCACCGTTACTCACGCTGATTCCTGGAGGAGAATTCTGAGCGTAGACGGCCTGTAGGTCATTAGGATCTGCAGGAGGAAAAGGGACGTTAGCATGCTACTCTGTCGTCCATTAGACTGATGACTGCACAGCCAATCGGAACGCTCCCTTACGCTCCACCAGGAACAGGAAGCACACTACGCCCATGCCCGCAATGATGAGGCCGGGGACGATGAAGGACAGGCCCCAGTTGGAGGAGACGAAGTAGCCGGCGATCAGCGAGCCCAGGATGTTCCCCACCGAGGTGTGGGAGTTCCACAGCCCCATGATGAGCCCGCGCCTAACGGAGACAGAGGTCAACCAATCACGTTTGAGGAGGCGTGGTGAATGCAGAGATGCTACCTGTCCCAACGTTAGCAGCTAACGTCAGGTCTTACCTTCCCTTTCCAAACCAGTTGCCGATGCAAGTCACCACACTGGGCCAGCCGGTGGTCTGGACCAAGCCGTTAGCAACCTGGAGGGATCCAGAAGGACAAAACCATTATGGCGCTACCTTTCTGGGTCTTAGCAGGTACGCCGCAGCGACGCAACAGCTAGTCCACAACAAGCTTAGACACAGCGACATTCACATGAAGACAAAAGTAATGGTTTACAAAGCTCCTGTCACGCCCGCCCTGACTTACGGTCATGAGGCCGTCTATCGGACACAACCTGACACGTGCCATCAGCAGCGTCTCAGACCAGAGGGTGGCAACCTCCACGAGGCAAGCAGTCATTCTGAGAGATTTATGACCAGCAAAATCCACATGGAGCCACACGACCATCTGAGCCTGGAGGCCGAGCTGAAACAGCAGCGTTACCAGAACAAACTGGCCTCACACCATCAATGGTTACTGGTTTTTTTCTCATAAAGTGACAACACTTTTCCCAACATTTGTGAGGGTTTTTGGCATAGATTTATGGTTTTCTAATAAACCTGCCGTGTTTTCTTGGAAAATTTGTAGCTTTTTTCAGGTAAAATTGCAGCCTCTTTCCACCTAAATTTGTGACTTTTTTTGGTAAAAAATCCAATATTTCCAGTAAGTTTCTGATTTTTTTCCAGAAATGTTGTGATTCTTTTTCTTGCAAATTTGTAAGTGTTTTTCTTACGACACTGCAACCTTTTCCCTAAATTTGTCATATTTCTGTTATAAATTTTCTGTTTTTCTAATAAATTTCTTCTATTCTCCCTTGTAAATTTGTTACTCTTTTTGGGTAAATTTGCAGCACTTTTCCACAGCAGCCCACAGAGCTGACAAAAAAGTGCAGAAGCATGCTAATGTTAGCATCAACGCTAATGTTAGCATACTAATGTCTGCGTTAGCATCAATGCTAATATTAGCACAATGCTAACATTAGCATTCAGCAAAGCTAACGGCACCATGGGAAAAGTACAGTGGCCCAGAGAGTTCTTCTTCTTGCTCCCTTCAGGGGTCTCCACAGCGGATCATCTGTCTCCATCTCATCCTATCCCTTCATCTTCCTCTGGAACACCAACCCTCTCCATGTCCCCCTTCACTACATCCATCAATCTCTGTGGTCTTCCTCTTTTCCTCCTGCCTGACAGCTCCATCTTCAACATCCTTTGTCCAATATCTCCACTATCCCTCCTCTGCACATGTCCAAACCATCTCAGCCTTGACTTACTTTGTCTCCAAACAGCTCAACCTCAGCTCTGATATACTCATTTCTAATCTTGTCCCTCCTAGTCACTCCCAATGAGAATCTTAGCATCTTCAACTCTACCACCTCCAGCTCCACCTCCTGTCTTTTTGTCAGCTCCACCATCTCCAAACCATAGAGACGAAACAATCATACAGCTTGCAGTTGCTAGACACCCTCCTTGCTAGACAGCTATGGGCCCATATCGTATCTCCCCTTTCTTTGTAAAATAATAGATTAAACTGTTTTTCCAACAATTGTCTGACATTAAATAACTGTTTTGATGTCTTCTAATCAGGTTTTGGGCCACACCACAGCACTGAGACAGCTCTAGTTAAGGTCCTAAATGACATCTACTCCAACACAGATAATAGCAATATTTCAGTCTTGGTTCTACTGGATCTCAGTGCTGCATTCGACACAGTCGACCATAACATCTTACTAGACCGGCTGAAAAACTGTGTCGGGCTTTCTGGTACAGCACTTAGCTGGTCTGAGTCCTATTTAAAAGACAGGGACTATTTTGTGTCAATAGCTAACTACAAATCTGAGCGAACAAAAATAACCTGTGGAGTTCCCCAAGGTTCCATTTTGGGACCTCTGCTTTTCAACATCTATATGCTGCCTCTAGCTCAAATCATAAAAAACAACAAAATATATTACCATAATTATGCAGATGATACACAAATCCACATAACTGTCTTACCAGGAGACTATGGTCCAATTAAAACCCTGATCAAATGCACTGGTCAAATTAAAGAGTGGATGTGCCAGAATTTTCTTCAGTTAAACAAAGACAAAATTGAAATAATAGTTTTTGGAGCCAAAAAAGAAAAATTCAAAATTAGTACTCAGCTTCAACTGATGATGCAAAAAACCAGCAGCCAAGCCAGAAATCTGGGTGTGGTTCTGGACTCAGACCTGAATTTTAACAGCTACATTAAAACAGTAGTGAAATCAGCCTATTATCACTTAAGGATAGTGAGGATTAGCGGTCTGATGTCTCAGCAGGATCTAGAAAAACTTGACCATGCATTTATCTTCAGTAAACTGGACTACTGTAACGCTGTCCTCACAGATCTCCCTAAAAAGTCCATCAGACAGCTGCAGTTGGCTCAGAACGCTGCAGCTTGAGTCCTCACTAAGACCAAGAAAGTGGATCATATAACTCCAGTTCTCAGATCTTTACACTGGCTTCCTGTCTGTCAAAGAATAGATTTTAAAATACTGCTGTTGGTTTATAAAGCTCTGAATGGTTTTACATTTCAGATCTGCTGGTCCATTATGAACCACCCAGAGCCCTCAGACCATCAGGGTCAGGCCTACTATGTGCCCAGAGCTAGAACCAAACATGGTGAGGCAGCGTTTAGTTTTTATGCCCCTCACATATGGAACAAACTCCCAGAAAGCATCAGGGCTGCTGAAACTCTCAGCTGCTTTAAATCCAGGTTAAAAACTCTCCTATTTGCCGCGGCCTTTCAGTAGAACAATTGTTAGTCTCTAACAGATTTTTTTTATTTCTGACGTATTCTATTTTAGGTTGTTTTTTGTTTCTCTTTAAAGTAGAACTGAACTCACCTTTTGGCGCAAAAAGTAGAATAGCAGATTAATTCCTTATTACCTATTGTATTTTTCAACACATAAAAGAAATTTTTAGGCCGTGCGATGGCCAAGCTATAAGCCGATAAACTTTTGCCTCTGGCTGGCAGTGCCAAACAAACCGGAAGTAGTGCAGACGACGCTGCGTGACGTCACGAGTGTGATCCCTAAACAAAACAACAATGGCAGATGATAGCAGTTCCAGCAGTCAAGAAAACCAGAGTTTTCAGAGTGAAGAGGCATTCAGGATCGGTGACGAGACAGAGGAGGATGCAGGAGTGTGGCAGGTGGCAGGCGTGCACAAGGGCGAGCCCGGGAGACAGAGACCTGATGCACCTGTGACAGCAGCTGGCAGACGGCGATGCAGAGGCGAGGTCCACCACCGGGGAATACAGTGATCCATCACTTATCGCGTTTAATGGGGACCAGAACCGACCGCGAAAAGTGAAAAACCGCGAAGTAGCGTCACCCCCCCCCCCCCAAGGGCGTCACAAGCACTATTTTGCACAAAAAGGCACAAGAGAACAGCGAAAAGTGCCACTAAGCAACACGAGCGATAAAGAACAATGAATGCGGTCTTCCTTCGCTGGGTATGGGCGCTCGGCAGGGAGAGAAGCTGGGTAAAACGTCTCGGCCAATCAGCTTGCGAGATTCCCGAGCGGTGAAGAGGTGGGCGGAGAGGAGTGGAGCGGTAGTCAGAGAGGTGGATTTTGAGTTGTGCGGGCTCTCAACACGGAGACAACACATGTTCTAGAACATCAGGTATCAACACGGAGAGCCCGCACAACTCAAAATCCACCTCTCTGACCACCGCTCCACTCCTCTCCGCCCACCTCTTCACCGCTCGGGAATCTCGCAAGCTGATTGGCCGAGACGTTTTACCCAGCTTCTCTCCCTGCCGAGCGCCCTTACCCAGCGAAGGAAGACCGCATTCATTGTTCTTTATCGCTCGTGTTGCTTAATGGCACTTTTCGCTGTTCTCTTGTGCCTTTTTGTGCAAAATAGTGCTTGTGATGCCCTTGGGGGGGGGGGGTGACGCTACTTCGTGGTTTTTCACTTTTCGCGGTCGGTTCTGGTCCCCATTAAACGCAATAAGTGAGGGATCACTGTAATATCTATATCTAGAAACGCATCGCTTCCCGGTCGCTTTTCAATTCAATTCAATTCAATTCAACTTTATTTATATAGCGCCATTTCACAACAACAGTCATCTCATAGCACTATCAACTGTAGGGAGGACCCCCACAGTTGCAGAAAGACCCCAGCAATCAGGCGATCCCCTGTGAGCAAGCACTTGGCGACGGTGGAGAGGAAAAACTCCCTTTTAACAGGAAGAAACCTCCAGCAGAACCAGGCTCAGGGAGGGGCAGTCATCTGCTGCGACTGGCTGGGGGGTGAGGGGATAGAGAAGAAGAAAAGAACAGACATGTAGAGAGCAAACAGCACGATGGGGACTCAATCTATGGGAGAGAACAAACAAATGTTAATGACCAGCAAAAAAAAAATATTTCATAGAGAGTGAGGAAAGGAGTGAGGCCCAGTGCATTACTGGAGGTCCCCCGGCTGACTAAACCTATTAGCAGCATAACTAAGGGAGGGTTCAGAAAACACATGATCCCTCCCTAATTGTAGGCTATATCAAAAAGGTAGGTTTTAGCCCTATTCTTAAAAACAGAGATCGAGTCTGACTCCCGAATCCAGATTGGCAGCTGATTCCACAGGAGAGGAGCTTGATAACTGAAGGCTCTGCCTCCCATTGTACTTTTGGAGATTCTAGGTATTACAAGTAAACCTGCATTTTGGGAGCGTAGTGCTCTGTTAGGATGATACGGTAGTATCAGATCTTTTAAATAAAAAGGAGCCTGATTGTTTAGAGCTTTGTAAGTAAGAAGAAGGATTTTAAACTTAATTCTAAACTCTATGGGAAGCCAATGAAGGGAGGCCAGAACCGGAGAGATATGATCTCTCTTTCTAGTACCTGTTAAAACTCTTGCTGCAGCATTTTGGATCAGCTGAAGACTTTTCCTCCCCCTTTCTTTTCTTTCGTTGCCATGACAGCTTTCCTTGGCCACTGAACAGATCTTCCCAGGTGTTGGAAGTGTTTTGTAGTCGACTATCACGACAAAATGCACCAAAAACAACCAGTGTAGACGTGCTCGCAATGGTAAACATGGAGGACTGTGTCACACTTGTGACGTCACGCGGAACTCCAGCTGCACTTCCGGTTAATCGGCGGATTTGTCTGATTTTTCAGGGCGAGAAATTCAAAATCGCGATTTTCTCCAAGATTCTGGGATTTGTGGAGGGGGTGCCAATGATAAATTATCTTTATAATTGTATGTACTATCACCCAGTGCCGTTCAATGCCGTTCAGTTCAGTTCTACTTTAATTTACTTTTGAGTTTGCTTTTAAATTCTTATGTAGTCCTTCTGCAACTTGCTGTAATGCTTTAATGTTATGTAAAGCACTTTAGATTGTCTTGTACACAAAATATGCTCTACAAATAAACTTGCCTTGCCTCCTCATCAGCCGCCAACTGGAGATGAATACACAGTTTCGGTGGCTATTGGCGGGAATGCCAACCCCAGCGCCACCAGCAGCCTCAAGCCACTGGAGGACGTCGCGCCAAAGGCAAAAGCCGAGTTGCAAATGTGTAAATAGACCCCTTATTTCAGACAAGGAGGCAGCAGTTTGAAGCAAGCCAACATGCAGCACACATGACCCACATTGGGGCCAGTCACCACCCTCTTCTTACAAAAAATGTTTATATGGATGTCACGCTCTTTACATGCAGTGGTGTCAGGAGACCCACTGACAGCCACCCTCCACCCCTTACTCCTAGAGAAAAGGAGAAGGAAAAGGAGATGTTGGGAGGGGGGGTCTCATTTCACAACTAAGTTATAGATTTTTTTTTTCTTTTTTTTGTATTTTGTGTACTTTATTAAACCCAGAGGGAAACTGAGGGCATCCACCTGATGGATGAGGCAGCCACGGTATGGCACCAATCCCTTCACCATTCACACCTAGGGCCACTTCAGAGTCTCCAGTTAACCTAACCTGCATGTTTTTGGCCTGTGGGAGGAAACCTGAGTAGCCGGGGTAAACCCACGCAGACACGGGGAGAATGTGCAAACTCCACACAGAAGGGTCACCGAAGGTCAGGGGTGGGATCGATCCCACGATGGTCAGGGGTGGACTCGATCCTGTGACCTTCTCACTGTGCTGCCACAGTGCTGACCACTGTCCCACCGAGCTGCCCGAGACTGCCTACTCTTCACACGGCACCTTCACCAAATCCAGGATGACACATTTCCAGCTGCCATGTGAAGTTGGTGCAAGGCATCTCTTCGAGCACGGTTGGTGAGTTCCACCTTGGAGAGGCAGGACACCATGGACTGGCCTATAAAACCTGGACTGGTAAAACAAGACACTCCCAGCCTTTATCCTCACAGTCAGCTCACAGTGATTCCCACCGTGAGCCCTACCAACAAAACTCGCTTTGCTTTTTCAGACCAAACCCCAATATCAGGACGCAAGTTTGTCTAAACAATGTGGGAGGGGAAATGGAGGATCGTTGACAGGTCTGCTGTCAACTTCCAATCATAGTGGGGTTCCCACCATGAGCAAATTTTCATTTTCACTTAAAGTTTTTGCAAAAGTTTAGTTTTTGGTATTAGGTTGAAGCTTAGGGTCTAAGTAACAATTTTGGTTCGAGTGGACAAAGATCACATGGAGTCTTCATACATTCCCGCCATTTTCCAAGATGGCCACCATCAAAATCTAATAATGTCAATATCTCGGAAACTATTCAACCTAGAGACATGAATTTGGTGTCTATACCTAGGTTTAAAACAAATTCCTGTTGTTCCATGAGGAGAAAACTTGAAAAAAGACAGAAGTTCAGAAGAAGGTGCAGCACTTCGAACAGCATACAGATCTGTATGGACAAGCATTCATTATGGTTGATAGCCGGGGTGGAAAATTGGAGGAATTTTTCCGTCACGAATCCTCCTCATCACCACCTCCACTGGCTTCTGAAGGGTCCATCAACTCTTGCAACAAGTCAGATTTATTGGCGTGCATTATGGAAGTAAGTGCAAGTACCGGACTATCCGCGGATGCGGAGCTTGTCGCACCAGATGATTATGGGGTCATCGTTATTGGTGGCAGTGCACTGAGCCACTCTCTTCCTGGCACAACTGTCCAAGGCAAAACATTTGCTGAATATTTCACCAAAGTTTTCTGCCCAAGAATCCAGCATGAGTTGAAAAGAGCAGCGAGAGTGGATATTGTATGGGATCAGTATCGCTCAATGTCAATCAAAGCGACCACAAGGGAAAAGCGAGGAAAAGGCACACGACAGCGAGTATCTGGTTCTGCCAAAGTGCCTGGAAATTGGCAAAACTTTTTGTCTAATGCCGAAAATAAAAAAGAGCTCTTTTCATTCCTGTCAACAAGCATTGAGCAAACACCATTCCAAGATGGCAAACAGGTTTATATAACTTCTGGTGACCAAGTCCTCAATGCAGGGAATGGACTGCCCATGGGACGATGTAATCATGAGGAGGCAGATACTCGTGTCCTGGTACATCTTCTTCATGCCCTCCAATATTCATCACTGGGAATGGTCTATACTGGCGACACAGACGTTGTCGTAATACTTCTGTGTAACTTCCACCACATCAAGGCAGTGAATCCGGAGTCAAACATCTGGATTTCTTTCAAAACAGGAAAGACAGTCAACATGATATCCCTCAACAACATTGCCTCAAGTTTGGGTGTGACAACGTGCAAAGCCTTGGCTCTCTTTCATGCATTCACTGGGTCAGACAGCACGTCATTTTTCAAATACAAAGGCAAGCGATACTGCTTCAAGCGGAAAGATGAGGTTCCATCCCTCTTGAGTGAGTTTGCGACAGTTGCTAGCACCCCGTTTCTTACATCGCCAGAGTTGAGGGAAGTGGTGAGTCACTTTGTTTGCAAAATGTACTCCGACGAACCTATCACTGATGACACCAACGTTGACCTTGTTCGAATGAGAGTTTTCTGTCACAGGACTCGGGATGTGGAAAGAATACCCCCTACAAGTGATGCGCTCGACCAACATCTCAAAAGGAGTGTCTTCCAGGCGAGCATCTGGACTACAGCGCACGAGCCACTGGCACTAGTCCCAAGCCCAAGCAATCATGGATGGATGGAAAAAGATGGCCAACTGGTTCCCATATGGACCACGTTGCCCCTTGCCAGGGATGTGTTTGATCTAGACGTAAAATGCGCGTGCACAAAACCCTGCTCGTCATGCAAGTGCAAAAAGGCTGACTTGAAGTGCTCACGTTTATGCATGTGCAAATGTCCTAACTAAATGACCATGATTGTAGTGAGAATGAGTAATGATTTTTTAGTTGCACTTACCTAATAAATGAAATATCACTAAGATAAGATAAGATAAGATAAGATAAGATAAGATAAGCCTTTATTAGTCCCACAATGGGGAAATTCCAGGATTGCAACAGCACAGGGATAGCAACACTCAGAGCAACAATCAGAAGGCAAGAAAAAAAGCAAGCAAGCAAGCAAGAGCAGCTAATATACATATGTACATATTACTATAAATATATACTGTATATATACACACACAGACACACAGTGCGGAGCATTGTAGCTAGATGAAAAAAATATATAGATATACAAATATAAACACACCCAGTGCGGAGCATTGTTGCTAGATGGGATGAAACAGCACAACCGTCTACTTAGTTATCCTACATGGTATGATTATGTGCCCATACATATTCTCACCCTCCATAGCGACCGGTATTTTCCTAGTTGTATGCTGGAGAGGACCATTGTGTAAGTCTATTGCATCTTTTGCATTCAAAAAACTATTAGGTTGTTACGTCTTTTTGCTATCTCTGCGAGCAGCCCTGCTTAGGTTGTACAGTCTGACAGCCGTTGGTAGGAAGGACCTACGAAACCTCTCGGTTGTGCACCTGGGATGATGTAGTCTGCTGCTAAATGAGCTCCTCAGTGCATCCAGTATGTCCTGCATAGGGTGGAACTCGGACTCCAGCAGAGATAACAGTTTAGCCACCGTCCTTCTCTCTCCTATCTCCTCCACCGGGACAAGGCGCTGCCCCAGGACAGAGCTAGCTTTCTTGATCAGTTTGTTCAGTCTCTTCCTATCGGCTGCAGTAATGCCACTGCCCCAGCAGACCACTCCAAAAGTGATGGCTGATGCCACCACCGTGTCATAGAATGTCTTCAGCAGCGCCCCTTGTACACCAAAAGACCTGAGTCTCCTCAGTAGGAACAGCCTGCGCTGTCCCTTCTTGTAGAGTGCGTCAGTATTGTGTGACCAGTCTAGTTTATTGTTCAGATGAACACCCAGGTACTTGTAGGATGTCACCATCTCAATGTCTGTTCCCTGTATATTTACTAGTGCTGTGAGGGGTTGTCCATGCCTGCGGCAGTCAACCACCAGCTCCTTAGTTTTCCTCGCGTTGATCTGGAGGCAGTTCCGATGGCACCAGTCCACAAAGTCCTGGATAAGCCCTCTGTACTCAGCTTCATCTCCATTGGAGATGAGGCCAACGATCACAGAGTCATCAGAGAACTTCTGTAGATGGCAGTGTGTTGTGTTGTGTGAGAAGTCCGCAGTATAAAGAGTGAACAGGAAGGGAGCCAACACCGTTCCCTGGGGGGCCCCCGTGCTACCGATGATCGTGTCGGATACACAGTCCCGGGTTCTCACAAACTGAGGCCGGTTCGTGAGGTAGTCCAGGATCCATGATGACAGGTGCTGGTCCACCCCTGCGCACAGCAGCTTGTCCTTCAGGATCATCGGTTGGATGGTGTTGAAAGCACTGGAGAAGTCAAAGAACATGATCCTCACCACATTCCCGGGCTTCTCCAGGTGGGACAGAGAACGGTGAAGGAGGAAGATCACCGCATCCTCCACCCCAATGCCATGCTGGTAGGCGAACTGGAGTGGATCCATCGCTGGTTCCACCAGGGGGCGGAGGTGAACAAAGAGCAGTCTCTCCAGGGTCTTCATCAAGTGGGACGTCAAGGCCACCGGTCTGTAGCTGTTCAGGTCTTTGGGGTGGGAAGCTTTTGGTACAGGTACCACACAAGATGTTTTCCACAGCTGTGGTACCCTCCCCAGCTTCAGGCTCAGGTTGAAGATGTACGTCACAATCCCACACAGCTGGTCTGCACAGGACTTGAGGAGATTTGCGCTGATGCTGTCCGGTCCCGACGCCTTCCTCGCCTTGATCTTCCTCAGCTCCGTCCTCACCTGGGTCCTGGTCAGGGTCAGGATGGGGGGCTGTGTGTTGGGAGTGGGGGGGTGTTGGTGGAGTGGGGAGTGGGCAGCAGGACTTGATGTCTTTAGAGGCAGCAGTGGTTGTTGTGCAGTCAGGGGGGAGGGCGGTTGGTCAAATCTATTGAAAAACAGATTCAGATTGTTCGCCCACTCCCTGCCCCCCGTGGCCTGGGGGGAGGTATTCTGGAGCCCAGAGATGGTTTTAAGGTTTCTCCAGACCCCGCTGATGTCGCTCTGTTGCAGCTTGTCCTCCATCTTCTTCCTGAAGCTGTCCTTGCCTTCTCTGATCTTTCTCCTCAGCTCCCTCTGTACGGACTTCAGCATCTCCCTGTTCCCCGACCTGAAGATCCTCTTCTTCTCTCTCAGAAGTGTTTTTATCTCAGGGTTGATCCAGGGTTTGTTGTTTGAGCAACACCGTATGGTCTTGGTGGGAACGGATTTGTCCACACAGAAGCTGAGGTAGTCCGTGAAGGTGTGAGAACAATGAAAATAGACTGTTCGGTTTATATTCATGGTATTTTATAGAATTTACGTTCATATGTGTTCAATTGTTAACATGCATAATTCTGCTACATTGTACTATAACGTTTGTTGTGTAATTTACCATTTCGGGACAAATAAATACTCTGATGTTGTCAGAAATGGTTTTATCTGATTCCTTGACCATGAAAACCTAGGTATAGACACCAAATTCATGTTTCTAGGTTGAATAGTTTCCGAGATATTGACATTATTAGATTTTGATGGCGGCCATCTTGGAAAATGGCGGGAATGTATGAAGACTCCATGTGATCTTTGTCCACTCGGACCAAAATTGTTACTTAGACCCTAAGCTTCAACCTGGTACCAAAAATCAAACTTTTACAAAAACATGAAGTGACTGATACCTCAGGCCCCCCCACTATCATTTGCTCCAGCCAACAATCTGGATTTCATAGTTTTCTGGGTCTTCTGCGGAGGCCGAGTGCCACCTTTGTGGATCATAATGTAGAGATCGCACTTCTGTACTGGTTCTCTATTGACTGCACTACCCTGGCTTTCCAGAATATTTGTGACAATCTTGAAGACCTCATTGGAGGACCTCATCTTGAGGACCTCATACTCCATGTCTACATCTCCATGTGTAAACCATACATCATAGCAAGTCTCACTACTGTCTTGTAAATCTTCCCTTTCACTCTTGCTGCTACTCTTCTGTCACAAATCACCTCGACACTCGTCTCCACCCACTCCACCCTGCCTGCACTCTCTTCTTCACCTCTATTGTGTGTTTTTCATTGCTTTGGATGGTTGACCCCAGGTACAGGGCATCCAGAAAGTTTTCACAGCGCTTCACTTTTTCCACATTTTATTATGTTACAGCCTTATTCCAAAAGAGATTCAATTCATTTTTTTCCCTCAAAATTCTACACACAATACCCCATAACCACAATGGGTTTTTTTAGATTTTTGCAAATGTATTAAAAAATACAAAACTAAAAAAATCACATGTACATCAGTTTTCACAGCCTTTGCTCAATATTTGTTGATGCACCTTTGGCAGCAATTACAGCCTCAAGTCTTTCTGAATATGATGCCACCAGCTTGGCACACCTATCTTTGGGCAGTTTCTCTCATTCCTCTTTGCAGCACCTCTCAAGCTCCATCAGGTTGGATGGGAAGCGTTGCTGCACAGCCATTTTCAGATCTCTCCAGAGATGTTCAATTGGATTCAAGTCTGGGCTCTGGCTGGGCCACTCAAGAACATTCACAGAGTTGTCCTGAAGCCACTCCTTTGATATCTTGGCTGTGTGCTTAGTGTTGTTGTCCTCCTGAAAGATGAACCATCTCCCCAGTCTGAGGTCAAGAGTGCTCTGGAGCAGGTTTTCATCCAGGATGTCTCTGTACATTGCTGCATTCATCTTTCCCTCTATCCTGACTAGTCTCCCAGTTCCTGCTGCTGAAAAACATCCCCACAGCATGATGCTGCCACCACCATTGTCGTAGTTATGAGTGGTGCCTGGTTTCCTCCAAACATGACACCTGGCATTCACACCAAAGAGTTCAATCTTTGTCTTATCAGACCAGAGAATTTTGTTTCTCATGGTCTGAGAGGGCAGCGCGGTGGCAGAGTGGTTAGCACTGCGGCAGCACAGCAACTCACCCTTGGCTGGGGGATCCTGGGTTCGATCCCAGCCCCCCAGTCAATCCCATCTCAGAGGTCTACAGACAATTCCTTTGACTTCATGCTTGGTTTGTGCTCTGACATGCACTCAACTGTGGAACCTTCTATAGACAGGTGTGTGCCTTTCCACATCATGTCCAATCAGCTGAATTCACCACAGGTGGACTCCAGTTAAGCTGTAGAAACATCTCAAGGATCATCAGTGGAAATAGGATGAACCTGAGCTCAATTTTGAGCTTCATGGCAAAGGCTGTGAATACTTATGTACATGGGATTTCGGAGTTTTTTTATTTTTAATAAATTTGCAAAAATCTAAAAAAAAAAAAAAAAAAAAAAAAAAAAAAAATTCACACTGTCATTATGGGGTATTGCGTGTAGAATTTTGAGGGGAAACTGAATTTAATCCCTTCTGGAATAAGGCTGTAACATAATGTGGGAAAAAGTGAAGTGCTGTGAAGACTTTCTGGATGCACTGTATTTAAACTCATCTACTTTCACTACCTCTACTCCTTCCATCTTCACCGTTACACCCGCCTCCCTCTCATTCACACTCATGTATTCTGTCTTGCTTCTACTGACTTTCATTCCTCTTCTCTCCAGAGCATACCTCCACCTCTCCAGGTTCACTTCCATCTGCTCCCTACTCTCAATGCAGATCACAATGCCATCTGTAAGCATCATGGTCCATGGAGACTCCTGCCTGACCCCATCATGCAAAAGCCTCAATACAAATACAAAAGCATGCTAATGTCAGCATTAATGCTAATGTCAGAGCTAACATTACCATGCTAAGGCTAACATTACGGCTAACATTACTGTGGCTTCTAAATAGACTGAACAAACTGATTAAGAAAGCTAGCTCTGTCCTGGGGCAACGCCTTGATCCGATGGAGGAGATAGGAGAGAGAAGGACGGTGGCTAAACTGTCATCTCTGCTGGAGTCCGAGTTCCACCCTATGCAGGACATACTGGATGCACTGAGGAGCTCATTTAGCAGCAGACTACATCATCCCAGGTGCACAACCGAGAGGTTTCGTAGGTCCTTCCTACCAACGGCTGTCAGACTGTACAACCTAAGCAGGGCTGCTCGCAGAGACAGCAAAAAGACGTAACAAACTAATAGTTTTTTTTTTTTTTTTTTTTTTGAATGCAAAAGATGCAATAGACTTACACAATGGTCCCCTCCGGCATACAACTAGGAACATACCGGTCGCTATGGAGGGTGAGAATATGTATGGGCACATAATCATACCATGTAGGATAACTAAATAGACGGTTATGCTGTTTCATCCCACCTAGCAACAATGCTCTGCACTGTGTGTGTTTATATATTTACATATTTATTCCATCTAGCTACAATGCTCTGCACTGTGTGTTCATATATTCATATATTTATTCCATCTAGCTACAATGCTCTGCACTGTGTGTGTGTGTGTGTGTGTGTGTATATATATATTTTATAGTAATATGTACATATGTATATTAGCTGCTCTTGCTTGCTTGTTTTTTCTTGCCTTCTGATTGTTGCTCTGAGTGTTGCTATCCCTGTGCTGTTGCAATCCTGGAATTTCCCCGTTGTGGGACTAATAAAGGCTTATCTTATCTTATCTTATCTTAAATCGGTACCCAGAACAAGATCGGTACCCTGCACGCACAAAAGTACTTCACTCAATGTACAGGCATGGATAATGTCTTTACACCATGACAAATGAATTTAATTCACAACTGAATAGATATGGTTTTGAATAACTTGCAGATTTTTATTAAGTACTTGGTCACGTCTTCAATACACACATTTATAATTTTTAAACAATATTCTGTCTTGGATGCTGAACACCGATCTTGTTCTGAGTACTGATAAGGCAGCCACATTTACCCCGCTAATGTCAGCGTTAATGCTAACATTAGCATGCTAATGTCAACATTAATGCTAACATTAAAGCTCACATTAGCATGCTAATATCAGCATTAATGCTAACATTAGCATGCTAATGTTAGCATTAATGCAAACATTAAAGGTAACATTAGCATACTGTCAGCATTAATGCTAACATTAAAAACTAACATTAAAGCTAACATTACCATTCTAATGTCAGCGTTAACGCAAACATCAGCATGCTAATGTTAGTGTTAATGCTAACATTAAAGCTAACATCAGCATGCTAATGTCAGCATTAATGCTAACATTAAAGCTAACATTACATGGTAATATTAGCATTAATGCTAACATTAAAACTAACATTACCATGCTAATGTCAGCGTTAATGCTAACATTAAAGGTAAGATTAGCATGCTAATGTCAGCATTAATGCTAACATTAGCATGCTACTGTTAGCGTGCCTCAGTGCTTATATTGAGGCGTTTGCATGTTGGTAAGCTCTCTGGGCCGCTGCACATTTCCCATAAATTGTAACATTATTCTGAACAAAAATCAAAACTTTTCCAGTGAATTTGTGTTTTTTTTTCTTGCAGATATTATGTGACTACTTCTTCCAAATGTTTTGCTGTGAGAATTTCTGTCACAAATTTCCAGTTTTTGTTATAAATGTGTTATTTCTTTCTTTTTTTTTTTTTTTGTTACTTATTTGTACCCGTAGGTAGACTTGGTTTGCAGTCTGGTGACAAGCCACTGGCTGTTGGTCGCTGCGTGCGCGAGCGCCCTAAACCTACATGTTTTTGGTATGCGGGAGGAAACCGGAGAAATCCCGGAGTAAACCCGCGCAACACGGGGAGAACATGCAAACTCCACACAGCTCACTGTTGGTCAGGGGCTGGGATCGAACCCACGATCTCATGATCCCCGCGATCCCCCGGCCAAGGGTAAAACTGTGCTGCCGCAGTGCTAAACCACTGCGCCACCGTGCAGCCCTCTCTAGTGAATTTACAAAATTTCCTCAGTGTTTTTAATTGCTGAAAGTTCTGAATTAATCATCAAGGCGTCGATGGAGCCACATGGAATCAGCTGTTCTCCGCTGGCTAAAATGGGCAGGTCGCTGCGGTTGCTGGACGGTACTCACCTGGACGAAGACGTAGAAGCCCAGGCTGTGGATGCTGTAGATGTAGCCCAGCCCAAAGAGGCAGGTGAAGAGGCCGCTGGCCAGCATGCCCACGGTCAGGTAGAGGCGGATGGGCAGACGCTCCCCGATGATGCCGCTGTATGGGAACATGGGAACGTTACTGCCGGAACCCCCCACTCTCTTCTGCTAAACTGCTGCATCTGAACATCTCGGTCACTGCAGCTCAGGAGGTCAACAGGAACCCAACTCCAGCATCAGGCAGCAGCCATGATGGCGTGGGACTAGGTTCAGTGTTTTAACCCTGACTAAAGGCTGAGCTCTGACCTGTGGCGTGGCTATGAAGGAAGCAGAACGCCGTGCATCTGTGGACTGTTTGTGTAGGCCATGAGAGAGCTCTGGCTCACAAGTCCACAGCTGAGTGGGAGGAGCTTTACCACGACAGAAGGAAGAGCACACTTGTACATTTGTTACATTATTTACATCATCATCTACCTCATTATAAGGCTGAAACTTTTTCTTTTAAATCTGCTACTTTTTTCCTAGAAATTTTCCATTTTTTCTTTCTAAATTTGCAACTTTTTTCCTGAATGAATTTGCTATTTTTTCTTCATAAATTCACTGCGTTTTATTGTCAGAAATCTGCAACTTTTTTCTTGTAAATTTGCAACTTTTTTGTTATAAATTTAAAACTTTTTTGTTATAAATTTACATCTTTTTTCTTGTAAATTTGCAACTTTTTTCCTCATAAATTTAAAACTTTTTTGTTATAAATTTAAAACTTTTATTATAAATTTACATCTTTTTTCTTGTAAATTTGCAACTTTTTTATAGAAATTTTTTCCAATTTTTTCTTGTAAATTTGCAACTTTTTTCCTCATAAATTTAAAACTTTTTTGTTATAAATTTAAAACTTTTATTATAAAGTTACATCTTTTTTCTTGTAAATTTGCAACTTTTTTGTTATAAATTTAAAACTTTTTTGTTATAAATTTACATCTTTTTTCTTGTAAATTTGCAACTTTTTTCCTCATAAATTTAAAACTTTTTTGTTATAAATTTAAAACTTTTATTATAAATTTACATCTTTTTTCTTGTAAATTTGCAACTTTTTTATAGAAATTTTTTCCAATTTTTTCTTGTAAATTTGCAACTTTTTTCCTCATAAATTTAAAACCTTTTTGTTATAAATTTAAAACTTTTATTATAAATTTACATCTTTTTTCTTGTAAATCTGCAACTTTTTTATAGAAATTTTTTCCAATTTTTCTTGTAAATTTGCAACTTTTTTCCTCATAAATTTAAAACTTTTTTGTTATAAATTTACATCTTTTTTCTTGTATATTTGCAACTTTTTTCCTCATGAATTTAAAACTTTTTTGTTATAAATTTAAAACTTTTATTATAAAGTTACATCTTTTTTCTTGTAAATTTGCAACTTTTTTCCTCATAAATTTAAAACTTTTTTGTTATAAATTTAAAACTTTTATTATAAATTTACATCTTTTTTCTTGTAAATTTGCAACTTTTTTATAGAAATTTTTTCCAATTTTTTCTTGTACATTTGCAACTTTTTTCCTCATAAATTTAAAACCTTTTTGTTATAAATTTAAAACTTTTATTATAAATTTACATCTTTTTTCTTGTAAATCTGCAACTTTTTTATAGAAATTTTTTCCAATTTTTCTTGTAAATTTGCAACTTTTTTCCTCATAAATTTAAAACTTTTTTGTTATAAATTTAAAACTTTTATTATAAAGTTACATCTTTTTTCCTGTAAATTTGCAACTTTTTTATTGAAATTTTTTCCAATTTTTTCTTGTAAATTTGCAACTTTTTTCCTCATAAATTTAAAACTTTTTTGTTATAAATTTACATCTTTTTTCTTGTAAATTTGCAACTTTTTTCCTTATAAATTTAAAACTTTTTTGTTATAAATTTAAAACTTTTATTATAAATTTACATCTTTTTTCTTGTAAATTTGCAACTTTTTTTATAGAAATTTTTTCCAATTTTTTCTTGTAAATTTGCAACTTTTTTCCTCATAAATTTAAAACCTTTGTTATAAATTTAAAACTTTTATTATAAATTTACATCTTTTTTCTTGTAAATTTGCAACTTTTTTATAGAAATTTTTTTCCAATTTTTTCTTGTAAATTTGCAACTTTTTTCCTCATAAATTTAAAACGTTTTTGTTATAAATTTAAAACTTTTATTATAAATTTACATCTTTTTTCTTGTAAATTTGCAACTTTTTTATAGAAATTTTTTCCAATTTTTTCTTGTAAATTTGCAACTTTTTTCCTCATAAATTTAAAACTTTTTTGTTATAAATTTACATCTTTTTTCTTGTAAATTTGCAACTTTTTTCCTTATAAATTTAAAACTTTTTTGTTATAAATTTAAAACTTTTATTATAAATTTACATCTTTTTTCTTGTAAATTTGCAACTTTTTTTATAGAAATTTTTTTCCAATTTTTTCTTGTAAATTTGCAACTTTTTTCCTCATAAATTTAAAACCTTTTTGTTATAAATTTAAAACTTTTATTATAAATTTACATCTTTTTTCTTGTAAATTTGCAACTTTTTTATAGAAATTTTTTTCCAATTTTTTCTTGTAAATTTGCAACTTTTTTCCTCATAAATTCAAAACGTTTTTGTTATAAATTTAAAACTTTTATTATAAATTTACATCTTTTTTCTTGTAAATTTGCAACTTTTTTATAGAAATTTTTTCCAATTTTTTCTTGTAAATTTGCAACTTTTTTCCTCATAAATTTAAAACTTTTTTGTTATAAATTTACATCTTTTTTCTTGTATATTTGCAACTTTTTTCCTCATAAATTTAAAACTTTTTTGTTATAAATTTAAAACTTTTATTATAAAGTTACATCTTTTTTCTTGTAAATTTGCAACTTTTTTATTGAAATTTTTTCCAATTTTTTCTTGTAAATTTGCAACTTTTTTCCTCATAAATTTAAAACTTTTTTGTTATAAATTTACATCTTTTTTCTTGTAAATTTGCAACTTTTTTCCTCATAAATTTAAAACTTTGCTATAAATTTACATCTTTTTTCTTGTAAATTTGCAACTTTTTTCCTCATAAATTTAAAACTTTTTGTTATAAATTTAAAACTTTTATTATAAATTTACATCTTTTTTCTTGTAAATTTGCAACTTTTTTATAGAAATTTTTTCCAATTTTTTCTTGTAAATTTGCAACTTTTTTCCTCATAAATTTAAAACTTTTTTGTTATAAATTTAAAACTTTTATTATAAAGTTACATCTTTTTTCTTGTAAATTTGCAAATTTTTGTTATAATTTAAAACTTTTTTGTTATAAATTTAATCTTTTTTCTTGTAAATTTGCAACTTTTTTCCTCATAAATTTAAAACTTTTTTGTTATAAATTTAAAACTTTTATTATAAATTTACATCTTTTTTCTTGTAAATTTGCAACTTTTTTATAGAAATTTTTTCCAATTTTTTCTTGTAAATTTGCAACTTTTTTCCTCATAAATTTAAAACCTTTTTGTTATAAATTTAAAACTTTTATTATAAATTTACATCTTTTTTCTTGTAAATCTGCAACTTTTTTATAGAAATTTTTTCCAATTTTTCTTGTAAATTTGCAACTTTTTTCCTCATAAATTTAAAACCTTTTTGTTATAAATTTAAAACTTTTATTATAAATTTACATCTTTTTTCTTGTAAATTTGCAACTTTTTTATAGAAAGTTTTTCCAATTTTTTCTTGTAAATTTGCAACTTTTTTCTCATAAATTTAAAACTTTTTTGTTATAAATTTACATCTTTTTTCTTGTAAATTTGCAACTTTTTTCCTCATAAATTTAAAACTTTGTTATAAATTTACATCTTTTTTCTTGTAAATTTGCAACTTTTTTCCTCATAAATTTTAAAATTTTTTGTTATAAATTTAAAACTTTTATTATAAATTTACATCTTTTTTCTTGTAAATTTGCAACTCTTTTTATAGAAATTTTTTCCAATTTTTTCTTGTAAATTTGCAACTTTTTTCCTCATAAATTTAAAACTTTTTTGTTATAAATTTAAAACTTTTGTTGTAAATTTGCATCTTTTTTCTTGTAAATTTGCAACTTTTTTATAGAATTTTTTTTACAACTTTTTTCTTGAAAATTTGCAGCTTTTTTCCTCATAAATTTAAAATTTTGTTATAAATTTACATCTTTTTTCTTGTAAATTTGCAACTTTTTTATAGAAATTTTTTCCAATTTTTTTCTTGAAAATTTGCAGCTTTTTTCCTCATAAATTTAAAACTTTTTTGTTATAATTTTACATCTTTTTTCTTGTAAATTTGCAACTTTTTTCCTCATATTTAAAGCTTTTTTGTTATAAATTTAAAAAATTTTGTTATAAATTTACATCTTTTTTCTTGTAAATTTGCAACTTTTTTTATAGAAAATTTTCCAATTTTTTTCTTGAAAATTTGCAGCTTTTTTCCTCATAAATTTAAAACTTTTTTGTTATAATTTTACATCTTTTTTCTTGTAAATTTGCAACTTTTTTCCTCATGAATTTGCTATTTTTTCTTCATAAATTCACTGCTTTTTTGTCATAAATCTGCAGCTTTTTTTTTTATAAATGTGCAACTTTTATATAGCCACTGATGTAATTTTTCTTATTCTGTGTAACTGACTCCATTTTCTTTGTTCATCTAGATTATGTTTATGACTTTCTTGTTTGTCAGGGTTTGACCTCTTCTCCAGTCCATGTAAAAGAGTCTGCCAGAGTTTCCCATGGACAGCCTGTTGCCCATCACTCCTATGGTGCAGCATTACCTGAGGTACATTCCTACTGCGTAGGCACAGAGGAAGGAGTAGTCCATGGCTCCCAGCAGCTGCTTGTAGTTGGCTTTATCTGCAAATGTTACCAACAGCTGATCATGCACGGCCTGATTTAAGTACAAATGTGCAGCAAGTCCTCAGAAGCCTGGATGGCGTCAGAAGAAAACGAGGTACACACCAAACGGCTTCCAGCTGCAGTCCGCCTCTGTGCCAGGAGCGGTCAGGGAGGCCTGCTGGCGGCCTGCGGCGACCACATCACTGATGGACGAGCAGTTCTTGTGAAGCTCGCTCTGTCGGCACCAAACCACCGTCAGCACAGTACCACACACACACACACACACACACACACACAACGAGAACGTATTCATGGAAACGACCGACCACAGCTGCCCTGTACGCCAGCAGTCAATTAATGAGGAAAAACACTGCACACTGATGAGAAAAAAGTTTCAATTTACAAGACAAAGGTTGCAGATTTATGATAAAAAAAGTTGTGAATTTATGAAGAAAAAGAAGCAAATTCATGAGGAAAAACTGTTGAAAATTTACAAGAAAAAGTTGCCTATTTTAAAAAAAAGCTGTAAATTTAAAAGAAAAAGTTGTAATTTAAATTTTGTTATTAATCTTTTGTTTTAAATGCATGAGAAAAAAGCAGCAAATTTACTTAAACATATGATACAGGAGGATAATTTACAGCCTTTTGAAAAGTTGCAGTAAAAAGCTGAAAATTTATGAGCAAAAAGTTTGGAAACTTAAATTTCCTAGAAGTTGCAAAATGAAAGGAAAAACGTTGCCAGTTTATAAGAAAATATTGCAGATTCACAAGAAAAAATAAAAAATTACACAAAATTGTTTTAGATTAAATTTTTTTAAAGCGATGAAAATTTACAAGAAGCTAGTTGCAGATTTAAAATTGGTGCTTCTGATGCTTTCCATTCTGCCCTGCAACCTGATATAAAAAAAGGTTTGCGAGGATGTGGGGGAGGGGACAGTCCTCTGTCTTCACCAGCCCCCCCCCCCCCCCCCGATCTACGCCTGTGGCCTGAAGGCGCTTCATGGCGTTACCTTGACGATGCTGATGGGTTTCCTGGAGAGGTGGAAGCTGGTGTAGAGCAGGAAGGTGAGGATGAAGGTGAGCGCTCTGTACCTGCAGAAGCAGAGCACAAGGAGGACGCCGTGAGAACATGGGCAGCTTCGCCACCACAGCTCACCTGTTCCTACTCCATCATGTAAACATGTGCGGCAGCCGCTCCACGCCAGCAGCTGCTGAGCTGACTCACATCCCTGCAGCACAATAAAGCTGCGGCTTCACCGGCCGCTATCAGCGAACTCTGAACCTTCTTATCTGACGCTTCCTCTTCAGAGGCGGCTGCAGGCGGAGTTATTTTTTTACAGTCAGTCTGCACACGCTGCCGCACTTTAACCATTTAGCTGAGGATATGTGCTGCGAGATGGACCCGATTAGTCATCACTCATTACATCCTTTATTATTTTAACGGAGGGGGGGCGTTCACCACTTCTTTGACCTACAAAGGTAAATTAGGCACAAATTTACAAGAATAAAAGTGGAAACATGTGATACAGGATGATCATTTACAGCCTTTTGAAAAGTTGCAGTTACAACTTTAATTACACAGAATAAAAATTTAACCAGCAAACTTACAAGAAAAAAGCTGAAAATTTCTAAGAAAAAAACTGCAAATTTATGAGAAAAAAATTATAATTTTAGGACAAAAAATTGCATATTTTTCTGAAAAAAATTGCAAATACATAATAAAAAAGTTGCAAATTTAAAAAAGGTCATTTTTGCAAATTTACAACAAAAAGGAATTTTTTTTACAAAAAAAATGTGCAAATTTACAAGAAAAGTTGTACATTTTGGAGAAAAAGTTGCAAATCTAAGAGAAAAAAGTTGCAAATTTGCAAGAGAAAATTTTGCTAATTTTTGAGAATAAAGTTGAAAATTTATTTTAAAAAGTTGCAAATTTTGAGAAAAAAGTTACAAATTTATGAGGAAAAAAAAGTTGCAAATTTATTAGGAAACAGCTGCAACACGTGGCCTAGGTGGTCCTCCACCTCCCAAAGCAGCAACAGCCGTAAGTAAAGGACACGCCTGATGGTGGTGCAGTAACTTACACTGATGGACTTGATTTAATGGTTCTGGAGGTGGGGTGAGCGTCCTGTTGGTTCCTTTGTGTTTTCCCTGAGAGGAAAGCATCCACCTTTCAGCCCCCATCTAACCATCCAACAACTGTTCAGCAGTTCTAGGGTCAGCCCAGTCACTGCGATAAACTGTTGGAAATAAAACACCGTTGGAGCTGCTGGATTCAATGTTGAAACGTGCACACCACTCAGGGCTGCACATGATCCTTCCTGCCTAACAACCCTAAGTTTTTACATGGTCCTTCGAGCCGGACTCAACACCTGAGGTGGATAATAGATCCAGCGGCTCACCCAACCCCAGCTGAAGGAAGTCAAGATGGCAGGCCTCAGAAGGAAAGAATGCCTCCTAGATACCTGCGGGACTACCAGACCGAGCTCTACAGGAGGCCCCAGAACCTGTTCCAGAAAATTCAGAGACTGAGTTAAGCTAGAAGTGGCACAGCTCAAAAGTATGGTTAAAGATTTAATGGGGAAAGCTGAACAGCATGAGCAGAGCTACACTGACAGAGCGTCAGAAGGTGAGAGTGACAGACAATCTTTGGAGGCCCAAATCAGCCAGCATGCATCCAATCAGCCCACTGATTGTGGCAGCAGTGAAGCGGATCCAACTTTACCTGAAGCATCTAATCAAACAACTAGAACCATGTCTCAATCAGCCCAGACACTTCCTGTTTATAGTCAGCCCTTGCAATGTGTGAACATAAAAGACCTGCTTCAGTAGCCTGTTCTAAGTATAGACCTGACTCTCAGCTTCAGGAGAAATCTGGGTCAATGGTTCCTGGCCCTTCAAGTTCAGTCGACATTCCTCAGGAACCTTACAATTTGGCTTTATCAACCCAAGGACCTGACACTTATGTACCTGCAAGTTCAGCTTCAACTTCCACTACTCCTTCCTCCCATACTCAAGTGAGCTATGCTCCTTCACCTCAACCAGTACTTCAGCGGCCTATGCAGCCTTCACCAGCCATTACTCCCTCTGATGGAGGTCCTTCTGCATCTTCCTCCTTAGTGCCCCCACATTTACCTGGACCTTCTCAGGGAGTTGGTATAGCTCAAACTCATGACATCTATAGTCAGCTGCCACAAGTCCGGGGGATCTTCCTTCCATCATACTTGATACAGCCCACACCTCCAGCTACAACTAGTTTGCTGCCTCCAGCACCCCCGTTACCTCCAAGGTAATGCTTCATATCCTGTGCCTTGACAGTCTGCACAGCAGGCCAACCTCAATATAACGAACCACTGCTGTCATATGGCCCACAGTTCACTCATGCTACTCCGAGTCCAGATTTCTCTGTACCAGCAGCCCCTGTACAGCTAGAATCCAGGTACTTCACAAAGGTTAAGGGCCCTTCATTACCCAATTTCTAAAATGATGACGCTCATGAATTTGTAACGTTGAAACTGGCTCTGACGAACCTTTTTCCTGTCAATGAGCCTGAGCTGTGTAAACACCATGTAGTACTAGATCACGTCCCTCCCCATGGCTCGTCACCCCCCCGTGCCCCACAACCATTCACCATGGCCTTGGCTGCATTACAGCGACAGTATGTCAGTAGGACTGCAACTAAAGATTATTATGGTAGTCGACTAATCTAACCACTACTTTCTTGATTAGTACACTAATCACAATTAGGCTGCATGTCCACCAAACGCGTTTTTTGTCGCCTGACTGCCCTGAATGTCTTTTTTTCAGTGTTTGTGCGCTGCGCTCTTGAAAAAAAAAAACAGTCTGTGCCCTGTATCCCAGCAACAGCTTGTCACTCACAGCTCAGCACTTCCGCTTTTCCTACGGTCAGACGTTCTACCTTTTTTTTAATAGCAGTCTCTAAAGAACAATGGACAGTAGACGTGTTTTAGCAGCTCTGGATGTAAACTATCATGACATGGAAAACAGGAGTCTGAGTACCGACTGTACCGGTGTCCTATGTCCCGGCCTTCCTTAATTCTGATTGGCTGCTTAGAAAGGTCTGACATTGACGAGCTCAGCTGTAGTCTGAAAAGGTGAAAGTTTTTCAACTCTGAGCGCCGCGACAAAAAGCGGCCACCGCTGACAGCGTTTCAGCGCTGCGGACGCTGAACCACAGAGAATGTATAGAAAACAGTTGTCCAGAGCGGAAAAAAAAAATGCATTTGGTGGACATGCAGCCTTACTTCTGTCATGTCCGCCAGCCCAGCTTCCTGTTGGCACAGCTCCTGTGCCAGCTACCGGCCAGCCACCATCCAACTGCTGCTCATCATTTCAACTGTCAACCTTGTCACTGCGATAAACTGCTGGAAATGAAACACTGTTGGAGCTGCTGGATTCAGTGTTGAAACGTGCACACTACTCAGGGCTTCACATGATCCTCCCTGCCCAACAACCCGAACTTCCTCCACTAACTGATGGGATTTTTCTGCTCAGAACTGGTGCTTCAGTGGTGCTTCTCGGGTCTGTAACGGGATATAAAAGGTTTATGATGATATGGGGGCCATTCTCTGCCCCCAGGAGTGGCGTGGCAGTGAAGTAGTAGAGCACACCCCGACCCAACCCTGACCCCCACTGTAAACCGAACCAGGAAGTGTGATCTTCGATCCCTCAGTCGGCACTGCATTAAAAACCCTGACACTGTTCACAACCACTGCTGAATATCCTCATCAGCCGTCTGTCTCTTGGTGTCTCGGAGTTAACAGTGAGCATCCATAATCATAAAATAGCAGCTAGTTATCAGCTAGCTGCTAGCATTACTGGGCTAACCACTGCAGCTCCGTGTTAACTCCTGGCATTTATCAGCTGATGCTGCGTTTAACTATGACGTCACCGCCACAGTGAGCCCAGTTCAGGTCACTCTGTCCAGGTCATGGCAGTACTGATGGACTGTGTGGAGTAGAATCTAGCTAACACAGAAGAGCTAACAAACATTTGCTGATGTCAGACACCCGCAGTGGTTAAGATAAGATAAGACAAGATAAGATATGCCTTTATTAGTCCCACAATGGGGAAATTCCAGGATTGCAACAGCACTTAAATTGTCAGACTCACCACTGGTCCCTGTCGAAGGACAAAGCCAGACGAATCCCTGGAGGAACGGGGGCCATGTTTGGACACCAGAGCAGACGATGGACTACAGGACAGCCGGTGATGGCTCAGCATGAGAAGTCTGACGGGCGGTGAGGTGGACTGATGTCGCGGCGGTGTCTCAGCTCATCTTCACGTCACGCAGAGGTGCTGGGAAGTCGGTGTGGAGACGTCACATGACTGACGAGCCGTCCAGATGAGAGAAAGACGCGTGGGGCCTAAAAGCAGACGAGAAGACAAACTGAGGAAGGGACAGAAAGGTTGATAGGTGTAAGTTGGGGGGTGGGGGGACTGACCTGCACAGCTGGACCAACACCTGTCCCCAGTGTCCTCATAAACCTTGTTTCCTCTTACACAACCGAACAGGACTTTGATCCAACACAAACGCAAAAACAAACTGAAGAAATGTGACACTTTCTCACAATTTTGCTTTTTTCAGGTAAATTTGTAACTTTTTCATCTTAATTTAAATTTTGGGGGGGATATTTTTTTTACTCACAAATTTGCAATTTTTTTCTTGTAAATTTCTAACTTTTTTTTAATAAATTTGCAACATTTTTCTCAAAAATGTGGAACTTTTTTCTCATAACTTTACATTTTCTTTGTATATTTGAACATTTTTCCTGTAATTTTGTTTTCTCGTAGATTTGCAAGTTTTTCCTCTAATCTATGACTTTTTTCCCATAAATTTCCAAATTTTTTTCTCATGTTATATTTTTCTCAAAAATGTGCCATTTTTTCCCTGTAAATGTTCACCTTTTTCCTCCTGAATTTGCAGCACTCGTCAGGCTGAATGTTTCTGCTGCGTCATGAAATGGTTCCCCTTTATTCTTCCAAATGTGCACCTAATTTACCCTCGTACATTTGCCCCTTGTGCTAAGTCTGTGACCCCCCCAGTCTGAGCCAGCTGGGATGTGGACCTCCAACCTCCTGTGTGGCCACGGTCCCCCAGAAGCAGACGACGCCCAGGCAACCCCAGCCCGAGCCTGTGCGCGTCCTGCCAGTGTGAGCCCCCCAGGCCTGCGGCCCCAGCTGCTTTAACAAGGCTGACAGCCGCCATCGTATCCGCTTCCTGCTCCTCCAGTGTGACCAGCTCCCTCAGCTTGACTGGCACCACAATGGGGGCAGGATGACGGAGCCGCGCCCGCACCACCGCAGCCGCCGCGCGCCCCCCCGGTGACCCGCTTACCTGGTCCCGGTGAACCGCCGCCGTCCTACCATCGATTCTTCCCCCCGCACAGCGACATGGTCCTTCACTTCCTGGTGTGGCGCGAACTCACTGTGACGTCACAGACAGTGCGGCGTTGACGTCATCTGCCACGTCTATCCTTTGTTTTTCCGGAGGGGTTGCTTATAGGCATTTTTATATTTTCTATATGACAGTTTTTAAAATATTTGCATTGGCTCTTCACACATCCGCTGTAAACTGAATCCTTTGAAAATGGAATTTATATCATTGCTTTATAATAAAAATTCTGATGTAATTATCAGAAAAAAAACGTGCGTCCATTTCTGTTAACCCCAGTCAACTTAAATTATTAGCAGTTTAATTATTTAATTAAATGTTGTTACCATAACGGTGAAGCTTTGATTTCACCACGCGTTGCTAAAATTTAGACTGATATTTAATGAGTATAAATATTCACACCTCACTTCTTCACGGTCAGAGAGGACGTTTCTTCCTCTCTGTAATTACCACATGAACATATCTGTGACGTCATTCTTCCTCCAGGACAGCGACGCCACCTTTAACCCTTCACGTCCTGTCTGGACTCGGAAAGTCTCCGCAGGAGAAACTCTCCTTCCGGACGCCACGCGCGGATTCTTCTGACCGATACCAGGATCCCCCACGTGTCTCTAAAGTCACGCCGTCGGCGTCTGTGCAGCGGTGAGCTCACGGGAACACCAGAGTGTGATGCTGTACAGCTCAGTAGCGGGCACGTGTCACATCTAGAACCTTGCTGTGGAACCGTGTCTGACACGTTCTGGCCTCAGCAGCGCTGTCCAACACACAGCCGCGCTTTGAAAACGTCTGGCCGCAGAAATGGTGATCCCACTGACACTGAAGGGCGTGAACAGAGGTCACATGACCTCCGGCCCACACAGTCCAGAGCTTTGCAAGATGAAGAGCTTGAACAGATGAATCGATGTCAGAATCCCTTCTCCCTCCATCTGCAAACAGAAGTAAAGGGACAGACATCAGTTAGCATGGTGAGCAGCAGCCGATACTGGTGTACTGGCCAGCAAATCAATTAGCCCAGGGCTGTCCAATCTTGGCCATGGAGGCCCAAGACCCTGCAGGCTTTACCTCCAACCAGTGTCCAGCAGCAGTGAACCACTGAACTTCTTCCCAGTCATTGCTGATGAGTGAAAACACCTGCTGAAGAGAAAACCTGCATGGTCTTGGCCCTCCATGGCACCTGACTGGACACCCCTGTCCTAGTCAGTTGTCCAGATGGTCATCAGACTGCAGGCCACTCCTCCGTGGCCTGACTGGGCCCACAGGTTTGATAATGAAAAGTCTTGCCAAACTCCATCAGCAGCAGACCTAACCAGACAGTTGCACCGTACCGCTTCAGTCTGGCACCTGTGCAAGAGTAACTGCAGAGCACCAAGCTAGAAGACAGGAAGTACCATTTTCATGAGGTGTTTGGCGTGGCCATGACCCCCCCAGCTGTTGGGGCGGATGCTCCACCACAATAGGACAGCGCTGCAGTGAGGGCGTAGCTGGAACCGCAGCCCAAAGTCTGAACCACGTGGGCCACAGTGGACATCTTCTCCTTCTGGGGCCCGTCTTCTGGTACAGCTGTTGCAGACGTTCTTCCTCCCAAGCCCGTGTTCCCCTCTACACCGCGGGCCACCAGGAGCCATGGTCCATGACAAGAATGTCTCAGCTACCTGGGCTGGAATTGTTCCATCATTGTTATTCCAGTGTACTCTCAGTGAACTGAAACCCAGGAGTTTACACCGGTTTGGAAACAGTGAAGCTAACCTGTGGCCATGCGTGAGGAAAGCTATTGGTTTGTAGCCAATGACTACTAGTATAAATATTGCTAGATTTAAGGAGGTGGAGACTTCCTCAGCCAGCTGAGGGTACTTTTTCAGAATGTTCTCGATTCCCCTCACAGATTTGTTTTGAAGTAAATGTTACAGGTTGTAAAGGTGGGAAAGTTTTAAAATGACTGATCATGGTGAACTTTTTACACTAAACCGTCAGGGCTGAGCAGACTTTAGCTGCGCTCCTCTTTCTTCTCCCTTTGGGTTCTCCCAACACAGCTCTCTGGAGTCTCCTGGAGAACGAGAGCTTCCTCCCAAGCTGCTGCTGGTACACCGCAGTGTGTGTGTGTGTCCTGAGCAGGGTGAGCTTCTCCACAAGCTTCTTTTCATGTTACAGAGGGCATGCGTGTGATGTCACCCAACAGAACTCATGTCAGTTAAAAAACACTGAGTGGCAGAAATGAGTGGCAGCAGTAGGGGGTGTGCAGTAAAACATAAAAACACAGTCACAGCAGTATACAGAGCATATGCTTGTATTGTGGAGAGAATCTTATCATTCTATCTTGATTAATTGGCAAAAAAAATACAAATAAATAATTAAATGCTCTGACTCAGTTCTTCCTATGTGCTCCTTGGTCTTTACCCACACATCGCTGCAACGGTGTGGTCGGTCTTAGCACTGAAAATAAAAAAGTACTCTGTGCACTGCTGTGACTAAATATTTGGTGTGATTTTAATGTTTTACTGCATACATAATAAAGCTGCCACATGTGATTGCCAGTCAGTGCTATGTTGCCATGGTAACTGTCTGTTCCAATACCTCCCCTCTATTGTTCTGTTCCAGTGAAGTTGGACTAAAAATGTCTGAATTAAGTTGAAAAGCACTTTGTTAGTCAAAGTGAAGTGATGCTGCCACCTACTGGCTTTAGTGGGTGGCACAGGGACGCTGTTTGAATTTTTGTATCTTTATTCAGGAAGTGTTGAGGTCCAGCGTTTCCAGCCACCACAGGCATCTGGTCAAGAATGACAACTTAAAGGTTCTTTCTTCGGTCTTTGATGGCTGAGCTGAAGTGTGGTTTCTGATCATTCACGCACTCTCAGCCCCACTACAGCAGAGGGTTTTTTTTTTGTCAAACTTTATTAAATTCTTAGTTACAGTAGAAAGAAAGAAACAATTGAAAATACAGAACAGTCGGAACAATCAGCCAGGGCAGAGAGGTCACAAAATTCCAACAGCAGCTTCTCGTGTAAACAGATTAAAACGGTTACACAGGGTTGTAGTTTCAATTGCTTTCTTGTTTTCAGAAAAGGAAATTGAGCTCTGGTGTTGTTTGAGTTCATTTTCAAAAATTGCAAAACATGGTTTATGATTGAAAAATTTAGATTTATGAATGTGTGATTTGGGGATCAGTAAGATTAAATTAATAATGTAGTATTGTTTAGTTTTAGAGGAAGGCTATGTCAGAAATCCAAATCAAACATTTTCAAAAGAAAGTAAAAATTCTGGGTCAATAAAGTGAGAAATAAATTTACAGCTAGCTGGCCAGAAAGTGGAGGCGTGGCAACGCTTCCAGAATAAGTGGTGAGCATCTTCAGGAGTCCGGAGACAGAAAGTGCAGCTCACTTCAATGTCCTTGTAGTTTTGTCAAGAAAATCTTTGACGGGGTCAAAGCGGCGAATGAGCTTGAAGGTCACGCCTCTGATCTAGTCACTGAAGAGGTATTCAGAGGGAAGGCGCCATGCCTTCTTCCAGTCCACGTCTGACCAAAGATCGCTCCAGTGTGAGGCTGCATTTGGAACAGATGTAGAGGGGTGCGTTCAAGGATGAGACTGGGTTATTTCTCAGGATCAGTTTTATTGAACACACACGTCCTCTATCATATCTCTCAAAAGCAGAAGAGGCTGAACAGTCACGTAACACACTTCTGCAGAAGCCACACCACCTAAGTCACATGTTGCCTATGCAAACATACAAGCCATGGTACATAATCTCAATCACAATGCCTCTTTGATCTTCTCCTATTGTCCTTTATCCCTCGATGTTCCGGGACTCCCACTGGGGCCTCCGCTCCAAGACAAAAGGCTGGAACTGTCCTCTCCTCTCCGTCTCTGCCGGCCAGACCTCCTCTGTCCTCCTGAGACGTGAAGCCCCCAATACACATGCAGTCATGCATATGTGGGGAATATAAGTTCATTATATGCGCCACACAGAGACCATTCCTCTTTGAAATGAAGCATGTATGACACCGTTGTGCTTCTTTTTGGAGGGAAAGCAGGTGTGAGCGACATCAGTGGCAACAGGGTCCAGCGGCAGTCAAGACAGATCAGAGGTCGCTGAGCTGTTAAGAAGCGCAACGGCACCAGAAGGGACCGCATCACAGACCACTGCATGTTCCTTTGGCGACACCGGGAAACCATATTTGTTTAGAAATTGTGAATATGACGTTAGCATACCACTGGGGTTAAGGAGCTGAGCAACAAGAAGAACACCATTGTCAGAGCAACTGTTCCAAAGTAGAGATTTCTGTTTGTACATGAAGTCTCTGTTGTTCCATACGTAACATCTGTGAGGGGAGAAGTTGTGTTGATAGATGAAGGTCCAGGAGAGGAGCATCGGTCTGTGGAAGCCGCATCATTTTAAGGGGATTTTTTTCAACACTGTAGCTGCAGAATAATAAAAATTTTAGGCCTCCAAGTTTAGAAAAAAAGGTAATTGGGGATAAAATTCCAGATTGATGTTGGATTTCTAAGAAATTGTTTAATCCAGTTAATCTTAAACGTGCTGTCGAGGGTGTTGAAGTCCAGGAAATTTAAGCCGCCACGTTCACAGGAGTTCATCAGTACTGATTTTCTAATGAAGTGCGGTTTATGTTTCCAGACAGAATCATAAAGCAGAACATCAGGGGTTTTAGGGTCTGCTTGTTCACCTCTAGAGGAAGGGCTGCGTACATGAGTCGGGAAACGCCCTCTGCCTTTGTTAGCAAAATTCTACCTTTGAGAGATACGGTGGTGTGAAAAAGTGTTTGCCCCCTTCCTGAGTTCTCATTTTTTTTGTATGTTTGTCACATTTAAATGTTTCAGATCATCAAACAAATTTAAATATTAGACAATGATAAGACAAGTAAACACAAAATACACTTTTTAAATGAAGGTGTTTATGATTGGGGAAAAAAAATCCAAACCTCCATGGCCCTGTGTGAAAAAGTGATCACCCCCTAAACCTAATAACTGGTTGCTCCACCCTCAGCAGCAACAACTGCAATCAAGCGTTTGTGATAACTGGCAGTGAGTCTTTCACAGCGCTGTGGAGGAAGTCTGGCCCACTCATCTTTGCAGAATTGCTGTAATTCAGCCACACTGGAGGGTTTTGAAGGAGTCTTGTTAAGTTTTAGGTGCTGGATGGCAACCAGGACTTCCTTCGGATTTATTTGAGTATCACAGAGCTCTTTTTGGTTATTTTTAATGCACTGTGTTTTATTAAGGCAGGTAAAAAACAATTATTAGTGGCTTCCTTATTATGATGTGAGTCATATAGCTTCCTATAAAAAGTACAACAGTAATTAGACAGCTTAGTAGGGTCTTCGGTAATAGTTCCATCAATCTTTAGTTTTTGGATAGAGTTTGTTTTACTCCTAGATTTTTCTAATTAGAAGAAATATGCAGTATTCTGTTGCCCTTCTTCCAGCCATTTTTCCTGGATCTATTGAAAGCTCCCTCGGCTTTTGTTCTGTATATTTCCTTTAGTTTATTTTGCAGAGTAACTAATTCTTCTTTCTCGTTTTCCGATAAATTTTCAGGTGAAACTTGAGATAGAGCTGTTATTTTGGAGATGAATTCTGTTTCCTCCTTTTTTTCTAGATTTACACAGAACTATAATCTCTTCAGAACTGGCTCACCTTAAATTTAAGAAGGTCCCAGTTTTTGCAGAAACATTTATCGAAACGGCTTTCTTCCAAAAACATTTTATTAGTCTGTTTGCTTCTGTGATTGCTCGCTGGTGTTGTAGAATTGACTTATTTAGTTTCCAATAAGTGCTTCTAAAGATACAGTCGGGTTTGAAACCAATATGAAGTGATACGGCCCTGTGGTCCGTTAGTGGGGTTGTTATTATATTGACAGAAATGTGATTTTTGTCTAGACAGCCAGAAACTAACCAGCAGTCTATGAGAGACATGGAGGAACCAGCTTTATTCCACCATGTAAAGGCTTTCACATTAGGATTAAGTTCTTGCCATACGTCTAATGAATTGAACTTTTGCATGAACATCTGTAAATTAGAGGCCAAAAAGATTCTTATTACTTGGAGGCCATCTGTCAGAGGAACCGTCTAAGACGATGCTGAACTCACCACCTACTACAAAATTAAGGTTGGGTATTTAGTTAACCAGTAAAGGAAATGGGATTCTAGTGCATCAAACAATAATTCATTTTCAGGTTTAGAATTATAACCACAGATGTTGGCAAGGAGGACAATGATATTATTGACATTTAGAATTTATAACAGGTTTAGGGTCACGGGCTGAATGTAAAACATTGTCTCTGAAATGATCTTTTAAGACTGTAACCCTGCAGATCTTTCTGTTCCAAGTGAGAACCAAATGCTATTCCCCCACTGGGATTTCAAAAATGAAATCATTTGCTGTTGAGTGAGATTCCTGAAAAAAATGAAAATCAGTTTTCTGCTGCTTTGCAAATAAAAATAAAGCTTTACGAGGAGGCTTCCGGTGACGCGGAACAGCATGGACACATAAAAACTGAGCTCTGGCTCCAGCTCTATTTTTCCCCTAGACTCGAGACCCAAACCTGGGAAAAACGGCAATATTTTGCTGCCATAATGAGCGGGGACAAATTCAAGAAAGGTGGATATGGGCTACGAAACAATCCTGATAACGAAGCAACAAAAGAAATCTCGGCTAATGAAACGGACCTAGCATCGGACCAACATGGCGACCGCATGGCTGGTTTGGACCAGATTCGAGTTACCGTGAGCGAGGCCGTGGCAGCTGGAATGGCAACTCTTCGAGCTGAATTAAAAACAGATTTACAAGATTTTCGTTCAGTGATTCGTGAGGATATGAAGAAACAAATGGATGAATTCACAGCGGGAGTACAGCAACAGCTCCAGGAAACCGCTAAACAGGTGCATGATGCGGGAGAACGTATAAAACAGACTGAGGAAAATATGGCGGAACTGGAGAATTGGAACATTGGTATTAAAAACACGCTTGTTCAACTGCTACAAAATCAGCGGACACTTGAGGATAAGATATCCGAAATGGAGGGCCGGGCCAGGCGGAATAATATTCGCATATACGGGGTACCTGAAGACTCGGAGCAAGGCACATCTGTGGCTTCCTTTGCCGAAAGTTTCATTAAAAAAGAGCTCGGTGATGTTTTAGGCCAAGACTATGACCTCAGCATTGAGCGCGCCCATCGTGCCTTGGGCCCAAAGCCGCCAGCAAGTGCCCCGCCACGTTCAATAATAGTCCGCTTTCTCCGGTTCACAGTTAAGGAAGAAATACTCCGCGCTGCATGGAAAAAGGTAATACGCATTCATAACAAGCAAGTGTATTTTGACCATGACTACGCGGTGGAAGTTCAGAAAAGAAGAAAAGAATATATCCCCGTCAAAAGAGCTTTGAAGGAGAAAGGGATTCGCTTTCAAACTCCACTCAACAAGATGCGTATTTTTTACGCCTCAGGAAGTGTCCTCTACAATAGTGCCACAGAAGCCGCGGAAGATTTAGAAAGGAGAGGCATCGCCACGGTTCAGATCACCGCTGCCAGAAGCAGAGCTGCTCAGATGACGTCAGAGGAGATGCTGAAGCAGCTTTTGCCATGGGAGACACAGAGGACCCGCCGAGGGGACTTCTACAAACACATCCGGGAGAAGCTGAGTGAGTTTCGGCGGACGTCAGAAGAAACAACGGCGGACTAATGAGTACTCCGCAAGAACACACGGCCTTACTATGGTGAGAATAGTTGCTTTGGATTATCCATGACTATGACTTTGTAGCCTTAACCAGTCTCATTATTGATGAAAGGGCTGGAGCCTGCAGACTCGAGCTGAGGGTCACCAGACTACTTTATTTCTATTTAACCACAGGTTTTTTTTTATTATTGCTGGGTGTGGCTTATATGGTTCATATATCCATACCTACATATGTATAGACACAAGAGGAATGTTTAGAGATTGCATATGTGGAATGACCTCACATCTCAGAGCAGGACAATAGGTCTGGACCGCCTGCGGAGATCAACGAGGAGATGGAGACGCAGCGGTGAAGATCTGAAGAGACTTCCTGACCCCCCAGGGTCAGGTGGAAGAATGGGAGGACATTTGAAGGATATAACAAGGATGTGTGATGTCGGCTTTTGTTATGTGATGTATAAGTATGAGAGTCTGACTGCATTCAGCCTCTTTTCTGCTTCTGCCTTGGGATGAGACATGTTGGGGATGGGAAGCCGACAATAAACCTGATTTATAAAATCACTCCGCTTCCTTATTTCAAGTTCCCCACATTGGTGACCAGACGTGAGAATGGATGAAAGACGTTCTCTCGCTGCAGACTCGTCGGAGGCGGCCCAAGCAAGCGCTGTTGCCGTCAAACTCCCAGAATTCTGGCAGAATGACCCAAACTCGTGGTTCAAGCAGGCTGAGGCTCAGTTTGCACTCGCAGGGGTGACAGCTGATGAAACTAAATTCTACCACATCGTCGCCAGACTCGATGCCACCACAGCACGATGCACGCGGAGCGTGATACAGCAGCCGCCCGCCAACAACAAATATAAGGAGCTGAAGGCTACCCTCATCGAGAGTTTTGTTCCCTCGGCCGAGGAAAGGGCCGGGAGGATACTGGCGATATACGGCCATGGGGGGCGCAGACCGATGGCCCTCATGGAAGACATGCTACAGCTGAGAGAGGCAGACAACGACAACTTCCTTTTCCAACACATCTTCCTCAGCACTCTTCCGACGCACATGAGAGGGACCCTGGCCAACATGCGTTGTAAGACCCAGCAGGACTTCCGCGCGCTAGCCCGAGAAGCGCAGCGGCTCATCAACTCCTGCGGCGAGCAGATGGCCACAGCAGCATCGGCAGATCTCGGCGCAGAAGCCCAGAGCATCAGGGAGCCAGAGGCGACGGAGCAAAACCTGCCCACCATGGCAGCGACGCGACCGAGGCGCAACAAACGGGATGACCTCTGCTACTACCACTGGCGTTTCGCCACGAGGGCATACAAATGCGTAACACCTTGCAGTTTCAAGAGCTCGGGAAACTTCAAAGCCGGGAACCGTTAGCAGCTACGGCTCTCGGCGAGACAAACAAGCTGCTCTATGTAACGGACAAACGCTCCGGGAGACAGTTCCTCATTGACACCGGAGCTCAGGTGAGCTTCATCACCCCGTCCTACGCAGACCGGGCAACGGGACCCCGCGGAAACGGAGCGACGGCAGCGAACAGCTCGACCATCAGCACTTATGGTGAAAGAACCCTGCCTCTGTCCATACACGGCCGCAACTATAGGTGGACCTTTATTATAGCGGCGGTGAGTTTTAACTTGTTGGGTGCTGATTTCTTTTGTGCACATGGGTTGTTAGTCGATCTGGCAAACAGACGCTTAATCAATGCACTGTCATTCTCTTCTATCCCCTGTTCAGCTCAAGTGCCCCCACCACCTGTGCAGGCCAGCGTCACCACAGCAGGAGGTAAGTTTGACCAACTCCTCACCCAATTTCCAGCACTCACAGTTCCCAAATTTTCGGCAACAGTAGCGAAACACGGGGTGGAGCACTTCATTCCCACAATGGGCCCACCTGTGTTCGCTAAAGCTCGGCGCTTAGACGTGACCAAGCTCGCCATAGCACGCGACAAGTTCGCCAGCCTGGAAAAAATGGGCATTATTCGGCGCTCGAAAAGCCCATGGGCCTCGCCACTGCATATGGTCCCGAAAACCGATGGCTCCTGGAGACCTTGCGGTGATTATCGCAGATTAAACAATGCTACAGCACATGACTGCTACCCAATCCCTCACATTCAGGATTTTTCACTACATCTGGTGGGTGCGCGCATTTTTTCTAAAATAGACCTGGTCCGCGGCTACCACCAAGTCCCAGTCCAACCCAAGGACGTCCCTAAAACGGCTGTAATAACCCCTTTTGGTCTTTTTGAGTTTTTGCGAATGCCGTTTGGCCTTAAAGGCGCTGCACAAACTTTTCAGCGTATGATGGACGCAGTATTACACGACCTCCCCTTCGTGTTTGTCTACCTCGACGATATTCTAGTAGCCAGCACGTCTGAGGAAGAACACGAACAGCACCTCACTACGGTTTTTCAGAGGCTGGAAGAGCACGGGTTAATAATTAACCCAGCCAAATGCCGATTCGGCGTGTCGCAGATTGATTTTTTGGGACACAGAGTTTCACCAGAAGGGGCAGTTCCATTACCGGACAAGGTGCGCGCAGTGGCAAATTTCCCCCGACCACAAATGGTCAGATCGCTGCAGGAATTTTTAGGAATTGTGGCTTATATTATTCATATATCCATACGTAAATATGTATAGACATAAGTGGAATGTTTAGAGATTGCATATGTGGAATGACCTCACGTCTCAGAGCAGGACAAGAGGTCTCGACCACCGGCGAAGATCAAGGAGCAGACGGAGTCGCAGCGGTGGAGACCTGATCGAACTTCCTGACCCCCCAGGGTCAGGTGGAGGAGAGAGAGGACAATGGAGAGAGATTACGCTAATGCGGGATGTCAGCTTTGATATGCAATGTCTTTTGTTGAGTGTGGGTATAAGTATGAAGGTCTGACTGCGCTCAGCCTGTTCATTCTGCTTCTGCATCGAGATGAGACATGTTAGGGACTGGAAGCTGATAATAAAACTTGATTTATAAAATCACATCGCTTCTTTATTTCAAGCTCCCTACATTGGTGACCAGACGTGAGGATGGACCAAAGACGTTCTCCCGCTACAAGCTCATCAGAGGCGACCCAGGCAAGCGCCGTCGCCAACGCAGACAGGGGAACGGATGGAAGACGTTCCCCCACAGCAGAATCGTCAGAGAGGGCTCAACCGAGCACCGTCCCCAGCCCCGCTGCGAGAACGGAAGAAAGGCGTTCTCGCCCTGCAGACACATCAGAGACGGCCCAGGCAAGCGCCGTCACTGTCAAACTCCCAGAGTTCTGGCAAAACGACCCGAGCTCATGGTTCCAGCAAGCTGAGGCTCAGTTTGCGCTGGCGGGGATAACGGCGGATGAAACAAAATTTTACCACATCGTCGCCAGACTCGATGCCGCCACATCAAGATGCGCACGGAGCGTGATACAACAACCGCCCACCCACAACAAGTACAAAGAACTGAAGGCGACCCTCATCGAGAGCTTTGTCCCCTCGGCCGAGGAAAGAGCAGGGAGGATTCTGGCGACTCACGGCCACAGAGGACACAGACCGATGGCCCTCATGGAGGACATGCTGCAGCTGAGGGAGGCAGACAATGACAACTTCCTCTTTCAACATATCTTCCTCAGCACCCTGCCGTCGCACATGAGAGGGACCCTGGCCAACATGCGGTGCAGCACCCAGCAGGACTTCCGCGCGCTGGCCCGAGAAGCGCAGCGGCTCATCAACTCCTGCGGCGAACAGACGGCCACAGCAGCATCTGCAGATCTCGGCGCAGAAGCCCAGAGCAGCGGAGAACCACAGACAACAGAGCAGAGCCCGCCCACCATGGCAGCGACACGACCAAGGCGCAGCAAGCGGAATGACCTCTGCTATTATTATCAACGTTTCGCCGAGAGGGCGTACAAATGCGTGCCCCCCTGCAATTTCAAGAGCTCGGGAAAACGCCAAAGCCGCGAACCGTTAGCAGCTACGGCTCTCGGCGGGACAAACAAGCTGCTCTACGTGACTGACGGACACTCCGGGAGACAGTTCCTCATCGACACTGGAGCTCAGGTGAGCTTCATCACCCCGTCCAACGCAGACTGGGCAATGGGACCCCGTGGAAACGGAGCGATGGCAGCTAACGGCTCGATCATCGACACCTTCGGTGAAAGAAACCTACCTCTGTCCATTCACGGCCGCAACTATAGGTGGACATTTATTATAGCGGTGGTGAGTTTTAACTTGTTGGACGCTGATTTCTTGTGTGCACATGGGTTGTTAGTCGATCTTGCAAACAGACGCTTGGTTAATGCACTGTCATTTTCTTCTATCCCCTGCTCAGCTCGAGTCTCTCCACCACCTGTGCAGGCCAGCGTCACCACAGCAGGAGGTAAGTTTGACCAACTCCTCACCCAATTTCCAGCACTCACAGTTCCCAAATTTTCGGCAACAATAGCAAAACACGGGGTTGAACACTTCATCCTCACTCTCTATGAATTTTTTTTTTTTTGCTGGTCATTAACATTTGTTTGTTCTCTCCCATAGATTGAGTCCCCATCGTGCTGTTTGCTCTCTACATGTCTGTTCTTTTCTTCTTCTCTATCCCCTCACCCCCCAGCCAGTCACAGCAGATGACTGCCCCTCCCTGAGCCTGGTTCTGCTGGAGGTTTCTTCCTGTTAAAAGGGAGTTTTTCCTCTCCACCGTCACCAAGTGCTTGCTCACAGGGGATCGCCTGATTGCTGGGGTCTTTCTGCAACTGTGGGGGTTCCCCCTACAGTTGATAGTGCTATGAGATGACTGTTGTTGTGAAATGGCGCTATATAAATAAAGTTGAATTGAATTGAATAGAACAGGCCCACCTGTTTTTGCCAAAGCTCGGCGCTTAGACGCGACCAAGCTCGCCATAGCACGCGACGAGTTTGCCAGCCTAGAAAAATTGGGCATTATTCGGCGCTCGAAAAGCCCTTGGGCATCACCACTACATATGGTCCCGAAAACCGACGGTTCTTGGAGACCTTGCGGTGATTACCACAGATTAAACAATGCGACAGCGCATGACCGCTACCCAATCCCTCACATCCAAGATTTTTCACTACATCTGGCGGGTGTGCGCATTTTCTCTAAAATAGACCTGGACCGCGGCTACCACCAAGTTCTGGTTCGACCGGAGGACGTTCCCAAAACAGCTGTAATAACCCCTTTTGGTCTTTTTGAATTTTTGCGAATGCCGTTTGGCCTCAAAGGCGCTGCTCAAACTTTTCAGCGTATGATGGACGCGGTATTACGTGACCTCCCCTTCGTGTTCGTCTACCTCGACGATATTCTGGTAGCCAGCACGTCTGAGGAAGAACACAAACAACACCTCACTACAGTTTTTCAGAGACTAGAAGAGCACGGGTTAATAATTAACCCAGCCAAATGCCGATTTGGCGTGCCACAAATTGATTTTTTGGGACACAGAGTTTCACCAGAGGGGGCAATTCCATTGCCGGACAAAGTGCGCGCAGTAGCAAATTTCCCACGACCACAAACGGTCAGATCGCTACAAGAATTTTTAGGAATGGTGAATTTTTACAACCGTTTCCTCCCCCGCGCAGCTCAACTCATGCAGCCCCTATATGCCGCGCTCAGAAAACAAAAGCCCTCCAACGTGGTTGAATGGACCCCGGAGCGGGAACGCGCCTTCGCGGAAGTAAAAAGTGCACTAGCGAATGCCACATTGTTGGTTTACCCCGATCCCTCGGCCCGCATAGCGTTAACCACAGACGCTTCAGACCTGACAATAGGGGCAGTCGTGGAACAACATGTTGGCGGAACCTGCCAACCGTTAGCATTTTTTAGTAAATCCTTAAACCAAACCGAGCGCAAATACAGCACTTTTGACAGGGAGCTGCTAGCGCTTCATTTATCCATCCGCCACTTCCAGTACTGGCTGGAAGGGAGGCGTTTCACGGCTTTTGTAGACCACAAACCACTCACTTTTGCGATGGCTAAAATTTCAGAACTATGGTCAGGCAGGCAACAAAGACAGCTAGCTGCAATTTCAGAGTTCACCACAGATATTCGACATGTGGCAGGCAAGCTTAATGTGGTAGCAGACTGCCTCTCCCGCGCTGTGACATCGTCAGAGCGTGAGGAGGCAGATTATACTACAGCAGCCACAGAGCTCATGGCCAATGTGGACGCGTACGCGGCCCTTATCCACGTAGGGATAGATTACGCGGCCATGGCAACGGAACAAAGCAGTGACGCGGACGTGCGCGCGCTCCAGTCTGGACCAACAGGGTTAAGACTGGAGGAAAGGGGTTTGCGTGATGGTGTTCCCCCCCAATCTGCGATGTGTCAACCGGCCGGCCTCGCCCCGTAGTTCCAGCCGCGTGGCGCCGCCGCATTTTTGACTCGATTCACTCCCTCGCACACCCAGGGGTGCGCGCCTCGGTTAAAATGGTCGCGGAGAAGTTTGTCTGGCCGGGCCTGCGTAAAAATGTAAAGGAATGGGCAAAGGCTTGCATGTCTTGCCAACGCGCCAAAATACACAAACACACAAAAGCTCCTCTAGAACCGTTCCGAATTCCAGCCAGGAGGTTTGACCACATACACGTCGACCTCGTGGGCCCACTGCTGTCGTCGCAAGGGTTCACACACCTGTTAACAATGGTAGACCGTACCACGCGCTGGCCGGAGGCGGTCCCGCTGGCGTCAACCACAGCCGCGGAAGTCGCTCGCGTTTTTTTTAACAAACTGGGTGGCGCGTTTCGGCGTCCCATCGGACATCACGTCCGATAGGGGGCCTCAATTTGTCTCAGAGCTGTGGTCAGCCATGGCCAGCAGCTTAGGGGCAACAATTCATCGCACCACCACGTATCACCCTCAGGCTAATGGGTTATGCGAGCGTTTTCATAGGTCTTTAAAGGCCGCCCTCAGGGCCTCACTAACGGATACAGATTGGGTGAATAAACTTCCCTGGGTTTTATTAGGGTTGCGTTCTGCGCCTAAGGAGGATCTAGACGCCTCCCCGGCAGAATTAGTTTTCGCACAACCTCTCAGGCTCTCAGGTGAGTTCTTACCAGAACATCCAGAGCCTGGGCACCTACCAGCCCTAAGGCCCCTAAGCAGCACGGGACCGGACACGCTCCCCGGACCCGTACATCACTCTTTTCCGCGGGTTTTTGTCCAAAAGCTTTGAAAAATGCCGAGTTCGTTTTTGTTAGACACGAAGCTTTAAAACCAACCCTCCGCCCTCCATACGATGGACCATACAGAGTGCTGGAACCTGGTGATAAGCATTTTGTGCTTGATTTAGGGGACAGAAAAGAAACAGTCAGCATTGACAGACTTAAACCTGCTTTCTTGTTGAGAGACGAACCTGCACGGGTGGCGAGAGCACCTCAGCAGGGTAGAACCCCCAAGAGAAAAGACTCAGCCCCCCTGCAGGGAACAAATAACCACCCTCCTCCCCAAGCTGCAGATCCCTAACAGGACGGTCCCGCCAGGACGCCAAAGCGGGCCTACAGCAGATTCGGGAGAAGATTAAAACCCAGACGACACATAGACTGATGTAAAATTGACAAAAAGTTTGTTAACTATGTTGTCGGATTGTGCCGTTGCAGTTTTAAGGCTGACTTGTGACATTAACTATACTGCTGTTGTTACCACTGAATTTTTAACAGGATCATGCTGTATAGCTTGAAGGTTAACATGACTGCTGAAGATATTTTTCCTTTTTCCTGTTGAGATGTATAACGGTATAATATGTCATGGATGTTATCTTAAGCTGTAAACTTAATTTGATTGTCCTTTTCTTAGACGTTTGGGGGGGCTGTGGCTTATATTATTCACATATCCATACCTACATATGTATAGACATAAGTGGAATGTTTAGAGATTGCATATGTGGAATGACCTCACGTCTCAGAGCAGGACAAGAGGTCTCGACCACCAGCGAAGATCAAGGAGCAGACGGAGTCGCAGCGGTGGAGACCTGATCGAACTTCCTGACCCTCCAGGGTCAGGTGGAGGAGAGAGAGGACAATGGAGAGGGATTAGGCTAATGCGGGATGTCAGCTTTGATATGCAATGTCTTTTGTTGAGTGTGGGTATAAGTATGAAGGTCTGACTGCGCTCAGCCTGTTCATTCTGCTTCTGCATCGAGATGAGACATGTTAGGGACTGGAAGCTGATAATAAAACTTGATTTATAAAATCACATCGCTTCTTCATTTCAAGCTCCCTACAGGAATAGTAAATTTTTACAACCGTTTCCTCCCCCGCGCGGCTCAACTCATGCAGCCCCTATATGCCGCGCTTAGAAAGAAAAAGCCCTCCAACGCGGTTGAATGGTCCCCGGAGCGGGAACGCACGTTCGCAGAAGTAAAAAGAGCACTGGCGGATGCCGCATTGTTGGTCCACCCCGACCCCTCGGCCCGCATAGCGCTTACCACAGACGCTTCAAACCTGGCCATAGGGGCGGTCGTGGAACAATATGTTGACGGAACTTGGCAACCGCTAGCATTTTTTAGCAAATCCTTAAACGAAACCGAGCGCAAATACAGCACTTTTGACAGAGAGCTGCTAGCACTTCATTTGTCCATCCGCCATTTCCAGTTCTGGCTGGAAGGGCGGCGTTTCACGGCTTTTGTCGACCACAAACCGCTCACTTTTGCGATGTCTAAAATCTCAGAACTGTGGTCGGGCCGGCAACAAAGGCAGCTGGCCGCAATTTCAGAGTTTACCACAGACATTCGACACGTAGCAGGCAAACTTAATTTGGTGGCAGATTGCCTCTCCCGCGCGGTGACATCGTCAGGGCACGCGGAAAGAGATTATACTACTGCAGCCGCAGAGCACAAGGCCAACGCAGACGCGGACGCGGCCCCAATTCACATAGGGATAGATTACACAGCCATGGCAGCAGAGCAAAGCAGTGACGCGCACGTGCGCGCGCTCCAGTCTGGACCAACAGGGTTAAGGCTGGAGGAAAGGGGTTTGCGTGACGGTGTGCCCCCCTTAATCTGCGACATGTCAACTGGTCGACCTCGCCCGGTAGTCCCAGCCGCGTGGCACCGCCGCGTTTTTGACTCGGTGCACTCCGGTGAAAATGGTCGCGGAGAAGTTTGTTTGGCCAGGCCTGCGTAAAAACGTGAAGGAGTGGGCGAGAACATGCATGTCTTTCCAACGTGCTAAAATTCACAAGCACACGAAAGCCCCTCTGGAACCTTTCCGAATCCCGGCCAGGAGGTTTGACCATGTACACGTCGACCTCGTGGGCCCCCTACCATCGTCACAGGGGTTCACACACCTTTTAACAATGGTGGACCGGACCACACGCTGGCCAGAAGCGGTCCCGCTGGCGTCAACTACGGCCGCGGAAGTGGCTCGCGTTTTTTTTGACGACCTGGGTGGTGCGTTTCGGTGTCCCGTTGGACATCACGTCCGATAGGGGGCCTCAATTTGTCTCAGAGCTCTGGTCAGCCATGGCCAGCAGCTTAGGAGCAACAATTCATCGCACCACCGCGTATCACCCTCAGGCTAACGGTTTATGCGAGCGTTTTCATAGGTCTTTAAAGGCTGCCCTCAGGGCCTCACTGACGGATACAGATTGGGTAAACAAACTACCGTGGGTTTTATTGGGGTTGCGTTCTGCGCCCAAGGAGGACTTAGACGCCTCCCCGGCAGAATTAGTTTTTGCACAACCTCTCAGGCTCCCGGGTGAGTTCTTACCAGAACATCCAGAGCCCGGGCACCTCCCAGCCCTGAGGCCACTAAGCAGCACGGGACCGGACACGCTCCCCGGACCCATCCATCACTCTTTTCCGCGGGTTTTTGTCCCCCAGGCTTTGAAAAATGCCAAGTTCGTTTTTATTAGGCACGAAGCTTTAAAACAAACCCTCCGCCCACCATATGATGGACCATTCAGAGTGCTGGAACCTGGTGATAAGCATTTTGTGCTTGATTTGGGGGACAGAAAAGAAACAGTCAGCATTGACAGACTTAAACCTGCCTTCATGTTGAGTGACGAACCTGCACGGGTGGCGAGAGCACCTCGACGTGGTAGACCCCCCAAGGGACATGTCTCAGCCCCCCCGCAGGGATCAAATAACCGCTCTTCTCCCCAAGCTGCAGATTCCTTACAGGACGACACCGCCAGGACGCCGAGGCAGGCGTACAGCAGATTTAGGAGAAGATTGAAACCCAGACGACACATAGACTGATGTAAAATTGATAATGTGTTGTAAGCTATGCTGTCGAGGTTGTCGTAGCAGTTTTAGGGCGGACATATGACATAGACTATACTGTTGCTGTTATCACTGAATTTTTTGACACGATCATGCCGTATAGCTTGCGTGGTTGGCGTGGCTGCTTTTCCTTTTAATGCGATTAACTGTATAGTATGTCATGGATGTTACCATAGGCTGTGAACTTAATTGTATTGTCCTTTTCTTAGACGTTTGGGGGGGGGGCTGTGGCTTATATGGTTCATATATCCATACCTACATATGTATAGACACAAGAGGAATGTTTAGTGATTGCATATGTGGAATGACCTCACGTCTCAGAGCAGGACAATAGGTCTGGACCGCCTGCGGAGATCAACGAAGAGGTGGAGGTGCAGCGGTGAAGACCTGAAGACACTTCCTGACCCCCCAGGGTCAGGTGGAAGAATGAGAGGACATTTGAAGGATATAACAAGGATGTGTGATGTCGGCTTTTGTTATGTGATGTATAAGTATGAGGGTCTGACTGCGTTCAGCCTCTTTTCTGCTTCTGCCTTGGGATGAGACATGTTGGGGGTGGGAAGCCGACAATAAACCTGATTTATAAAATCACTCCGCTGTAGGGAGCCTGAAATAAGGAAGCAAAGTGATTTTATAAATCAGGTTTATTGTCGACTTCCAGTCCCTAACATGTCTCATCTCAATGCAGAAGCAGAAAAGAGGCTGAGCGCAGTCAGACCTTCATACTTATACACCACATAACAAAAGCCGACCTCACACATCCTTGTTAATCCCTCCATTGTCCTCTCTCTCCTCCACCTGACCTTGGGGGGTCAGGAAGTCCATTCAGGTCTCCACCGCTGCGTCTCCGTCTCCTCGTTGATCTCTGCCGGTGGTCAAGACCTATTGTCCTGCTCTGAGACGTGAGGTCAATCCACATATGCAATCTCTAAACATTCCTCCTGTGTCTATACATATGTAGGTATGGATATATGAACAATATAAGCCACAGCGCCCCCCCCCCCCCCAAACGTCTAAGAAAAGGACAATACAATTACGTTCACAGCCTATGGTAACATCCATGACATATTATACCGTTATTCACATCAAAAGGAAAAGAGGAAAAATATCCTCAGCAGCCACGCCAACCTTCAAGCTATACGGCATGATCATGTTAAAAATTCAGTGATAACAGCAACAGTATAGTCTATGTCATATGTCAGCCCTAAAACTGCAACGGCAAAATTCGACAGCATAGCTTACAACCCCTTGTCAATTTTACATCAGTCTATGTGTCGTCTGGGTTTCAATCTTCTCCCAAATCTGCTGTACGCCCGCCTCGGCGTCCTGGCGGCGCCGTCCTGTAAGGAATCTACAGCTTGGGGAGAAGGGTGGTTATTTGGTCCCTGCGGGGGGGCTGAGTTGTGTCTCTTGGGGGGTCTACCACGTCAAGGTGCTCTCGCCACCCGTGCAGGTTCGTCGCTCAACATGAAGGCAGGTTTAAGTCTGTCAATGCTGACTGTTTCTTTTCTGTCCCCTAAATCAAGCACAAAATGCTTATCACCAGGTTCCAGCACTCTAAATGGTCCATCATATGGTGGGCAGAGGGTTGGTTTTAAAGCTTCGTGTCTAACAAAAACGAACTCGGCATTTTTCAAAGCTTGGGGAACAAAAACCCACGGAAAAGAGTGATATATGGGTCCGGGGAGCGTGTCCAGTCCCGTGCTGCTTAGGGGCCTCAGGGCTGGGAGGCACCCGGGTTCTGGATGTTCTGGTAAGAACTCACCCAGGAGCCTGAGAGGTTGTGCGAAAACTAATTCTGCCGGGGAGGCGTCTAGATCCTCCTTAGGCACAGAACGCAACCCTAATAAAACCCACGGAAGTTTGTTTACCCAATCTGCATCCGTCAGTGAGGCCCTGAGGGCGGCCTTTAAAGACCTATGAAAACACTCGCATAACCCATTAGCCTGAGGGTGATACGCGGTGGTGCGATGAATTGTCACCCCTAAGGTGCTGGCCATGGATGACCACAGCTCTGAGACAAATTGAGGCCCCCTATCGGACGTGATGTCCGACCGGACGCCGAAACGCGCCACCCAGGTTGTGAAAAAAACACAAGCCACTTCCGCGGCCGTAGTTGACGCCAGCGGGACCGATTCTGGCCAGCGTGTGGTCCGGTCTACCATTGTTACAAGGTGTGTGAACCCCTGGGACAACGGTAGTGGGCCCACGAGGTCGGCGTGTACATGGTCAAACCTCCTGTCCGGGATTCGTAAGGGTTCCAGAGGGGCTTTCGTGTGCTTGTGAATTTTGGCGCGTTGGCAAGCCATGCAAGTTCTCGCCCACTCCTTTACGTTTTTACGCAGGCCTGGCCAAACAAACTTCTCCGCGACCATTTTCACCGAGGCGCGCACCCAGGGGTGCGCGAGGGAGTGCACCGAGTCAAAAACGTGGCGGCGCCACGCGGCTGGGACTACCGGGGGAGGTCGACCGGTTGACACGTCGCAGATTAGGGGGGGCACACCGTCACGTAAACCCCTTTCCTCCAGCATTAACCCTGTTGGTCCAGACTGTTGGTCCAGTGACTGCGTCACTGCTTTGTTCCGTTGCCATGGCCGCGTAATCTATCCCTACGTGAATTGGGGCCGCGTGCGCGTCCGCGTTGGCCTTGTGTTCTGCGGCTGCGGTAGTATAATCTGCTTCCGCGTGCCCTGACGATGTCACTGCACGGGAGAGGCAATCTGCCACTAAATTAAGTTTGCCTGCTACGTGTCGAATGTCTGTGGTAAACTCTGAAATTGCGGCCAGCTGCCTTTGTTGCCTGCCCGACCACGGTTCTGAAATTTTAGACATCGCAAAAGTGAGTGGTTTGTGGTCGACAAAAGCTGTGAAACGCCGCCCTTCCAGCCAGAACTGGAAATGGCGGATGGATAAATGAAGCGCTAGCAGCTCTCTGTCAAAAGTGCTGTATTTGCGCTCGGTTTCGTTTAAGGATTTGCTAAAAAATGCTAGCGGTTGCCAGGTTCCGCTGACATGTTGTTCCACGACCGCCCCTATGGCCAGGTTTGAAGCGTCTGTGGTCAGCGCTATGCGGGCCGAGGGGTCGGGGTGGACCAACAATGCGGCATCCGCTAGTGCTCTTTTTACTTCCGCGAAAGCGCGTTCCCGCTCCGGGGTCCACTCGACCGCGTTGGAGGGCTTTTGTTTTCTGAACGCAGCATATAGGGGCTGCATGAGTTGAGCTGCGCGGGGGAGGAAACGGTTGTAAAAATTCACCATTCCTAAAAATTCCTGTAGCGATCTGACCGTTTGTGGTCGGGGAAAATTTGCCACTGCGCGCACTTTGTCCAGTAATGGAACCGCCCCTTCTGGTGAAACTCTGTGTCCCAAAAAATCAATCTGTGACATGCCGAATCGGCATTTGGCTGGGTTAATTATTAACCCATGCTCTTCCAGCCTCTGAAAAACCGTAGTGAGGTGTTGTTCGTGTTCTTCCTCAGACGTGCTGGCTAGCAGAATATCGTCGAGGTAGACAAACACGAAAGGGAGGTCGCGTAATACTGCGTCCATCATACACTGAAAAGTTTGAGCAGCGCCTTTAAGGCCAAACGGCATTCGCAAAAATTCAAAAAGACCAAAAGGGGTTATTACGGCCGTTTTGGGGACGTCTTCAGGTCGAACCGGAACTTGGTGGTAGCCGCGGACCAGGTCTATTTTAGAAAAAATGCGCGCACCCGCCAGATGTAGTGAAAAATCCTGAATGTGAGGGATTGGGTAGCGGTCATGTGCTGTAGCATTGTTTAATCTGTGATAATCACCGCAAGGTCTCCAGGAACCGTTGGTTTTCGGGACCATATGCAGTGGTGAGGCCCATGGGCTTTTCGAGCGCCGAATAATGCCCAGTTTTTCCAGGCTGGCGAACTCGTCGCATGCTATGGCGAGCTTAGTCGCGTCTAAGCGCCGAGCTTTGGCGAACACAGGTGGGCCCGCTGTGGGAATGAAGTGTTTGCTATTGTTGCCGAAAATTTGGGAACTGTGAGTGCTGGAAATTGGGTGAGGAGTTGGTCAAACTTACCTCCTGCTGTGGCGACGCTGGCCTGCATGGGTGGTGGAGAGACTCTAGCTGAGCAGGGGATAGAAGAAAATGACAGTGCATTGATTAAGCGTCTGTTTGCAAGATCGACTAACAACCCATGTGCACATAAGAAATCAGTGCCCAACAAGTTAAAACTCACCGCCGCTATAATAAAGGTCCACCTATAGTTGCGGCCGTGTATGGACAGAGACAGGGTTCTTTCACCAAAAGTGTTGATGATCAAGCCGTTGGCTGCCGTTGTTCCGTTTCCACGGGGTCCCGTTGCCCGGTCTGCGTAGGACGGGGTGATGAAGCTCACCTGAGCTCCGATGTCAATGAGGAACTGTCTCCCGGAGCGTCCGTCAGTCACGTAGAGCATCTTGTTTGTCTCGCCGAGAGCCGTAGCTGCTAACGGTTCCAGGCTTTGAAGTTTCCGGAGCTCTTTGAAACTGCAAGGGGGCACGCATTGTATGCCCTCTCGGCGAAACGTTGATGGTAGTAGCAGAGGTCGTCCCGTTTGTTGCGCCTTGGTCGTGTCGCAGCCATGGTGGGCGGGTTCTGCTCCATCGCCTCTGACTCCCCGATGCTCTGGGCTTCCACGCCGAGATCTGCCGATGCTGCTGTGGCCATCTGCTCGCCGCAGGAGTTGATGAGCCGCTGCGCTTCTCGGGCCAGCGCGCGGAAGTCCTGCTGGGTCTTACATCGCATGTTGGCCAGGATCCCTCTCATGTGTGTCGGCAGAGTGCTGAGGAAGATGTGTTGGAAAAGGAAGTTGTCGTTGTCTGCCTCCCTCAGCTGCAGCATGTCCTCCATGAGGGCCATCGGTCTGCGCCCCCTGTGGCCGTAAATCGCCAGTATCCTCCCGGCCCTTTCCTCGGCCGAGGGCACGAAACTCTCGATGAGGGTCGCCTTCAGTTCCTTATACTTGTCGTTGGCGGGCAGCTGCTGTATCACGCGCTGCGCGCATCGTGCTGTGGCGGCATCAAGTCTGGCGACGATGTGGTAGAATTTGGTTTCGTCAGCCGTCACCCCCGCGAGTGCAAACTGAGCCTCAGCCTGCTTGAACCACGAGTTTGGGTCATTCTGCCAGAACTCTGGAAGTTTGACGGCGACGGCGCTTGCTTGGGCCGCCTCCGACGAGTCTGCAGCGCGAGAACGTCTTTCCTCCGTTCTCATGATAGGGTTGGGGACGGCGCTTGCTTGGGCAGTCTCCGACGAGTCTGCTGTGGGGGAACGCCTTTCATCCGTTCCCGTGTCAGGGTTGGCGACGGCGCTTGTCTGGGTCGCCTCTGACGAGCCTGTAGCGGGAGAACGTCTTTCGTCCATTCTCACGTCTGGTCACCAATGTAGGGAGCCTGAAATAAGGAAGCAAAGTGATTTTATAAATCAGGTTTATTGTCGGCTTCCAGTCCCTAACATGTCTCATCTCAATGCAGAAGCAGAAAAGAGGCTGAGCGCAGTCAGACCTTCATACTTACCTTACAGTCAGACCTTCATATACACCACATAACAAAAGCTGACCTCACACATCCTTGTTAATCCCTCCATTGTCCTCTTTCTCCTCCACCTGACCTTGGGGGGTCAGGAAGTCCATTCAGGTCTCCACCGCTGCGTCTCCGTCTCCTCGTTGATCTCTGCCGGTGGTCAAGACCTATTGTCCTGCTCTGAGACGTGAGGTCAATCCACATATGCAATCTCTATACATTCCTCCTGTGTCTATACATATGTAGGTATGGATATATGAACCATATAAGCCACACCGCTTCCTTATTTCAAGTTCCCCACATAGCCTATTTTCCCAGAAATAGTGTGCCAGAGTTGTTTAAGAAAAGCATTTTGACGATATGAAATGCATTGCTTTTAAAAATCTCACCAAAAGTGTACTTTTCTACATAATTTTCACAAAGTGAACAAATTACTAATTTTCAGTGCGTCCAAAGGCTTCAAAATGCCAGTGCTGGTCTCGGGCCTCCTGGCCTGGTGGGGTTCTCAACGTATCTCAAGCATTGTGACTTGATTCCACCACAGAAGTTCACCGTAACCTCGGTCAATCACGGAACACAAAACCACATTCCGTGCTGACGTTCGAATCTGACGCCACGTCTTGCCACTACCGGAAGTCAGCTCCTATTTGCCACCTCTCAGCGGGCAGGGGACTTCCGGAAGATGGCGATCCGGACCAGTTCGCTCTTCTAAACTCGCATTCTCCAGCCCCGAAACTTGGACAATAACTCATATTCAGACTGAAAACATTTTCAGAGCTGACAGCTTCAAAGCAAGTAAGTTCAATTGGTGATTTTGAACGCAAGTTTCTGTCACAGGAAACTAATCAAATCCGACTAATATGTCCGGCGGGAAAACGAACGCTAAGCTAACAACAGCTACTACTGATCATGACTACACCCCGATGGAAACCTCTGTTAGTAGCGGTCCTGGTAAGAGAAAAAGTTCTCCCGTCACTCCAACTAAGTCCTCTGCTCTGCCACTTTCCAAGATGAAAACCGCCCAAGAGCAATCTTACGACAACTTGGTAGATGCTATCACAAAACTAACCACCAAAGTTGATGATTTTGGAGCGCAGTTAAGGGAGACCGCCACAATGGTAGCCAGCATCACCCGTCTTGTTGAAATTAATACTGCTGACATCAAAAATTGCCAGACCAAACTACAGAGCTTTGAGAGAGACATCCCCAAGCTTATACAAGAAAACGAAGAGCTAAAGGAAAGGATTACTGAGCTGGAGAGGTACAAGAGGCGCTGGAACCTTAAAATACACGGGATCAAAGAAAAGGATAACGAAATGATCCGTGAGGAGGTAATCCACATTCTGTCAGAAATTGCACCGCAGTGGGCAACGACCATGGGCACTATTGTTGATAATGTCCACTGCCTGGGAAAACGTGAAAATGGGAGAAACCGCCAGGTTATTCTTCAGTTTGTCATGAGATACCACTGTGAAGAAATTTGGAGGCTGACCAAAAACTCCAAATTCTGCAGAGTAGCCGGGATCCGATTCAAGCAAGATTTCTGTAAAGCCGACAGGGATGCCCGCGCAGCAGCATGGCCACAGATGGAGCAAGCCCGTGCAGCTGGGAAAAACGTCTGGTACAAAGGCCATGTGAGATACATTGACGGTAGAAGAGTCAGCATCTAAGGGTCTGGTTCACAACTATGGCTGAACAAGCACTTTGACTCTTTAATGTTCTGTACATGTTGCTAAGCTACTTCAATGTTTACTTTATAGGGAGTCATTTCATAGTCCCCTTTTGAAGTACGCTGTGTTCCTGGCAGCTGTCATTTGGATATGTTTACATGCTACTTTTACTCAGGTTCCTGAATCCTTTTTTTTTGAAGGGTAGATTTATAAGGCAGCTCCTTTTCAATGCCATTTTGATAATTTGCATTACATATTTTCGATAATTTTATAGATTTGGTTTTTGGATTCTGTCATAACAAGCGTGCAGCTTGGGGGAAAAGGAGGAAGGGAAAGGGGAAAGAAAAGGGAAAAAAGGAAAAGAAGGAGAAGGAAAAAAGAGGAAGAAAAAGGAAAAAAGGGAAGGAAAAAAAAAGGGGAAAAAAGTTATGAGTTAAAACATATATTTAGCATTTTAATCAGGGGCTTTCTTCAAGTGTACTTGGTCCAAAGTAACAACCTAAACCGTTTATCTACTTGTTATTTTTATTTTATTATTATTTTAATTTTTTCCTTATTCTTTTTCATCCTTTATGTCTTTTATTACAACCTTTTCTTTTGCATCACTTAATGCTAGGGGTTTACGAGACTCTATAAAAAGAAAGGCTACATTTCTATTCCTTAAAAATGAAAAAGCACATTGTTATCTTATTCAGGAGACTCACAGCAATGATACAGATGAAAAAATGTGGACAAACCAATGGGGAGAAAAAATATACTATAGTCATGGCACAAATAGATCAGCAGGGGTCGCCATACTCCTAAATAACTTTCCTGGGAAAGTAGTTGCAACCAAAAGAGATGACACAGGACACTGGATTATTTGCGTTTTTGAAATACACAAACAATTCTTGATTCTTGTTAACATTTATGGATTTATTAACCGCAGTCAGAACAAACAATTAATTACAGACGTGACTAACATATTGAAGGAATTATCCCAAATATATATCAATCCTGTTTTTGTGTTGGGTGGCGACTACAATATGGTTATGGATGAATGGCTTGATAGGCAACCTTCAAGATTTCCTAATCATCAGTATAATACCACTTTACTAGACTTCTGTAACACATTTCAGCTTAGTGACATATGGCGTGCGTTAAATCCAGATACTCAAACCTTTACTTGGTTTAAACCTGATGGCACCATTAAATCGCGATTAGACTACTGGCTTATTTCTGAATTCCAACCTAATATAGACATAAATACCTCAATTTCTGCAGCTCCGCTTACAGATCATTGTATGATCAAGTTAATCATAACTCCCACTAGTGCAGTCAGAAGAAATAAAGGCTACTGGAAATGTAATTCAAATCTTCTAAAACATGACCCTTTCTGTCAGGATGTTAAAAGGACAATCGACAGTATAACTAAAGATACATTATTGTCAACTTACAGGGAGAAATGGGAATTTCTTAAATTTAAAATCCGTCAGATTTCTATTTCATACAGCAAAGTCATAAGCCGAGCCAATAAACAAAAAGAAATGGATATTGTAAAAGAGATCCATTTAATATGCAACAAACATTCCTTATGTGAAGAGGACAAACAAAAACTGATTTTATTGCACTCTTCCCTAGATAACATCTATATTAATAAAGCCAAAGGAGCATATATTAGGTCAAGAGTGAAATGGATAGAGGAGGGAGAGAGAAGCTCAACATCCTTCTGTAGGCTTGAGAAAAGAAGACAAGAACGAAATGCCATTAAGTCTCTTATAATTGATGGTAAAGAATGTACTGATTCTGTGAGGATCTCTAAAGAAATATTTAAATTTTACAGTGAATTATACTCCTCCTCTTACTCGCATACTAATGCAGAGGGTTTCTTTGAATCCATTTCAGGACGGATACCGAAAATTGATGAATATTTTAGAAAATCATGTGACGCAGAGATCCAAATGGAGGAAGTTGAGAAAGCTTTAAAATCCTTAGCTCTAGACAAATCACCTGGCTCAGACGGCTTGACAGCCAATTTTTACAGGCACTTCTGGATTAACCTAAAAGACTTATTTTTTAATATGTTAAAGGAAATCCGTGCTACATCAGTTTTACCAAATACTATGAAACAAGGAGTCATCACATTAATTCCCAAACCTGGCAAGGACCCAAAATTGATTGATAATCTCAGACCAATTACTTTACTTAATAATGATTACAAAATTTTAACACATATTTATGCCAACAGACTCAAAACTGGCATCACTGATCTTATCTCAGAGACACAATCAGGTTTTATTAAAGGGCGCTCAATACACAACAATATACGCCTGGTATTGGACTTACTTGACTATAGGGACCTAATTGACGAGGGGTTTATTTTATTTTTGGATTTTTTTAAAGCTTTTGATATGATTGAACACAAATTTATGTTTAGGACCTTAGAGCGTTTTGGTTTTGGGGAGCACTTTTTAGACTTCATAAAACTAATTTACACGGATACCAACAGCTCAGTTCTATGACCACATGGTTCCTCCCCTAGATTTTCAATAGGCAAAGGAATTAAACAAGGCTGCCCGGTTTCGCCTCTGTTGTTCATTGCAGCAGCTGAAATGCTCTCAATTTTTATAAAAAACTCTGACTTTGATAAATTAACAGTATTTGGAAAACAACTAACAATCAGCCAACTGGCTGACGACACAGCCATATTCATGCACAACTCTGATCAAGTCCCTAAAATTCTCAATGATATAGATGTTTTCTCTAAAGCCTCTGGGCTTAAACTGAATCTAGGTAAATGTGAATTATTACCTATTCATGATTGCAGTCTATCAGCCATTCATACCATTCCCGTCAAACAAACAGTGAAATATTTGGGCATGCATATCACTAAAGATGCTGATCAATTAGTCAAGCTCAATATATGGAATTGCTTGGAGAAATCAAGAACTTATCTCAACTCCTGGTCTCAAAGAGATATTTCCATCATAGGAAGAACATTTCTGACAAAAATGGAATGCATCTGCCGATTTATTTATCCAGCCCATTCATTACCAACGCCCAAAGATGCCGTTAAAGCCATCAATCAAACTATTTTCAATTATATCTGGAAAGGGAAAACACATTATATTAAAAAAGGTACCATGATTCAAGAATATGAGGAAGGTGGTGTTAAAGCTATAGACTTTGAATGCATTAATGGCACCATCAAAATTAACTGGCTGAGACAATTTATTAAACAACCCAAACATTTCTGGTTTCATATTCCCAATGAAATTTTTGCTAAATTTGGGGGCGTTGAATTCCTGCTCAGATGTGACTATGAGCCAAAAAAGCTCCCCTAGAAACTCTCCTCATTTCATCAACAGGTCTTACTATATTGGAGATTGATCTATAAACATAATTTTAGCCCTCATATGAGCCCTCTGTGGAATTGTAGATATGAACTATAGAAACACAAATCAATATTCCTACAAAACTGGCAAAATAAGGGCATTTGGTCTGTACTACACTTATTAGACGGCACAGGGAATATTTTAACTTTTGAGAACTTCTGTGCTAAATATAACATAAATGATAAACGAGAATATAACCAAGTAATGGAGGCAATACCTCAGACAGTTATACTAATGGCCTCAACTTTAAATAGATTTGGCTCTTGCCCAAACCTCCCTTTGCTTTTGGTGAATGGTTTCCGCCTAGATGACTCAAAATTAAACAATTTAACGATTAGGAAAATATTTAATAAAGAAATCTTCCCAGCAACAGTTTCTAGAGCTGCTATTCTTAATTTTTTCTCCAAAAAAGAAGCTCAGATTCAAAGATCTAAATTCTTTAAATTTCCTATTTCACCGAAAGCAAAAGAGATCCACTATAAAGTTTTAAATGGAATTTATCCTTCTGCTGAGTTTCTAAGTAAACGTTTTGGCTTTGAGAACAAGAACTGTTCCTTTTGTAATGAACATATAGAAAGTACAGATCACATTTTCTTTGACTGTATGTACACCAATGCGTTTTGGGATGATTTTCATCACTGGTTATCTAAACATGTACCAACCCCTGTTTTTAACTGTCAGAATATTTTGTATGGCTTTATTATTAAGAACTCATTGCATGATATGTCTATTAACACCCTCGTAATCTTGGGAAAATTTTATGTACACAAAAATAGATTTTTAAAATGCAAGCCAAATTTTAATGTATTTCATAAAGAACTCTGCCTTTTTTTCTCATCACTGAAACACATGAAGAAGCGGAATGCTGGGAAACTCCACTGTTTGGTTGATGATGGGAAACTCATGGAAAACCCCTAGAACTCTGGACACTCTGGACTGGAAAGAACCCCCCCGTTTCTCTTTTTGTCTACTTTTATTATGCTTTTAGTTACTTTATCTTATTATTATTTACTATTCTTACTACTTTAAAAAAAAATAAAAAAAAATAAAAAATTGGTGACTTCCGGTCCAGGCGGTTACACGCCACACAAAACGATGGATGTATGTCACGTGACCAAAAGCGGGACAAGCCTGAAACAAAATAAGAAAATATGTTAATTTATATAAATGTGTTAATTTATATAAAGGAAACACAATGACTTTATACTGAGAAACTAATAATAATAATAATAAAAAAAATTTAAACATTCAAAAAAAAAAAAAAACCTCTCAGCGGGCAATGAGCGGTCGAGCTCTATCTACGTCATTGATGAAAACAAGCCCAGCAGTGTCCGACAGCTGTTAATTTTATTGTTATATTGCGTTTACTATATAGTCCACTATATGTAAATTTACTATACAGCGCGTAGGGAAGGAGGGAGTGAGTGAAGATTGCGAACACAGCCTTAGTGTGCATGCAGCTTTCCTGATTCAGGAAGGTGCAAATGACCAATCATGAACCTCTGATGTCATTCCCATTACCCATGATGCCTCTGTGGCTCTCACGGGCTCAAACGCCAACCTAAAACACACGGATCAGAACCACATTTGGTCATGCTGTCTTATTAATAGCATTGATCAGAAACTACAAACAGATGTTTTCAGCCCATTTAAACTCATTTTATGATTTTCTTTTGTCTGCCGTGTTGCACTCTGAGTCTGGCCACAGTAACTGTTGGCTGGTATAAATACAACGTGGGCACAGAACTCAGTTGTGTCACTTCGGTGTCACATATCCTAAAATTGGAACGATACAGAGAAGATTAGCATGGCCCCTGGCGCAAGGATGACACGCAAAATCGTGGAGCGTTCCTAATTTTCCCATCAAATTTCAGCAATTTTTGAACTTTTTCCTCCTCTGTAGCGTTTCATTTGTCATTCACTTTTTTGGCCCTACACTCCATGCTCCGATTGGCTGGTCTCATTTTCACCCTGCCTTCCAATTGGCTGGGGGGTGGGGCTAGGAGGGGAAACTGGTTCACGGAGCACCGCCATTAGTGATGTTCGATACCACTGATTTCCTTTCCCATCCGATACTGAGTAAAATTCAGGCTGGTATCGGCGATACCGATACCGATACAGTATTTTTTGCCACTACAGTACACCTAATATGTCTTTTAAATCTAAAAAAACGCATGACGCACTTACCCAGGCGCAAGAAAAAGTAGTCCCACCAACCGCGTGTCACTTAGACAACATCTCAATAGTTTAGTTACTATTCAAGGGAGATTCATTTCATAATCTCCCTTTCATTTCAAAAATCTTAGAAAGAGTTGTTGCTACGCAATTATTTGACCACCTGCAGGGAAATGGTTTACTTGAAGAGTTTCAATCTGGGTTTAGAATCCATCATAGTACTGAAACAGCCTTAGCGAAGGTCACTAACGACCTCCTCATTGCATCTGATAATGGACTAGTTTCTGTACTTGTCCTTTTAGATCTTAGTGCAGCTTTTGATACTATTGATCATAATATTCTACTTGATAGACTAGAACACTATGTTGGACTTAATGGAACTTCGTTGCAGTGGTTTAGATCTTATTTATCTGATAGGTTCCAGTTTGTTCATGTAAATGATGAGTTTTCTCTCAGCTCAAAGCTTAGTCATGCAGTTCCACAGGGATCTGTGCTAGGCCCTACTCTTTTTAGTTTATATATGCTTCCGTTAGGCAACATTATTAGAAAGCACTGTATACATTTTCATTGTTATGCAGATGACACACAATTATACCTGTCAATGAAGCCAGATGATACTAATCAATTAGCCAAGTTAGAAGCCTGTCTTAAGGAAATCAAAGCTTGGATGACTTGTAATTTCCTGCTATTAAATTCAGAAAAGACTGAAGTCATTCTTGTTGGTCCAAAAAACCTTAGAAATTCCTTTCCAAATCAAACTTTCAGTTTGGATGCAGTTACTCTTTCTCTTAATAGCTCTGTGAGGAACCTTGGAGTTATTTTTGATCAGGATTTGTCCTTCAATTCACATATTAAATTTGTTTCTAAGACTGCCTTCTATCATTTGCGTAATATTGCCAAGATTAGGAGCATCTTGTCTCAGAGTGATGCTGAGAAGCTGATCCACGCTTTTGTTAGCTCGAGATTAGATTATTGCAATTCTTTATTATCAGGCTGTCCTAAAACATCTTTAAAAAGTCTTCAGCTGATCCAAAATGCTGCAGCAAGAGTTTTAACAGGTACTAGAATGAGAGATCATATCTCTCCGGTTCTGGCCTCCCTTCATTGGCTTCCCATAGAGTTTAGAATTAAGTTTAAAATCCTTCTTCTTACTTACAAAGCTCTAAACAATCAGGCTCCTTTTTATTTAAAAGATCTGATACTACCGTATTATCCTAACAGAGCACTACGCTCCCAAAATGCAGGTTTACTTGTAATACCTAGAATCTCCAAAAGTACAATGGGAGGCAGAGCCTTCAGTTATCAAGCTCCTCTCCTGTGGAATCAGCTGCCAATCTGGATTCGGGAGTCAGACTCGATCTCTGTTTTTAAGAATAGGGCTAAAACCTTCCTTTTTGATATAGCCTACAATTAGGGAGGGATCATGTGTTTCTGAACCCTCCCTTAGTTATGCTGCTAATAGGTTTAGTCAGCCGGGGGACCTCCAGTAATGCACTGGGCCTCACTCCTTTCCTCACTCTCTATGAAATATTTTTTTTTTTTGCTGGTCATTAACATTTGTTTGTTCTCTCTCACAGATTGAGTCCCCATCGTGCTGTTTGCTCTCTACATGTCTGTTCTTTTCTTCTTCTCTATCCCCTCACCCCCCAGCCAGTCGCAGCAGATGACTGCCCCTCCCTGAGCCTGGTTCTGCTGGAGGTTTCTTCCTGTTAAAAGGGAGTTTTTCCTCTCCACCGTCGCCAAGTGCTTGCTCACAGGGGATCGCCTGATTGCTGGGGTCTTTCTGCAACTGTGGGGGTTCCCCCTACAGTTGATAGTGCTATGAGATGACTGTTGTTGTGAAATGGCGCTATATAAATAAAGTTGAATTGAATTGAATTGAATTCACCGTGTTCCTGTTAAGGATATACAGTATATATGTATATGTATACTCGCTGCTCTGGTTTTTCCTTGTTTTAAGAAAGAATGTTTTCAGTTTGAGTGGTGAGACACTTGAACAGAATTCCCCACCTTTTTTCATTCCAATTTTGATCAAAAATGGCCCAAAACAGTCTATGCCACTAGAGAAGAAGGGGGATTTGAACAGTTGGAGCCTGGTTGTTGGTAGGTCGGCCATTTGGGGAAGCACAGGGCTTGCTCTGCATTTCTGACAATTTATGCATTGTCTCTGCTGTAGAAGATGACTTTCACAGATGAGACTGAGTTCATTTCTCAGGGTTGGTTTATTGCGAGGTCACATCCTCCAACAAGAACAGGATCTCAGGAAAAGAGGCAGAGCAATCATCCAACACAGCTCTCTCACCAGACACAAACCCCCCCACATCAAATCACACACCCCCAACCCACAGTCTTAGGTAAACATCCAACGCCCGAGGCTCCTTGGCGTCTCCGTTGTCCTCTGACCCTCTAGCGTCTGGGGCTCCTGCTGGGGCATTCTCTCCAGCTTCACATCTCCTGCAAGGCCAACTTCACACCTCCCGTAGGTCCTCACAGGGTCAGGTCCTCTTTGGTCTTTAAGACGTGAAGCTTCTGGAATATGCACCGTCATTCCTACTAGGTGAATGTGGGGGATATGAATACAATATATGCGCCTTAAATATGTGCCATACTGCCATCATTTAACTGCTTCTCTTCCTCTGATGAGCCGATACTGTCTGCACAGTTCAGCAAACCCTCTCTCCTGTCCAGGGTGTTGCAGCTGGTCATCAAACGCTTTGATGCTTAGCTTTGTGACAGGGTGATGGCAGTCTAACAGGACTGGCTGTTCCTCCTCACCATCCAAATACTCACTGTGATGGAAGTGTCAGGCTAGAGCAGGGATCACCAACGCGGTGCCCGCCGGCACCAAGTCACCCGCAGGGACCACATGAGTCGCCCGCAGGCCTGTTCTAAAAATAGCACAACTCACAAGTGAGCTGCGTCTAAGATGTAATTTTTTCTGCCGCTATTTTTTAAAATCACACTTGCATTTATATAGATTTTAAAATGACAGTGTCTTAAAAATAAAAAAAATGAAAATATGTTTATTATACGTAAAGTTAAGGTGAAGTCTGACCTAGTTCAAAGGTCAGTATTGTGTGCATGACAAAACCTTCGTGCTTGTGGAGCGTAAGCTAGCGGGCAGTGAAGATGGTGAGCGCAGTGCAGTTTCCTAGCCCAAAACATGGCAAAAAAAAGACAGAAAATTTATCATTTTCAAAGTGAGCGGGAGGAAGAGTTCTTTTTTACTACCGTGAAAGGAAGCTGCGTGTGTTTCATTTGCGGGGCGACGGTGAAGCGACACTATGTGGAGTGAAGCGACACTTCACTACACGTCATGAAATTGCTGCCCACTCTTTTTATTTTTTTTTTTGTACCTGTAGGTGGATTTGTTCTGCAGTCCGGTGACAAGCCACCAGCTGCCGGTCGCAAGCGCCCCTTAACTCCCTAACCCGCATGTTTTTGGCATGTGGGAGGAAACCCACACAAACACGGGGAGAACATGCAAACTCCACACAGATCACTGTTGACCGGGGGCAGGGATCGAACCCACGATCCCTGCGATCCCCCGGCCGAGGGTAAACTGCTGCCGCGGTGCTAACCACTGCGCCACCGTGCACATAAGCACTCTCAGCGCTGTTCAGCTTCTCCTCATGAAAGGACAGCGCTGGTTATTACTCAGCATGATTCTTGGCAAGAACTGTCTGGATATAATTCCAGTGAAGAAGAACACACAGAAGTGTGTTTATTAAATGTAACAGATTTGGAGCAGAATTGCAGCAGATTTGTTCAGTTAAAAATGTGATCAGATTTATTTAATATGAAAGCTGATTTTTCTTAAATGTTGCATAACTTTTTCAAACATGGTTCAACATAGTTCATGAATTAAAAGGGTTTAGTTTTTTATGGTTAAAAGGGACTGGTGAAAACTGGACATTTTTTTATGAAATGTAGAAGTGATCATCTGAACAAGTGCTGAGATTAATAAAAATAAAGTGTTGAATATTGATCTTGTCTGTTACCCACTCTAAGTTATTGATTTTATATATATATATATATATATATTTTAGAGGAGTGTGTCAAGCTGGTGCCCTTCACATGACTCGATACCCATGAAGTAGCTCTTGGTTTCAAAATGGTTGGTGACCCCTGGGCTAGAGCATTTTAGCAGGGTGTCTCTATATTGTTTTTTTTTTTTTTTTTTGGTTTGTTACAGCTTTAAGGCTGTAACATAGAGAATGATAATATTAATGTAATATTGGATTATTGTGTTTTATATATTTGTATGTGTGTATTTTGTTTGGATTGATTGAGTTACCCCTGCGCTAACTGATCAAATGAGCAGGAGCCAATCAGCGGGCTCCGTTGTGAACTCTCATCCAGGAAGGACGTATTGTAACATCGGGGCCATGTTGAGGGGGGCAGGGATTTCCCAGCATGCTTTGCCAGCAGAGAACGTTATTGTATGTGTGTATTAAATGTTATTACTGAGTTATTATACTGCTGGGTCATTATAACTGCGTTATAATGACCCAGCAGTATTTCATAGGCAAGATTTATTATGTGTGTGTAACCGTGATATAAACGGAGGTCTGGGAGAATGACCCCCCCTCCTGTCTGTGCTCAGAGTGTGTGTGTTGAGGTTGTGTGTGTAAAATAAAGCCTGTTCATCACAACCATCTTGCTCCATTTCTTTGTGTGAACCCTGCATACGTCACAGTATTTAAGGATGATGCGTGACTATGTTAGGAGCGAAGTTTTCCACAGCGAAGCTTTCCACGAAGAAGTCTTCGCAGGAGTGACCAAGTGCGGAGAACTGAAGTTTTTCACGGAGGAAACGTGGGCCGGAGCGGAGAAAGGACGGAGGAAGCGCAGGTGTGGGGATTTACAGTGGCAGCATGGGACCGAAGACGTTGGGAGAGTGACCAGCCGACGGAGATGCCGTGGTGCTGGATGAAGGGCGGAAACGCAGCCACGTAGGGGAATGTGCTCACTGTTTGTGTGTGTGATGTATATTAGCCCCGGTGCGTTCGCAGGAGGCTAAGTTCAAATTCAAATTCAAACGTTTATTTCAAACTCAGGGTTCATATCAAGAGCAAAACCAAAATGAGTAGAAAAAAGATAAACAAATAAATAAAGTATATACAGATCAGCAGACACTCGGCGCTCTTGTAACAACAATAACATACAGTAATGGGCTCAGTATAAAATGGAACGCCACCACTTTCAAATGCTGGAATGAAGTGTGAGTGACGAGTTGACAATTGCTGATATAAGATGATTGTTACATGCCAGCAGCCTTCTCATAAAATTGTAAATATTCTTACATATCAATTCACCAAAAGACAGAATGTTCACAGACACAAACATCTTGCTTGCACTCGACCTTCGTGGTACACCTAACAACCTTCTTAGGGAGTTATTATAAGCAATGCGGATTTTGTTCCTAACAGCAACATTGCTATTAAACCATAAAGGTGAGCAGTACATTGAGGTACAGAAGGTCTTGAACAACATACATTTAACATCAGGAGAACATCTATGGAAATTTCGCAACAGTAAATTTGTTTGAGCGTACAGTTTCCTGAGATGCCTGTTACAATCAACATTGGTCTTATCAGATTCAATCCACACACCTACGTATTTGACTTTTTCAACAAAGCTCAAGCTATTACCACAAAGTGGCATAACAGGATTCGACGTATTGACACCCTTTGGTTTGAAAGCCATACACATAGATTTAGTACAGTTGAACAAGATGTCATTTTTTTCTCCAAATTTTTCACATACCGAAAGGAGATGTTGCATCGCTGCAGTAGACAAACTTAAACAGAGGTCATCAGCGTAGAAAATGTGATTTAACAGTGCACCGTTAAAGGAGCTGCCTGTAGGGAGCTTGAAATGAAGAAGCGATGTGATTTTATAAATCAAGATTTATTATCAGCTTCACCTCCCTAACATGTCTCATCTCGATGCAGAAACAGAATGAGAGGTCGAGCGCAGTCAGACCTTCATACTTATACCCACACTCAACAAAAGACATTGCATATCAAAGCTGACATCCCGCATTAACATAATCCCCCCTCCATTGTCCTCCATCTCCTCCACCTGACCCTGGGTGGTCAGGAAGTTCGATCCAGTCTCCACCACTGCGACTCCGTCTGTTCTTTGATCCTCGCCAGCGGTTGAGACCTCCTGTCCTGTTCTGAGGCATGAGGTCATTCCACATATGTAATCACTAAACATTCTAATATGACTATACATATGTAGGTATGGAATATATGATTAATATAAGCCACAGCCCCCCCCCCCAAACAACTAAGAAAAGGACAATCAAATTGAGTTTATACTTTAAGATAATCTCTATGACATATTATACTGTTAAACATCTTGACAGAGAAAACAAGGAAAAAATCTTTCCAGCAGTCATGGTCCTGTAGAAAATTCAGTGGTAACAACAACAGTATAGTAATGTCACAAATCAGCCTTAAAACTGTCACGGCACAATCTGATAACATAGTCAACAACTCTTTGTCAATTTTGCATCAGTCCCTGTGCCGTCTGGGTTTTAATCTTCTCCTGAATCTGCTGTAGGTCCGCTTGGGCGTCCTGGTGGGACCATCCTGTAAGGAATCTGCAGCTTGGGGAGAAGAGTGATTATTTGTTCCCTGCAGGGGGGCTGAGTTTTTTTTCTTGGGGGGTCTACCCCGCCGAGGTGCTCTCGCCACCCGTGGAGGCTCGTCATTCAACAAGAAGGCAGGTTTAAGTCTGTCAATGCTGACTGTTTCTTTTCTGTCTCCTAAATCAAGCACAAAATGCTTATCACCAGGTTCCAGCACTCTGAATGGTCCGTCGTATGGTGGACGGAGGGTTGATTTTAAAGCTTCGTGTCTAACAAGAACGAACTCGGCATTTTTTAAAGCTTGGGGAACAAAAACCCATGGAAAAGAGTGATGTGCAGGTCCGGGGAGAGTGTCCGGTCCGGTGCTGCCTAAAGGCCTCAGGGCTGGAAGATGCCCTGGCTCTGGATGCTCTGGTAAAAACTCACCCGGGAGCCTGAGAGGTTGTGCAAAAACTAATTCTGCTGGGGAGGCGTCTAGATCCTCCTTAGGCGCAGAACGCAACCCCAATAAAACCCAGGGAAGTTTATTCACCCAATCTGTATCCGTTAGTGAGGCCCTGAGGGCGGCCTTTAAAGATCTGTGAAAACGCTCGCATAACCCGTTAGCCTGAGGGTGATAAGCGATGGTGCGGTGAATTGTCGCCCCTAAGCTGCTGGCCATGGCTGACCACAGCTCTGAGACAAATTGAGGCCCCCTATCGGACGTGATGTCCGATGGGACACCGAAACATGCCACCCAGTTTGTTAAAAAAACGCGAGCGACTTCCGCAGCTGTGGTTGACGCCAGAGGGACCGCCTCCGGCCAGCGCGTAGTACGGTCTAGCATTGTTAACAGGTGTGTGAACCCTTGAGACGAAGGTAGTGGTCCCACGAGGTCGACATGAACGTGGTCAAACCTTCTGGCCGGGATTCGAAAAGGCTCTAGAGGAGCTTTTGTGTGTTTGTGTATTTTGGCGTGCTGACAAGACATGCAAGTTTTTGCCTATTCCTTTACATTTTTGCGCAGGCCCGGCCAAACAAACTTTTCCGCGACCATTTTAACCGAGGCGGGAGGGAGTGAACCAAGTCGAAAATATGGCGGCGCCATGCAGCTGGGACTACCGGGCGAGGTTGGCCGGTTGACACGTCGCAGATTAGGGGGGGTACACCGTCACGTAAACCCCTTTCCTTCAGTCTTAACCCTGTTGGTCCAGACAGGAGCGCGCGCACGTCTGCGTCACTGCTTTGTTCCTCTGCCATGGCTGCGTAATCTATCCCTACGTGAATTGGGGCCGCGTACGCGTCCGCGTTGGCGAAGAGTTCTGCGGCTGAGGTAGTATAATCTGTCTCCTCGTGCTCTGGCGATGTCACAGCGCGAGAGAGGCAGTCTGCTACCACGTTAAGTTTGCCTGCCACATGTTGAATGTCTGTGGTGAACTCTGAAATTGCAGCTAGCTGTCTTTGTTGCCTGCCTGACCATGGTTCTGAAATTTTAGCCATCGTGAAAGTGAGCGGTTTGTGGTCTACAAAAGCCATGAAACGCCGCCCTTCTAACCAGAACTGGAAGTGGCGGATGGATAAATGAAGCGCTAGCAGCTCCCTGTCAAAAGTGCTGTATTTGTACTCAGTTTGGTTTAAAGATTTGCTAAAAAATGCTAAAGGTTGCCAGGTTCCGCCAACATGTTGTTCCACGACTGCCCCTATGGCCAGGTCTGAAGCGTCTGTGGTTAATGCTATGCGGGCCGAGGGATCAGGGTGAACCAACAATGTGGCATTCGCTAGAGCACTTTTTACTTCCGCGAAGGCATGTTCGCGCTCCGGGGTCCATTCGATCGCGTTGGAAGGCTTTTGTTTTCTGAGCGCGGCATACAGGGGCTGCATGAGTTGAACTGTGCGGGGGAGGAAATGGTTGTAAAAATTCACCATTCCCAAAAATTCTTGCAGCGATCTGACCGTTTGTGGTAGTGGAAAATTTTGTATCGCGCAGACTTTGTCTGGCAATGGGACTGCCCCCTCTGGTGTAGTAGTAGTAGTAGATTAGTTTATTTGACAGGGACAGTGCAATAAACATAGACAATTAATCAAAGACAATCAATCTGATGTGTTGCACATAGAGTGTATAGCTATTAGCTAATTTGCAACTCTTGTCCCTGGATGGGCTTTAGAAAAAAGAATCAAGTAAAGATGGGAAAAAAAATAAAATAAAAAATATACACAATAACCACATACATCAATGCAGAAAAACCATAAATACACAATTATAAATATTATAAATATTATAAATACACAAATATAACAGCCTGACTCACATTTAACATAAATATTATAAACATTATAAATACACAGATATAACAGCCCGACTCACATTCAACACATATAACATAACTCACACTTGCCCATTTCAGGCCTTCCTCCCTCCGTCACTCACTATAAACAAACACATTTATTCCTTCCCTTCATTCACTCTCACTTTGCAGACAATCATTTCATACATGAGTACATTCTTGTTTATTTTTCAGCCAGTTTTTAACCTTTTTAGTGAATGTTTTAAAGTCCGTTATTATTTTAATTTCATTTGGCATTGTGTTCCAGATGTGACTGCCCTTTATAGAGAAAGCTGTTTGTCCAAATGTGGTTCTGCGGTGGAATATTTTACAGTTATTGTTAACAGAACTCCTGGTGGCTCTGCTGCTGTCCTGTCTTTGGATGAAACCAGCAAGTGGCTCGGGTGCTGATTTATGGAAACATTTGAACGTTAATTTCAGAAGACAGAGGTCAATGAAGCTCTCAAAACTCAATAGGTTGTATTTTTTTAAAACATTACAGTGATGCCACCTAATGGGCTTTTTGTCCAAGATTTTTAGGGTTTGATTATATAATGAACCTATATGTCTTATTGTGGAAGGGGCTGCTTGAGCCCAGACTGTCAAACAGTATGATATATGAGAAAAAACCATAGAATGCATATACAGTACAGCTGCTTCGTAAGGTATGTAATATCTAATTAATTTAAAGCAGTTCAGATTTTTTTTTACTGTTTTTGAAATTTTCTTTATATGAAGATTAAATTTGAGTTGAGGATCTAGTACAATGCCAAGGTATTTGAATTCTGTAGCTAAACTGATGTCATGATCATGTATATTAACTTTAAAATGTTGCAGGTTACATTTTTTGATTGAAAAGCACATTGAGACTGTTTTCTGAAGGTTTAGCAATAGATGGTTCTGGAGGAGCCACTCTTGGACATCAACCATACTTGTAGACAGTACATCTGCAGCCTGTGCTGGAGTCTTGGCAGCTGTGTAAATAACTGCTTCATCTGCATAAAGTTGGCATGTTGCAGCTGAGCAGTGTAACGGCAAGTCATTAATAAAAATGCTGAAAAGTAAAGGACCAAGAATGGACCCTTGTGGGATACCCATACGGTTGTTTAAAAATGAGGATTTATCCTGGTGAACTTTTACACACTGTTCTCTATTCTGGAGATAAGATGCAAACCATTCTAATGTATTTGGGGAGAAGTTAAAAGATACCAGTGAAACTCTGTGTCCCAAAAAATCAATTTGTGACACGCCGAATCGGCATTTGGCTGGGTTAATTATTAACCTGTGCTCCTCTAGTCTCTGAAAAACTGTAGCGAGGTGTTGTTCGTGTTCTTCCTCTGACGGGCTGGCTACCAGCATATCGTCGAGGTAGACGAACACGAAGGGGAAGTCGCGTAATACCGCGTCCATCATGCGCTGAAAAGTTTGAGCAGCGCCTTTGAGGCCGAACGGCATTCGCAAAAATTCAAAAAGACCAAAAGGGGTTATTACAGCTGTTTTAGGAATGTCTTCTGCTCGAACGGGGACTTGGTGATAGCCGCGGACCAGGTCTATTTTAGAAAAAATGCGCGCACCCGCCAGATGTAGTGAAAAATCTTGGATGTGAGGGATTGGGTAGCGGTCATGCGCTGTCGCATTGTTTAATCTGCGGTAATCGCCGCAAGGTCTCCAAGAACCGTCGGTTTTCGGGACCATGTGTAGTGGTGATGCCCAAGGGCTTTTCGAGCGCCTAATAATGCCTAATTTTTCCAGGCTGGCAAACTCGTCCCGTACTATGGCGAGCTTGGTCGCGTCTAAACGCCGAGCTTTGGCAAACACGGGTGGGCCTGTTGTGGGAATGAAGTGTTCAACCCCGTGTTTCGCTACTGTTGCTGAAAATTTTGGAACTGTGAGTGCTGGAAATTGGGTGAGGAGTTGGTCAAACTTACCTCCTGCTGTAGTGACGCTGGCTTGCACGGGTGGTGGAGAAACTCGAGCTGAGCAGGGGATAGAAGCAAATGATAGTGCATTAACCAAGCGTCTATTTGCAAGATCGACTAATAACCCATGTGTGCACAAAAAGTCGGCGCCCAACAAGTTAAAACTCACCGCAGCTATAATAAATGTCCATCTATAGTTGCGGCTGTGGATGAGCAGGTCCCTTTCACCGAAAGTGTCGATGATCGAGCCATTGGCTGCCATCGCTCCGTTTCCCCGGGGTCCCATGGCCTGGTCTGCGGGGGAAGGGGTGATGAAGCTCACCTGAGCTCCGGTGTCGATGAGGAACCGTCTCCCGGTGCGTCCGTCAGTCACATAAAGCAGCTTATTCGTCTCGCCAAGAGCCGTAGCTGCTAACCGTTTCTTGAATTTGCAGGGGGGCACACATTTGTGTGCCCTCTCAGCGAAACGTTGATGAAAACAGCAGAGGTCGTTCCGCTTGCTGCGTCTTGGTCGCGTCACTGCCATAGTGGGCGGGCCCTGCTCCGCTGTCTGCGGTTCTCCGCTGCTCTGGGCCTCCGTGCTGAAATCTGCAGATGCTGCTGTGGCCATCTGATCGCCGCAGGCGTTGATGAGCCACTGCGCTTCTTGGGCCAGCGCGCGGAAGTCCTGCTGGGTGCTGCACCGCATGTTGGTCAGTGTCCCTCTCATGTGTGGCGGCAGAGTGCTGAGGAAGATATGCTGGAAAAGGAAGTTGTTGTTGTCCGCTTCCTTAAGCTGCAGCATGTCCTCCATGAGGGCCTTTGGTCTGCATCCTCTGTGGCTGTAGATCGCCAGAATCTTCTCTGCTCTCTCCTCGGCTGAGGGGACGAAGTTCTCAATGATGGTCGCCTTTAGTTCCCTGTATTTGTCGTGGGCGGGTGGTTGTTGAATTACGCTCCACGCGCATCTATGCGTGGCGGCGTCGAGTTTGGCGACAATGTGGTAAAACTTCGTCTCGTCCGCCGTTATGCCCGCCAATGCAAACTGAGCCTCAGCTTGCTGGAACCACGAGCTCGGGTCGTTTTGCCAGAACTCTGGCAGTTTGACGGTGACGGCGCTTGTGTGGGCCGTCTCTGATGTGTCCGCCGGGTGAGAACGCCTTTCTTCTGTCCTCACGGCGGAGCTGGGGAAGGTGCTCGGTTGAGCCCTCTCTGCGGATTCTGTCGTGGGGGAACGTCTTCCATCCGTTCCCCTGTCTGCATGGGCGACGGCGCTTGCCTGGGTCGCCTCCGATGAGTTCGTCGCGGGAGAACGTCTCTGTTCCATCCTCATGTCTGGTCACCAGTGTAGGGAGCTTGAAATGAAGAAGCGATGTGATTTTATAAATCAAGATTTATTATCAGCTTCACCTCCCTAACATGTCTCATCTCGATGCAGAAACAGAATGAGAGGTCGAGCGCAGTCAGACCTTCATACTTATACCCACACTCAACAAAAGACATTGCATATCAAAGCTGACATCCCGCATTAACATAATCCCCCCTCCATTGTCCTCCGTCTCCTCCACCTGACCCTGGTTGGTCAGGAAGTTCGATCCGGTCTCCACCGCTGCGACTCCGTCTGTTCTTTGATCCTCGCCAGCGGTTGAGACCTCCTGTCCTGTTCTGAGGCGTGAGGTCATTCCACATATGTAATCACTAAACATTCTAATATGTCTATACATATGTAGGTATGGAATATATGATTAATATAAGCCACACCGCCCACATTAGTATTGTTCAACAGTACACTGAGGTCATCAACATAGACATTGAACAACAAGGGTGACAGTATAATTCAATTCAATTCAACTTTATTTATATAGCGCCATTTCACAACAACAGTCATCTCATAGCACTATCAACTGTAGGGGGGACCCCCACAGTTGCAGAAAGACCCCAGCAATCAGGCGATCCCCTGTGAGCAAGCACTTGGCGACGGTGGAGAGGAAGTAAGTATACCACAAGTATACCACCTTGTTTAACACCGTTGGTCACATGAAATTTGGATGAGGTGACATTGCCCCATCTAACAACCATAGACTGCCTTCTGTACCAGTATAACAGGATGCTGACAATGTAAATAGAAATACCTCGATCGATCAATTTTCTGAACAAACACCAGTGGTTAATCCTGTCAAAGGCTTTGCTAGCATCTAGGAACGTAGCATAGACACTAGTGGAATGGCTTCTGAAGTGGTCAACAAATTCATGGAGTAGGTAAACAGCCTTGTCAGTAGAAAGAGCTGACTTGAAACCAAACTGATTGTCATTTGTCCACAGATAATCCTCAATTCTGTTCAGGATTAAGCCCGCTAACAGTTTAGATATAACTGTGGGCGACACACATTGTGGGCTCACATTCCCACAGAGACATGACTGCATGTGTATTGAGGGTGTCACGTCTGCAAGGACAAAGGACTCGAATCTGCAGAAGATAACGAGGAGGTGTGAGATTTGTCTTTTTGTCCCACAGCAGATGCCCCGGAGAGATTTCCGGTTCATCAAGAAATGAGAGACAATGGTGAAGGTTCAAAGGGATGCTTTGTGACTGTATGTTTACTGAAAACACCATGTGACTTGAATTCTGGTGCTTCGAGCACATCTTCTACACTGGTGACCTACGACAAGAAATGAGCAGACAGAATTCTCCCGAGCGGGGCTCGGCGGAAGCCAGCCTGATGGCCGCCTCCACGATCCGGCTGCCCGATTTCTGGCAGCACAGCCCACGCTCATGGTTTAGCACAGTCGAGGCGCAGTTCAACCTCCGGAGAATCTCCAACGACGACACAAAATTCTACCATGTGGTAGCGAAGCTGGACAGCGACACGGTCCAGAGAGTGGAGGATTTGGTTAATCATCCACCAGACAGCGACAAGTACAGCGCATTGAAGGACGCGCTGATCAGCCATTTCACCCCTTCAGTCCAACAACGAGCAGAGGGGCTCCTGACGTTGACGGAGTCAGAGAACGATAGACCTGCGGACCTGATGGTGAAGATGCTGAGGCTCAAAGACTCTGAGGATGGCGAATTCATTTTTGCCCACCTTTTCCTTCGGACCCTGCCGCCAGCAGTGAGAGTGGCCCTGGCAGAGTCGCCCCGATTGGCCAGGCGAGACTACCATGGGCTGAGCAAAGAGGCGCAGCAACCTGCCCAGGAACGGCGTCTGGAGACAGCGCAGATCCAGCGGCCGAGGCGCCAGATGCACCAACGACGGCAGCGATGGGGGCCAGACGACGCGAAGCGGAGGACAGCCCGTGTTTCTACCACCGCCGTTTTGCAGAGAGAGCGCACAGGTGCGTCCCACCATGCAACTTCAAACGCCAAGACCGAAGGCCGGTAGCAGCTGCGACCCTCGGCAACGAGAACAAGTTGCTTTACCTGACGGATGCACACTCGGGGAAACAGTTCCTCGTGGACACGGGCTCCCAGCTGAGTTTTGTCACACCCACCTCCGCGGAACGGCTGATGCCGTCTAAAGCTCCCTGGGTGTCAGTGTCAGCAGCGAACGGCTCCACAATTAAAACGTTCGGTGAGAGGACCATGCTTCTGTCCTTACAGGGCCGTTCATTTGAGTGGACATTTATTGTAGCAGCAGTCAGTTTCAACATGTTAGGGGCTGATTTTTTGTGCTCACATGGTTTATTGGTTGACCTTGCTAATAGACGTCTGATTAATGCACTGTCCTTTCATTCTATTCCCTGCACAGCTCGGGTGGCCCCGCCGACTGCACATGCCAGCGTCTCAGCTGCGGGTGGTAAGTTTCACACATTGCTCGCTCAGTTCCCAGCACTCACAGTCCCCACGTTTTCGGCGACGGTGGCTAAACATGGGGTGGAGCATTTTATAACCACCACCGGCCCTCCCGTTTTTGCAAAAGCTCGGTGCTTGGACCCAGCTAAACTGGCCATCGCGCGCGAGGAGTTCACTAATCTGGAAAAACTGGGCATTGTTAGACGCTCCAAGAGCTCTTGGGCTTCGCCGTTACACATGGTCCCAAAGGCTGACGGCTCGTGGCGACCTTGCGGCGATTTCCGCAGGTTGAACAACGTTTCAGCTCATGACCGCTACCCGATTCCGCACATTCAGGATTTTTCTGTTCATTTGGCAGGGGCGCGCATTTTTTCTAAAATAGACTTGGTGCGCGGTTACCACCAGGTTCCAGTGCGCGCGCAGGATGTACCCAAAACAGCGGTCATAACTCCTTTTGGCTTTTTTGAATTTTTGCGCATGCCTTTTGGCCTCAAGGGGGCCACGCAGACTTTCCAACGCATGATGGATGCAGTTTTACGCAAACTCCCTTTCGTGTTCGTTTATTTGGACGATATTTTGGTAGCCAGCGCGTCCGAGGGCGAGCATGAAAAACACCTCACAGCAGTTTTTCGGAGGCTGGCAGAGCACGGGTTAATAGTTAACCCAGCGAAGTGCCAGTTTTGGGTGGCGCAGATTGATTTTTTGGGGCATCGCGTTTCGGCAGAAGGAGCGGTTCCTCTTCCAAATAAAGTGCGTGCCATAACGGATTTTCCGCAACCTCAAACGGTCAAGGCGCTTCAGGAGTTTCTAGGGATGGTGAATTTTTACAACCGGTTCCTCCCAAGCGCAGCACGGCTCATGCAGCCATTGTACACCGCGTTAAAAAAACAAAAGCCCGCAAATAAAGTTGAATGGTCTCCGGAGCGGGAGCGCGCTTTTGCCCAGGTCAAATCAGCCCTGGCAAACGCAGTTTTGTTAGCGCACCCAGTTCTAACGGCCCGCATGGTGCTCACCACTGACGCTTCCGATGTAGCGGTGGGGGAGGTAGTTGAACAGTTTGTGGCAGGTACCTGGCAACCCCTCGCGTTTTTCAGCAGGACTTGAATGAATGAATGAATGAATGAATTTATTTCGGATAGTACAGTACAGGTTAAAAGAAACTGTATAATATAACAACAAGGTCAAATTAGACAAAGACTCCTTCTTCTATACAATTCCACGTGAGTTATCCGAAATGGGTGATGGCTGAAGCCGCAGCTTGTATTGCCCACCCATATTCCATCCAAGAATTCAAAAGAGAAAAAAGAGAAAACAAGACAAGAGTGATTACAATTTAAAACAAAGCTAAGACAAAATGTGACTGAGAGAAAAAAAAAAAAGAAAACTAAGCTAAGCTAAGTTAAGCGGTTACTATTCAAAACAAATCTAAGACAAAATGTCACAGAGAAAAAAAAAACAAAAAAAAAAACTAAGCTACAACACAACACAGGCTGGAAATGTCAATCCTTATGTGAGTTTACATGTCGTCTTGTAAATATGTTTGGAGTATTTCTTCCTTTAGTTTTTGTTTAAATTGTCCAAGCTTTGTACATGATTTTAATTCAGGTCCAAAATCGTTCCATAATCTGACACCTTGCACTGAAATACAGTGTTGCTTGGTGGTTGTTCTCACTGAAGGTTTTTGAAATATACATGTTCCTCTGAAGTGATATCGTTTCTCCCTTGTTTGGAACAACTTTTGGATATTTGCGGGCAGTGATAGATTCTTCACTTTGAACATTATTATTGCGGTCTTAAAGTCAACCAGATCTTTCAACTTGAGAGTTTTTTGTTTGAGAAAAAGTGGGTTTGTTGGTTCCCTGTAAGCTGCTTTGTTGATTATTCTAATAGCTCTCTTTTGAAGCATAAAGAGTGGATATATGTTTGTTTTATATGTATTTCCCCATACTTCATTACAATATGTCATGTATGGGAGTATTAATGAATGATACAAGGTGTATAGTGTGGGTTGATTCAGCAAATATTTCACTCTGTGTAATATTGCAATTGATTTGGATACTTTACCTTTAATATAATTAATATGTGACTTCCAACACAGTTTGTTATCAATTATTACTCCAAGGAATTTAGTTTCAGATACCCTTTCAATCTCTACACCATTTACACTGAGTTTGGGTACTGGGTTGTTGTGATGGTTGTTAAAGACTATAAATTTTGTCTTACTTAAATTGAGCGTTAATTTGTTTGAATCAAACCACAGTTTAAGCTTTCCTAATTCCTTTCCGAGTGTATCCAGAAGTTGTTCCAAATTGTTTCCACTGCATAGCAGATTAGTGTCATCGGCAAACAATATTAAGTCCATTTTTTCTGAAACTTTACATATATCGTTTATATACATATTGAATAATAATGGTCCCAAAACTGAACCCTGTGGGACTCCACAGGTGACCTTCAGCAACTCTGAGTTTTTGTTGCTAACACATACATACTGATATCTATTCTTTAAGTAACTACTTAACCAGGACAGTGTTACCCCTCTAATAAGATAAGATAAGATAAGATAAGCCTTTATTAGTCCCACAACGGGGAAATTCCAGGATTGCAACAGCACAGGGATAGCAACACTCAGAGCAACAATCAGAAGGCAAGAAAAAAAACAAGCAAGCAAGAGCAGCTAATAAACATATGTACGTATTACTATAAAATATATATATATACACACACACACAGACACACAGTGCAGAGCATTGTAGCTGGATGGAATAAATATATGAATATATGAACACACAGTGCAGAGCATTGTAGCTAGATGGAATAAATATGTAAATATATAAACACCCACAGTACGGAGCATTGCAGCTAGGTGGAATAAATATGCAAGTATATAAACACACACAGTGCGGAGCAATGTAGCTAGATGGAATAATATGTAGATATATAAATATATAAACACACCCAGTGCTGAGCATTGTAGCTAGATGGAATAAATATGTAAATATATAAACACACACAGTGCAGAGCATTGTTGCTAGGTGGGATGAAACAGCATAACCGTCTACTTAGTTATCCTACATGGTATGATTATGTGCCCATACATATTCTCACCCTCCATAGCGACCGGTATGTTCCTAGTTGTATGCCGGAGGGGACCATTGTGTAAGTCTATTGCATCTTTTGCATTCAAAAAACTATTAGTTTGTTACGTCTTTTTGCTATCTCTGCGAGCAGCCCTGCTTAGGTTGTACAGTCTGACAGCCGTTGGTAGGAAGGACCTACGAAACCTCTCGGTTGTGCACCTGGGATGATGTAGTCTGCTGCTAAATGAGCTCCTCAGTGCATTCAGTATGTCCTGCATAGGGTGGAACTCGGACTCCAGCAGAGATGACAGTTTAGCCACCGTCCTTCTCTCTCCTATCTCCTCCATCGGATCAAGGCGCTGCCCCAGGACAGAGCTAGCTTTCTTAATCAGTTTGTTCAGTCTCTTCCTATCGGCTGCAGTAATGCCACTGCCCCAGCAGACCACTCCAAAAGTGATGGCTGATGCCACCACCGTGTCATAATACCACAATTTTGTAGTTTCTTTAATAATAAATTATGATCTACTGCAGGTGTGTCAAACTCATTCCATGGAGGGCCATGACCCTGCAGGTTTTACCTCCACCCAGTATCTTCAACAGGTGATTTCACAGAATTTCTTCCCACTGATTGCTGATCAATGAAAACACCTGCTAAAGACACTGGGTGGAGGTAAAACCTGCAGGGTCTTGGCCCTCCATGGAATGAGTTTGACACCCCTGATCTACTGTATCAAATGCTTTTTTAAGATCTAGGAATACTCCAACTGAATACTCTTTATTTTCAATGGCTGTTGATATTTTTCTGTAAATTCCATTAGGGCATATGCAGTTGTCCTCTTGTGTCTGAACCCATATTGCTGCTCATATAATAAATCATTCTTCAGTATGAAGTTGTCAATTCTCTCATAGAATATTTTTTCAAGTATCTTGGAAAATTGTGGTAATAGTGAAATTGGTCTATAGTTTGAGAATTCCCCTCTGTCACCCGTCTTGTAAATCGGAATTACTTTAGCTATTTTCATTGCATTGGGAAATATACCTGATTGGAGAGACAGGTTACAGATATACGTCAGTGGTTTTACTATGCATTCGATAACAGTTTTGACTAGTAGCATGTCGATACCATCACAGTCAGTAGATGTTTTACTTTTGAACGATTTAACAATTTCAATGACCTCTCTTTCGTCTGTGTTCTTTATGAAGATGGAGTCTTTTATAGCAGTGTTATTGCATATTGTATCACCTGTAGCCACCGTAGTGGGTATTTCTCGGGCCAGTTTAGGTCCAATGTTAACAAAAAAATTATTAAATTCATCTGCAGGTGAAGCTATATTCACACTGAGTCGTTTTATTATTTTTTGGAATATTAGTTGGGTTGCTTGTATTTCTGCTTTTATTTCCAAGGATATTGTTAAGTATTGTCCATGTATTTTTAATATTGTCTTTGTTTTTCGCCAGTTCTTTACTGTAATAGTCTCTTTTACTACATCTTATTATATATGTTGTAATATGCAAAGGGCAGATCCTACCACAAAGTGCTCTTGGGGCTGTTTGCTTTCGGCTTTAGGACTATGACTAGGATTCTTCTTTGACTTGGCACAGCGGCGTCGTCTCTTCGAATTTAGTCTGCTGGTAGGATCATTAGCTTCCCCAGGCAAACCCGGGTACTGGCGGAGGGCGCGACGAGAACGCTGATCCATTGCCCCCAGTGGGCAGTAGCCCTAGCCCACTGTGCACATGTGGAGAGGAGCAAACAATGGAACACATCATAGAGGTTTGCCCACTCCAAAGACTGGAAGGAGGATTACTTACCCTCCATACAGCAAACCAGGAGGCAACTGCTTGGCTTAAGGACTTTGCATTCGCTAAATAAATAAATTATATATGTTAACTTATTTTTGTATGTTTTATACCGCTGCTTTGCTTCTTTTGTTCTTTTCTTTAGGAAAGCTTTATATAATAAATTTTTCTTTTTACACGCCTTTTGTAATCCTTTGGTTAACCATGGCTTATCAGCAAATTTGTGTTTAAGCTTTTTTTTTTACTAATGGACAGTTTTTTTCATAAAGAGTGGTTACAATGTTTATAAATGTGTCATAGGCTTCATTTACATCTGATACATAGACTTCTGTCCAGTCTTGCTTCAGCAAGTCCTCTTTAAAAGAACTGATTGCATTTGGTGATTTGTGTCTGAATGATTTTGAAATTTTTTCTGTATTGGCCCCCGTGTGGCCATGGATAAGTGCAAAGGTTGGCAAGTGGTCGCTTATATCATTTATCAATAATCCACTTTCTATTTTCCTATCAATAATATTAACAAACAGGTTGTCAATAAGTGTAGCAGTGTGAACTGTGATTCTACTGGGATGTGTTATTGTGGGATATAGACTCATGCTGTACATAGAGTTCATGAACTCTGTAACTACATTTTGTTGATGAGGATTCAGTAAATCAATATTGAAATCTCCACAAATTGCTACCATTTTCTTACTAGTAATATTATTGTACAGCTCGACTAATTTATCTCTGAATGTCTCAATGCAAGTTCCTGGCGTTCTATATATGCAGCTTATGATTAGATTTTTTGTTTTGTCTAGGTCAATCTCAACAGTAACACATTCCAAAATCCCTGGTAGTGCTGAGGACATTTCATTTACAAGCTTACACCTGTACAGGTCATCAATATACAGTGTAACACCACCACCCTTTTTTTGAGATCTGTTAATATAAAACATCTGATATCCCTCTATTGCCATCAGGGGAGCCAGTTCTGCATTAAGCCAGGTTTCAGAGACTGCAATAGCTGTGAATTTTCTGTCTAGCTGTTTTAAATAGTCCTGAATCTGTGGAAAGTTTTTGTTAAGACTTCTGCTGTTGAAGTGTATTATTGACAGTTTACCATCTAATTGCACTTGGCTTTTGAATTGTTTTTCAGTGTAATATTCACAATGGTTATGAATATTATTGAAAAAGTGGTTATCAGGATCAATATCATTCTCCATCTCTTGTGGTTTATGTTCAGCATAATGGTATGTTTTCAGAGTTTGAGTTTCCTCATTCTGTGTCAAATGACTTCCTCCAACTGGGGATAATTGATGTCTACTCGAGTCGGTCATAAGTTTGCGCGATAGTGAGCGTAAATACAGTGCATTTGACAGGGAGCTTTTGGCCCTACACTTGGCCATCCGCCATTTTCAGTTCTGGTTAGAGGGGCGACGTTTCACCGCGTTTGTGGATCATAAACCGCTAACGTTTGCGATGGCCAAAATTTCAGAACCCTGGTCAGGCCGACAACAAAGGCAACTAGCCGCAATATCGGAGTTCACTACTGATATTCAGCATGTCGCGGGTAAACACAATGTTGTGGCAGACTGCCTCTCGCGCACGGTAGCAACACCAAGCCCCATGGGGGCAGACTCTGTAGCCGTGGCCGCGGGCCCGGGCAGCAACGCAGGAGCACGCGCAGCCCCGGTCTGTGTAGGGTTAGATTATGCAGCCATGGCTGCGGAGCAGGTTAACGACGCGGACGTGCGCGCGCTCCAGTCTGGACCAACAGGGTTAAGGCTGGAGCACAGGGTGCAACAAAACGGTATGCCCCCACTAATCTGCGACGTCTCCACGGGACGGCCCCGCCCCGTGGTGCCAGCCGCGTGGCGTCGCCGCGTTTTTGACTCGGTCCATTCTCTCGCGCACCCGGGGGTGCGCGCATCGATTAAGTTGGTGGGGGAGAAATTTGTTTGGCCCGGGTTGTGCAAACAGGTCAAGGAATGGGCGGCGGCCTGCGTAGCGTGTCAGCAAGCCAAAATACACAGACACACTAAGGCTCCGTTAGAACCTTTTCACATCCCTGCTAAGCGTTTTGATCACGTGCATGTTGACTTGGTCGGCCCGCTCCCATTATCACACGGGCACACACATCTTTTGACGATGGTGGATCGCACCACGCGCTGGCCAGAGGCGATTCCTCTGACATCAACCACAGCAGAAGAAGTTGTGCGAGCATTTTTAGCAGCGTGGGTTGCGCGTTTTGGTGTACCGTCGGACATAACGTCCGACAGGGGTCCCCAATTTATTTCCGAACTATGGTCATCAATGGCCCACAGCTTGGGGGTGAAGATTCATTGCACCACTGCGTATAACCCCCAGGCTAATGGTTTATGCGAACGCTTTCACAGGTCATTGAAAGCAGCCCTCAGAGCATCGCTGACGGATACAAATTGGGTGGACAAACTTCCATGGGTTTTATTGGGGTTGCGTTCTGCACCTAAGGAAGATTTGCAGGCTTCCCCGGCTGAATTAGTTTTTGCACAACCTCTCCGTTTGCCGGGGGAATTTCTCCCCGATAATCCCGCACCAAATGGCCCCCCTGCTCAGCCGTGGCAGAGCGACGCAGGAGCAAACACGCTCCCTGGCCCAGTCCATCACAGTTTCCCACACGTTTTTGTGCCAAAGGCTTTAAAAAATGCAGAGTTTGTTTTTGTTAAACATGATGCTCAGCGTCCAAGTTTGCGGCCGTTTTACGATGGACCGTTCAGAGTGCTGGAGACCGGGCAGAAGCATTTTCTGCTAGATTTAGGGGGCAGAAGGGAGTTGATTTGCATAAACAGGCTCAAACTCGCCTTTGTTCTGGCTGATGAGGAAGTGCAGCTCGCGAGGCCCCCCCGCCGTGGCAGGCCCCCGAGAGGACATTCTCCAGAATCTTCACAGAATGGTGCTAACAGCTTTAATCCACAGGTGCAGAGAGATGTTGCAGGGGCAGCAAAGCCAGGTTGCAGCAGATTCGGCAGAAAGTTAAAACCTAGGCAGTTGGTGGATTGATTAGCGATGTATGGAGTGTTTTGTGTTTTTCTTTTTATGCCATGCAGGTTTTGCCCTTACTAGACGTTTGGGGGGGTAGTGTGGGCGACACACATTGTGGGCTCACATTCCCACAGAGACATGACTGCATGTGTATTGAGGGTGTCACGTCTGCAAGGACAAAGGACTCGAATCTGCAGAAGATAACGAGGAGGTGTGAGATTTGTCTTTTTGTCCCACAGCAGATGCCCCGGAGAGATTTCCGGTTCATCAAGAAATGAGAGACAATGGTGAAGATTCAAAGGGATGCTTTGTGACTGTATGTTTACTGAAAACACCATGTGACTTGAATTCTGATGCTGGAAACATATAAAAGGGTGATGAGATATGATTCTTCCTCTTTCCTGCTTTGAGAATGCTAGATGATGTGTTCTGTCAATAAAGCTGACTTAAGAACTAAACTCAGCCTCATCATTCGAGCACATCTTCTACATAACATTTGCAATAGCTATAGGTCTGTAGTTGTTCATATCAGAAAGACTGGCACTAGAATTGACTTTTTTTTTCAAAACTTTATTGAGAACAAGGTGAAGGTACAGAGTTGTGACATAGATGGTGATAAACATGGCAGTTAACAAGTTTTTTTTTCTTTTTTTTCCCTTTTTTCCTAAATTGTGTAGTTCAGTCAACAGTCGTACAAGAGGTATGAAGGATAAAATAAAGTAGTAAGAGTAGTAAATAATAATGAGATAAAGTAAATAAAAGCATAATAAAAGTAGACAAAAAGAGAAACCGGGGGGGGGGGGGGGGTTCTTTTCAGTCCAGAGTGTCCAGAGCTCTAGGGGTTTTCCATGAGTTTCCGATCATCAACCAAACAGTGGAGTTTCCCAGCATTCCGCTTCTTCATGTGTTTCAGTGATGAGAAAAGAAGGCAGAGTTCTTTATGAAATACATTAAAATTTGGCTTGCATTTTAAAAATCTATTTCTGTGTACATAAAATGTTCCCAAGATTACGAGGGTGTTAATAGACATATCATGCAATGAGTTCTGAATAATAAAGCCATAGAAAATATTCTGACAGTTAAAAACAGGGGCTGGTCCATGTTCAGATAACCAGTGATGAAAATCATCCCAAAACGCATTAGTGTACAGACAGGAAAAGAAAATGTGATCTGGACTTTCTATATGTTCATTACAAAAGGAACAGTTCTTGTTCTCAAAGCCAAAACGTTTACTTAGAAACTCAGCAGAAGGATAAATTCCATTTCAAACTTTGTAATGATCTCTTTTTCTATTGGTGAAATAGGAAATTTAAAGAATTTAGATCTTAGAATTTGAGCTTCTTTTTTGGAGAAAAAATTAAGAATAGCAGCTCTAGATCCTGTTACTGGGAAGATTTCTTTATTAAATATTTTTCTAATCGCTAAACTGTTTAATTTTGAGTCACCTAGGCGGAAACCATTTACCAAAAGCAAAGGGAGATTCGGGCAAGAGCCAAATCTATTTAGAGTTGAGGCCATTAGTATAACTGTCTGAGGTATTGCCTCAATTACTTGGTTATATTCTCCTTTATCATTTATGTTATATTTAGCACAGAGACTAGAATTGACTTGAATTGTACTGTTTGTTTTCCTGGTGTGCTTTTAGGGTATTTGTGGTATTTATATTTATTGTGGGTTTTTTTTTTTTGAATCCTGCACATTGGGACATTTATGGTTCTTATTGGAATGTTGGTTTGTGGCAGCATGAAATAATAGGCAGCGAACTGAGAGTTTTTGAGGAAGTTTATTAATCATTCATCCTGCCATCATAGAACTCACTCCAGCCCTGTGCAGGCGGGCTGGAGCGGGTCCTCAGGCTCTCAGGCAATGCGTGTAGTCAGATGAGCAGTATGAGAGAGAGTGAGCATATGATATTCAGTCACTTAAATACCCAGTTACAGACAATACATGAAAGGCATGCTATCAAAGAAACTGCAGGAAGGCATGGGACATTTGCATTTGAGTACAGAGCAGGAAGTCATACATAACAGCAGGATACTGGCGCCTGAACTAGACAAAGAGAGGCTGCCTATTGATATCAGCCATTGTTCTGCTAATTGCTCCAGCTGAGCGCTCTGCTTGTCCCAGTATGTTATGGGGGTTACCCACAGGTTCTTATTTAGTGTGTTGTAGTCTATGACCATTTGTCATAAAGTTTAATAAAGTTGTATAATTGTTTTCATGCCTTCCTGCATGTTTATGTTGTTGTGGCCCGAGAATCATCTTTTATTCATAATGCTCACAGAGTTTGGCACTTCCAAACTGTGACAGAAGCGCTCACCAACTCTAATTATTCCTGTCGTATTGGCTGGACAAGCCACCTGAGTGCAGCGTGTAATCACCAAGCGAACACAAGAGAAACGTTTGACCTTTTATTATAATGTTTTAAATACAGCAACTTGAGGAGAAAAACGTCAGTCACTCGCCAGATAAGCAGGAGCCCTGCAGAGAACAAACGAGGCTGATTAGAGAGGAATGGAGAAAAAGTGGGAAAACAGATAATGCCACTCACATGGGAGATGGGAGGAGACCAGCACAGAAGCCAGTGAAGGAGAAGTACCAGCAGGTGGAACTGCTGGACACGGAAGGTGAATGGGTCTGACCGGGTGAAGAGAGAAGGCTGCTTAGAGGAGGAGCAATTGGCTGGCAAGCGCACCAAATCCCTGCAGACACGCCACTCCACTGGCAGCAACCTGGAAGAGATGAAAGGGACAAAATCATTAGCAGAAGTCATAGGATAAGCACCGCTTACGTAGAGCCGTTTTGTTGAGCAGTATACCCAATCGAGCCAGCGTTGAATCACTGAAGATTACTTCCTTATAAGCGCTGGCAGGCAAGAATCAGCAGGTGCGTCTGATGAGGGAGCCGGAGAGCAGGAAGGAGGGGGCGAGCGTTCGCCACACATGCCAATTCCCATCTTTGCATCATACTCAGGAGCTAATTTCACCAGTCTGCTTGAAGGTGGCACACATTTACCTGACTGGTGGAGCTGGACCTCATCAAGGATGCAGTCCCTTTGTACTTGCTGCAGGATTTTCAGCTCTGCTGTTTTGTAATCGTCAGCAGAAGGAGAGGGAGGAGGAGAAGCCGTCCCGTGAGAGGAGGCTACTGCGAGTTCAGTCAGCTGCTGATATGAGTTTGCCTCTTCTGCCTTTGATACAGAATTCTGCATCTGTATCGTTGCACCACAGAAAGTTGAACTTTAAGTCTCATCTTTACTGTTGTCCTTTAGCTCAGGCAGGATGGGCCAGTTTTCTGCATTTAATGTTAGGAATAATGGTCCTTGACTCCATCGGCTTGTTCCACCTGATGACTGCAAAGGTTTGCCTCGAGTTATACCATCTGCTGGGTTGTTCTCTGAGCTTACATAATGCCATGTCATGGTGTTGGTGAGGTCCTGAATTTCAGCGACTCTTGTTCCAACAAAAACTTTAAATCTGCATGAATCGGACTGAATCCATTTCAAAACAGTTCTAGAGTCACTCCACAGCACCACATGTTGGATTTCTATGGTCAGTTCGGTGATCAGCATCTTGGTGAGTTGTGCACCTATCAAAGCAGCACAAAGTTCAAGTCTGGGAATAGACTGCTGTTTTTTGGGGGCAACTCTGGACCTTGCCATGATGAAACTTGTCTCCACCCTTCCACATGCATTCTCGGTGCGCAGGTATGCAACTGAGCCATATGCTTGTTCCGATGCATCACAGAAGATGTCAGTCTCTCTCCTGCTTTCTGGTGTGTCCATCTCTGTACTTGCATAGCAGCGAGGGAGAGTTATGTGGGAAAGATATTCCAGCTCTAGTTCCCATTTGCACCAAGCTTGTAGAAGATCATCTGGCAGGTGAGGATCATTCCATTCTCTGCACTTGTCCCATAATAATTTTGGTTCTGGTGGTGAAGGGTATGATGAAGCCAATGGGGTCATATTGCTTTGCAAGTACTCTGTATGTGTAACACATAGTGGGCTTGTTCTCTGTTACAGGTCTGTATCTGTAATGCAGTTCATCTTTCTCACAGTACTAGAGGAGTTCAAGTGCGATTTCTTGTTGCTGTAACTGATTTTATGTGAGCCACTGCACATTGCTGCAGCTCCTTGCTTCTTCTGGAAAGTGGGCTATGACACTGGGAACATTGCTGGCCCATTGCCTCAGTTCGAATCCTCCAGATAGGAGGAGTGATTGTAGCCTTTCTGCCAACTCCTTTGCTGTCTCTGTACAACTCAGACTGTACAAGCAGTTGTCTACATAAAAGTTGTTCTCTACAATATCTCCTTTGCGTTTCTACAGCCTCAGGTTGCAGCTTTGTGATGTAGCCTGCAGTCTCTAGTTTTGCAGTTTCTTGGTCTTAAATATCTGCCCTTTCTAGGTCCTTCAGCAGTTTTTTCTCTGTGCTTCTAAGGAGAGACAGAACAGACTCTTTGGGGGCATGCAATGTCGGCATGTCACAGGCACGTAGAAGAGGAGTTGCATACCTGTGTGTAGAATTGATGTTCACTTGTACTGTTTTGGCCACCTTCAGCTGGCGTAATGGGACATGTGTTGAGGAGAATGGTGGAAGATTTAGGGTGTGCTCGTTTATCTGGAAAGCGTTCTCTGCGGCCTGATCTTTCCCTTATGCTGGTTATTTCTGTTTCACTCTCTAGTACTTGGACCTCAACTTCTAGCCAGTCCGAGAAGTCAGTTTGGGCACATTCATGCAGTGGGAGAGTACATATCGACGGAAGTCAGCTCTCAGAGACTGTGGCAACTTTGAGGTGAGCCTTGTCATGTGGGATCCACAGTTCAGTTCAATTTGTCCATTCTGGCCTAATTGATCCAGCATCCCCACAAGAGCACGTACCTTCAGAGCAAATCTGCAGAAGGATGAAGAGTCACCATCCTTAATGCTCGCTCCATCCATTAGCTCTGCAGTTCATCTCAAAGCCAGCTGGTGGGGTTGGCCATACTCAGCAGTGAGGGCTGCCACTGTGTCACTGTAGGGAAAGGTGAGTCACTATATGAGTCAGCAATCAGTAATGCATCCTCAAGTTCCAGATGATCGACCAGAATCTGGTATTTAAATCGTTCTATTGCGTCACTTGCAAGAAGATTATCTAAAGCTATTTTCAGTCTAGACTCGCAGGGGTGTCAAACTCATTCCATGGAGGGCCAAGACCCTGCATGTTTTACCTCCACTCAGTGTCTTCAGCAGGTGTTTTCACTGATCAGCAATCAGTGGGAAGAAATTCAGTGAAATCACCTATTGAAGACACTGGGTTGAAGTAAAACCTGCAGGGTCTTGGCCCTCCATGGAATGAGTTTGACACCTGTGGTCTAGAGAATTCTCTGGGATCATCATGTGTGAAATGAGGAATTGTTGGCTTTGGCCCTCTATAGCTCCTCTCTCGTTCAGTAAGTCTTGGGGTGTAGTGGTGTTAATTCTGGCTTAAATAAAGTGCACTGTGGAGAGCATAAGGAGGCTGCCTTAAATTAAGATGTGTTGCATTTTGCAGGGGTTGTGGTTGAGCAAAACTCTGGGCATCAGGAGGTCCTCTATCCAGCATGTCCATTGTCTCCACACCCTGACTTATTTGTTGGATGCTGCGCCGTGTATCATCCTCTTGAGTGTGCATGTGTAAAGTGGTCAAGGATGTTTGTCTCCAAAGTGCAGGGGGTTCTGGATGAGCGGGGTCATTATCACTTCGCTGTTGATCCTCCTTTACTTTATCTGACTCTCTTTTCCATTCCAAATATGATATCTGATCTTGAATCAAAATGGGGGGGGGCTCTTTTTGTATGTCAGCAGGGCAAGGAGGCGGCTGTTGCTGGAGTTTATTTATTACCTCTGTGAGATGTAACATGGCTTCTTGAAGTTGCCGATTCTCCTGTCGTATCTCCTTTATAGCAATCAAGGATTGGGAGGGGTGTCATCTTGGCAGACCCCTCAAAGATGTGCTCACAGTGACGTGCAGATGGGTAATGAGCTTGACAGGTAAGAGGACTCATCATACATTCTCTACTTTCATATTTATCATGTGACTCACTGTGATAAGGTTTCATTCTTTGCTCACTGGGATACTCAACACTAAAGTCCTCTAAGAAGTGTGGGCGACAAATCTGTCTTCTAGGTCTAGTGTCGTGTCTATCATGTTCTGTTGTAGTTACAGGAAGGGTCCAGGACATCTCGCTAACGTGGCAGCTGTGATCCTGGGTTTCGACACCATAAAATGTTGTAAAGACTTTAGAGGTTCAAAGTTTACAGCCACTACAGGCATCCGGTCAAGGATGACAACTTAAAGGCTCTTTTTTAAATCTTTAATGGCTGAGTTGAAGTGTGTTTTTTTTCTCATTCACACACTCTCAGCCCCAGTACATCAGAGGTAATGTTTCTGCTCATTGCAAAGAGACGTTGCACACTGAAACTCTAACGACAAACAGACTGAAACGTGATTGGCCACGATGGCTATACAAGGACCAATCAGATGCAAAATACTGCAATGATTAACGCTGGCCTTAAAGGGAGAAACACACATATTTAGAACATTTTCAACAGGAAGTGAAGCTTGACTTGTCTTGACTTGTGCATGAATTTGATTTAAGCGAGGGAGAGTTGCGCAGGGTCGTCAGCGTCACTGTCTCATCCCAGCCTATCTGGATCCAGTGGCAAGATGTAGTCAAGATGGCTGGAGATAGGTTAGGATGTAGTGGATGGCCAGCAGTGTCCTATGTCTCTCACTGTGCCCTAGTTGTGCTCCACAACACTTTGCTGGGCCTGCCTGCCTGCCCGTTGAGCCAATCTGGTGGTTTCCGCCATGCAGTCCGCCGGGTCCAGTCTATGCATGCGTAGGTAGACAAGCCCTACCTCACCAAGGGTTTCAAACCTGTGACATCAGTGGTTCTGCTTCTTTGTTCATCTGTGCAAACCAGCAGCCCCTGAATGCACTGAGTGACGTTATGCTCGACACCGCCCACTCGACACTGACTGGAGCAATATAACGCAGAAGTGCTGTGAGCAGTGTGGAGCACTGTGCCAACACGCCCACAGTCACATGACCGTAGCAAGCAAGGCCTCGTTATATAGGTCACATCACATGACTTGACAGCTTGTGGGAAGTTTGAGAGGGAATTAGGTTTTGTTGTTTGCTTTGTATTGTTTGTTCCTGCCATTCAATTTTGAATAGACCTCAGATGGGCAAATGCGCAAAAAAAGAAGTTTTGGAGATTTTTTTTAAGGTTTTTAAACTGTGATGCAGTTCTGACAGTCAGTCACCAGATGGCAGTCTTTATTAGATGTTTCATAACGTGTCGCTCATGAAGCAATTGTCTCAAAGTTGCTTGTTGTTTCATTGCATCATCTGTATGTGCTGCTACATGCTTGTTGCTATGGAGATATGTGACGTATCTGACCTCCAGGCTTTGAGAGTGGAGTGGGAGGGCAGGAGCTGAGGTCTGTAACGGAGGCGTGTTCTGGCTGCTGCATCTGCAGTTTGTATGTTTAAGTTGTCCTGTTGGTGAAGCTTTATTTAATCGAACATTTTCCACACGCGGAGACTGCTGTCCAGCCTGGCTGGTGTGACACAGTAAAGGCAGTGTCACAGCAGGGCGCAACACAGAAATCTCTCTACTGAGTGTGGCAGACACCCGGGACTTTCACTGCTCTGGTCGCTTAGCAACAAGAGGCTTATGAACACAGCTGCCATTATTGTACTGTGAACTGCCAGTGACTTGATTTATCAGGATCGCTTTTCATCTGTTTGCATTTTTTGTAATTTGTACACTTTATTAATCCCAGAGGGAAAGTCAGGGCATCCACCTGGATGGATGAGGCAGCCACGGTGTGGCCCCAATCCCCTCACCATTCACACACACATTCACACCCGGGGCCACTTTAGAGTCTCCACTTAACCTAACCTGCATGTTTCTGGGCTGTGGGAGGAAACCGGAGTACTCAGGGTAAACCCACGCAGACACGGGGAGAACATGCAAATTCCACACAGAAGGGTCACCGATGGTTGGGGGGGGGGGGGTCGAACAGGTGACCTTCTTACTATGCTGCCACAGTGCTAACCACTGCACCACCATCCTGCCATAGCTGCAAGAACAATTTATTAAATACCAAATAAATGGCGCTGAGGGCTGGAAAAACGCATAAAGGATGATCAGCAGTTGAACCACGGCGAAGAGGAAACCGAAGGGAAAAATCCTGCAGATGCTTTTCTTATTTTAAAATAAACGTGGAGTTTTTCTGACGTAATACGCCTTTTCTATTGTTTTTGTGCATTCATGCAGGTGAAAATCTTCTTCTGTGTGATGTGTTTAGTTCCTGTCCAGCTAGGCCAGGGGTCTGCAACCTGCGGCTCTGCAGCCACATGTGGCTCTGTTGCACACGCTCAGTGGCTCCTTCAGTGCTTGGAAAAACATGTCAGCTTTCAGAGAAAAGAGGGCACAGACTGGTGTGGGGAAGAAAACGACAAGTTACAGTAGAAGGAACAAAGTTAGAAACGCTGAATATTTATTTTGAAAAGACTTCTTACAAACTTGCAATTTGATGAGGGAAACGCCACAACAAATTTGCAAGAAATAATCACAGAATTTTTGGGGAAAAATTACAGATTTCTTAGAAGAGTTGCAATTTTTTAAAAAAGAATAATGCTACAAATCTTAAAAGTTTACTGGAAAAAGATGACAAATTTACAAGGGAGAATAGAACAACTCTGTTTAAAAAGCCAAAAATTTATGCCAAAAATGTGACAAATTTAGGGAAATAAGTTGTAATTGTAGGAGAAACACTCCCGCAAATTTGCACAAATTACACCCACAAAAAATGGCACAAGTCTTGCATTCTTCTGAGAAAAATGTCATAATTTTATGTTGAAAGTGTGGTGTGTGTGTGGCCCGTAGGGCTTGCCGTACCCGCTGTGTGGTGACGTCAGGCAGACTACGGCTAGAGTGTATGGAGGTGTGAGTGTTCAGTAAAGCAGAGTTCGCTGCGTGACATAAGACAAACCCCAGACTCTGACTACAGACAGAACATTTTGGCGACAAGGAGAAAACCGTGGAGGCATGTCGGCTACCTTCACCTCTGCCGTCGTTTCTGGAGTGTCTGGGAGAGCCAGCGATCCTGTGGCCGGACTGGATGGCCATGCTTGGGGGAAACATCGCTGGGATGGGCCTGGGTAGACTTGACAGAGTTCGAGGACAGGTGCTGCTGGTCCGTCGTCTCAGTGCGGAGGGTCGGAGAATTCTCGGCATGTTGGGAGAGACGGAGCTTTGTATGGATGCTGTCAGACGGCTGGCTGGAGATTTTGACAAATGTACAAGGGACTCAAAGCAATGGGTAGTCAGGCTGTTGGCACCAATGGAACCTAAGCTAGCTAGCTCGGAGAAGCTAAAGGCTCAGGCTGTAGCAATGGCAAGGTTAGCCACGAAGCTAGGTGCACGCCAAAACCAAGCTACAAGCTATCAGCTAGGTTTTGAGGGGGGACTGGGGCCACGAGTGGGTGATCCCCCAGTCACCGATGACGGCAAGCCAGCCGAGGAGCTCAGCACAGTGCGTGACCGTAGCACTGGTGGTGAAGACGGAGCGGTAAGCAAAGGCAGCATGGAGGGAAAGCAGCGACTGGATTCAACTGAATTTCTCCCGCAGCCGGAGTTGGGGCAGTGGGAAAGGGGGCACATGCATGCTGAGAGCCCCGGGAAGCCCTGGATGCCGTGCTGGAGCAAGACGGCGGACGAGAAATATAAGGTACAGACCTGTCCTTCCATCTGATATTATGGGGAATATACGATCACTACTCAATAAGACAGATGAGCTAGCGGCTATGGCTCGTTACCAGAGCGTCTTCAGAGAGATTAGCATGATGTTGTTTACTGAGACATGGCTAACAGAACTAGCAACAGATGCTAACATCGAACTGGAGGGTTTCCATGCAATACGGGCAGACCGGACACCAGACAGTGGGAAGGCAAGGGGCGGAGGAGTGATAATGTATGTTAATAATAGCTGGTGCAGACCGGGACATATCACGGTTAAACGACATCACTGCAGCAAAGACATTGAGTTGTTAGCTGTTAGCATGCGGCCTACTTATCTCCCGAGGGAATACTCACACGTGATCTGCATTGTTATTTATGCAAATCTGACGGCGAATGCGGGGACAGCACGTGACGCCATCCACTCAGTAACTGGCAGGCTGCTGACAGAATCAGAATCAGAATAAAGTTTATTGCCAAGCACATTTACAAGTAATAAACAAGTAAACATACGAGGAATTTGACATGACATTGGGTACGCCTGATAGGCGCTTCCCAATGACGCGGCGAGCCATGGAGGCGCCTGTCAGCAGAAGGGGAATAGAAGGGGGAGACACAATAGGAGAGAGAAAAAAGCATTGTTGATCAAAATAAAGCTCATTTTTATGACCAATATTGTGATTACAAGAAAAAAAACTCTAAAATGCACAATTAGCAGACAATAGAATTCACACAATGACAACCAGCACAGAGAGAGAACAGTGAATGAATGTGTCTTCGTCAGTATAAGTGGGTCAGTTGTGTGTGTGTTGGATGCAAGGGTGGCAGTTATCAGTTAGGTGAACAGCAATAGTCTCTCTTTCAGCAGATGTTATGACTAGTGTCTGAAGGCAGAGGCACATGTCCTTGAACACGGCAGATGGAATACTCTGAGTCAGACATAGCTGTCCTTGAGAGTCCAGATACTGTACACCAATGTTTATGAAGGGGAAACAATTATACTGTTTTTCATCAGGAGGACTGAATGCTGAGGGCGCCGAAAACAGGTCGAATAGCACTGACTTCAGAGAAAAAACTTTCCATTCTCTTTCGGATTCAGTGCACCAATTCCATCGTTGCCAGGCTTTGAAATCATATCCTCGAGAGCTCTAAGTGCCACCGTGTTGTTTTCAATCTTCCTGTACAGTTCTCCATTAGCCGCTATTAGAGTCCTCGCCAGCTGATCGAATTGATGAGAGAGCTTCGCTGGGTCAGCTTTTTGATAAGCTCTGTCCATCTTCTTTAATTTGCGATACACCAGGACTATCCCAAAGCCGATCAGTAGAAGTCCTGAGACCGTAGCTCCAAATAGATATATATCTTCTATATCTTCAATTGAAAGGTCACTCAGACACATAAGTTTCCAATTGTATGTGTCCTTGATGTAACCTGCGGCAGCCGTGCCCGCAGGACAAATGGGCTCCCCCAGACCTGATTTCCGTGTTGAAAAGACAGTGTCGATTGCGACAGAACACCCAGATGCTCTTCTCCTCATTTCCGGTGATTTCAACCATATTTCACTGTCCCTCATTCTGCCCACGTTCACGCAGTATGTCACATGCCACACTAGAGACAATAAAACACTGGACTTATTCTACGCAAACACTAAGGAGGCGTACACCTCATCACCACTCCCCCCACTCGGGAGATCGGATCACAACTTGGTTCATCTCCGGCTGGGGTACAAACCCCTAGTACACAGACAACCTCTGGTCATGCGCTGT